>AP025063.1:11718472-11913230 GCA_036186865.1 Eustoma russellianum | reverse complement strand
CTAATGGCACTCGCCACCCGAAACCCCAGTTATAGCTTATGTCTACTTCGTTTTATTTAAGTAAAAAGAAATCATTTGAAAATAGATCATCACTTATCCTAGGGGTGATTAATTAATTTCACGTTCCCGAGGCGTGTCTGAAGCCTGGGCTCTGATACCACCTGTAGTGCCCCGCTTCCGAGCTCTATCCTCGATAATGGTGCACCCGCTGTATCTCACTAAGGAGAATACAAAGCGTCACATCAACTTGTTACACGTCAGTGCTGACATAGAAAAGTTTTTCTTTTCTTTCTGCGAAAACGATAAATCACAACACTAATTTGAATTTAACGAACTTCAAGAAATAACGACATTATTAGTAGGCTGACCAGGCCTTACAAGTCAAGGTCAATGTCTATGTTCAAAAGTCTGAAAATTGTTTTCAAAGTAATACTGAAAAGGAATAAAATGTTTGTGTCACCCCATGAATATCATAACAGCACGTCTCCTTCCTCGCTGCAGACACATCTACGAGTCACTCAGCCCATTCCACGGTATCGGACCCCTCCTCAACGAAGATATAGTCATACTCCGTCTCGGCTTCACCTGGAATAGTAGGGGTGAGTGATGGTAATCACCCAGTAGGTGCCTCTCAAAACAATACAAAGCTTACATACCCAAAAGATATTGACATGTAATCACATAAGACAAAATATCATGGCTTATACGGAAAAGTAAGACACTCTACATAAAAATGCGCAAGTACCCGATGCATGCTCAAATAACGTGTCACACACAACTAGAAATATGCCAGGCAATATGCTCCTAGACCTATATGCAATGCATGCTCCCGGGTCCTAAATTCAGCGTCATGGTCTCTAGCCACCACTTGCTGTTTGGACACCCACGCCCTATAGACGCTGTATGTCGCATGACACCCACGCTCTATAGACGCTGTATGTCGCGTGACACCCACGCCCTATAGACACTGTATGTCACATAACACCCACGCCCTATAGACGCTGTATGTCATCCCGGTACCCACGCCCTATAGACGCTGTATGTCACATGACACCCACACCCTATAGACGCTGTATGTCACATGACACCCATGCCCTATAGACGCTGTATACCTCGTGCAAATGCACGTGCCATGGATGCAAGAGAAAGGATAGAAAACAGTAGGAGGTCATCCCCTGACGTCGATCGATCGACGTCCAACTGAGACACGTCGAACCCTCACTCAGTTGACGTCGATCGATCGATGTACATCTGAGGTACATCGAAACCTCACCTGCTGACGTTGATCGATCGACGTCCCTCTGAGGCACATCGATCCCTCAGCTGCTGGACATCGATCGATCGATGTCCCCGTATTTTAGGATTTCCATTCTGAAATTCCTGCAGTCCATTCATCAATACCCTTCCAAAATCCCACCACGCATACTTCCATACAACATAACGACATCATATCACCACAAAGAAAGATGCATCAACAAGATCACGTTGAAATCAAGAAACATATAACGGAAAATAGACACGTTGGAGCACATCATTAAGATCACAATTGAATCAAGAATAAAATCAATAACAACACGTAAAAATACCATTTTGCCTATGCAAATCTTCATACCGTTTTGAGGGAATAAATAGTATGCACCTACCTCGATCCTAGCGAGAATTGATAGATATACGAGAGTGTGATGATGTTGTTAGCGTTGTGATTTCCTCTCCTTGCAACCTTGGATCAAAGGTCTGTCCTTTTTCCTTTTCTTCTTGGTCGAAAGTGATAGGGGAAGGGAGAAGAGGAGTCTGCCGTTTGAAAAGAAAGAGGGGGATGGGATTAGGGTTAATGAGAGGTTAAAATGAGAGGGAGAGATTTGGGGAAGGATAAGGGTTTAATTAAGGGAGAAAAGATAAGATTTAGGTAATTTTAAATATTTTGTTATTATTTCATTTTATTTTATCTTTTTTTACACGGTTATAACAAACGAAATATTAAATCTTTAACTCTCAATAACAACAACACAAACACTTCTTGAATCAAGAATGAAAATCACTTTATTCACAAATCAGTCTGTTAATTGAACACTTGAATATACACACTTGAAATATATATATTGAACCACAAAGAAGGACACAAGGTTCTTCTCTACCCTTTATCTATCTAAATGCTAAGATATATATACATGAACAAGGAAGAAGAACTTGTTGGGATTCATTCGAGATACGTGTGATGCGCAGCACATTGATAAGGTTTATACGAATTAATCATAAGATGGACGTTATGTATGATAATATTATATGTCACATATGTCACGTAATAATATTAATTATTACGTAAAACATCCACACGTTAAGTGATCATCGGGTATGTTCGTGGATGTATAGTGTGGTCTAAATGGAAACCCCAAATATGTAGACAGTCATATGGTCAGAGACCGCGATGGATGGGCTCAAAGTGCAACGACCATAAAGTTACGACGTCTGGTCCTCGAGGGGCGACAACACCACGTGTGGCTAGTAGATAATTATTGGTACAATAATTAAATATTAAATAATATTTAATAATAATATTTATTATTAAATATTAGATAATATTTAATAAAGGAAGATAAGGTTGGGTTTTAAATTCAGATTTAAATTTGAATTAAGTTTAAATTTAAATTTAAGTTTAAGTTTAAATTTAAATCCTAACCTATCAGATCTTTCCATCCCTCTCTATATAAAGGAGAAGGCTTCACCTCCTCAGATCATCAAAGAAAATAGACGCATACACAGTATCAAAAGGAAAAGAGCGTCCATTACAGTATGTTAGAGGAAGGTGGTGACGCCCAAATTTTCTATAAAGCTCACACTGCCTAGCCTCTCCATCGGGTAAAGCAGTATTGAATTGTTGAAACCAGTCAAGGGGTGTATCAGCAATTGGTGGGAGGTCATGAATCCTTGGATCCCGCCAGATTCTTCATCAGCCGGAAGCAGTTGCAGCGTACGTGTTCAGATTAACAACAACAATGGAGCAAGGTATATTTTCCGCATTTTGTTACTTTGTCCATTGATTCGATTAAACGGTCCTATTCAGGGATTTATTAAATTAAATCTAACAAGTGGTATCAGAGCAGGCCTAATCGAATCAATTTCGTTAATTTGTTCATGTTTGGAAAAACAAAATTTTTGGGGTCAAAGATTTTTTTTAATTGCCATTGTTTTTTATTCTGGTGGAATTCTGGTTTTAATACAAATAAAAAAACGTCCCTGATTTCAGACAAAAACTGGCGTTGGCCTGGTGGCCATCGCCTCAGCCAACGGTTGGAATGTCGCAGGTTTCAAGCCTGTAGGCCGAAATTTTCGCTGCAGTAAAGTAGAATTTCTGGCAATTTCATTTTCTTTAATATATATTTAAAAGGAGGCCTCTTTTGCCAAGAAATGCCTGATGGCCTACTGGCTAGCGCATGTAGCAGCGTCAGAGAAGCACAGGTTCAAAACCTGCTGCCGAAAAAGTGGGGAATGTTTGCTCCCTGCAGTGCTAGAGCTTCAGCTGGCTGTTTAGGCTCGGTTCTGGGTCTAACCGGCTCCGGCCGTGTTTTTTAGGAGAGGGCTTTGGCCCAATTAAGTTGTCTAAATAAAAAAAAGGTTAACAGTTTGGGCTCAGTGCTGGCGGGCCGGTCTTCTGACTGGTAATTCGGATCAATCCGATTCAGAAATAGGGCTTCAGCCCAAATTGGTTATTTTAAAAAAAATGATTTGGTTTCAGATTGGCGGGCGGGTTCTGACCCGACTCGACCAGCGCCCCAGCCTCTATTTTTCCAGTTTCTTTTATTTATTTATTATTATTATTTTGGATAAAGTAAATAATAATAACTAATAATTTTAATTATTATTATTTAAAGCTTACTTTAAGGAAAATAGTATAATAATAAATTATTATTATTATTATTATTTTAAAGTTTTCTTTTTAAGAAAATAATAATAATAATGATAATTTAATTATTATTGTTATATTATTAAAGAAAAATAGTAATATAATAAGTAATATTTATTATTTTAAAGTTCTTTTAAATGAAAATAAAGTAAATAATAATAAAATTCTTCTTATTATTATTATTTTAAAGAAATCCAAAATAATAATAATCAAGTGTTTTTAACTCAATTTCTGGTGATTATTGTAGTATTCTTTATATGCATGCAGTTAATTGTTTATTTATTTATTTATGCCATATGTTTATGCATGTTAATAAATAAATCAAATAAGTTAATGAATTAACCCAATAAGGATCCGAATCTTGCTTGACCCGGTTTGACCGAGTTCAACCAAGTCAATTCGATGGGCTAAGTTGACTGAATTAACCAACACTTATCAATAAATGCGGTTTATACTCGTGATAGATGACTCATTGAGTTGTGATAAAAACACCGTTACACATAGTTTTGTCTAAGAAAACCGGTACTTAAGCGAGACCATTGTGACTCCACGGTGGCCTGGAAATTATGTGGAATGGTAATACACCCTTATGGCAAGTGGGTATTGCTGAATCGGTTTTCACTTCACACTCAATGTGACCCATCATAAGGTTATATCACTTGTTAAATGATTGATAAAGATATTATTTTCTTATACCGTAAGGAGAACTGAGCTTGGTTCAAGGGTGGTTCTTATTTGAGCCGTAAAGGGAATCAAGCTAGCTCAAATTGGTTTAAGTAAAACAAAACGGATGTTGGTGTTAAGTATGCACGGTACATGCAAAAAGGGTCAGTCAGTAAACTGCGGATCATATAGAACCATAAAGTTACGCGACTTAGCAAATGTAGGGCTTTAATATGATCCCCTTAAGTGCGGCAATCATATCATCGCCACTATATTTGTTATGATCGTGAAGGGCATGTATGTGTTGGAGGCAAATCATTGACCGGCCCAAGGAAGGTGTGATTGTCGAAAACACATATGAGCATGGTAGTGGACCCAATAAGGCCGGCGGCGAAGCTTTAAATGCATATGTTAACTCATCGGCCTAAAGTGAAGGTGGTTTAACCCGTGTTTGGAGAGCCGTCATATTGACCACTACACCCAATTGTTGGAAGGTATTGGGATGACTCCAAAGAGCCCCAATATTGGAAGACAATTGGTAGATGGAATCGGGGTTCTATTTTGATATTTGTTTTTATGCAGTTTAAAGATTACACGTGTTGTGTATTTAAGTCCGTTTCTTGTTTGCTTTTCAGCAATAATGTCTAACATTAAGGATATTCCTACAATGAACGGTTCAAACTATAAGCAATGGAAAGATTTGAGATCTTTCTGGGGATTGCTGATCTAGACAATGCGTTACAGATAGATCGTCCAGCTGTGCTAACAGACGAAAGTACCAGTGAGGAAAAATCTCACATGGCACGCTGGCTACGATCAAATCGCATGTGTCTTATGATCATGCAAAAGACTATCCCCAAATGCTTCAGGGGTCACGTTTCTGAGTCCACGACGGCTAAAGAATTTTTAGCCGATCTCGAGCAAAGATATGTAAAGAATGAGAAAGCCGAGGCAGGCAATCTCTTAAAGAAACTTTGCTCGAACAGTACCGTGGAATCGACAGCATAAGGGTGCATAAAGTTATGAATGCTGTCGCAACCAAGTTCGGTGGTAAGAAACGCAAAGCTGCGGAAATGGTTACTGTGCAAAAGGCAAGTCAAAAGGAAAAGGGGGTGCCTACTACTAACACACCCAAAGCATGACTTGTTTCTTTTGAAATAAGGAAGGACATTTAAGAAAGAATTGTACTGTTATATATCGTGTCTCAAGAAAAAGGGTACATTCTTAGTTTGTTTTGAAGTTAATTTTGTTTCGGATATAGCCACTTAGTGGGTCGATACGGGAGCCACGACTCACCTATCTGTGACTATGCAAGGTTGCCTAAGCCATAGAAAACCAAGAGACGATGATAGATACGTCTATTGGGGAAATGGAAGCGGCCATAAAGGTTGAAGCCATCGGGCATTCAGATTGCTGTTGACATCCGGTTTCTATATAGATTTGCATGACACTTTTGTAGTACCATCGTTTGAACGAAATCTTATTTCGTTTTATCGATTGGATAAAAGTGGATATTACGGTTATTTTGGAAATGGAAATTTCCAACTTTATCATGCTTCTAGATTGATTGGTCATGGTATAATGTTCGAAATCGATAAACTTTATTCAATAAATGTTGCTTCAAATCAGGAAACCTTGCATGTTGTAACGCGAAACGTTAAAGCAAAATTAACTCATGAGAATTCAGGATCACTTTGGCATCGATGTTTAGGACACGTGTCCAAAACAGAATAGAACGTCTTGTTAAAACAGAAATTCTCAATCCTTAGACTTAACCGACTTAGAGCCGTGTGTATTTTGTGCTAAAGGAAACAACTAAAGTCCGAAGATATGAAGCAAATCGTGCAAATAGTCCATTAGAGTCGATTCATACCGATATTAGTGGCCCATTTCATTCCGGTTACTCGAAATGGCCACTCTTATTTTATCACCTTTATTAACGACTATTCGCGATATGGCTACATATTCTTGATTAAAGAAAAAGCACAAGCAATAGACATGTTCAAATCCTTTAAAGCTGAAGTTGAGTTACAACTCAACAAAAGGATTAAAGCCGTCAGATCGGACCGTGGGGGAGAATACTACGGTCGATATGATGGATCAGGAGAACAGTGTCCAGGACCATTTGCTAAATACCTAGAGGAAAACAGAATCGTCCCTCAGTACACCATGCCTGGGTCACCAAGCATGAATGGTGTAGCTGAAAGACGAAACCGTACACTTATGGATATGGTGCGTAGTATGATGAGTCAAACTACACTACCATTATTCCTCTGGGAAGAAGCGCTTAAAACCGCAGCTTACATCCTCAACCGAGTACCAACTAAAGCAACGATAAAGACCCCTTATGAGTTATGGACTAAGCGTAAGCCTAGCCTTAACCACATAAGGGTTTGGGGCTGTCCAGCAGAGGCGAACCCTTACAGACCAAATGAAGAAAGCTGGACACCAAAACAGTTAGTTGCTATTTCGTTGGTTACTCGGAAAGGTCACGAGGGTTTAAATTCTACGATCCCACAAGTAAAGTGTTTTCCGAGACAATTCGGTAAAGTTCTTTGAGGGTACTGTGGTTCCGGGGGGGAATGATTTGCATTAGCAGATCATCGAGTTAGATGAGGCACACTTAGATGCGACAGAAATGCGAATCGAACCATCTTTTGGGGAGATAGCATCAGCGATACCCGCACCTGAGGTACCTCATCCCAGTAGTGACGCTCCATAGGAACAAGTTCATGTTCCTGAGGAAGTTACTGAAGAACCCGATGAATTGCCGGCTGATGCAGTTCAGGAACCTACAGTATCACAAGAACAAGTGCCCCTAAGGAGATCCACTCGAGCTCGGAGAAACCCCATACCTAGTGATTATGTGGTGTATCTCCAAGAACACGAATTCGATGTTGGTATATTGGACGATAACCCCGAAAATGTCCAACAAGCATTGCAACGTCGAAATTCAGAAAAGTGGATAAAGGCCATGGAAGAAGAAATAAGGTTTATGCACGACAACAAGGTATGGGATGTCGTCTCGTTGCCTAAAAGTTCGAAACCCGTTGGTTGCAAATGGATATTTAAAACCAAACGGGATTCAAAAGGCAACGTAGAATGATATAAGGCTCGACTTGTTGCTAAAGGGTTTACCCAGAAGGAGGGCATAGACTATACATAACCTTCTCTCTAGTATCCACGAAGGATTCCTTCCGAATAATCATGGCTTAGTGGCACATTTAGATCTTGAGCTACATCAGATGGATGTCAAGACTGCGTTTTTAAACAGAGAACTCGACGAGACCATTTATTTGGTTCAACCGCCTCGATTTGAGGTGGGAGATCCAAAAGGCATGGTTTGTCGACTAAAGAAATCCATCTATGGGCTCAAGAAAGCGTCTTGACAGTGGTACTTCAAATTCGCCAAAGTGGTTGTCTCCTTCGGTTTTGAGACAAACCAAATTGACGAATGCGTGTATCATAAGTTCAGTGGGAGCAAGTTCATATTCATGATCTTGTACGTAGATGATATACTGCTTGCAACAAACGATGTAAACATGTTGAGCGACACCAAAGCTTTTCTGAGAAAGCATTTCGAGATGAAAGACCTTGGTGAAGCCTCATATGTGTTGGGACTTGAGATACGGAGGAATCATACCCAAGGTATCTTATGTCTCTCGCAACAGGCATACATCGAAAAGGTGTTAAAGTGGTATAGCATGGATAATCATAAACCACTTAATAACCCTGTGGCAAGAGGAGACAAGTTTAGTCTGAAACAATGTCCCCAGACTGAGTTTGAACGTTCGGAAATGAGGAATACTCCCTATGCTTCGGTAGTAGGGAGTATAATGTATGCCCAAGTATGTTACACGACCAGACTTGGCATTCATTATAGAAATGTTAGGCAAATACCTCTCTGATCCGGGAAAAGATCACTGGACCGCAGCAAAGAGGGGCGCTGAGATACTTACAAGGAACGAAGCAACACGTACTGACGTATCGGAGATCTGATGAGTTAGAGATCACTGGAAATACAGATTCCGATTTTGCTGGATGCCATGATAGTATGAAATCGACCTCGGGCTATGTGTTTACTTTAGCCGGAGGTGCGATTTCATGGAAAAGCGCAAAACAGACCTTATTGGCGTCTTCCACTATGGAGGCGGAATTCGTTGCATCATTCGCGCATCCAATCAGGCGATATGGCTTTGCAATTTTATCACAGGGCTACGGGTATTGGAGATTATCTCGTCTCCAATGAGAATTTACTGTGACAGTAAAGCTACGGTGTTATATTCAATAACAACTGGAGTTCATCTAAGCGAAATACATAGAGATGAAGTATCTGGCTGTTAAAGAAAGAATTCAGAGTGGTCTGATCAGTATTGAGCATATCAATACAGACTCTATGGTGGCCGACCCTTTGACTAAGGCCGTGGAACCGGGTGTGTTTCACAAGCATGTTAGCCGTATGGGTCTTAGTCCAGTTGAGGATGTTTTATCCTAGTGGGAGTCTGTGAGGTTTTTTTTGTTCAATAAAGTTGTTTATTTCAGACAAACAGTATAATGTACATTCCAGTTATATCAAAGTTTTTCTGCAGAAGTAATGTACATTAAGCAATTACGGCATACATTCTGAATTCTATTGATCTTGCTAAAGAGGGCCAAGTTGGAATTACTATGTACGATCACCTAGCATATTAATTCCACACTACATATCTATTTCAGTATCCATGTCATTCAGTGGAATGTTAGCATCATGATTTAAGAGGGACTAGCCACTAATTCAATGTGGAGACGTGTGTCATACCCCGTGACTTTTAAGCACGACTTTCAATACTTAAAAGTCAACCTTAAATGCAACTTAGTTAATTTTGTAGGTTATGAGACTTAGTTACATAAAGTATAGAAGAACAAGAGAAAGGGGTTAAAAGTAGAATTAAAGGAAATTAAGGGAAATTGCCAAAATAGTCCCTACTAAGAGATAGGGGAGTTACACAACACTTAGTATAAATCCCTATCATCCTAAGGGGGTCGGTTAAAACAGGGAAAAAGGGAAGGAAAACCGCCAGAGAGAAGAGAGAAGAAGAAGAGACGAAAAAGAAAAGGGAGAAAGAGCGACCAACCTAGGTGCAATCCTTACTAAAATTCTGCAGTAAAATTCGTAAGCTTAACTACAAACAAAGGCAAGTAATCTTTCTATACACTTTACCGTAAATTTTGATACTTTAGGCCCTATGTTCTTACAAAGAGAAACTTGGATCACACATTAGTAGCTTTGGTTTGTTTATGTTAAATGCTTTACTATATGTAATTGTTGATGTTGTTGATTGTGTATAGTCATGTTCTTTGGGCCAATTTCTGAAAATGGTTATGTGGTGATCTTTGTTGAAAATTTGCCCATAAAAGTGTTATCCGTTAATGTGTTCCTTGTTTTGGTATGAGTTCTTGTGTTAATTAAGTACATCCTAAGTGTTTTGAGTGTATTTGCTGAAGGTTGAGGGATAAAGATGACATTGTTATAGGTATGTTGTGTTGGAAAAGATTGAAGAGATATTAGAAGTGTGGTTGATAGAGGGCTTAGGATGGATACTAGTCTATGTGTTTAAGAATCAATTCATGTTAGTTGTGGGTTAAGCATGATGAATCAAGGTGCTAAGATTGATTTTGAGGTGTTGAATATGAAAGGGGTGAAGAAGGAAGGAGTTGGGATTAAGTTACTGCAGAAAAACTGCAGTTCTGAACCGTCAGAACACTTCGAACACCTACATTAGGCGCTCCAAGTCACATTAGGCGCCTAATGTAGGCGTTCAATGTGTCCCAGAGCACCCCGTACACTTCGAACACCTACATTAGGCGCTTCATGTCACATTAGGCGCTTCATGTAGGCGTTCGATGTATACGGCACATCCCCGAACACTTCGAACGCCTAGTATAGGCGCTCTATGTCCACTTTAGGCGCCTCATGTGGCGTTCGATGTATACTTGAAGTCTTTTTGACCCTTTAGGCGCCCTATGTATGTGTAGTTACTTATTACACTTCTTTTGAACATAAAATGCAAGGGTATTGAAGGTGCAAATGAGGAATAGATGGTAAGTTTGACTAAGTAAGAATAAGATTGAATCCCCAGTGAGTTAGTGAGACAAACGGACTTAGAAAGATATGAACGAGGAGTGTTTGAGGTGCAATTCTGTATGCTTGATATGTAAGATGTGTGCATCTGTTTGTGTGTTACATGTTTGATACGAAGTTACATGTGCATCCTGCATCATGACATGAGTACTTGCATTGACTTGAAAATTGCTTTGCAAAAGAACATGTGTTTACAAGAAAGATTAAAGTTTTCGAAAGGCAAACTATGGCTGCGGGTTGGTCACAGGGTATAAAAGTCATGCCTGCGAAAGCAGGGTATAAAAGCATGACCTGTGAATCAACAGCATGGTATAAAATATTTTACGGGGCCGTGGACCTATTAGCACGGATATATAATGTATGTAATGGGGGCCGTGGACCTATCAGCACAGATATATGATGCATGTAATGGGGCCGTGGACCTTTCAGCAAGGGGTATAAAGTTATATGTTATGGGGCCGTGGACCTTTCAGCACGGGGTATAAAGTTCTGTTTGATGTGGACTGATCACCCACAGGGTATAAAGTTCTGCTACGCGAAGAATATGATAAGAAGAGTTATGAAATGTTTGTGAAATGACACACATGACATGTTTATGAAAGAAGGCATATGCATGAGTGTTGTGTGTGGTTTTCAAGAAGTACATGCATCATGGTACACGAAGCATAAGATGTGACATGCAAGAGATGTGACTAGTTTATGTATTGCCTATGTGATATGTTGCTTTAGTACATGTTTGTTACTGTATCCGCGTATCATTTATGTGATTCATCTGTTTTGAGTTATTCTTTAAAGATGCTATTTGCTAACCCGAGTACCTTATTTTGTGCAATGACTTATACACTGGTGACTCGTCGTGTGTGATCCCGTAAGGTGTATAGACGGGTTACTTGCTGGCGATATTTTCGCTAAGAACAGATACTGTATTCCTTTTCAGATGAGCCGGAATATGAGATGATATTTATCGAAGACGATGGCGAGTCGGCTCAATGGGATGACGGGCATGGAAATAGATAGATGCTTAATTACTCTATTTAAGTTGGAAACTCAATGGTTATTATGTTGTGCTGGAACTTATGTTAGCTAGTTGAACAAACACCTTTTAATTCCGCTGTATTTTCTAGTTACATTATTGATGGTGAAGTTTCAAATTTAACAACGTTTCCGCTGATTTATCTTACGTCATGGATGATGTACGCGTGATCTGTTTTGACGCTTCGTAGTTCTCATAGTAGACTACGGCGGGTGCACTGGTTCTGATGATAGTTTCGGGCCGGGGCGCTACAACGTGCGGCTTAAGTCTTTTCCTAACATTTGCTGTTGGACCGGAAAAGGAAAGACACGCTAAGGGACATACATTATATGAGCTCAAAAGGTGACATATAATCTTTAAGATACATACATAGTCCAAGTTGGAGATTGTTGGGATTAATTCGAGATACGTGTGATGTGCAGCACATTGATAAGGTTTATACGAATTAATCATAAGATGGACGTTATGTATGATAATATTTTATTTCACATATGTCACGTAATAATATTAATTATTACGTAAAACATCCACACGTTAAGTGATCATCGGGTATGTTCGTGGATGTATAGTGTGGTCTAAATGGAAACCCCAAATATGTAGACAGTCATATGGTCAGAGACCGCGATGGATGGGCTCAAAGTGCAACGACCATAAAGTTACGATGTCTGGTCCCCGAGGGGCGACAACCCACGTGTGGCTAGTAGATAATTATTGGTACAATAATTAAATATTAAATAATATTTAATAATAATATTTATTATTAAATATTAGATAATATTTAATAAAGGAAGATAAGGCTGGGTTTTAAATTCAGATTTAAATTTGAATTTAAGTTTAAATTTAAATTTAAGTTTAAAGTTAAATTTAAGTTTAAGTTTAAATTTAAATCCTAACCTATCAGAACCTTCCATCCCCCTCTATATAAAGGAGGAGGCTTCACCTCCTCAGATCATCAAAAGAAAATAGACGCATACACAGTACCAAAAGAAAGAGCATCCATTACAGTATATTAGAGGGAAGGTGTGACGCCAAGTTTTCTATAAAGCTCACACTGCCTAGCCTCTCCATCGGGTAAAGCAGTGAATTGTTGAAACCAGTCAAGGGGTGTATCAGCAATTGGTGGAAGGTCGTGAATCCTTGGATCACGCCAGATTCTTCATCAGCCGGAGCAGTTGCAGCGTACGTGTTCAGATTAACAACAGCAATGGAGCAAGGTATATTTTCCGCATTTTTTACTTTGTCCATTGATTCGATTAAACGGTCCTATTCAGGGATTTATTAAATTAAATCCAACAGAAACTCCTTCATGAAGTGAGCCCAATGGCTCTCAGCAGACTGTGCTTCCAACGGATACATTCACAGGTAGGGGAGGAAGAAACAACATGCTTTTTTTTTATGAAAAATGATTGAGTATATACTTGTATATATATAATGAGCATACTTGTGTAATGTGTAAGATTTGACCATTTTACCCTCTTGACTTGATGTTGAATACACTGTTTTCTTTATAGAGAGGAAATATTCCTCTTCTTCCTTCCTCCTTGGAGCTCTTGGTTGGGGGTAGAAAAATGGGGATTGAAGACTTGTTTTTCTCTTTCTTGGAAGAAGAAGAAGTGTTGGCTGAACTTAGATAAAAAAGTGAAGTGTGAAGTGTGGAAGAAAGAAGAAAATTCTCTTTTCTAAGGAGAGGGTGGTCGGTCACACAAGGGAGGTAGGGAAGGGAGGGACATTATGTTGGTTAGAGTGGTTGGGAGAGATTGAGGAATGAAAGACTTCTTCTATGACACCTAGGTTACTTGCAAGACTCCTTCCAACTTGTAATACTTCTTCCAACCCCCATTATTAGGCCACATGTCCGATTTTTGTGTCTTCATTCTCTTTCTTTTTTCCCCAAAAATATCTTCACATGTCCGAATTTCTTTTTCTTGTGTTTAAGTAGTGTAAGCTACTTGTGTCATGCCTTTTTCTTATGATTTAATTTATTCTAGTGATTTAAATTGTTACATACTCGTCTTGTTTTAAATTTTATCATGCAATCATAAACGTTCCTTTTCAAATTTCGGCGCATACGATATATCACATGTTTTAATATTTGCGCGGAATTTAGACTTCTCTAAACACGATATTAAGTGCGTAGCGACGTAACGAAATTTTTCGAGGCGTAACAGTGCATGTGTTACGGTCCAACATAATCATGTTCGATGACAATAATGTAATTATACAGTGTCTGATAGTCGATGATATAAGATACTTGATTGTTATAAATAGTAGTATTATTTTATGGAAATTTATTTATATTACATGGTGTAAAAGTATAAGAGCAAGAAAAAAAATAAAATTTTAAACTGTATCATACTCCTTGTTATCAAACGGTAAGCAATAGAGTAGGGGTTGGGTGGTAGAATAACGAGGATGTTGAAGCTGAAAAAGGTAGAATTGATGCAGACAAGAGGCAATTTCTCTCCACTTCCCAATCGTCCAAAACTAATACTCTTTTTACACTAAAAATAAAAATATTGCTGTAAGTGACTTTGCAATATAGTCAATTCTACCTTTTTGGAAAACACTCTACTGAACCGTGTCTTTAGAGAACGATAATGGGGTCGATAGTGTGGTGATGTCATTGAGAGTTTAACCCTCTCTGGAACTTTTGTTGCCTGCAAGGATTTCCTAAACAATGTAGCATACCATCTTCTAACTCCGTAGTCGTATCAGGCCGCATGTACAAGTTTAGTGACTTCAACGAAAATGGCGTGACCCAATCACAAAATATTAAACAATGATATGTCACATGAAAAAGGGGAAAAAAAGAGACAAAAAGCACATCAACCCGAATACCGAAACTTAACAAGATTATAGAACCTATTGTTGGGAATAATTCAAGTCAGACAAAATTGGTTTCTGTACAGTAATGGCTGACCTGCCGAGCTCAGGGTAGGCTGGACTGATCTGCAGAGTGAAGACAGTTCAAATAGTACAACTAAGTTTGCGTCCTGAACAGTCAGGCGACCTGCCGACCTGAACTGAACAGCACTTCAGAACAATAGTTCTGTGCTATCAGCCATTCAGCTGAGCTGAACTAAATCAGTCTGATCAGACAGATCAGTCCAGTCAGTGCAGTTGTATTTGCGTTCTGGGCGGATCACCGATCTGCCGACCTCGGCACTTCAGCACAACTACGAAAGTTGAGCTTTCGGCCGCTTCAGCCGAGCAAAGCTCAGCATGGAAATGTTGCAGAACGACGAATGTGTCAGCCAGCAGAGCTCAACACAACAACACTGTGCAACAACAATGCTGCGATATCCCACGATCAGCTGAGCTCAGCATAAAGCAGAGCTCAGCTCAGCAATAACCTTTACAGCACAACTGAGCGGAGATCCGAGTTGATTTCAGGACTCTGTCCTTAAAACATATTGCTCTGGTATACTATGCCCAACCGGATGAATCAATCGTCTCCCAGGATACAACGAAAGTCAGTTCAGATGAGCAACACTGCAGCGCATGAATTCTACGAACCTGTAAGATGCCCGGAACTTCTCGGACTTGACACAAAATGTAGAAGAAGAAGAGAGGAGAAGAGCACGTGTATGCAAAGGAGGAGAGGAGGAGAAAATCAGATTCTGAATGAGTGTGACCCGAGAGGTCAGCTAAGCCACTATTTATGAGAAAATTTTTTATTAGGGTGGTTAATTGACAGTTTAACCACGTCCGTCGGATCAGATTACCACCGTTATATCTGATAACAGACAACCGCTTTTCACATTTGAATTACGGTTAAGTAACTGTTTTTCAAAACTAAATTATGGTTAAATAACTGATTTTCAAATTTGAATTACGGTTAAGTAACTGATTTTCAAATTTGAATTACGGTCAAACAACCGACTTTGAGATTATTTTATCCCTACTTTGAGCATTAGTTTCTCATTCACCCATTTCAATTTCTCCAACAATCCTCCATATGAAAGAAAATTAATGTAAGTGTCTATGCAGACTCTACCGAGAAGTCAGACAAGAAAATGTTGCACAGAAGAGATAGCTTCTGGCCTTGAATCTTTCTTAGTGATATACTATCAGATCCACTCGGCTTTAGTGAACTTAATGTCATGAACTAACCGGCCTTTGGTGTGAACCTAGACAATAGTACTCACACAACATTTCCTTTAACACCTTTTTTGGTCCTCATGATTGTTTTTGTTTTGGCCATGAATCACCTGGTTTCAGTAAGTGTGCTGGAGAACTTTGGCCATACAAAATTCTCATAGAAGCGGCCACACTTTACACTTACATAGGTATTTTCTATCAAGAGTATTCTGTCATACCCCACTTGACATATCAAAATATAGAAACCATTAAAATCCTCACCTTACCCTTATTTCTCTGCAGACAACACTTTTATTTAACTGAATGGGTAAGTGCTCACTAAACTCCATAACTTAGTTGTCCCATTGAACCAAGATTCCAGGATCTCCAGTCAACAAAGTTGGTTACCGTTACAAAGATTCATGCATTAAAGGTTTTAGTCCCATTCCGTTTGTCAAAATTGACATTCGATCTCTAGGCAAGCCTTTTGTAAACGGATCCGTAAGATTTTCCTTTGATTTTATATAATCAATCAAAATCACGCCATTAGAGATCAACTGTTTAGTGGTATTGTGTCTCCGACACATGTGTTGAGACTTACCATTATATATGCTGCTTTGTGCTCGTTCTATAGCCGACTGAATATCACAGTGTATGCTGTTAGGAGCATTTGGCTTAGGCCACCAGGGCACATCTTCCAGGAAATTCCGAAGCCCTTCTTCCCCGGCTTTATCTAGTGCTATATACTCCGCTTCTATCGTGGAACGAGCTATGCACGTTTTCTTCGTAGATTTCGATGACACAGCACATCCACCAACAGTGAATAAATATCTACAGGTGGACTTAGAATCTTTACCATCAGATATCTAATTGGCATCACAATAGCCTTCCAATACTGTTGGATATCTTGAGTAATGTAGTCCAAGATTCATTGTATACTTCAAGTATCTCATTACTCTATTCAGAGCATTCCAATGTTCATCACTTGGATTATTGGCAAACGTGCTCAATTTGTTTACCGAACACGCTAAGTCTGGTCTTGTACAGTTCGTTATGTACATTAGACTTCCGATTACTTGCGTGTACTCCAATTGAGTTACTGACTCGCCTCGATTCTTCCTTAAATGTATACTTAAGTCGAGTGGAGTCTTCACTGGTTTCACATCAAGCATATCGAAACGTCTTAGAACAGATTCAATATAGTAAGTTTGTGACAACACAAGTCCCTTGGCTATCCTAGAAATTTTAATTCCTAGAATAACGTTGGCAACTCACATATCTTTCATATCAAAGTTTCTCGTCAGCATCTTCTTTGTGTTTAAGATGATATCCCGAGTACTCCTCATGATTAGCATGTCGTCTACATAGAGATATACTATCACATATGCATCCTGCGTGTTCTCACTGTAGACACACTTGTCGCACTCATTGATCTTGAAACCATTAGCTAGCATAGCTTGATCAAATTTCAAGTGCCACTGTTTAGGCGCTTTCTTAAGTCGGTACAACAACTTAACAAGTCTACAGACTTTCGACTCTTAACCACAAACCCTTCGGGTTGTTCCATATAGATTTCTTCATCCAACTCACCATTCAGAAAAGCAGTCTTCACATCCATCTGATGGATTTCCAAGTTGTACACTGCAACAATTGCAACTAGCATCCTTATAGAAGTGATCCTAGTCACTGGTGAGTAGGTGTCAAAAAAGTCAAAGCCTTCCTTTTGTCAATAGCCTTTAGCTACCAACCTGGCTTTATACTTTTCAATAGACCCATCCTCTTTCAGTTTCTTCTTGAAAACCCACTTGCAACCAAGTGGTTTACTTCCAGGTGGAAGGTCAAACCAACTCCCAAGTGTGCTTTTGCAGAATCGAGTCTATCTCACTATTAATTGCCTCTTTCCAGAATGGAGCTTCTGGAGTTGACATTGTCTCGGAAAAGTTCATTGGCTCATTTTCTACCATACAGGTTAGAAAATCCGGTCAAAACAAAGTTGGCATTTTGGCATGCTTGCTTTGACGTAGCTCCTCAATTCCTTGAGGAGTCGCCTCATGCATTCGCTTACAAGATCTTATTTCTTCTTGATTTTTGTCTTTCCTCAGAAAGACATCTTTGAAGAACACTACATTCCTTGACTCCGTGGCAACATTTTCATGTATGTCAGGAATATCCGATTTGTACACCAAGAACCGATATGCACTACTGTTAGTCGCATATCCTATAAATATGCAGTCAACCGTTTAAGGCCCGATTTTAACTGTCTTGATTTAGGTACAACAACCTTCGCCAGACACCCACACGCTTCAAGTATTTGTAACTAGGCTTCTGGCCTTTCCATAGTTCGTATGGGGTTTCATCCATCTGCTTGGATGGAATTATATTCAAAATGACGTTAGCTGAGAGAACGGCTTCCCCCCACAAGTTTTGAGGTAAACCCGAACTTATCAACACGTCATTCATCATCTCTTTTAGAGTACGACTTTTGCGTAGCAATACCATTCGATTGAGATGAATATGGTGTAGTCGTTTGGTGAATAATACCATGTTCTAAACAGAATTCATTAAACGGTGTATCATATTCGCCACCTCTATCACTACGAATTGCTTTAATTCGTTTGCTAAGTTGATTCTCAACTTCACTTTTATAGTTCTTGAAAGCATCAAGGTCGGTTACTGTTTATTGCCTCTCACGTCTCCTCGGACAATTGCACCATGACAAAGGGTTTCATTTCCATGCTACCTGTGCTGAGCAGCATATCACCCACCTCTGCTTTGCGGATGACCACATCCTTTTTTCAGAGGTGAGCCTACTCAATACAAAAAGTAATTGATGCGTAGTGTCTTTGGTGATTGTTTAGGGCTCAAGGCCAATCTGGAAAATCCTAATTCTTTCACGCAGGCATTGGAGAGGCAGTTAAGTGGCTGCAGGTCAGCACAGGTTTCTCAGCAGGCACAATGCCCTTCGAAAACCTACGCATTCCCATTGTTGGACACAAACTGCAGAGCTCGCACTATGCCCCATACATCTAGAAGCTTATGGACAAGGTAGGACTATGGAATTCATCTAGACTTTCATATGTTGGCAAACTACAACTGATCAAGTCAGTGTTGCAAGGAGTAAATTGTTTTTGGTTGAATGCTTTACCCCTGCCTGCAACAGTGAGGACTCTGGCGAACAGAATTTGTCTACGTTTCTTATGGGGGAATTCTTCACTTGGGTCGAAAAAGGCTTGGGTCTCTTGGTCTTAGGTCAGCATGCCTAAAGGGGAAGGTGGTCTGTGTGTTCTTCAGCTGAAGGCATGGAATTTGGCGTTATTAGCCAAGCACTTGTGGGATCTGCACCATAAAAAGGACATGCTGTGGGTATAGTGGATGAATCACAATTATAAACTGTACAACACATTATGGACTTAAACAGGATACAGTTCAGACTCTCCCCTCTTGAAAAAACTTATGGAGATCAGAGACAAGTTGCTGGCCAGCGCAGGCTCCTACAGCTTAGCAGTAGAGGCACTCACCTCTGGACAGCGGATGGCATTCTCAAACTCAGCTGATATATGAATATTTCAGGGACAGAAGTAGGAATGTCAATTGGGCGAAGATCATTTGGGACTCGCAGTGACTCCCAAGCACTCTTTCATCCTGTGGGTTGCCGGGCTGAACAGACTTCCCACCAAGGAAAGGCTGGTTTATTCGGAGGACAGAGCATGCCACTTCTGCTTAGAAGAACAAGAGACGCTGAAGCACCTACTCTTTTCCTGCTTGGCTACCAGACAGGTCTGGCAATCTACCTCAACATGGCTAGCTCTACCAAGGGGAATTAGATCCGTCTGCAGACTCCTGACCTGAAGTTTGCGCAAACTCAAAAGGAAAGCTTCGAGAGCCAAGGCGACAAAAATTTCCTTGCCTGCCATGATCTACCATATCTGGCAAGCTCGGAATAGATACATTCTCGAAGAGAATCATTTGTATCTAGGGATATAACACAGGATTAGCACTCATGTGTGTAGAGTGATGTATAAACTATATCCACACATTCTAAACATACGTACTGCTCCTATAGTTTAAAATCGTTTTTCATTTCCTTGATACTTTGATTTCACTGGTTAATATATTAGCATTTTAACCCCCAAAAAAATAGCGAAGGGCAGCTCAAAGATCATTACACAGGAATACATAAATCCAGGTCAAGAATTTTCGCCAGTGGAGTGGTGGAGTCCTTCCTAGTATCAAGCATTTAATTCATCCCAAACCAAAGTAAATTGGAAATACTTTTGACTGGAGACTTACATGATTTAATGTAGCGACCCATCCTGAGCTCTAGTTCTCGAAACGACTCACCCGCCGTATTTCGCTAAGAAAAATATAGGGCGTCAAAGACAAACACACGCCAGCAGAAGTCAGAAATAAAAATCCTCGAAACAATCATTGTCATTAACATCAATGTCTAGGAAAATCTAAATCGATACACTAATCAAATGTAGATAAACACTGATGTCTAAAATACATAAACCTCAAATATCAAAATAATTGCCTCAGCTAAATCCTCAAAAGTCTCATCCGAATATCCTCAGTTTCGAAATCTCTAGTCCTGATCTTCCACAGTGTACTAACTCCTTTACCTGTCTATCTGCAAAACTGATTGATAGAGGGGGGAGGGGTGACCGACATATATCGCCCAGCAAGTAATCCCAATATACTTACCATGGGATCATACACGGAGAAGCAAGTGCGATAAAAATATATAACAACATAAAGTAATAGCATGATTCTCTTGGCAAGTAAATTTTACAATTCTGCCCCTAACATACAAAAGCAAATAGAGCAATTAGACCCAACAAAGTACGTAACAAAGTCCAATAACGTATGTAACAAAGTCCAATCATGGGTTAGTCCAAATCCAAAATCGATGATGCAATTTTCCAAATATGCGATGTCAAAATGTCCAAAGTCAAAGGCCCAAAATGTCAAAGTCCAAAAATCCAAAGTTTTCCAAATCCGATTTATCCGGTCCAATGTCCAAATTCCAAATCAGAGTACAACTCGGTCCAAATCGAAATATCAAAGTGTCCAAAATCCAAAACCTGGCTAAAACGGTCCAAAATAATGCAATGGCTATAGCACATTCCCTACAATTGACTTATATCGTAAGACTTACGAATTGGTCCCCCAATAGTCAATATGCCCTGGCGCTCTACATCACAATAGCCAATATGCCGGGTGCCCTAATGACGGCCAATATGTCGGGCGCTCTATATCCAAATAGCAAATATGCCCGGACGATTCGTTTGTTTGTAACCAATCCGACTTAACAACATATTTCAAATGTAGGGGTGAATTTCCAAAAATATGCAAATGTAACTTCTAAAATTATTTCCAAGTACCAAAGTTAGTCCAAATTACCAAAATGAGCCAAAATATCAAATTTGTCAAAATTACCAAATTGCCTTCTAAATACCATAGGATTCCAAACGATTAATCCATATAGGGCAAAAATATCAAAAATACCGAATCCATCTCCATCTCAGCTGTGCAAGCATACACCTACATATGCCCACGCCCATAAATTCACATATACACGTATATACGCACACGCTACTCCCTCAGTCCACTTTTTCCTGAACCCGCTATCCAGCTCACCTCATCTCACTCCAACACCCTCAGCCCGCACAACAAACATACTGACCAGAACCTCCCCAGCCCCAACACCCTCTACACAGCCCCTCCCCACGCCCCCAAACCCTAATTCCCCTCAAAACCCTTCTCACTCTTCAGCCTCTACCAAAACACCTCAACATCCGTAACTTTTAAAATCAAACACTATAGACCGCTAGAAAATTTCATTCTGAACACAACGCCGCAAAAATCGAGGCCACTCGAAGGCCGGACGTGCCCTCACACACCAGCAGCAGCGGTGCCATGCGCAACCACTCAAATTGATGTTTTTCGATTTCCAACCTATCTCCACTATCAAATTGCACAAAATCCAAGCTTTTCAAATTTATTTTGTCTACAAAATTGAGCTCGAAAACCTAAATTGCACATTATATGAAATCATATAAAATACATTTAACCCTCAGCAAATTTAGTCATACCAACCTTAACACCCTACTGGGCGAGATTCCAAACCCCCCAAAATTCCAAAAACATTCGCCCAGACACATGTATCCATAATCTATACATATTTAATGATTTCACATGAAAACACTTCGCCAATTATACATATACATTCTTTACCTACGTAAGACCTCTGGCCTTCAAAGTTTCGGCATCACCATTTGCAAAACAATTTCTTGCATGCGTCTAAATAAATCTATAACCTACATATACATTCTATACTATTATATCCATATCATGCAATTTCACATAACCCTTACACACAATCACATGGCCGCTGGTCACCAATCAAAATCGGCCATCTCCAATACATATGTATATATTTAAAACACAAACAATACTTAGGCATAACATGTACAATTTCTGTCACACATACACGTATATACAAAGATATCATACAACTATGCATTCAAGAATATTCATGCATGATTCGAGTTTATAATCAACATAACCATATATATTTTCACAAAACATAGCAAGTATAGAGAGATTACTTACATGATTCACGTATAAATTACCGTACGATTGAATCTAGGGTTGGGTTGGATCGAATAAAATTCTTTTTCTTCCTTTCTGTTGCTGACGACGGGTGGCTATGTGGCTTGCAAATTAATTGATGTTGTTGCTTGCTAAAGGGCTAGAGATGAATTAAGGGGATGCTGAAATATCTTTTTCTCTCCTAGGTACCACGGCTGGGAGGCAAGGGTTGCAATACTTCTTTTTCTTTTGCTTGTTGCTGGCTGACGGCTGGAAGATAGAGGGCTGGAGTATATTTTTGTTTTCCAGCAAGAAGGGGGCGGCAGCTTGGTGCAATTGTGTGGGTGGGTATAATTTGTTTAATTTAGACTATTATATAGATGGATTTAGGATAGGTTAATTAGTAGTTACAATAAAAAAACCCTCTAGCGATGCTGATTTTGCGATCACGACGGAAACGCACATCTCAGTCCCCGTGATCGGCGGCCATCGGCCGCTGCTGATCTCTTCCATCATCTCTTCTGCTTGCATCGGACAGCCACCATCCATGGCTTCTCTTCCATCTGATCCGACTCCAACAATACCAACAGCGATCAAGGGTAAGTCATACGCGTCATTGTTTTCTTCATCCACAACCCCGATCGCAATGAAACCAATTCAACGTTCCAAGGGAGCACCGTGATAGAATTTTTAGATGATGAAATAGCGGCATTGGCGACGCCCTATCACCATACGTTAGTGGGATCGTTTTGGTATGGTAGACCTACATTGGCCACAATTCGTGCAAGTGTAGATCGCATCGGATTCACGGGTGCTGTCAAGATTGGCCTTCTCGACTCAATGCATATATTTCTGCACTTTGATCAAAAAGCGGATTATCTTCGATGTTTTGCTCAACAAAGCTGGACTATCGCAGGGAAATATATGAAGGTGACAAAGTGGACACCCAACTTCGACCCAAAAGTTGACGTGCCAATAGTTCTTGTTTGGGTATCATTGTCAGGGTTACCTATGCATTTTCATCAGAAGGATGCTCTTTTTCAGATAGGCCGAATGCTGGGAACCCCGATGAAATTGGATGCAGCAACAACGTCAGTTTTACGGCCTTCTACTGCGCATTTGTGCGTAGAGGTGGATATTTCTCAAGAGTTGCCTACATGAGTCTATATTCAAGTCTCTTCACGGACGATAACGCAACCTGTCATATATGAAGATTTGCCTTCTTATTGTACATCTTGTTTTCGGTTGGGTCACAAGGCGGCATCTTGCGGAAAGCCGGATGAACAAGCACCGGCTCAGCCGTCAATGACAACAATTGGGAAGACACAAAAGCCTAAGGAAAATGTACAGCGCATGACCCCTAAAAAACAGCCTGCTATAGAGGCGCCAGCTAACGTCATGTCTGGTGCACAGCCTGCGGCACTGGAAATGCGATCTCCTGAACTTTATCATGCTGCAACTGTTTCATTCTCTCAAAATCTTTCACGCTTACAAGGTATTGATGATTGTTTGTTAGCAGATTTGCCTGATAATTCTGCATTATATACTATTTTGGATAGTGAAGTTGAGATAGATCGTTGTCAGCCGAGTTTCGCTAAAGAACCAACAGATGACGATATAATGCAATATATTGAAAACTTGGTGCAAGCGATGGTTATTGATTTAACATCACAAGAAAATCTTCCATTAGCACCTCCAACATCCGGTGCGGAGGTTGATTTTTAGGTACCACCTAGACTTTTGTGTCGGCAGAATCGCTTGGTGACCCCTCTATCCCCTCTGCTACCCGTTCCCGGGCTGCCCTCTCAAATTCATTTGACGTACTGTCAGACCAATGAAGATATTGCTTTGGAATGTTAGAGGACTTCGTTCCTCGATTGATCGTATATTATCTTTGATACGTCATTATCATTTACATATTTTGGTTATTATTGAACCAAAGGCTCGTTATCTACACTTACTTCATATCGACTGAAATTTAGCTTTTCACATGTTGTATCGGCTTGTGATGATCATATTTGGATAATGTGGAAAAACTCAGTTCTTCAATTAGCAGGTGAACGTGTTGGTGTGCAAAATCATTCGTTGCGTTTTACTTGGTTGGCATCGGGAGATTCCTTTTGGGCAACATTTGTATAGGATTACACACAGTGGCTGCGCGCAGACCACTGTGGACTGACCTAATCACCATGCATGGGTCTATAGACATTTCGTGGTTGCTTGGAGGAGATTTTAACACTTTTTTGTCATTGGATGAGCATAAGGGGCGTTCATCGCCATCTTTACAATCACTCCAAGATTTTAAGGATTGTGTTGATGCCTGTTCATTGCAAACTATTAATTTTCAAGGCTCAACCTTTACATGGAGCGATGGTTGTGGCTTGGGCAAAGTGTGGCGCCATTTGGATCTTTTTTATGCACATCGGATTTTTTTGATATTTTCACTTCAGTGACTTATCTACATCTAAATCGCACTTCTTCTGATCATGCACCTCTATTTCTAGAATGTGCGGCTGATTCTTCTTCCACATCTGCTTCTTTTTGTTATTTGGATGTGTGGACTACGCACTCTGACTTTGACAGCTTTGTCACTCATCACTGGCAATCCTTCAGTATAGTTGGAGGTATGAGAGGTTTTTATTTCAAGCTAGGCCGACTTAAGAAGCATTTGCGTAGGTGGAATAAGGAGGTTTTTGGAAATGTTTTTGATGCGGTAGCCGCAGCTGAGGTAGATACATTACGTTGTGAAGCTACTTATGACTCGGCCCCTTCAGATGTAACAAGGAATGATTATCATCGCAGTATGGCCGTCTTGCGCTTAGCTCAGTCCAGGGTGTTGTTGTTTTGGAAGCAAAAGGCTAATGTGAAATGGCTACGTGAGGGTGATGCGAATACTAAATATTTTCATTAAACTGTAAAAGACAGAAGGCGCAGACAATCGATTCGTTGGATCCTGAAGGCTGATGGCATGGAGTGTGATACTACAGCTGATATAGAGGCAGAGACAGTTAGGTATTTTCAGATGTTATTCACGGAGGAACAAACTACACCATATCATTCTCTTATTCGCTATATCCCAAACCTGCTCTCTGCTGAGGATAATACTTTTCTGATGGCCCTACCAGATATGCATGAGGTAAAAACAGCAGTTTGGGATCTTAGTCCCACAAGTGCTGCAGGTCCGGATGGTTTCCCAGGTTCATTTTATCGTCGCTTTTGGGCAGTTATACAGATGGATGTGCATAAGGCAGTGTAGGAATTTTTCTTGGGCATCCCTCCCCCGCGACAGGTCGCTGCTTCACTTATTACACTAATACCAGAAGTTATAAACCCGCAAACATTCTCAGATTATCGACCAATTCGTTTGACAAATTTTCTGGACAAGGTAATTACACGTTTAATTGAGACACGTTTGGCAAATTTTCTACCACGACTAATCTCTCCTGAGCAGGCGGGGTTTCTGAAAGGTTGTGATATTACAGAGCAAATATTATTGGCGCAAGAGATGGTTCATGTTTTGGACAGACCGGTACATGGTGGTCATGTTATAGTTAAGCTCGATATGGCTAAAGCGTTTGACAGGGTTAGCTGGTCTTATCTTTGTCATGTATTATTGGCTATGGGATTTCATGCACGCTTTGTTCGTCTCATTTTAAATAACTTGTCTACAACAAAATGTTCAGTACTTATTAATGATAAGCCAGCGGGTTTCTTTCCAGTGTCCAGAGGAGTTAAGCAGGGGGATCCGCTATCATCGCTGCTATTTATTCTAGCTTCAAAAGGCTTTTCTCGTGGGCTTAAACTTTCGATGCAGGACGGCATAATTCTTGGCTTCAATGCTGGCCGTGTGCCCCAAGTTTCTCATTTGGGATTTGCTGATGATCTGGTAGTATTCTTAAACGGCTCAGTTGCAAATTTACGACGGTTCAGGTTATTCTTGGATGAATATCAACATGCTTTGGGACAATTAGTCAATTTTCACAAAAGTCAGGTGGTAGTTAGTGCTGGAGTTTCAGGGCCAAGAGCTTCACAGACGCTAGGCATGAGATTGACGCAATTGCCAATGAAATATTTGGGATCATATTTATATAAAGGTATTAATTGCGCTGCTTATTGTACATACTTGTTAGCTCATGTGGATGCAAAATTAAGTTCATGGGCTTCTAAGCTTTTATCATTTGTGGGTCCTTTGGTTCTGATTCGTCATGTGCTTGGATCTATGCCATTACATATTATTGCGAGCTCAAGACTTCCGAAGAGTGTAGTTCAGACACTTAATAGACGCATGGCCCATTTTCTTTGGAAAGATCACTATCATTGGCGTTCTTGGGAACGGGTCTGCTATCCGACGGAATTAGGAGGCTTGGGAATTCGAAACTTGGATTTGCTACATCAAGCTTATGACAGTCTTTTGTGGTGGCGATTTCACACATCGCAAAGCCTCTGGGCAATTTACAGCCGAGAGCGGTATGGACGAAGAGGAATAGTGTCCGCTACTCTGTATGATTCTTGTAGAAATAAGAGGGTTTGAGTGATTTCAAAATAAGCAATTTGAATGTTTATATATATGTATAAACGTATACATATATAAATGTGTACATGTATGCATGATAACTTGCCATTACTTGCCTTATTTAGCTTATATATTATGTTGCCGTACTAACGAGCCATGAAGCATTAAAGCTTACATTATATGGCAAACATTTGTTGTGTTTATACTATTTTCAGGCGCCACTATTAATGAACTAAACTAGTTCATTAAGTGAAGTACTTAATTTAATAAACTAAGTAGTTCATTAAAGGAAGCTACATTTGGAAAAGGCAAAAGGCAACAAGGCTAAGGAAGGAAAGTTTTCTCCTCCTCCCCATCTTTATAATACACGCCCCATACACATATATTATACATATTTTCAGATTTTTTGAAAAAGGCACATACACATGTATTCCAACGTACTACCGACACGTTATGTATTCTACGTACGTACGTTAACGTCACACCACTATACTTAACTCATATTTATGAGTATATTCAGGTCTTATATCATATGATATAAGATATGGTGATGACAAATTAAATACGACACGATAAAAGGTTCTAAACCGAAATTTGTCGTATCGGGCGAATACCGTAACTTCGCCAACGTGTCACGTACTTGCCATAAATAAATGGCCAGCCCATATACATCAAAAATTGATGTAAATTTCGTGCCATACATGATATGTTCAGCCAAAAATACTTTCCATGTTGGCACACACAAATCACTCCACATTAAGGCCAAAATGTGAAGATTCCAAGTTTAATTTTGTCACATGTTAATGGTACCACTTTAGACCAGCCAAGTGCTGAGAGTTAAAATATATATTATATATATTATGTATAACATAATATATATAACATGTGCAAAAGTTGGAATTTAAATTAGAGAAAAATCGGGTAATCGATAAATATCGAAAATTCGGTTTTCTACGCACATAACATGGAACGTTTTTCTTGTACATCATGTGACACGTATCTAGACACTTTTTACATATGATATACATCTTAAAGTGTTCTAGAAAATTAAATTAAGGGCTGATTGGAATATTACATGTGTGTACTATTAAATGTGTACTATTTTACAAAGTTAGCAAAAATGAAATTCAGCACATGCATATACATGTATACACGCCCCTACAGCTGAGATGGAGCATATGTGGAGCCTTGTTGGCATATTGATTGGTCAAGAATCAATCATACATTATTGGAATGTTACACATGCTGAAATTTCAGCATGTGCAAAGGAGCTAATGGCCGATTTTTAGCTATTCAATGTGACATATTTTGTCATCTTTTATTAGGAGATTGATTAGAAGAAGATATGGTAAGGTTTGGAATATTATTTAAATAAAATAAATGGTGATATTCTACATATCACATGCTGAAAATTTTTCAGGATGTGTACAACATTGTATGACCGAATTTAAGTGCTAAAATGTGTCCATGTTCATTTCTTATTTGGTTGCAATACTTACCATAACTTGTTGATTCATTTTTATGATGAAAAATCAAAGAATAATTGGTATTATTTTTAAAGAAAAGGAAGAATGCACATGCTGAAAATTCAGCATGGCAAGACATCCTTAATGGCCGATTTTCTCACTAGGATAGGAAGGATTTCTTTGTCTTGTAATTTATGGTGTATTTCTTAAATTATGGAATGATTTTGTGATTGATTTTTGGCACATGTTAAAGTGTATATCTTAGATTTTTTTCCATGTCATCATGATGACAATGTTGAACCAATAAGGAGGTGCCAAGTACGCAAAGGCAAATGATCATCCAATGAGAAGTTGCCAAGTAAGCAAGGCCTTGTCACAATGATGTCTTACACTCTCTCAAGGACTTAAAAGAAAATTTTCAAGAGGGGGAGAAGCCCTAAGTGGACGGCTGCAAGGTTAAAAGAGAAGAGAGGAGATCAAACAAAAACAACAACAAGCATTGCAATTCAAAGAGATCAAATAGCCAAGCTCTTCTTCTCCTACATCTTCATTCTTTCTCTTACTTGTAAAAGCCTATTGTATTCATATTCTTTCAATCTTGAATAGGATTGAGATAAACCACCATTCATACATCTTTGTAAAAGATTGATCAATGTGTGATCAATCTTCATTCTAGCAAGGTGGTGGTGTTCGTGCGAATTGTACTTACAATACAAGGTTTGTAAAGGGTTGGAGTTAGGTGTAACTCTATCAACCCTGAGGTAAGGTGTACTGCGTGTATGTGATTAGTGTGAACCAAGGAAGGTGTTCCTTGAAGACTGGAGTAGGTTGTTTATAACCGAACCAGTATAAAATTCTTGGTGCCATTTACTTTCTGCATTTACTTTTCAGTTACTGAACTGTTTATCCTTCTTGCTCGCATCCGTAAAAATAGTAAACAATTTTCAAAAATTACGAAAATTTTCAGAAACATTCTTACACGTTCTAGGGTTAATTTGGCACAAGTTTTAACCCTTTTGGATAAGTATAAGTCAATCAAACATCAAACGTTCTGAGATTAGTGCAGTCTGATTTTCAGACTTGCAAAGGTTGAGACTTTGATTGTATTTGACCTACTTTCCAAAAGAATTTTCCAAAACTGTTTCAACCCATTTAAATATAATATATAAGGAGTTATTGGTCAAATTTTCAGAGCATTTGGACGTTCACACAAATAGGAATTAATTTTTCAAAACCATCTACCGTTTCTGACAGATTTGCACAATCTGATTACCAACGATTTTTGAAGGGGTTAAAGGTTGAATTTTAATTTGAAATTTTTAGGGGACCCTCATAACATCTGAGGCTAAGTTCTCTCAAAATTTCATAATTTTTGGAGACCTCTAACCGGGTTTTAAAAACGTTTTAAAACATGTCCTGAAAACATAATCTGTTTTCAGAAGTTGAATTGGTTAGCTTTAAAGAAATTTTAAAAACCACACTTTCCGCACCACCTATTCAACCCCCCCATTCTAGTGGTGCCTTGCAGATCCTACAATTCTCCCATTTGGAAGCACATTTGTAGAGTTCACTCTTACGTGGAGCATCACATTTCTTATACACCTGATGGCGTTTCTTGGACTGTGGATTCGTTGGGTCAGTTTTCATTACGATCGGCTTATAGCCAGTTATGTATTCATATGTCTCCTTTTGAATGTGCAATGTTTGTTTGGTGGCCGACCTTGCCTTTGGGCCGAAAATTTTGCTGTAGAAATTATGGATGCATGCATTGCCTTTAGTAGATAATATATGTTCATGGCAGGTGATATTTCCATCTCAGTGTGTTTTCTGCAAGGTTCATTCTGACTGGCGAGACCATATCTTTTTACAATGTCTGGTCATTCACTCTATTTGGCAGGAAATATCAATATTATTTTCTGGTCCACTCCTGCAGAATACTACAATTCAAGGATACTTAATTCGCTAGTGGCGCACCTCATCTGCCACTTCAATGATTGTCCAACTGAGGGCAGTGGTACCGTCTCTCACAGTTTGGGTGATTTGGAAGGAATATTCATCTATCAGATTTGGTGATAGTTCTTTTTCATACAACCACTTATTTGAGCGGCTTCGTGAGCAAATATTTATTTGGTGTGCTTCCACTAAAGGACGTAAATTTTCAATGTCGTTGCCTCATTTGGTAGACAGGGGTTTTGCACCAAAATTACTCCATAGACGACATAGGGTCGTCTGTTGGGAGTTACCGCCATCAGGTCGTTTTAAACTCAACGTTGATGCCACGGCTGGACGGCTGGGAGCAGCGGCAGGAGCTATACTACGTAATGATTTGGGAGAGTTTATTTCGGGGGTTGCTTTCCCTTTACCGGCAGCAACACCATTATATGCTGAGCTTATGGCGTTGATTTATAGTCTTTTATACTGTGCGAGAGATTATGACAGGCTAATCGTTGAGACTGATTGTCGCTCACTACTATCCTTTCTGTCATATCCAGAACGTTATACTGGCACTTTCTTGGTGGATCTTCGTCGAGCTATCGAGTTCCTTTGTCTTAATGCTTCATCTTTAAAATATTGCCCGTGTGAAGCCAATGCAGCGGTGCATTCGCTATCTCGTCATGGGCTGCGGTCATCAGGAGCAACCGTATATTCTTCGTTTTCATGCTTGCCATGTGAGGTTCGGGGGGCTATCTTATTGGATACATCAGTCCCACATTTGCGTCTTTGACAATAGTCTCCCATTGGGTTGGCATTCTTACGCTCGTGTTGCCTATATCACTAGTTGATATAGGCAACGTCGGTACGTTTTCCTCTTTTGCTTCTAAATTTGATTTTGTTGCAATAAATAGTGCAGATAAAGCTGTTTTTCATGCGCATGCGAGGGCACCATCTGTTGAACTTCGAAACTTGATGACTCCATTACAGCTGACCATCATTGGAGTTGCCTGTATTCATAATGAATGCAGGCAACATGGGTATGATATAGATTTACGATATTATGTTGTTCATCTATATGCTTCTATTCATTCTGATCGATTTTATTTTCAGGTACACAACACTGCGGAGAGATGGAATATTGCGTTTACATATCACAGTATTCATCAGCGGCAGCCAAACAACAGCAACTGTTGCGTTTTAGGTGTACGTGCCCAGCAACAGCCCAACAGCACCAATTCTTATATTTTATATGTAGGTGCGTATTTGAGGTTAACAGAACAATTTCCTTTTTACATTCCACGATTTCTAGCATTTTGTTTTTGCAAGTGTTATTGTACATATTATGCATTTCATTAACTTCTGTGTAGGAGAGTCTCCTACATCATATGTAACTACGGTATTCCTCTGCCACAAGTGAGGGCAGATTATTAATAAAACAACCAGACGGTACCGTCCGTCTTTCACTAAAAAAAAGGTTAATTAGTAGTTTCTTAGTAGTTTTAGGTTTAGAGATATCCTAATTTGAGTAGGATTTGAATAGCCTAGTTGACAAAGGATTTACATTTAGAAATATATCCTATTTGGAATTCCTAAGTGGTTTAGGATTGTTACTATATCACTTTTACTTTATTTATTTTTTTCCTTTTTCACATTCAAAATCACAGATGTAACAGACCTCCCCTTACAATAAGTTTTCATCCTCGAAACTTGTGTATCACGTAATCAATAACTTAGTGCAGGTCTACTCGATTCAATACATAGTATATGTCACAGTTATCATTATACCAATTTCATTATTAGGTTGTTAATCCTTCAATTCCACTTATACCACTTAACATATATCATTCAACTTATTGTATTCTACAATTTCGTATTATTAAAACTAATCATATATGATCAATTACATAGGTAAAGTACTAATCTCAAATGTCCTTTAAGTCCTCCAATAGGCCAACCATTACTTTCCTTAACACAGAATTAAGTCCTCAAAATTCAATTCTTACATACTGATGAACTAGCTCAATGATCCTGCCTTACTTCTTGGCTGAGATTTTGACGCGGATTGCGATCCAAAGGATGAGATTTATCAACGGTTTATGATCTAACGGCTGTAGATGAAAACCGCTGCGGTTTATGATCTAACGGCCGAGATCGAAAACCGTCTGATCCGACGGTCTACATTTAAAACCGTCGCGGTTTTTGATCTAACGGCTCTGGATGAAAACTGTCAGATCTGACGGTCCACGTTTAAAACCATCGATCTAACGGTTGTGGATAAAAATCGCCAGATCCAACGGCTGAGATCGAAAACTGCCGCTATTTCCTTTCTCTATTTAAAGTCCTGTTTCTCCAGACCTCTGAAGCCCCAGCGAATTTCTTCTGCTTTCTCCCTTTGCATACATACTGCTGCATTGCATTCATTCCTTACAGTGATCGTGAAACTGCTGCATTGCATTCATTCCTTACAGTGATCGTGAAGTCAGAGCGCTTACAGGTTCGATGAGTTCCTACGTTGCAGTGCCACTCGTGTGAGCTATTTGCCGTTGTATCCTGGGAGACGTTTGTTCCATCCGGTTGGGCACAGTATACCGGAGCAATTCGTCTTAAGGACAGAGTCCTTAGACTCGCCTCGGTTTTGCTTGTATTTTTTGTCGATTTAGCCGAACACACACTGTACACTTGTTCAGATTACAGTTTCTAACATTAAGGACCTTGCATCAGCTGTCATTCCAGTGGCTAACAGCCCCAAATACTTCGTTATAGGAAACGAATGGCTGACACTTGTCTGGTCCAAGAGCTTGTCCCGAACTTTCTTCTGAGTAACCACACACGGAGTCCTTGCCGCGCACACCAATCGAAGTGATGCCCGAAGTGATTCAAATAGTATGTTAAATCTTCACTTTTTTCTTTTTGCAAAATTCTTAGCTTTAATACTGCGAGAAACAGGAGAGTGAGGTTTTACCTATTCTTCAGGGGAAAATTTTAGGAAGAAGAGATCGGAGCCGATTCCATTCTAATGTATGTAAACACAAGAACTGTAGCGCCCCGGCCCGATACCGTCATCGGAACCAGTGCACCCGCCGTAGCCTACTATGAGAACTACGAAGCGTCAAGCAGATCAAGCGTACATCCTTCATAAAGTAAGATAAAAAACCAGCAGAAACGTCATAAAATTTAAACCTTCATCGTCATTAAAACATCCATAAAATGCAGCGGAATTAAAAGATGTTTGTTCCTCTTGCCAACATAAGTTTTAGATCAACATAACAACAAATGAGTTTTCCAAACTGAAATAAAGTAGTCCAGCATTTATCTATTCCCATGTCCATCATCCCATTGAGCCCACTCGCCGTCGTCTTCAACAAATATCAACTCATATTCAGGCTCACCTGAAAAGGAGCAGAGTAATTGTTCTTAGCAAAATTATCGCTAGCAAGTAACCCGTCTATACACCTTACGGAATCACACACGTCGAGTCACCAGTGTATAAAACATTGCCCAAAAATAAGGTGCTCGGGTTAGCAAATAGCATCTTAATAAGAATTCCTCAAAGCAGATAAAGCACATATATGTACACAGATATGAGAACCAACATGTATTAAAACAACTTATCACATAGCAAGTCATAAACTAGTCACGTTTCTTGCATGTCAATTCTTATGCTCCGTGTATCATGATGCATGTACTTCTTTAAAATCACACACAACACCCATGCATATGTCTTCTTTCATAAACATGTCATGCATGTCATTTCACAAAACATTTCATCACTTTACATATCATATTCTTCGCGTAGCAGAACTTTATACCCTGTGGGTGATCAGTCCACAGCAAACATTACTTTATACCCCGTGCTGAAAGGTCCACGACCCCATAACATATAACTTTATACCCCGTGCTGAAAGGTCCATGGCCCCATTACATATATCATATATCCGTGCTGATAGGTCCACGGCCCCATTACATACATCATATATCCGTGCTGAAAGGTCCACGGCCCCATAAAATAACTTTGTTTTCCGTGCTGATAGGTCCACGGCCCCATAAAATACTTTATACACTGCTGTTGATTCACATATCACGCTTTTATACCCTGGTTCCACAGGCGTGACTTTTATACCCTGTGATCAACCAGCAGCCATTTTGTCTTTCGAAAACTTTAACTTTTCTTGTAAATACTTCTTTCGCAAAGCAAATCTCAAATCAAATGCAAGTGCCCATGTCATGATGCAGGATGCACATGTAACTTCATATCAAACATGTAACACACACACATACACCGTACATATTAAGTGTGAAGTCTTGCACCTCAAACAATCCATGTTCGTATCTTTCCAAGCCCATTCGTCTTACCAAATCACTCGGGATTCAATCTTATTCTTACACGATCAAACTTACCATCTATACCTCAATTACACCTCAATTACCTTTGCGTTTTATGTTCAAAAGAAGTGTGTAAGGTTACTACACGTACATAGGGCACCTAGAGGGTCAAAAAGACTTCCAGTAGAGTTGGAACGCTACATGAAGCGCCTATAGTGACTTAAAGCGCCTATACTAGGCGTTCGAAGTGTTCGGGGATGTTCCGTAGACATTGAACGCCTACATGAAGCGCCTAATGTGACATAGAGCGCTTTATGTAGGTGTTCGAAGTGTTCGAGGATGATTCAGGACACATTGAACGCTACATTAGGCGCCTAATGTGACATAGAGCGCCTAATGTAGGCGTTCGAAGTGTTCTGACGGTTCTAAATTGCAGTTTTTCTGTACGGGAAAGCTTCAGGACACATTGAACGCTACATTAGGCGCCTAATGTGACATAGAGCGCCTAATGTAGGCGTTCGAAGTGTTCTGACGATGCCAAACTGCAGTTTTTCTGCAGTAACTTCCTCTCCAACATCCTCCTTCTTCAACCCTTTTATTTTCAACACTTAAAGATCCATCTTAACATCTAGATTCATCTTACTTAACACACATCTAAACATGCATTGATGCCTAGCCCTGCCTAACAATATCCACTCTAGCCTTCAATCATTCACAACCTTCGAAAGATCTCATCAACCTTCCCAACACAACAAGACTACAGCAATGTCATCACTCATCTCTCAATTTCCTGCACCTACTCTCAACATCTAAGTGTAGACAATCAACATAAGAGTAGCGCAAGACAATAAGCACGTCAAAATATACACTTTTATGGGCATGCTTGACAACAACGAAACACCACACAACTATTTTCATAAATATGGCCCAAAGAACAAGACTTTACACAATTATCAACAAGACTTACGTATAACAAAGCATTTAAGATAGACAAGACAAGAATACTAATGTGTGATTCATGTTTTCTCTTTGTAAGAACATAGGGCCTAAAGTATCAAAATTTGCGTAAAGCGTATAGAAAGATTACTTGCCTTGATTTCTAGTTAGTCTTACGGATTTACTGCAGAACCTTGATAAGAATTGAACCTAGAATGGCTTTTTTCCTTCTTTTCCTTCTTCTCTTCTTCTTCTTCCTTTCCTTTTCCTCTTCTCTCTCTTTTCCTGCGGTTTTCCCTCTCCTCTTTGGTGTGGAAACCGTCCCCCTATGCTGAGATGGGAGTTATACTAAATTTCTATAACTCCCCCTATCTCCTAGTAGGGACTTTTTAGGTAATTTCTATTAATTACCTTTAATTCTATTTTGAACCCTTCTTTCTTATTCTTCTATGTTTTAGGTGACTAAGTCTCATAACCTACAAAATTAATTAAGTTGTATTTAAGGTTGACCTCTAAGTATTGAGAATCGTGCTTAAAAGTCATGGGGTGTAACATTCCACCCCCCTTACAAAAAGTTTCGTCCTCGAAACTTACGTACCTTAGTCGAAGAGCTGAGGATACTTCTCCCGCATTTGTTCTTCGAGCTCCCAAGTGGCTTCATGTTCCGTGTGATTGCTCCATTGGACTTTTACATAAGGAATCACTCGCCTCCTCAACACTTGATCCTTTCGGTCCACAATTTTCACGGGTACCTCCTCATATGTAACATCTTCCTTGAGTTCCAAAGGTTTAGCTTCAATTACATGACTTGGATCCGCCACGTACTTTCTTAATTGTGACACGTGGAACACATTGTGAACTTGCGCCAACGCCGGAGGTAATGCCAACCTATATGCCAAAGCTCCTACCTTTTCAAGTATTTCATAAGGACCAATAAAACGAGGGCTTAACTTGCCTTTTACTCCAAACCTCATGACACCCTTGGTAGGTGATACCTTCAAATAAACTTTTTCACCCACGTCAAAATCCAATGGTCGTCGTTTGGAATCTGCCCAACTCTTGCTGCGATCCTGAGCTATCCTGAGTCTTTCCCGGATGATTTTCACCTTATCTAGCGTTTTCTCCAATAGCTCAGGTCCTGTGATGGTCCTCATGCCCACTTCATCCCAATAAACCAGGGACCTACATTTCTTTCCGTACAAAGCTTCAAAAGGAGCCATGTCAATTGCACTGTGGTAACTATTGTTATAAGAGAACTCCATCAGCTTCACCATTCCGTCCCAACTCCCTTTAAAATCCAACACACAAGCCCTTAGCATATCTTCCAAGGTTTGAATAGTCCGCTCGGACTGTCCATCGGTTTGGGGATGATACGCCGTACTCAACCTTAACTCTGTACCCATGGCTTCTTGGAATGCTGTCCAAAACTTAGAAGTGAACCGAGCATCTCGGTCGGACATTATACTTACCGGGACTCCATGAAAACTAACAATACTATCCATATATAAACTCACTAACTTGTCAAGAGGTGCTTTACTTGAAACGGGTAGGAAATGGGCAGACTTTGTTAAATGATCCACGATGACCCAAATCATGTCACATCCACTTATTGTTCTCGGTAAACCAGTCACAAAGTCCATTGTGACACATTCACATTTCTACTCTGGAATCTCCGACAGCATCGATAATCCACCAGGTTGTTGGTGTTTATCTCCACTTACTGACGCACCAGACATCCCTCAAATCTCCATAATATGCCTTTTCATCTTACTCCACCAATAGTATTGTCATGGATCCCTGTACATTTTGGTGCTACTAGAATATATCAATAACTGTGAGCCCCTTGCAACATTTCTTTCCTTAGCTCATCTAAATCAGGCATACACACATTTTTTTTTCTAAACACAAGCGCCTGTCCTCATTGGTTTGAAATCCTTCAACCTAACTATACCTCAGTTTCCCAGCAATATCACCCACATTCTTATTTTTCTCTTTTGCGCTTCTTTCACACAATCCATCAAACTCAAGGTGACGGTCAATGTTGTGAAAACATTAACTATAGAATCAACCAAATCCAAGCTAAATTCTTCTATTTCCCACTCAAGTGGTGACCATCGCGCATAGTTAGATTTTCTACTTAATACATTGGCCACTTTATTAGCTCTTCCTGGATGGTAATTAATGGTTAAGCCGTAGTCCTTTTGTAGTTCCAACCCTCTTAGCTGTCTCATGCTTAGCTGTCCTGAGGCATACGTGATAACTCGTTCGTATTGCATCAAAACACAGTCTACAAGTGAAATATCAACTAAACTCAACTTGGATGGAAAGTCATAACTTACGCTACAGTTTACGTACCTAGACTTTTTTTTGACACATCACTACATATCACAACCCATCAATACCAGAAGGTTGAGCCAATACTGGAGTTATGGTTAACCTCCGCTTACGCTCCGTGAAGTTTTTTTCTCGCATTATGCCGTCCACTCAAACTTGGACTTCTTTTGAGTATGGCAATTGAGAAACATCGCTATTGTCGAGAATCCCTCGACAAACTTCCTATAATAACTAGCTAGACCCCAGAAACGCTGACTTCGGTGTCATTCGTAGATCTAGACCACTTGGTAATAAGTTCAACTTCCTTCAATCAACAGCAATTCCCTTGAAAGGTTATACCTTCCATCACAAAATTCTTAACTGTCACTTGTTTTAATCGATAGTCAATGTTGATGTGAAATCATAATTTGATCTTGGAAGCTTGGACACAGCATGGAATCTCCAACTATTCTGGTGAACCACAAAGGCGCTTAACAAATCCCTTTGCCACAAAAGAGGGGTTCACGCCGCTATCAAAAGTACATTGGTGAATATCTTGTTCACCAAAATTGTACCTCATACCACATCGGCGACTTCCAAATATCCATGGCAATCATGACATTAACGCGGACATTCGTCCTCGGTTGCTGAGCGACTTCTCCTAGAGCATTTTTTCTCATCTCTGAGCAATCTTGAATAAGGTTTCCCACCTGTCCGCATCGATAACATGCTCTTTCCAACTTCCTACATTCGCCGACATGACCCTTATTGAAGTGCGGAAAACTCTTTCAACCTGCTGTACAACTAAATTCTGTTGTGGGGGTCTATGAAATTTTCTCAACCGAGCCTCTCTTCAGAACCTTGATCCAACGTCCTGGCCTGCCACCAACTCAAATCTCTTCTCTTAACCTCTTACCTTTGTCAGAGTATCCTGTATCGGCCTTTCTTGTCGCCACTCTGCGGAAATCACTCTCGACGTGAAAACATGCATCCATCATGTCCTCGTATGTTCTCATCCATGCGTTTACAATTGCTGACTGAATTCTTGAGTCCAAAACTCGTCCGAATTTTGTCATCTTTAAGCGATTATCAGGCATAATCACAGGAGAAACTTACCCAAAGCACGGACATGGTCAGCATACTCCGACATTATCATCCGACTCTGTTTTAGCCCGTCGAACGTCCTTATCTTGTCTAAGATCGCTGTCTTGGGCACGTAATACTTCAGAAAAGCATCACAAAGTTGTATCCAAGAGATCAATGGGGTCTGACAATTTAAATTATTATAGAAATTTAAATGATATACGCGCTCGCACACACCCAACCCAGATCATACTTAGACTCTAGAAAATCATCACTTATACCTAAGGATCAAACTTAAGGGAAAATCACATCTTAATTTGCTATAAGATCATGAACCTAAGTTTCCGAGATAGATCTGAAGCCTAGTCTCTGATACCACCTGTAGCGCCCTGGCCCGATACCGTCATCAGAACCAGTGCACCCGCCGTAGCCTACTATGAGAACTACGTAGCGTCAAGCAGATCAAGCGTACATCCTTCATAATGTAAGATAAAAAACCAGCGGAAACGTCATAAAATTTAAACCTTCATCGTCATTAAAACATCCATAAAATGCAGCGGAATTAAAAGATGTTTGTTCCTCTTGCCAACATAAGTTTTAGATCAACATAACAACAAATGAGTTTTCCAAACTGAAATAAAGTAGTCCAGCATTTATCTATTCCCATGTCCATCATCCCATTGAGCCCACTCGCCGTCGTCTTCAACAAATATCAACTCATATTCAGGCTCACCTGAAAAGGAGCAGAGTAATTGTTCTTAGCGAAATTATCGCTAGCAAGTAACCCGTCTATACACCTTACGGAATCACACACGTCGAGTCACCAGTGTATAAAACATTGCCCAAAAATAAGGTGCTCGGGTTAGCAAATAGCATCTTAATAAGAATTCCTCAAAGCAGATAAAGCACATATATGTACACAGATATGAGAACCAACATGTATTAAAACAACGTATCACATAGCAAGTCATAAACTAGTCACGTTTCTTGCATGTCAATTCTTATGCTTCGTGTATCATGATACATGTACTTCTTTAAAATCACACACAACACCCATGCATATGTCTTCTTTCATAAACATGTCATGCATGTCATTTCACAAAACATTTCATCACTTTACATATCATATTCTTCGCATAGCAGAACTTTATACCCTGTGGGTGATCAGTCCACAGCAAACATTACTTTATACCCCGTGCTGAAAGGTCCACGGCCCCATAACATATAAATTTATACCCCGTGCTGAAAGGTCCACGGCCCCATTACATATATCATATATCCGTGCTGATAGGTCCACGGCCCTATTACATACATCATATATCCGTGCTGAAAAGTCCACGGCCCCATAAAATAACTTTGTTTTCCGTGCTGATAGGTCCACGGCCCCATAAAATACTTTATACCCTGCTGTTGATTCACAGATCACGCTTTTATACCCTGCTTCCGCAGGCGTGACTTTTATACCCTGTGATCAACCAGCAGCCATTTTTTCTTTCGAAAACTTTAACTTTTCTTTTAAATACTTCTTTCGCAAAGCAAATCTCAAATCAAATGCAAGTGCCCATGTCATGATGCAGGATGCACATGTAACTTCATATCAAACATGTAACACACACACACATACACCGTACATATCAAGTGTGCAGTCTTGCACCTCAAACAATCCATGTTCGTATCTTTCCAAGCCCATTCGTCTTACCAAATCACTCGGGATTCAATCTTATTCTTACATGATCAAACTTACCATCTATACCTCAATTACACCTCAATTACCTCTGCGTTTTATGTTCAAAAGAAGTGTGTAAGGTTACTACACGTACATAGGACACCTAGAGGGTCAAAAAGACTTCCAGTAGAGTTGGAACGCTACATGAAGCGCCTATAGTGACTTAAAGCGCCTATACTAGGCGTTCGAAGTGTTCGAGGATGTTCCGTAGACATTGAACGCCTACATGAAGCGCCTAATGTGACATAGAGCGCTTTATGTAGGTGTTCGAAGTGTTCGGGGATGATTCAGGACACATTGAACGCTACATTAGGCGCCTAATGTGACATAGAGCGCCTAATGTAGGCGTTCGAAGTGTTCTGACGGTTCTAAATTGCAGTTTTTCTGTACGGGAAAGCTTCAGGACACATTGAATGCTACATTAGGCGCCTAATGTGACATAGAGCACCTAATGTAGGCGTTCGAAGTGTTCTGACGATGCCAAACTGCAGTTTTTCTGCAGTAACTTCCTCTCCAACACCCTCCTTCTTCAACCCTTTTATTTTCAACACTTAAAGATCCATCTTAACATCTAGATTCATCTTACTTAACACACATCTAAACATGCATTGATGCCTAGCCCTGCCTAACAATATCCACTCTAGCCTTCAATCATTCACAACCTTCGAAAGATCTCATCAACCTTCCCAACACAACAAGACTACAGCAATGTCATCACTCATCTCTCAATTTCCTGCACCTACTCTCAACATCTAAGTGTAGACAATCAACATAAGAGTAGCGCAAGACAATAAGCACGTCAAAATATACACTTTTATGGGCATGCTTGACAACAACGAAACACCACACAACTATTTTCATAAATATGGCCCAAAGAACAAGACTTTACACAATTATCAACAAGACTTACGTATAACAAAGCATTTAAGATAGACAAGACAAGAATACTAATGTGTGATTCATGTTTTCTCTTTGTAAGAACATAGGGCCTAAAGTATCAAAATTTGCGTAAAGCGTATAGAAAGATTACTTGCCTTGATTTCTAGTTAGTCTTACGGATTTACTGCAGAACCTTGATAAGAATTGAACCTAGAATGGCCTTTTTCCTTCTTTTCCTTCTTCTCTTCTTCTTCTTCCTTTCCTTTTCCTCTTCTCTCTCTTTTCCTACGGTTTTCCCTCTCCTCTTTGGTGTGGAAACCGTCCCCCTATGCTGAGATGGGAATTATACTAAATTTCTATAACTCCCCCTATCTCCTAGTAGGGACTTTTTAGGTAATTTCTATTAATTACCTTTAATTCTATTTTGAACCCTTCTTTCTTATTCTTCTATGTTTTAGGTGACTAAGTCTCATAACCTACAAAATTAATTAAGTTGTATTTAAGGTTGACCTCTAAGTATTGAGAATCGTGCTTAAAAGTCACGGGGTGTAACAAGAACCAAGGTATTATAAAATTGTTTTCGCAAGCGGTGTCTCACGTGACCTCTTATAAAAAAATGACATAACTTGTTTGCGAAAGTATCACGGTAAAACCGCGTTAAAACAATTAAGACACAAAATTTCTTTTCATCAAACGATTCGAACACAAGATCATACATGCAAACCTTGCTGAAGAACTTCAATTGACCAAAATTATACTGGAGAGCATTGTCAACTGTTATATACTATATGAAATAATTATTTTACTTAAATGTAGGCATTCCGAATCATCAAATCCATCTAATAGGTCATGGTAGTATTCATAGGAGCCCTGGACTAGAGAAACTCTGCCTCCAGAAACTGCAGAATGGACACACCCATAAGATATGTTCTTTAACACAAACATTGAAATAAAGCATATCAGAACATAGTCACTCAGCCCCGCTGCTTGGAATCCCAAGATACACATCCTTAAGCAAACCTAATTGCAGCAAGTTGTGCATCTTAATGGACGGCATTAACATCAGTTTACCATATACAATGCAATGGAACACAAATCCAAAACCAAAAACATATCAATGTGCAAGATTAAAATGACACAGTTACCTCTGTCAACAGATTTTTTCCTCATATCATCATTAACAGTCAAATGCATTGCATTTGCAATTTTGAGAAGTGGACGGTCCATTCTTCTGCAGGGAAAAAAAACAAAAAGCCGTCCACTTATCACAACTCTTATAGTCGAAATAAAAGTAGACGGCCCTTCCTCTCCCCTGGACAAGAAACGGGAGGAGAAGAGGTCCCCAAATTTCTTCAGCAGCTCAAGAGGATAAGCTCTTCACGGAAGTTGGATAGTTTTGGATTATTTCCATCTGAAAACCAGGTCACAAGCATCATAGCACACAGTCAACATTATTGGGTATTTGATTGTTAACATGATAAAGTGCAGTGACATTACCAAAACAGTACTGGGGGCCTCAACAACGGGATTCTTTTGGGGTCCTAAACAATACCCACATCGCTCTTTTCCTAAATGCATGTCTCCGGTTCTCATCTAGGAATTTCGACCCATAAGTTTGAGCAATTCTATCTACAAGGTGTTGTCAAGAATGATTGTTAACAAGATGAAGTGCGTAATGAACACCCTCATATCCTCTCAACAAAGTGCCTGTTGGAGAAATGAAATAGGAAAACATTGGATTGCAAGTGGGTTTGTCAAAAGTTGACAACCACCATACTTTGAGCTTAATTATGATTAGTGTTCGTTAATCAAAAACGGAAACTAAAAATTTCTAAATTATCTACATAACGAGTAGATGATTTTAGGCTTTTGAATCACTCGATTCCGATACCGGGTGAATGAAAAATTAATGCTCAAAATTGGAGTAAAAGTGGTGGAAATTAGAAAAATTGGTGATGTGGCCTCTTGAGGAGTGAACACATCACCAATTTGCTTGTATACCACATTGCCCACTTGAGAGAGAAAGGCCACCATATAAGGTTCAAGTTGGAGCTTTCTAAGATGTGTCATTGGGCATGAGAAGTTTTCTGACGGAGTCAGGACGCAGCTCAGGCAAGGTTCACCACACGCGCGCGCGCCGCCGCCCGGCCGGCCGGCCCGGCCCGGCTCGGGCTCGTGGCTCGCCCGCCCGGTTCTTATCTTTTTGGATAAATTTTCTTTTAAATTTTTCCAGAAAAATAATTACTTGATCCTACAGTCTACGATTTATCTGCGGTGATCCAACGCTCCAGATTTGATCTTATCTTCGGTTTACTGACCCAATGGTCTACATTTGTTCAGACAAGGATTACGATCTAACGGTAGAGATCGTAACTGTTTTAATCCAACGGTCCAGATTCGTTCCGACCATAAACAGCCTTCAACCTCCTTCAACCACCCTCCATCTATATATTCTCGTTGCCATGCATGCGTTTATTACACTGTTTCAACACACAATACCACATATATTCTTCAAAGCATTCTGCATTCCACTACACGAGAAATCAGTATACCTTTAACAGGTTCGTCGATGTTCCTACGCTGTAGTGCCACTCGTATGAACGAAAACCGTTGTATCCTGGGAGACGTTTGTTCCATCTGGTTGGGCACAGTATACCGGAACAATTCGTCTTAAGGACAGAGTCCTTACACTCGCCTCGGTTTTGCTTGCGTTTTTCTTGTCAATTTACTCACATGCACACAGTGCACTTGTTCTGATTACAGGAATAACAATCTAACAATCTTAAGACGAATTTTGATATATACTGTAATTTGTTTCGGTTTTTGTTTGTACGATACTAATTGGTGTCGTGTTCTGTTTTCTGTGTTGCGTTTAACAGAAACTGAAATATGGAAGGCGAAAGTTCCAACTCGTTCAACGGTGTGCATCTGGGCATTTCTGAGGAACAGAACAATGCTGTTCCTGTTGCACCCGCTGCTCCAGTCACTGCTCCTGTTCCTGCTGTTGTACAGGTTGAAAAGCCAGAGAAGTTTTGAGGAAGTTACTTCAAACGCTGGCAGCAGAAGATGTTGTTCTTCTTGACCACGTTGGGTTTGGCTAAGATGCTGATTGAGGATCCTCCGGAGGTGATGCCGGTGGAAGACCAGAATGTGAACATGCAAAACAATCTGATTGCTGAAGCGTGGAGTTACAGCAATTATGTTTGTTTGAGTCACATTTTAAGTTGTTTGGATAATTCATTGTATGGATTGTATTCTACTTATAAAACTGCGAAATCCTTATGGCAGGCATTAGACAAGAAGTACTGCACTGATGATGCCGGTACTAAGAAATTTATTATTGGAAAATTTCTTGATTTTCAGATGACAGATTCCAGGATTGTTGTTTCTCAGATTGAGGAACTTCAGATGCTTGTTGCTGAGATGAAAGAGGAGGGTATGACCCTCAGTGAATCTTTTCTTGTTGCTGCTGTGATTGAAAAGCTTCCTCTTTCGTGGAGGGAATTCCGAAGCTATCTCAAGCACAAGAGAAAGGAAATGTCTTTGGAAGACTTGATTGTCTGACTCCGTATAGAGGAAGACAATCGAAGGCAGACAAGAAGCCGTCTTCCAGTTCTGGCCATGCAAAAGCTCATGTTGCAGAGGCGTCGAAAAAGAAGAGAGGAAATTCTGTCGGAGTGAATGCGAAGGGCAAGAAGGTTGCCAAAAAGGTCACTGGGAAATGTTATAATTCTAGAATTCAGGGGCATCGTAGTGTTACCCAAACTAAGTTTCAATAATGAAAAGTGCCAAGTTTGTGTTGAAGCAAAAATGGCTAAGTTACCATTTCCTTCAATCAAAAGAAACACTGAAGTGTTAGATTTAATTCACACAGATGTTTGTGATTTAAAATTTGTGCAAACAAGAAGCGGTAAAAAGTACTTTGTGACTTTTATTGACGATTGCACTCGATACTGTTACGTTTATTTGCTAAGTAGCAAAGATGAGGCCTTAGATGCTTTTAAAGATTATAAAAATGAAGTTGAGAATCAAATTAGCAAATGAATTAAGTCAATTCGTAGTGATAGAGGTGGCGAATATGATGCACCGTTCAATGAATTCTGTTCAGAACATGGCATTATTCATCAAACGACTGCACCATATTCACTTCAATCGAATGGTATTGCTGAACGCAAAAACCGTACTCTGAAAGAGATGATGAATGCTATGTTGATAAGTTCGGGCTTACCGCAGAACTTGTGGGGGGAAGCAATTCTCTCCGCCAACGTCATTTTAAATAGAATACCACCAAAGACGATGGATGAGACCCCATACGAGCTTTGGAAAGTCCATAAGCCTAGTTACAAATACTTGAAAGTGTGGGGGTGTCTGGAAAAGGTTGCAGTACCCAAACCAAGACAAGTTAGAATTGGGCCTAAAACAATTGATTGCATATTCATAGGATATGCAACTAACAGTAGTGCATATCGATTCTTGGTGCACAAGTCCGACATTCCTGACATACATGAGAATGTTGTCATGGAATCAAGAAATACAGTGTTCTTTGAAGATGTCTTTCCAAAGAAAGACGAAAACAGCATAGAAGCAAGCACTAGTAAGCGAGTGCGTGAGACGACTCCTCAAGAAAGTGAGGAACTGCGTCAAAGCAAACGAACTAGAATAACAACATCTTTTGGACCAGATTTTCTAACATACTTGGTAGAAAACGATCCAAGAACGTTTTCAGAGGCGATGTCAACTCCAGAAGCTCCCTTCTGGAAGGAGGCAGTAAATAGTGAGATAGAATCAATTCTTCAAAATCACACGTGGGAGCTGGTAGATCTTCCTCAAGGGAGTAAACCACTTGGATGCAAGTGGATTTTTAAGAAAAAACTCAAAGAGGATGGATCCATTGATAAGTACAAGGCCCGGTTGGTAGCTAAGGGATATCGACAAAAGGAAGGTTTTGACTTCTTTGACACTTATTCACCAGTAACTAGGATTACTTCCATAAGAATGCTAGTTGCTATTACTGCAGTCTACGACCTAGAGATCCATCAAATGGATGTAAAGACTGCCTTCTTGAATGGCGAGCTGGAAGAAGAGATTTATATGGAACAGCCTGAAGGGTTTACTGTCCCAGGACAAGAAAAGAAAGCTTGTAGACTTGTTAAGTCTTTGTACGGACTTAAACAAGTACCAAAGCAGTGGCATTTGAAGTTTGATCAAGCCATGATGTCAAACGGTTTCAGGATCAATGAATGTGACAAGTGTGTTTACATCAAAAACACACCAAACGCCTATGTGATAGTATGTCTCTATGTAGATGATATGCTAATCATGGGTAATACACACGACATCATCTTGAATTCCAAGAAGATGTTAACAAGAAATTTTGACATGAAAGACATGGGGGTTGCCAATGTTATTCTAGGAATTAAAATTTCTAGGGTAGCTGAAGGATTGGTCATGTCTCAAAGTCACTACATTGAGTCTGTTCTTAAACGATTCAATATGCTTGATGTAAAACCGGTAAAGACCCCACTGGACTTAAGTATACACTTAAGGAAGAACCGAGGTAAACCTGTAGCTCAATTAAAGTATTCACAAGTTATTGGGAGTCTGATTTACATAACAAACTGTACAAGACCTGACTTGGCTTGTTCAGTAAACAAATTGAGTAGGTTCACCAGTAATCCAAGTGACGAACATTGGAAAGCTCTCAATAGAGTGATGAGATATCTGAAATACACAATGAACCTTGGATTACAGTACACCAGATATCCAGCAGTATTGGAAGGATATTGTGACACAAACTGGATATCAGATTGTAAGGATTCTAAATCCACCAGTGGATACTTATTCACTGTAGGTGGTGGTGCTGTGTCATGGAAGTCTACAAAGCAGACGTGCATAGATCGATCAACTATGGAAGCTGAGTTTATAGCACTCGATATAGCTGGGGAAGAAGCTGAATGGCTTCGAAATTTCCTAGAAGACATTCCATGCTGGCCTAAGTCAATCGCTCCTATCAGCATACACTATGACAGTCAGTCAGCTATAGGACGAGCTGAAAGCAACATCTATAATGGTAAGTCACGACACATACGTCGGAGACATAATACCATTAAGCAGTTAATCTCTAATGACGTGATTTTCATTGATTACATAAAATCAAAGGAGAATCTTGCGGATCTGCTTACAAAAGCTTTGCCTAGAGATCAAATGTCAAAGTTGACAAACGGAATGGGACTTAAGCCTACAAAGCATGAATCTTTGTAACGGTAACCCAACCTTGTTGCTTGGAGATCCCAGAATCTTGGTTCAATGGGAAAACTAAGTTATGAGGATTCAGTTAGCACTTACTCATTTCGTTAAACAAAAGTGTTATCTGCAGAGAACCGTTAGGCTAAGCTAATGCTCTTAATGATGTCCTATATCTTGATAAATCAAGTGGGGTATGGCAGGATACTCTTCATAGGAATCACCTATGTAAGTATGAAGTGGGGCCGCTTCTATGAGAATTCTGATAGGCTAGAATTCTCTAAAAACACTTTCTGAAACCAGGGTTGTTCATGGCCATAATGAACACAACCATGAGAACCAAAAGGGGTGTTAAAGGAAATGTTGTGTGAGGATCATTGTCTAGGTTCATAGTAAAGGCTGATAGTTCAAGACATCAGGTCACTACCCAACTGAGTGGATCCGATGGTACATCACTTAGAAAGGTTCAAGGCCAGAAGCTACTTCTTCTGATGCAACATTTCTTTGTCTGATTTCTCGATAGAGTCTGCATTCACATTTGCATTAATTTTCATTCATGTGGGGATTGTTGGAGAAATGAAATGGGAAAAGATTGGATTGCAAGTGGGTTTGTCAAAAGTTGACAACCACCATATTTTGAGTTTAATTATGATTAGTGTTCGTTACTCAAAAACGGAAACTAAAAATTTCTAAATTATCTACGTAACGAGTAGATGATTTTAGGCTTTTGAATCACTCGATTCCGATACCGGGTGAATGAATTGGAGTAAAATTGGTGGAAATTAGAAAAATTGGTGATGTGGCCTCTTGAGGAGTGAACACATCACCAATTTGCTTGTATACCACATTGCCCACTTGAGAGAGAAAGGCCACCATATAAGGTTCAAGTTGGAGCTTTCTAAGATGTGCCCTTGGGCATGAGAAGTTTTCTGACGGAGTCAGGACGCAGCTCAGGCAAGGTTCACCATGCACGCGCGCACGCCCGTCCGGCCGGCTCGACTCGGCTCGGGCTCGGGCTCGGGCTCGTGGCTCGCCCGTCCGGTTCTTATCTTTTTGGATAAATTTTCTTTTAAATTTTTCCAGAAAAATAATTACTTGATCCTATGGTCTACGATTTATCTGCGGTGATCCAACGCTCTAGATCAAGTCTGAACCGTAGCGGTGATCCAATGCTCCAAATTTGATCCTGCGGTTGCTAATCTGATCCTGCGGTTCAGCGCAGTTGCTGATCATACGTCTCAGATTTGATCTTATCTTCGGATTACTGATCCAATGGTCTACATTTGTCCAGACAAGGATTACGATCTAACGGTAGAGATCGTAACTGTTTTAATCCAACGGTCCAGATTCGTTCTGACCATAAACCACCTTCAACCTCCTTCAACCACCCTCCATCTATATATTCTCGTTGCCATGGATGCGTTTATTACACTGTTTCAACACACAGTACCGCATATATTCTTCAAAGCATTCTGCATTCCACTATACGAGAAATCAGTATACCTTTAACATGTTCGTCGAAGTTCCTACGCTGTAGTGCCACTCGTATGAACGAAAACCGTTGTATCCTGGGAGACGTTTGTTCCATCCGGTTGGGCACAGTATACCGGAGCAATTCGTCTTAAGGACAGAGTCCTTACACTCGCCTCGGTTTTGCTTGCGTTTTTGTTGTCAATTTACTCACATGCACACAGTGCACTTGTTCTGATTACAGGAATAACAATCTAACAGTGCCTTCATCAGTGGGAGGCTAATCATTGATAATGCAGTTGCTGCTTTTGAGGCTTTCCATTCCATGAAAACTAATCAACCTAGGTGCAGCAATCACCTAGCCCTAAAGCTAGATATAACTAAGGCTTTCAACCGGGTTGAATGGGCTTACCTTGAAGCTGTAATGACGAAAATGAGGTTTCTAAATGCATTTATTTTGCGTGTTATGAGGTGTGTCAGGTCCCTCTGGTTCTTATGAATGGCACCTCAACACCTTCTTTCAATCCAACAAGGGGCATCCGCCAAGGATATCCTCTTTCTCCTTTTCTTTTCATCATATGTGCCGAAGGCCTAACAGCTATGATTAAGGACGCCACTGCTAATGGTCACATTACGGGGCTGCGCTTTGGTCACTCTAGGCTACAATCGACCCATCTCTTTGCGGACAACAACCTAATATTTATGTAAGCAACACTTGACAACTGTCTATCTTTCAAACGTATTTGTGCTACCTATGAATTGGCTTCGGGTCAAAAAATCAATTTAAGTAAGTCTTCCCTTCATTTTAGTAAAGGCATTGATGCTCCTTTGCAATGTGTTCAAATGGGAATTCCTAACGGGGATGGCAGTGGAAAATATTTGGGTCTTCTTTATATGACTGGACATTCAAAAAAGGCAATATTCTCCTATGTCCGCGACAAAGTCTAGAAGAAATTGAATGGATGTAAAGAGTGTTATCTATCTTCGGCTGGGAAAGAGGTGCTAATTAAATCTGTCATACAAGCAATTCCCATATATGTGATGCAATGTTTGGAGCTCCCAAAATACCTCATCTTCGACATTGAGTCTATGATTCGAAAATTCTATTGGAGCCCTGGTGGTAAGGAGAGGACTGTATACTGGAAAGCTTGGTCCAACTGTTGTCAGGCAAAAAGGGATGGCGGTTTAGGTTTCCGTGACTTAGAGGCTTTTAATTATTTCATGCTGGCTAAGCAACCCTGGAGGTTACTGCGACACCCTGTGTAGCGCACCGCAACCGGACCGCGTCCGAATACGGTGCACCCGCCGTACCTCACTAAGGAGAGTACAAAGCGTCATGCATAACATGCGAAAATCTATAACTTATGCCATGGACTCTCATGTAAACATTTAACATGGTAGTAAAATTTAGGCAGAATTAAAACTTTTCAAATTAACCCTGCATCACAAAAGTACAAAGTCCCCAAAAGTAATAGTCCACAAAACACATCACATATACCACCAAAGAGTTTAACATGGTTCATAATACAAACGTCATGGCCGCACAAAAGTCCTTAAGTTTTGCCTTCTTTGGATCTCCTTGCCTACGGATATGGTACTCTAGGCTCATCCTCGATCCACTCAGTCTTAGCATTTTCTGGCTCTGGGAAAAAATAAAAGTGTGAGTGATAAAAATCACCCAGCAAGAATACAATAAACTACCATGAAATACATAAAAAATTATAACATGAATGTAATACCGCAAAAACCTCAAATAATAATAATTCATACCTGGTCTTTAATCCTGAGTTTGCTTGACGTTATTGTAGCGCCCCGCTCCCGAGCCCTAGCCTCGGTAGCAGTGCACCCGCCGTATCTCACTAAGGAGAATACAAAGCGTCACCTCAACCTGTTACACGTCAGTGTTGACATAGAAAATTTTTTCCTTTTCGCGGAAACGATTAAACACAACACTAATTAGAATTTAATTAACCTCAATAAAATAAAAACATCACTAATAGGCTGACTAGGCCCTACAAGTCAAAGTCAAATGTCTGAATTAAAGGTCTAAAAGAAATGTCTCAACGTACTAACGTAAAAATATAAATCTCAATGTCACCCCAAGAATATCATAAACAGCCCGTCTCTGCCCTCGTCGCAATCATATCTACTGGTCACTCGGCCCACTCCACGACATCAGCACCATCCTCGAGGAAAATATAATCATACTCCGTCTCGGCTACATATGGAATAGTAGGGGGTGAGTGATGGTAATCACCCAGTAGGTGCCTCTCAAAACAATACAAAGAGTACATCCCCAAAAAGATATCAACTCATAACACATAAAACAGGATAACAATGATTAAGATAAACTGCGGAAAGTAAGTCACTCCACATAAAAATGCGCAAGTACGTGATGCATGCTCAAATAACGTGTCACACGCAACTAGAAATGTGTCAGGCAATATGCTCCTAGACCTATATGCAATGCATGCTCCCGGGTCCTAAATCCAGCGTCGTGGTCTCTAGCCACCACTTGCCGTTTGGACACCCACGCCCTATAGACGCAGTATGTCTCATGACCCCGGTGCCCTATAGACACGGTAAGTCATCCCGATACCCACGCCCTATAGACGCAGTATACCTCATGCAATGCACGTGCCATGAATGCAATGCACCACACAGCTGCCATTACTTTCCTCTGTACCACGTCCGTCTCCCATTACTTAGTCTACTTATTTTATTATTTTATTTTATTTACCCCCCTTTCCTTTTTTTAAAAAAAAATTGGGTTCAGCCGAACTGGCCAAACCCTTTGCCCTTTTTATTGTTATTATTAATTTAATTTTTTTATTTATTATTATTATTATTATTATTTATTTAAATTGGGTCAGCCGAAAGGCCAACCCTTTTTTTTTATTTAAATTAGGAAATTCCGGCTAAACCCCTTTTGTTATTATTTTATTATTATTATTTTTTTTAATTTTGTACAAAGCTGCACCAAATCGCCACTTCCAAACAAATCGACACTTTGAATTCTTTTTTTTTAATATATGCAATAGCCTGAGTTCAGCCGAAATGGCCCTTTATTATGTATTTTCCTTTTTGTTAATATGCAGCATGCCTAAAAGATCAAACCACCATATTACAAAACCTACACCATTAACATAACCAGGCAGATTTCGGCCCCTCCTAGCAGCACTCAACTATTATTGTTTTACCCTCTTTTTTTCATATATATTTATACGTTGCATACCGAAACCGAAAGCAGAGCAATTAATACCCATTAGAATCAACATACACACATCCACACAATTTGAAGGCAACCATTAGGCCAAACCATACTACACCATATATTCTCACACATATAGGCTTCATGTTATCACAAAGAGTATACATCATCAAGTTCATGATCAAATCAAAATAAAAGAACAACAATAAACAAATAGAATACCGTTTTTGAGCATGCAATCTTTATACCGTTTTGAGGGAATAAATAGTATGCACCTACCTTTTCGACGAATTAACTTCCTACGCAGAATCTCTTCTCCCCAACCCCGCTGACCTCTATGCTTGGTGTTGGGCAAATCCTTCCTTTCTTCCTAAAGGCCTCGGATGGTCGCTTTGGAAAAGAACAAAAACTTTAACTTCCACACTTAATCCAGGAAGTTAACAAATACAACTTTAAACACCTTTTCATTTGTCGTTATACTTATTCGTTTACCATTTTATTACCGTGTCAATTTCAACTTATGTCCTATGTATAAGTATACCCACATATATGCCCGCGCCCATACACGTACATATATGCGTCTATACTTATGCGTTTCGCCCGAATAAACCTACATGCACACACGGTAAAAAAAACAAATAGAATAAAATAAGCATAAGCATACATGCACACAGCAACCCTCGTATGCCTATTTGCCAATTTAGACCCATACACCCCTTTTTTTTTCTTTTTTTTTTATATCTTATGTAATATTTATCCCTTATCAAAATGAACAACACTTGCAAAATTTCAGCAACTTTTCAATGTCAGCAACCTGAAATTCCTTTCATGCACATTGTAAAATATCATTCATGCATATATGTAAGTAGCCAATGTCAAATGGTAACCCATTATATATATATTTCGGCTGAATTTCAGCCTACACCATGCAACGGTTGTTTTTTTTTTCTTTTTTTTTCTTTTCGATTTATCGAACATATAATATATATGCGTATTCCATACACAAATCGTGATCCTGTATATATATATTCATATATATTTTCAACCAACTATGTAACCAAAATTATTCATGCATGATCCTTTTTTTTTATACCAAAAATAACACAATAATTTTGTTAAAACATAGCAAGTATAGCAAGGGTACTTACTTCATGTCTCGGTTATATGTGATATATGAAGAATCAGGATGACAAACGAAATTGAAATCACTGGGTGTTAAACTTAAGGGCTGGTGGCTGATGTTTCCTTTTGAAATATGGAAGTGGAATATAGTTTGTTTATGGTGTGTGTTCTTCCTTCCTGAAGTTTGTGGCTGGAAGCTGAGATTTGTTCTTTTGAGAAGAATTGCGGCTGATTGTTGAAGGTTATGGAGGCTGGCGGCAGCCGGCTGAATGGTGAATGATATATATATATATTTTTTGTGTGTGATATATGTATAGATATAGATAGATGTAGGGTAAAATCCTAAAAGATTTAGGTTATCTTATCTTAATATAATTAGGATTTGTATTTTTTTTTAATTTCAGCTTTATCTCTTTGACTCCTAATCCTATTAGGATCTTATGTTTATATTTATCTATTTTATTTCTTTTCCTTTCTTTAATTCTTGCCGTGTGTATATGGTAATGTATATATATTTTATATGTTTTGTTTTATGTGTACGTGTGTGAATATATTGCATGACATGCAATTCACGTATACAAACAACGTGACATAACATTCCTCCCTCCTTACAAAAAGTTTCGTCCTCGAAACTTACGTATGGTGTAATCAACGACTTAGTATAGTTCTACATGATCCATTCACCTACATAATGACCATACTCAATATCCATTGTGTATTCCGATACGTAACCATTTCACTTTCTTATTATAGGTTAAGACCTCTAAATCATTTCTTGTATACTAACAAGGTAGTTTCTAGTTCCATTATTCTATGCTTATTTAAGATCATAACCTACTCTTCTTATAACTCTAGAATCAAGCTTGGGGTACTGTCACCATATCGGAGGTTTCATAACTCTGTCATCGGTTCATGACGTACTTATATCTCCGGTCATCAGTAGCCTTCTAAAATCAGTTCTTAGATGTACTATAATCTTTAACTTAATTATCTATAATTACAACCCGTAAACTTTTATTTGTACCACTTGACGTATATCATTCAACTTATTGCCATCTACAATTCTGAATTCTTAAACTCATCATATATATAGTTCATCTCCTAGTTGCATGACCATCCGACATATCGATCGAGTATTCCAATATGTTAATCATTACACTTCATAAATATAGAATTCAAGTCCTCAAAATCAGTTATTATATACTTACGAACTAAGTTTATGATCATGTCCTTACCTTTCTGGAGATATCATCAACAACCTAGTATACAAAGTATGTGTATGGACATATTTTTCTTAATTTCAAAAAAAATAGTGTGCGTAGATATAGTTTGGAATATGGCTAACAAAAACTTGAAAAATACAAGGAATATAAACATTCCGTTGTTCGAAAACATCATTATTTTAAAATATATCAGTTTTGTCAGGGGTAGTCGAAATTCCATTATGCTGATATACAAATTCGGAAAAGAATATAGCATCGTAAAGTAATAGACTATATATAAGAAGAATGAAATTAGTTGAAATGTTGGAATCGAAATATTTGAAATACCTTTGGAATGTAGAATATATCTTGGTGTACGTGCTTATATAGTTGGCTACTTGAAAATTTCTAGTCCAATACTTCGTATAATTTTTTTTTCTTCTAAGTCACCCTTTAAGGTCAGCGGAAATTCCACCTATGTACCGTTTCTTATAGATCTTTAACTTAGGTTGTCCAATCCTAATATGGCACACTAAATATTAATCGACTTAAGGTGTTCTAATTCACCATGCTTCCGCACGCCACACTGACCCACCGTACTTCTTTACTTGGTTATCTCATCTGCGGGTTTTAACTTAGTTAGATCTCTCCTGAAAAACAACTTGTTCATACCTACTCTGCTACAATTCAAGCCTACTTGGTACATCTGTACTTACGTGTTTCTAAGGATCAACAGTTAATCCAATTTGTAATAATTCGTCATTCTACTGTACTTATTTTAGTAGTGTTCACTTATCACTATCAATCAATATCTCTAATAGGACTAATATCTTTGGCTTATTTGACATTCTAAAATTCAACCTCTTAATCATAACTATAAACCCCTTTGTACGATATTCTTTGCTAAACTCTATTGATCATAGTGCTAATGAATGCTTTTCTTAGTACTTCGTTTTGCTATCAATCATTCCTTAGGAAATACAATCCCCACTTAGACTTAGTCGCGTTCCGAAACTACTGTCAAGGTAGAGGCGTGAACCTGGTTCATTTACCGAAATGGTACCGGGTTAGCAGGGTCGAATAGCACTTAGATGCGACAACTAATTCAGAGTCGTACGGAGCGCCCTAGGTATACGTGGGCATGTCCCTTATCCGGTCATCACTTAGGTCTAATGTCATAACTTATTTCTAGAATCGATACTTGGTATCATCATTCCTTACGTCTAAAATCATTACTTATTTCTAAGTTGAATACTTAGAATATAATCAAAGCTTACGACTAAGACCAGTGCTTATGTTGAAGTCATGTCTAAGCTCACTTCTTAGTTACAAATCGTACTTAGTATATAATCAGCGTTTATGACTAAAACTAATGCTTAAGTCAAAGATCAACTCTTAATCAAGATCGCCGCTTATGTCTAAAAGCGTGGCTTACGGGTAGGATCATCACTTAATTTCTAAGGTCACGTCTTACTTCCAATAAGATGCTTCATATTAATCATTGCTTACGACTAAAAATCGATACTTATTTCTAAGATCGTGACTTAAGAGCGAAATCGTAACTTAATTTCTAAGATCATAGCCTAAATTTATGCTTCCGTCGTGGATCTAGAGCCATGCTCTGATAGATCGCACTGTCGAACACGTAGTACTTCTTAAACTCATTTTGAAATTAGATCCAAGTGATCGGCGGTGTCAGTTGTGTTGCGCCATCATCCCTCCGCATTTCCTTGTCGAAGAATCTCAGGGCTGAGTGCAATGGTGGTAGAGGCGGTGCATGCTAGTTCAACAGCTGGTGCCGCTGTGCTAAGGTGCTGGTCATGGTGACTATGACATCTTCAAGTACTTGGGGATGATCCCCTGATTCTGGTGGTTCTTACCACCGTTCCCAGCTGGCTCACGCCGTGGAGGCATTTCCTGTTATCAGAGTTCATGAGAAGAAATCGTATTAGTCAATAATAAATTGAAAGGTTGAACGCCGATAAATCGATAGTTAGACAAGGAAAGCTCACCCTCGGCACACACCTCCCATAACCCGATCATAACCTAAGTCTAAGATCATATCTTAAGTCTACTTTGTTTATTAGGGGTAAAATCGGGATTTTATAAAAGATCGTAACTTATGTCTAGGTGATCTAATTAATCCTGCGTTTCCGAGGCGGATCTGAAGCCTCGGCTCTGATACCACCTGTAGCGCCCCGCTCCCGAGCCCTAGCCTCGGTAGCAGTGCACCCGCCGTATCTCACTAAGGAGAATACAAAGCGTCACCTCAACCTGTTACACGTCAGTGTTGACATAGAAAATTTTTTCCTTTTCGCGGAAACGATTAAACACAACACTAATTAGAATTTAATTAACCTCAATAAAATAAAAACATCACTAATAGGCTGACTAGGCCCTACAAGTCAAAGTCAAATGTCTGAATTAAAGGTTTAAAAGAAATGTCTCAACGTACTAACGTAAAAATATAAATCTCAATGTCACCCCAAGAATATCATAAACAGCCCGTCTCTGCCCTCGTCGCAATCATATCTACTGGTCACTCGGCCCACTCCACGACATCGGCACCATCCTCGAGGAAAATATAATCATACTCCGTCTCGGCTACATATGGAATAGTAGGGGGTGAGTGATGGTAATCACCCAGTAGGTGCCTCTCAAAACAATACAAAGAGTACATCCCCAAAAAGATATCAACTCATAACACATAAAACAGGATAACAATGATTAAGATAAACTGCGGAAAGTAAGTCACTCCACATAAAAATGCGCAAGTACGTGATGCATGCTCAAATAACGTGTCACACGCAACTAGAAATGTGTCAGGCAATATGCTCCTAGACCTATATGCAATGCATGCTCCCGGGTCCTAAATCCAGCGTCGTGGTCTCTAGCCACCACTTGCCGTTTGGACACCCACGCCCTATAGACGCAGTATGTCTCATGACCCCGGTGCCCTATAGACACGGTAAGTCATCCCGATACCCACGCCCTATAGACGCAGTATACCTCATGCAATGCACGTGCCATGAATGCAATGCACCACACAGCTGCCATTACTTTCCTCTGTACCACGTCCGTCTCCCATTACTTAGTCTACTTATTTTATTATTTTATTTTATTTACCCCCCTTTCCTTTTTTTAAAAAAAATTGGGTTCAGCCGAACTGGCCAAACCCTTTGCCCTTTTTATTGTTATTATTAATTTAATTTTTTTATTTATTATTATTATTATTATTATTTATTTAAATTGGGTCAGCCGAAAGGCCAACCCTTTTTTTTTATTTAAATTAGGAAATTCCGGCTAAACCCCTTTTGTTATTATTTTATTATTATTATTTTTTTTAATTTTGTACAAAGCTGCACCAAATCGCCACTTCCAAACAAATCGACACTTTGAATTCTTTTTTTTAATATATGCAATAGCCTGAGTTCAGCCGAAATGGCCCTTTATTATGTATTTTCCTTTTTGTTAATATGCAGCATGCCTAAAAGATTAAACCACCATATTACAAAACCTACACCATTAACATAACCAGGCAGATTTCGGCCCCTCCTAGCAGCACTCAACTATTATTGTTTTACCCTCTTTTTTTCATATATATTTATACGTTGCATACCGAAACCGAAAGCAGAGCAATTAATACCCATTAGAATCAACATACACACATCCACACAATTTGAAGGCAACCATTAGGCCAAACCATACTACACCATATATCCTCACACATATAGGCTTCATGTTATCACAAAGAGTATACATCATCAAGTTCATGATCAAATCAAAATAAAAGAACAACAATAAACAAATAGAATACCGTTTTTGAGCATGCAATCTTTATACCGTTTTGAGGGAATAAATAGTATGCACCTACCTTTTCGACGAATTAACTTCCTACGCAGAATCTCTTCTCCCCAACCCCGCTGACCTCTATGCTTGGTGTTGGGCAAATCCTTCCTTTCTTCCTAAAGGCCTCGGATGGTCGCTTTGGAAAAGAACAAAAACTTTAACTTCCACACTTAATCCAGGAAGTTAACAAATACAACTTTAAACACCTTTTCATTTATCGTTATACTTATTCGTCTACCATTTTATTACCGTGTCAATTTCAACTTATGTCCTATGTATAAGTATACCCACATATATGCCCGCGCCCATACACGTACATATATGCGTCTATACTTACGCGTTTCGCCCGAATAAACATACATGCACACACGGTAAAAAAAACAAATAGAATAAAATAAGCATACATGCACACAGCAACCCTCGTATGCCTATTTGCCAATTTAGACCCATACACCCCTTTTTTTTTCTTTTTTTTTATATCTTATGTAATATTTATCCCTTATCAAAATGAACAACACTTGCAAAATTTCAGCAACTTTTCAATGTCAGCAACCTAAAATTCCTTTCATGCACATTGTAAAATATCATTCATGCATATATGTAAGTAGCCAATGTCAAATGGTAACCCATTATATATATATTTCGGCTGAATTTCAGCCTACACCATGCAACGGTTGTTTTTTTTCTTTTTTTTTCTTTTCGATTTATCGAACATATAATATATATGCGTATTCCATACACAAATCGTGATCCTGTATATATATATTCATATATATTTTCAACCAACTATGTAACCAAAATTATTCATGCATGATCCTTTTTTTTTATACCAAAAATAACACAATAATTTTGTTAAAACATAGCAAGTATAGCAAGGGTATTTACTTCATGTCTCGGTTATATGTGATATATGAAGAATCAGGATGACAAACGAAATTGAAATCACTGGGTGTTAAACTTAAGGGCTGGTGGCTGATGTTTCCTTTTGAAATATGGAAGTGGAATATAGTTTGTTTATGGTGTGTGTTCTTCCTTCCTGAAGTTTGTGGCTGGAAGCTGAGATTTGTTCTTTTGAGAAGAATTGCGGCTGATTGTTGAAGGTTATGGAGGCTGGCGGCAGCCGGCTGAATGGTGAATGATATATATATATATATTTTTTGTGTGTGATATATGTATAGATATAGATAGATGTAGGGTAAAATCCTAAAAGATTTAGGTTATCTTATCTTAATATAATTAGGATTTGTATTTTTTTTAATTTCAGCTTTATCTCTTTGACTCCTAATCCTATTAGGATCTTATGTTTATATTTATCTATTTTATTTCTTTTCCTTTCTTTAATTCTTGCCGTGTGTATATGGTAATGTATATATATTTTATATGTTTTGTTTTATGTGTACGTGTGTGAATATATTGCATGACATGCAATTCACGTATACAAACAACGTGACATAACAGTTATAGCTTAAGCATAATTTTAGGTAACGCTATACCAATAATAACTTATTAACCATTAACTGTAACATGCAACTTGTCTACATGCTCGTGAGCTATGCAAAATGCAATGCATGATGTCATGTCATGTCAAAACATCATTTTGGTCCCATAAAATAACGTGTCATAAAACAGAGTGTCAGATCAATTAACCCCGGACCTGAGCGGGTCCAGAACATATCAACAGACAAATTAACCCCAGGTCTTGGACGAGTCCAGAACATGTATCAGATCAATTAACGACGGATCTGAACGGGTCCAGAACATGTATCAGATCAATTAACCCCGGATCTGAACGGGTCCAGAACATGTATCAGATCAATTAACCTCGGATCTGAACGGGTCCAGAACATATCATGTTAACAGAACAATTAACCCCGGGTTTGGAATCAGGTTAGTCGCATGCTTGGCCGGCAAAGGAATCATGAAGCTTTCTTTAAAACATGGGACCATAAAATTATTTCATGCATAACGGAAAACATTTTCACTTGAAAAGACTTGCTTGCATAAAATTCATAAAATCAGATTCATGTGGCATATGGACATGCATGATACATGGAATGATATGCAGTGCAAGTCATGACGTGAATAGTCGTAAACGTTTCTTGTAACATTTAAATAAGCATGATTTCGGAAACTAAATATTTCCAGATTTTTTTACTTCATGTTCATGGGGCGGTCAAGCTAACCAAACGGGTCCATTTCCTTAATCTCTTGTCATACATGCATTTGGTGGGGTCTTATGTACATGTCGTAAAATTTTCGTAACTTCCTAAGGCGAATAAAGTCGTTAAGTCATCCAGTCATTATCGAGTGTACATGCTGAATTCTGCGGTATAATCACAACATTATCTTATCTTTTGAGGCCCTAAAACCTTAATTATTTGGACCATAACTTGGATAATATAATAAACTCCCTAAGGATTAATATTCATGAGCCTCAAACCGTGTATATAGATCTAAATCCATCAAATTGGGCCTTTTATAATTAATCCACTGTTCAGCCCAATTTCCAGTTTTAATACATCCACTTCATGTCCATATTTACCCACCAAAATGTTAAGACCAACTTGATTGATTTACATGATCTTACTCCTTTATGTCTTAGGTGATTGTCATAAAATTTCCAGATCAATCCAATAACCTTAAAAAGCTCATTTAATTAATTTTCTGAAACAGTCATGTGCTGTAACTGGACTGACCCATTTTACTAAAAATTCAATTGTATAAAACCATGATTTCTTTTTCCGAAATTCCAACTCACATATGTTATAAACATGTGAAACTATAATTCTACCGAAAATTAGCCCATTTGCATATTCTTAAGGTCCATTTCTGAGTCCAGTAACCCGTTACTTAATTCCTGCTCTGTTCCAGTAATTTCAATTGAGCAGTTTTACTAATTAAATTATTAAAAATAATCCACATTTTGTTTTACAAAAATTCTAACTTGCGTATTCACTACACACACAGGATTAATACCATGCGAAAAATCAACTTTATTGAACATCTACAAGGTCTCTTTTTAAGCCAATCAAAAAGATGTACTGCTCTGCTCAGTTCCAGACTTTCCAGTCTGAGCAGTTTTACCAAATATTTTATTAAAAATATTCCACAACTCATTTTACCAAAATTCCAACTTTCACATTTTCTACACCAACAAAGCTGTCACCACCCCCAAAAATCAGCTTTATTGGACATCTACAAAGTCTCTTTTCAAGCCAAACAAAAAGATGTATAGTTCTGCTCAGTTCCAGACTTTTCAGTCTGAGCAGCTTTACCAAATATTTTATTAAAAACATTCCACAATTCATTTTACCAAAGTTCTAACTTTCATACTTTCTATACACACAAGGCTGTCACCACACTGAAAATCAGCCTTATTGCACATCTACAAGATTCATTTTAAGACCATTCAACACGTTATACCATCTGCCAAGTTCCAGAATTTCCAGCCTGAGCAGTTCCACCAAATATTTTATTAAAAATAATCCATAGCTTATTTGTTCAAAATTCCAACTCTCATAGCTGTTACACACATAAGGCTAACTTTGTACCAAAAATCAGCTTTATTGAAGATCTACAGAGGTCCATTTTTGAGCTATTAAAAACGTGGTCAATTCTGCCCAGTTCCAGTGGTTTGATGTTTTGCCATTTAATCAAGTCAAATGTCCCCTATTCATCTTGTTCTCATGAAATAGATTATTGGTTACCACTTACACTCCTTTGTAACATGAATATCCAGATTCCATGCTTATTATAAAGTCACTTTTGCATCATACCAAACAGTTTGTAGATTGTACAACAAATACCACATATACTCAAAATAAGTGTTCTTCCTTGAGTCAAGGCTCACCTTCCTTCTCATCTTTTAGGCCGAAAAATACGTGGTACCTTAACCACATTTTACAACATATATTCAAGCATGCAACACATTCAAGAGTCATTTTAGTTCAATCTTACAAACAACTTCATAAAAATTCATATCCATCACATGCATGCTTCCCTAGGACCTCTCAAATTTCAATCAAGAGTTAATCTTGCCTAGACTCACTTTGATGGATCTTATTTCATACTAAAACAGCCTTATAACTTATTGCATGTAAGAAAAGACTCCATCTTTGAAAGAAAAAACCACATGCAAGGCATTGTCCTTAAGAAATCACTAAGATACAATCTTGAGCTTAAGATATTCAACTAAAGATCACATCTTAGGAACTTCTAATCATTCAAGCCACTAATTCTTTAAGTAAATCATGAGAAATTAGTGTATGCTTGCCTCTTCAAGCTAAAGCTTTTGTCTTAGCTTGGTTATGGAATGAGTTGAGTTGAAACCTTTCTCCTTCTTCACTCTTGAGCATGCGGTTGGAATAAGGAAGAAAAGGAGAATGTTAGTCATTATTCTCTTAATGAAAATAGGGCTATTTTAAAGTTGAACATTTTTACCAAAATGAGATTTTGAATGGAGCTTTCCTAGCAAGAGCTTGCACCACTTAGGAGGTTGAAGATCTTGCACCCATTGAGCCTAAAGGCCACGACTTCTGGTGGTTAGGAGAGGCAACCAAATGAGTTTCATTCTTGAAAAATAAGGAACCCACTTAAGAAGTTTGGAACAAGGGTTACCTAGATGTCTTTTGAGCTTGAATGATGGTTGAAGTGAGCCTCCTAGCTTAAAGGGGCTGGCCGAAAGTTGAGTATGTGGGGAGATGGAAGAATTGCTTAAGTGTTGGCTTGAAAGCTTCTTGAGAAAGGGTTTAAAATGGAAGTGAGATGAGTTGTCTTTCAAGATAAAACAATCTAGGGGTGAGGGGGAAAGGGTGGCCGGTTATGGGGAAGAGAAAGAGGGGCAAGTTTCATGAAAAGTGGAAAAAGAAGTTTTGGGTTTGTAAATGGCAAGCTTTTTGTCTATCATGCTTCATTAGTTTATTATTTGTTTTGCATGCCAATTTCTATGTCTTAATTATATAATAGAATTTAAGTAATTATTTTAACTAATAGAATTGGCTAGAGAATTCTAGAAGCCTTCCATGCATTGGCCGAAATTTTGGGGCGTTTGGGGGCATTTTGGTATTTTCACGTTTTTCATGTCTCATCCTTATATAATTTATGTTATTATTTATTTTATCCAATTATGATTTTAATCTTGCTTTGTGAGGATCATTATGTTTGCATTTTTATGAAAAGACTTTATTACGAGGTAGATCAAGACCTCTTGGCCGAATTCTTGTGCTATTAGGAGGGCACGTTTGTCCTTTCACTCATTGATTCATTCATATAAACATGATATTGCTCCTAACATCTAATTTATAGTGTAGGTTGTGAGTCTTGCTTTGAGGAAAACTACTTGGGCTAGCCTTCTTAGAAAACGGAAATTATTCCAAGATCCTCCAAGGCCCACTAACCGAATTTGCTAAGTCTTGGTGGGTTAGATGGCCATTTCACGCGCTCTACGATATCTGTTTGTATAATTATATTACACCTATCTCAAAGGAAGTTTAGATACAAAACCACTAAGGTAACTTAATAAAATGCAACTTGGAGAGCTTACTTATTACGTCACAGCATACGATTCTAATTTAGTACGATTTTTGCGGAGTACAACACCCTGACTCATTCATGGCTCATTATTACGTGCTAAGTACCACCCATATGAATCTCTCCTCATGCCCTCCAATTCGGCCAAAGCTTCCTATATGTGGAGATGTATACTTAAGGGGCTGGAGTTGCTCAAGCTTGGCCTTCGATGGAATGCTGGTAGGGCTGACTTCATTCGTATTTATGATGACCCATGGATACTCCATGAGCCTAACATTAAGCGAATTTTTTGGGAGTGAAGCTTGCACCCTGATGCTTTGGTAAGGGATCTTTTTGACACCATTTATGTCCTGTGGAATGGGACACTTATTAGGAGGCACTTCCATGATTTCGAAAGCAGCAAGATTCTTCGTCTTCCTCTTTTGACCCATGATACGACTATTCATTTACTTTGGCACTACCATCCTAAGGGAACCTATATTATCCAGACAAGATATTACATCGCCTTGAAGACGGAAAATGCAGCAGCTTCTCAAGCTTGTTTATCCACTGGCCCATCTCTTCTAAACCAAGTACTCTGCAAATTTAGACGGCCCTAATTCTACCCAGGATCAAGCAATTTATGTGGTGTGTTCTGCATGATACTCTTCCAACCGGCTGCAATTTGCGTAAGCAGAACCTTACTAAGACACTTGCTTGGCTTGTGGATTAGAGGATGAATCACTCAATCACCTATTTCACCACTGTCGTATTCCGAAGGTTGTTATGGCAGTTGAAACGTGCAAACCAAATGGCTTGGGGTGCCTGCCCAAAGCCTCCTTAAGCTCCTAAAGAAAATTCTTGCTCTGATGCTTTGGATGGCTTGGCAAAATTTTGAAATCTTCTGTGTCAGATATGGAAGGCGAGATGTTCCTTTATTTTTGAAGATAGTTGTGTGCATGCACCGTCCCTTGTTGCTAAAGACAAGGCCATAACGGAAGACTACATAGCGGCCTGTGGCTGTCGTGGCCACGAGTCTGTCGCTAGATGATGTGATGTTAAACAGAAGCCCCCTGATATCGGCTGTGTCAAGGTAAATATAGACAATTCCATGCGTAATGGTGTTTTTGCGTTGGGTGGAATCATTAGAGACTGTATCGGCCTCATTTTGATTGCCTTCTCACAACCAATATATTGTGCACCGGACGTGGAATATCTTGAATTAGTTGCTATGTATGAAGGACTTATTTGTGCCTATAACGGCATTTTTGCAAATCTGATCAACGAGAGCGACTTCTTGGCTGCAATTCAGCGTATTTTGGCCCAAGAAGAAGATTTATCACCTCATGGAACATTAGCTGTAAAGATTAGATCTTTAGCCTCTTATTTTACTCATGTAAACCGTGAGCATATTTACCGAGAAGGTAATGTCCCTGCACATCTTTTGGCTCGGCGTGGTCAAGTTTTATCATCAAAAGTTTAGTGGACTGAGAACTTTCCTCAAAATGTACTTGCCACTTCTACGGCTTATTTAATATGAATGAAAAATGTCTATTTTATCAAAAAAGCTTTTGCTCTCTCACAATTTTTTGACTTTTTATCCGATGTCTCCGAAGGAACAATCAAAATTTTTCTTCACCAAACGAAGAAATAATGTTTGTGTAAATGGGTTCCTAATGTTTAAAAAAATCAATTTATCTTGTACTAAAAGAATGCATTACAAAAGTTAAAATGAGTACTATGTTAAATATTGTACTTTCTACATTGGTATTTTATTGTACCAAATCATTGGTTCAAATGATATACAATAACAAGAATATTATCCCGTTGCTTTAGAGTCTCCTACTACGGGGTAAGGGGGACGGATGTACACAATCTATCCATGTGCTGAAACACACAGAGGTTTTCTCGGGATAACTCATAATGAAAGTTATGTCAAGTATTTTGTCGATTGGCTGCTACTTCAGAATATAAGAAGTACAATCAATTTAGTGAGTCATTTTGCTTTATTCCATCGTGCACCAGAGTCAAAGAATAGTGTGTTATTAACTCTATTTGATGCGTGCTTAGCAGAATCAACCCTCTCAATAGACCTCTTGGTAACAGGAAATTAAAGATCTCACAAAAGATACCTAGAACACCAAGAATACGAAGAATCACGATGAACGAAGATAATAAACGGAACCTTTTGTAGACCCTTTTGGAGAACCCCTTGAACAACCTGGGAAGATGAATCCATATCATAACATTTGCTTAAGATCGTTCCTGGTACACTAGGCTGCCCCGTTTACGCCAGGTGCGAGGAGGGGCCGGATCGTTTTGCGATCTGATGTACGCAGCCTTACCATACACTTTGTGCAACAGATTGTTTCTACGGCTCGAACCTATGATCTCAAGGTCACAAAGCAACAACCTCACCAGTTGCTCCAAGGCCCGCCCTCTATACCATTTGCTCAAGAACCTTGAGTAAGACAAACTTGAAAAAGTCAGAAGAGCAATAGCTCAAATTTCTCAAATTTTATTAATAAAAGGGATTGATAAAAAATGGTGTAGAAGGGTCCTATTTATAGCCTTCAAAAACTTCTTAGCTTTCAAGAAAAAGAAATATCTATCTAATTTTCCTTATAGATATCCTACATAATTTTTCTTATTAATATCCTATCTAATTAAATAATCTAAAATAATTAAATGGCGAAAAATACAAAAGAGATTTCCTAAGCCGTTCCGCATCATTTCCCTTATCTTCAAAAGGATTCGTCCTCGAATCATAACCTCCGGGATCAAAAACAAGTCAAACATAGGCAAGGTTGTATAAATAGGACACAGAAAAAGACGAGCAATACAATATTTTCTTTCGCTTTTCATTTGCTTCAAACATATGAATCCTCCATCTAACATGCTTAGAATCTACAAAAATATGCATTCATTCTATATTTGCATAAGGAACAGTTTTGAGCATCAAACCACGAGACTTTTGTTTTTGGTGCTTTGAATATATTAGATAGTTTGGTGGTTGAGTTATATGAGGTGGAGCTTGTCATTACCATATTTTTCAATGACCTTTAACCTTGCTACTTGTGAGAATTGGACAAGAAATCAAGCTAAGCTCTGATACTAAATGTTAGGCCAGTGACAATCACTTTGTTGAGAAATATGTTTGGATAATTTTCAAGGTCATAATTTGAAGTAGTGAATACTTAAGAATGTCACGCATGGTGTTATAAATGATTGAAAGTTGAAAAAGTGAAGAAAAATGATATCGATCTCTCAAGTTGTTGCACTTCGATCGATCGATGTATTTCGATCTCTCACATCGATCGATCCATGTAAGGTAGAGAAAAATCAAGACCTTACTACGAGACATTGATCTCTAAACTTGAGACACATCGATCGATCGATGTATATTGAACCCTCAATTCGATCGATCAATGTAGGTCAGAGACAAACTCTGAAACTTATTGTGAGACATCGATCTCTGAAGCTGAGACACTTCGATCAATCGATGTCTAGGGTTTTTAGAAATATTTTTCTAAAATGTGATTAAATATTTGGTTTCATTGGTACATGTTTTATATATATTCATCATGTTGTTATTATGTGTTTTTGATAATTATAAATGTATTGTGACTAATGTGCCTTGGAAGTTTCTGCAACTTACCAAAAAAGGCAAAACTAGTATTTTGAGTTTGTATAGGGACTTGACATGGTGAAAATATTTCAAGGACATATTCATCTCTTATTTATTATCACAAAGGTGTTATTAGTTCTATTTCTGACAATCAGGGTCATTTCTGGAGTTTTCTCTCACTAGGGGCATTTTAGTTATTTTACCTCTAAGGGAAGTTTCGGTATTTTTACTCAAGAAATCTCTTGAGTATATTATTATCTTCATTCTTAAGCTCATTTATAATTATCTTGAAGATTATTTGGTGGTTTTATATTATTTCTCTCATTTGATGATATTAGCAACAATAGCGGGATATGTGACGAGTTGTGATGTCATATTCTATTTTTTTCTTGAAGACCTTCTTATATGAATTATTGGAGAGTGTCAATCATCATTGTGCAGAGATTGTAAAGGTTTTAATGGTTTGGAATTCATCAAAACATATAAGGAGAAATTGTGGGAATTTCGATATTATGTGTTGATATAATCTTGTCAACTATTATTTGTTGATTTCTTATTCAAAAACATGAGTTGATATTCATATATACAAGAATCCAAACGTGTATTTACAGGTGGAAATGATGGTGTACTCATTTTATGACGTTGTGCCAAGTGGACCAACCAAAAAGAAGCTAGTTGGCAAAATTGCCAACTAAGAAATATTTGAAAATGTAGCCAACAGCCACGTGGTGGTTGGAGCTGATTTGTCTTTGAATTGTTCAGCCATCACATGCCTATTATCTTGCCAAGGAGTTGAGGGTTTCTTGGTGGTATTATCCCTTAGTATTATTGTCATTTTTCAAGCAATTCCAAGTAATTTTTTGAGACAACAATTTCAGCCAAGATGAGTTCTTAGGTGGACCAATTATGTTATTTCATTTTACCAAGTGTACAAGATGTTTATGTGGTCAACCAATGGTGTGAAGACACTTAAGCATTGATGATGAAGATGGTGACACATTGGAGTTCTTATCTTCAAGGCTCATTTCACCCTATAAATAGAAGGCAGCGGTGAAGAAGAAGAAAACACAACTTTCAAGCAAACTTGAAGATCATTCTTGCTATTCTCTTCTTCATGATTCTTTCTTTGTGTAGCTAAGGTGTTTCATTTCTTGTTATTGTTGAGCTACATATATACGCCTTCTTGGGTTATCTTTGCAAGATTGTTTAGCCAAGTTTATAAAGCTACATCGATAGGTGATAGAGGTGTTGCAACCAAGAGTTGCATAGAGGTGTTCATCCAAGTTTTGAATAGGGTTGGTATTTAAACCAAGGATCAAGCTTGGATCTTGTTGTAATTTTGTTCATACCATAGTGAAATCCAAGGAAAGAAGTTCTTCGGGACTGGAGTAGGTCACATTGACCGAACTAGGATAAGTCTTTGGTATTCTTGTCTTCTTTATACTTTTCTATTTTCCTGCCTATTTTCACTGCATATTTTACCCAGCTTCTCATATTTTGAAAAAATAGCAAAACACTTTGACAATTCGTGATTTTTGACGGAGTTATACTCCAAAACATTTTCAACAAGAATCATCTGATTTGAGCAAAGAAAAATTAGTTTTTTAGTCATTGGAAGATAACTGCTCCATTCTGGCTGCAATCTGACCAGTTTTGAGAAAACTTGAATTCTGCTTTCATCAAGAATTGTGTAAGGTCAGGAACTTTTAAGACATAAACTAGACATCTTAAGGAGTGTTTTGATATAAAGATCAATCATTTTGGTTAAGTATTCAAAGAGAACCACGTTTTTTAAAGTTCAGCAACATTCTGTCCAATTCTGTCGAGATTGACCATCTAAAACTTTTTATTTTTTGAAAGGCTGAAGATCTTATTTTTATCTGATTTTTGGGCAGAGTTTTGTGAAGACATTGAAGCTAAGTTCTAGAAATTTTCATAATTTTTAGAGTTGTGTACACTGAGTTTTGAATTTTACAAAAACGGGTACTGAATCTGAGGAGGTCTCAGATTCTGTTTTCAAAGGGGATTTTGTTAAAGGGTAGTAGTGTAATTTTCGCTAACCACTATTCATCCCCCCTCTAGTGGTGTTTACTGCTGGTGTACGGTCCAACAATTGGTATCAGAGCGAGGACAAAACCACTCAAAGAAGCAAGATTCAACACCATACTAACAAGACAAGGCCAAGAAACAACAATTCTTTGTAGCCTGCACATCTCACATCAAAGGTACATACAATGGCCATAGTTTCTCACAATGGTGAGTTGGAAGGTATGTCTACACAACATCCTCCTCTTTTTGATGGTAATAATTTTGTTCATTGGAAACCTAGAATGAAGCTATTCTTAATGGCTATATACATCGATTTATGGTTATAATTGAAGATGGACCGTACATTCCAAAGAAAATTGTACAAGTTAGTGGAGTCACACACGAAGTAGAAAAATATAAAAGTGAATGGTCAACCGAAGATAAAAAGAAAATCTCCATGAAGGGTAAAGCTATGCAACTACTTTTGAATGGATTAACGAATTCTGAAACAGGATATGTTTCAAATTGCACAAGTCCACACGACATGTGAAAATCATTAGAATTAAAGCATGAATGTACTAGTGGTGTAAAAGAGTCAAAAATAAACATGCTTATGGCTGAACTTGAATCGTTTAAAATGTTGCCGAACGAATCCATAACATCTATGGATTTGAGGATTGCTAATATTTTCAATTCCCTTGAAGCTTTAGGAAAATCATTTACCAACAACGAGAAGGTTCAAAAGGTGCTGCGAATCCTTCCTGCTGAATGGGATCCTAAAGTTACGACAATTAAAGAAACAAAATCAATCACAAAAATCGATGAATTGATCGGATCACTTATTGTTTATGAGGTAAAACTGAACCAACAAAAAATCGAGTCAACTAAATCATCTAGTAAGTCTATTGCTTTCAAATCAACTGAGTCACATACAAAAAATGATGAAAGTAATAGCGATAGTGAATTAGATGATGATTTAATTAATAGAAAGAAAACTTAGAAAGTTTCTCAAACGGCCTAATAGGAATAGACAATAGTCTTCTTCTTCTTCTTCTCAATCTAAGAAAAATAACTCAAATAACAACAAGTGGTATAATAAGGAATTAAAGTGCTATGAATATGGGCAAAAATGACATATTTCTTATGATTGTCCAACAAAGAAAAATAACAATAACAAGAATAATAATAACAATAAACAAGACAAGGAGACACAAAAGCCTAAGGCAAAGGAGTCCGAATCAAGAAGAGGCAAATGAGCAATGAAGACAAGCACGTGGAGCGACTCGTCCGACTCAAAATCCGACACTGAGGAAGCTCAAGTCTGCTTTGTATCAAACGAGGTAAGTTCTTCATCTGATGTAGATTCTGATAATGAAATGTCATTTGATGAGATGTATGAAGAATTTCTAAAAAATGCATGCACACTGTAAACGACTATCAAAAGAGAAAAAGAAACTAATTGAAGAAAATGACAAGCTGAAGATGTCAAACTTGGACTTTTCTGATCAATTAGAATCTTTTAAACAAGTGTCTCCTACTACTCTTGATTCTCTTAAGGTTAAAATTGAATCATATAGGAAAAATGAACATGCATTAAAAACTGAAAATAGCTTGTTAAAATCTAAGTTAGAAAGTTGTGAAAATGAAATGTCACAACTTAAAGCATTAAAACAAGACTTAGAAAAAATGTTAGAACCATTTAAATCTGGCACGAACATGCTTGACACACTTCACAAAAATATGGAAATGAAAAGAATGGCTTAGCACATATAGAAGAAAATGACAAGTTAGGCAAAAAGACTAACTTTGTATCATCTAAGTCTAAGTTGCCGTATAATGCAACAAAATCAACTTTGCCTGCTACACCTTTTTCTACTCCTTCTTCTGCATATTCCAATGTAAAAATGCAACATTCATCCATAAAAACACACACATATAAGCATGCAAGTAGGCAAAACTTTACATCTAGACAACCTAGAAATTATGCCTATATGTATACAAATGTAATTAGACATAATGAAATACAACCAACTCATTATAATGCATATAGACCTAAATATAGGCAGCATTCGTATAAGGCTTATAGAAATGCACATGAACACACATACATAGCACCATATAAGAAACAAAATCATATGCCTTACTTTAACTATCAAAATCGGCCACAACATAATACATATAAACCAAGGTACAACATGTAAAACAATGCATCATCTTTTTAGAAAGTGGATGTTCAAGGCATATGTCGGGCAACCCCAAACTATTCATCGAGTTGGAACGCATCAAGAATGGAGGAAATGTGACATTCAGTGACAACAACAAAGGAAAAGTTGTTGGAAAAGGAACAATCGGGAATCCTAAAACATTTCAAATACGAAATATGTTGTTAGTAAGAAATCTTTCTCATAATTTATTAAGCATTTCGCAGCTTATATATTCCGATTATTATGTTTTTTTCCTCCCTGATTCTTGTGATATAAAAAATGAAAAAAGAGAAATTGTATTAAAAGGAAATAGGGATGGTAACATTCACACACTATCACTAAATAACATGACAAATGCTAAAGTTAAGTATTTAATATCACATGACTTAGATGTAAATTTATGGCATAGACGACTAGGCCATATAGGAATTTCAACTATTGAAAAGTTATCTGAGAAAAACTAAATTAGAGGCATGCCTAAGTAAGACTTAGATAATTTTCAACTATGTGAAACATGTAAAAAGAGAAACATATAAAAGAAAAAATAAAACCAAAACATGAAGTAAGTACTAGTCATGTACTAGAATTGCTTCACTTAGACTTATAGGGTCCAAATAGGACAAGAAGTCAGGTGGACACTACTATGTGTGTGTCATAGTAGATGATTACTCACGATACACATGGACATTTCTCTTAACACACAAAGACGATGCTTCTTTAGCAATCAAAACTCTTATCAAGCAACATGAAAATCAGTACAAAGAAAATGTTAAAAGAATTAGGAGTGATAGAGGTGGAGAATTTAAAAACAAAGATGTAATCAGGTTTTATGAATTACATGGAATAAAACATGAATTCTCACCACCTAGAACACCACAACTCAATAGAGTTGTTGAATATAAAAATAGAACAATTCTAGAAATTGCTAGAACAATGTTATGTGAAAATAAAGTACCAAAATATTCATGGACTGAAGCTATTAGTTGTGCATGTTATATTATAAATAGACTTTCTATTAGAAAGAAATTAAACAAAACACCTTACGAATTATTGAATAATAGACAATCTAAGGTAGATTATCTTAGATTTTTTCGTTGTAAGTGTTTTGTGTTGAATACTAAAGATAATCTAGACAAGTTTGAACAAAAGTCTATTGAATGCATATTTGTTGGTTATTCAACCAATTCTAGAGCATATAGGTATTATAATCCTGCATCCAGAAAGATAATTAAATCCATATGTGTGAAATTCAATGAAAATGCATGTTTTGAAGTTGGTGATAAAACTCAACAAAAACAAGAAAATAATGTCGAAAATATGTTTGATGATGATGATGTATTACTTGAGCATGTACTTGATCATCTAGAACCAACTCCCCCTGAACAAGATATAAATGAACCCTTAGGTGAAATAAATGAAGAAATTTTGCAATTAGAAGATAACACAACTAACTTGCAAGATGATCTAATTGTATACGTTAATGTTCACACTAATGAAACATTTGAACAAGATGAGGGTGAACCTAGTCAACCTAGGAATTGGTGTCTTATAAAGGATAAACATAAACACCCTAAAGAATTAATCATTGGGGATCCAAATGTTGGGGCTAGAACACGTAGAAACATAAGTCAAGTTGAAGGACATAGCTTAATCTCACACTTAGAACCAAATAATGTTAAAGAAGCCTTAGGTGATATATCATGGATAGATGCCACGCATGAGGAGTTAAATCAATTCACCAGGAACAACGTATGGGACAAAGTACCTAAACCCGAAAATAAGTCTATAATAGGAAAAAAATGGGTATTTAGGAATAAAATGGACGAACAAGGTAACATTACAAGAAATAAGGCTAGGCTAGTCGCATAAGGTTATAATCAACAAGAAGGAATAGATTATGAAGAAACCTTTGCACCCGTTGCACGACTAGAAGCAATAAGATTGCTGCTATTGCAAGTCTAAGCAACATAAAACTCTTTCAAATGGATGTCAAGAGTGCATTCTTGAATGGATACATCCAAGAAGAGGTATTTGTGAAACAACCCCTTGATTCGAAGATCCAAAGAATCCTAACCATGTGTACAAGCTTAAGAAAGCTTTATATGGTTTGAAACAAGCTCTAAGAGCTTGGTGCGATAGATTCACAAACTTTCTTATTGCAAATAATTATGAAAGGGGGACCATAGACAACACATTATTCCTTAGAAGAAAAGATAACGGCTTGTTAATAGTTCAAATATATGTAGATGACATAATCTTTGGATCAACCAACAGTACCTTAGTAAAAGACTTCAAAGAGTGTATGAAGTCAGAATTTGAAATATCAATGGTAAGAGTTGAATTATTTCTTAGGACTACAAATCAAAGAAACCCCTAAAGGAATCCATATTAGCCAATTTAAGTATGTCAATGATATGATTAAGAAGTTTGGCCTTGAAGAGTTGAAACCAACACCTACCTCTATGAGTGTTAGCACCAAACTAGAAAAGGATAAAAATGGTAAACCTTTTGATGACACATTATACTGGTCTATGATTGGATCACTGTTATATTTAACTGCGTCAAGACTTGATATCATGTTTAATGTGTGTATGTGTGCTAAGTTTCAGTCGTGTCCTAAGGTATCTCATTACAATGCAGTGAAAAAGATATTTAGATATCTTAAACACACACCTCACTTAGGACTTTGGTATGATAGAAACGCTAAGCTGGAACTGTATGCTTGTAATGATGCTGATTATGGTGGTTGTAAATTAGATAGAAAATCTACTAGCGGTACATGTCAATTCACAGGAATCAACTTGATCTCTTGGTTTTCTAAAAAGCAAGCTAGTGTAGCTCTTTCTATCACCGAAGCTGAGTATATAGCCTTAAGTTTATGCACTACCCAAATACTTTGGCTCAAACAACAACTTTGTGATTTTGGCATTTAAATGAATAAGATTCCAATTTTCTACAATAGCACAAGTGTGATCAATCTTTCTCGAAATCCGGTACTTCATTCTAAGGCCAAATACATTGAGGTAAGATACCATTTTCTCCGTGGCCATGTTCAAAATCAGGACATAACCATAGATTATGTAAGAACTGATCAACAAATATCTGACATCTTCACTAAACCCCTTAATCAAGCCACTTTTGAAACTTTACGAGCCAAGTTAGGTATGATAACCTAAGATACAATCGCATAATTATATCTTTTGCATGATTTGCGAAATAAAGGGGGAGAAAGAACATGACTTTAGATCTTAAGTCATGATTTTGAGTTGAATAATATGATAAGTTGAATTGGTATAAGTTTTAATTGGTGTTAAATTGGCTTGAAGCATAGATTAAGGGGGGAGAGTATAAGTTGAGGGGGAGCACATGAGCACATATGTTGGTTAAAAACATGAAATTTGAAAGTTTGAAAAAATCGGTATAGAATTGGTGAAACAATTCGTAATTGGTGAGGTTTTCAACAGGTTTTCAAAAAACTTCAATTGTTATAGAATTGGTAAATATATGATAAACAATTGATAAAGAGTTGTGACATTAAAATCATGTTGAGTTATTTTGAAAATCATCCAAAAGGGGAATATTGTTGAGAAATATGTTTGAATAATTTTCAAGGTCATGATTTTAAGTGGTGAATACTTAAAAGTGTCACACAGAGTGTTATAAATGATTGAAAGCTGAAAAAGTGAAGAAAAATGACATCGATCACTCAGGTTGTTGCACTTCGATCGATCGATGTACTTCGATCTCTCATATCGATCGATCCATGCAAGGCAGAGAAAAACCAAGACCTAACTTTGAGATATTGATCTCTAAACCTGAGACACATCGATCCTCGACCAATCGATGTAGGTCAGAGACAAACTCTGAAACTTACTGTGAGACATCGATCTCTGAAACTGAAGCACTTCGATCGATCGATGTCTAGAATTTTTAGAAATATTTTTCTAAAATGTGATTAAATGGTTGGTTTCATTTGTACATGTTTTATATATATTCATCATGTTGTTATTATGTGTTTTTTATCATTATAAATGTATTGTGACTAATGTGCCTTGGAAGTTTCTACGACTTACCAAAAAAGGCAAAATTGGTATTTTGAGTTTGTGTAGGGACTTGACATGGTGATGATATTTCAAGGACACATTCATCTCTTATTTATCATCAAAAAGGTGTTATTACATCTATTTCTGACCATCGGGGTCTTTTCTGGAGTTTTCTCTCACCAGGGGTATTTTGGTCATTTTACCCCTGAGGACAGTTTCAGTATTTCTACTCCAGGAATCTCTTTAGTATATTATCATCTTCATTATTAATCTCATTTATAATTATCTTGAAGATTACTTGGTGGTTTTATATTATTTATCTCATTTGATGATATTAGCGACAGTAGCGGGTTGTGATGTCACATTCTAGTTTTTTCTTGAAGACCTTCTTATATGTGTTATTGGAGAGTCTCAATCATCATTTTGCAGAGATTTTAAAGGTGTTAATGGTGTGGAATTCATCACAACATATAATGAGAAATTGTGGGAATTTCGATATTATATGTTGACATAATCTAGTCAACTATTATTTGTTGATTTATTCTTCAAAAATCTTAGTTGATATTCATATATACAAGCCTCCAAATGTGTATTTACATGTGGAAATGATGGTGTACTCATTTTATGACGTTGTGCCAAGTGGACCAACAAAAAAGAAGCTAGTTGGCAAAATTGCCAACTAGAAAATATTTGAAAATGTAGCCAACGGCTACATGGTGGTTGGAGCTGATTTTTGTTTGAATTATTCAGCCATAACATTCCTATTATCTTGCTAAGGAGTTGAGGGTTTCTTGGTGGTATTATCCCTTAGTATCGTCTTCATTTTCAAGCAATTCCAAGTCATTTTTGGAGACAACAATTTCGGCCAAGATGAGTTCTTAGGTGGACCAATTATGTTGTTTCATTTTACCAAGTGTACAAGATGTTTATGTGGTCAACCAATGGTGTGAAGACACTTAAGCATTGATGATGAAGATGGTGACACAATGGAGTTCTTATCTTCAAGGCTCATTTCACCCTATAAATAGAAGGCAGAGGTGAAGAAAAAGAAAACACAACTTTCAAGTAAACTTGAAGATCATTCTTGCTATTCTCTTCTTCTTGATTCTTTCTTTGTGTAGCTAAGATGTTTCATTTCTTGTTGTTGTTGAGCTACATATACACACCTTCGTGGGTTATCTTTGTTTGATTCTTTAGCCAAGTTTATAAGGCTACAACAATAGGTGATAGGGTGTTGCAACCAAGAGTTGCATAAGGGTGTTCATCCAAGTCTTGAGTAGGGTTGGTGTTTAACCTAAGGATTAAGCTTGGATCTTGTTGTAATTTTGTTCATACAATAGTGAAATCCAAGGAAAGTGTTCCTTGGGACTGGAGTAGGTCACATTGACCGAACCAGGATAAATCTTTGGTGTTCTTGTCTTCTTTATACTTTTCTATTTTTCTGCCCGTTTTCACTGCAGATTTCACACAACTTCTCACATTTTTAAAAAATAACAAAACACTTTGAAAGTTCATGATTTTTGGTGGAGCTATACTTTAGACTGTTAGTTTTCATGTGCAACAAGAATCCCTTAATTTGAGCAAAAATGGGTACACTGAGTTTTAAATTTTACAAAAATGGATACTGAATCTGAGGAGGTCTCAGATTCTGTTTTCAAAAGGCATTTTGCTAAAGGGTAGTAGTGTAATTTCCACTAACCAATATTCACCTCCCCTCTAGTGGTGTTTGCTGCAGGTGCACGGTCCAACACACTTTAGAGGAAGGGGTGAATAGAGTGTTAGGTAATTTTAAGAATTTTCTCGATTTAGCTCACCCACACTGAAATGCTCTCCAAAATAAAAAAGATGAAGATTAGAAACAATGAAAGGAAACAACCGATTAATAGGGGTTTGAATCCTTTTAATTCTACTCCACTTCCACTTTGTTTCAAAAGTGGATTATTAACAACAAATTTCACAAGCAAGAGATCAAATATTTATAATTACTTGTTAGATTTATACTCTTACAATACAACAATGAAAAAACAAACAACAATAGCTTAACGATCTTTAAGAACTTTTGCATCTTTGAGAGCTTTTTGCAACAATGAGGATTGAAGTTTGAATAGGACAAAAGTGTGTCAGTGCTTCATCTGATATTCTTCAATATATAGATAGTGTGAGCCTCCATAAAGTCTTCAACTCCATCAATTATCTTAGAGACGTCTAAACAGTCTCCAAGCACTTGTAGTTGATTTTGATGCTCCATAACCATCTTAGAGAATCTTAGATATGTTTACAATAGTCAAGAAAGTGTTACAAATGTTGGAGAAAGTCTATAATCAATTTGGTAATATTGGAGAGATATGCGAGGGTATGATGTATATCAATCGATCTATGTGAGGGAATGATGTTGGACAATCTGGTTTCAATTTAAGTTCAGGATGACATCAATCGATGTATGTGAAAGTATGACGTACTTCGATTGATCTATGTCAGACTATGATTATACATTGATATCTGTTTAAAAAATCTGTAGGATCTGCAAGGCACCACTAGAAGAGGGGGGGTGGAATAGGTGGTGCGGAAAGTGTGTTTTTAAAATTTGTTTAAAACTAAACAACTCAACTTCTGAAAACAGATTATGTTTCCAGGACCAGTTTTAAAACGTTTTTAAAACCAGGTTATAGGTCTCCAAAAATTCTGAAATTTTGAGAGAACTTAGCCTCAGATGTTATGAGGGTCCCCTAAAAATGTCAAATTAAAATTGAACCTTTAACCCCTTCAGAAACCGTTGATGATCAGATTGCGCGAATCTGCCAGAAACGGTAGACGGTTTTGAGAAATTTATTCCTATTTGTGTGTAAGTCCAAATGCTCTGGAAATTTGACCACTAACTCCTTATACACTATATTTAATTAGGTTGAAACAGTTTTGTAAAATTCTTTTGGAAAGTAGGTCAACTACAATCAAAGTCTCAACCTTTGCAAGTCTGAAAATCAGACTGCACTAGTCTCAGAACTTTTGATGTTTGATCGACTTATACTTATCCAAAAGGGTTGAAACTTGTACCAAATTAACCCTAGAACATGTGGATATATTTCTGGAAATTTTGTGATTTTTGAAATTCGTTTACTATTTTTATGAACGCCAACAAAAAGAGTAAACTGTGCAGTAACAGAAAGTAAATGCTGAAAGTAAATGGCACCAAGAATTTTATACTGGTTCGGTTATAAACAACCTACTCCAGTCTTCAAGGAACACCTTCCTTGGTTCACACTAGTCACACAACATAAATACACCTTACCACAGGGTTGATGGAGTTACACACCAACTCCAACCCTTTACAAACATTGTACGATGAATACAATTCGCACGAACACCACCACCTTGCAAGAATGAAGATTGATCACACCTTGATCAATCTTTTACAAAGATATGGAATATGTGGTGGTCTATATCAAGCCTATTCAAGATTGAAAGATATGAATACAATAGGCTTGCAAGAAGAGAGAAAAAAAGAGAATGTAGAAGAAGAAGAGCTAGGCTTTTGATCACTTTAATTTTGCAATGCTTGTGCTTGTCTAGTTTTTGCTCATCTTCTTTCCTTTTAACTTGGTGCAGCCGTCCCCCTATATGTGCCTCCCCCTCTTGAAAATTATCTTCTAAGTCCTTGGGAGGATGTAAGACATCATTGTGACATGGCCTTGCTTACTTGGCATCTTCTTATTGGATGATCATTTAAGCTTCGCTTACTTGGCACTTCATGATTGGTTGAATGTTGTCATCATTGATGACTTGGAAAAATCTGAGAATAACACTTAAACATGTGCCAAAATCATCACAAAATAATTTCCATAAAGCATAAGATTATCACATAAATTGAAAGACACAAATTCCTTCCATACAAAGGCATAAAATCGGCCAAAATGTGATGTTACCATGCTGATTTTTCAGCATGTGTTGCATGGTTGTATAATTCAAAATATTACCATTTTTCTTTGATTTTTCTTTTTAAAATAAATCACCAATTGATGGTAATTATTCCTATCACATGAGAAATGAATTTGGACATCTTTATGCTCAATAATTCGGCACCACATGTCTCCCACAGGCTGAAAAATTTCAGCATGTGTGATATGTAGAACATCACACTTTATTTAATTTAAATAATATTTAAATTACTTCCATTTCTTCTTCCAATCAATCACACAATAAAAGATGATAAAATATACCATTTAATGTGAAAAAATTCGGCCAGCAATGTTTAGCATGCTGAAATTTTCAGCATTTGATATAAGAGAGACAAACTTTGAATTCTTACCATTTGTAGCTTCTCTCTTTAATTCACCAACATTGTATGATTGATCCTTGACCAATCAATATGCCAAAAAGGCTCCAAATAAGCTCCATCTCAGCTGTAGGGGCGTTTCAATGAGTATGTACATATGCTGAAATTTATTTTTGCTAACTTTGTAAAATAGTGCACATTTAATAATACACACATGTTATATTCCAATGAGCCCTTAATTTCATTTTCTAGAACACTTTAAGATGTATATCATATGTAAAAAGTGTCTAGATACGTGTCACATGATGTACCAAAAACGTTCCATGTGTTGTGTGCGTAGAAAACCGAATTTTTGATATTTATCGATTACCCAATTTTTCTCTAATTTAAATTCCAACTTTTGCACATGTTATATATATTATGTTATACATAATATATATAATATATACTTTAAATCTCAGCACTTGGCTGGTCTAAAGTGGTACCATTAACATAAGACAAAATTAAACTTGGAATCTTCACATTTTGGCCTTAATGTGGGGTGATTTGTGTGTGCCAACATGGAAAGTATTTTTGGCTGAATATTTCATGTAACCCACGACATTTTTGATGATTTTTGATGTATAGGGGCTGGCCATTTATTTATGGCAAGTACGTGACACGTTGGCAAAGTTTCGGTATTCGTCCGATACGACAATTTTCGGTTTAGAACCTTTTATCGTGTCGTATTTAAATTTTTCATCACCATATCTTATATCATATGATATAAGACCTGGATATACTCATAAATATGAGTTAAGTATAGTGGTGTGACGTTAACGTACGTACGTAAAATATATAACGTGTCGGTAGTACGTTGGAATACATGTGTATGTGCCTTTTTCAAAAAATCTGAAAATATATGTAATATATATGTATATGGCGTGTCACATTAAAGAGGGGAGGAGGAGAAAACTTTCCTTCTTTAGCTTTGTTGCCTTTGTGCCTTTTCCAAATGTGGCTTCCTTTAATGAACTACTTAGTTTAATAAACTAAGTACTTCACTTAATGAACTAGTTTAGTTCATTAATAGTGGCACCTGAAAGTAGTATAAACACAACAAATGTTTGCCATATGATGTAAGCTTTAACGCTTCATGGCTCGTTAGTACGGCAACATAATATATAAGCTAAATAAGGCAAGTAATAGCCAATATATCATGCACATTTATATTATGCACGTTTTTATGCAATATGTCATGCACGTTTAAATCATGTATTTGAAAATCACTCAAACCCCTTTTTCTCTACAAAATCTAGGTGAGGATATAATGTTACTTCCTTATTTGTTTAAGCCTTTGTCATTTCTCACGTATAAAATGACTTTTTAATCCTTTTTCAAACATCTTTTGAACTTCATCAAAACATTCGTATTCCAACAATCTTCCCTTTTTTATGATTTCAAAACCATATACTTTTAAAATGCATTTACTTGAAAAACGACAATAATGCCATTCAAGGCCTTCAAAATTAATTTTTTTTCAAAAAAGTAAATATCCTCCTTAGTCAATGCATATATCAAACCAAAATGCACATCAAGTTCACGTCATATATACCACATACATATCCTCCTTAATTAATGTATTCATGATCTCGCTCAATACAAGCATTCTTATGTACTTCAATACCAGTATTATATGTATTTTTCACACATATATCATATTCCCATATCAAACTATTGGGCTATATATGTAAATGTTTACCTCATTAGCCTCATATACTATTTTGTACTATATGCCATATATTAAGTCTCATACACCAGCTACATATTTGAGCCATGTACACAAAACAAATATACAAGCCACATATACCAACATCATCACTAACTCATATCATACAAGTCACATATACCAATATACCAATATCACTATTCTCTCCCTTTTTGTAATCATCAGAATATGATAAGACAAAGCAAAGGACAGTTTCTCTTATTCAAAGTATTCATGCTCCCTCTCAATATATGTCATACTCATATTAGCCATATAGCAACAAATATCTCAAATACATATAGCACACATATTGCACTCATATCTCAAACACATTTTTGCTCATACCCATTAACTCCTAAATATATATCATCTTATATTAACCCCATATTGCATCACATGCTACATATATGCACTCTTTATTATATACTCCATATACCCTTATATTTTTTACTCTTTTTTTTTGTAAAAATTAAAGGATAATAAATACAAAGAAAGGGTCATATAAAGGACATAGAAAGAAGGCATTTTATCATGCAGGTTTTTAAAAGATAACTTCAATACAAAATGAGTACTAAACTAGAATCTCGATAGGAAGAGACAATAATTCCTTTCGAACCCACTCTTTCCCTTTTCTGGCCTTGAGAACATGTTTGATGTCAATATTATCATAAAAATCTTTATGAGAAGTCTTCTCAACATAATTTTCATCTATCTTTATGCCTGATTTATTTAACATGGAGTAGAAGAGACTGGCCGCTTATATCATATTTGACCTGAATAACTTTCCAAAATTCAGAAGTTCCATATTGGCAATTTGGTAGGATGTGTACAATTCAAGGTTTTTGGGACCTTAGAGGATTTCTCATTGACACAAAATGTGACTCCTGTAGTCAACACTCAATATAGCAAAGGCATATAATTTTTTCGTGATGGGATGGAAACCTAATGTAGCGCTCCGCCCGGGACTAGGGGTCTCGGCATAGTTCACCTGCCGTACTCTGCTACGAGAAGTGCAAGGCGTCAATACCATCTATATGCTCATCGTCATAAACATGTATTGAATAGCGGAAGCATCATAACAAAGACAGAAACAAAGCGTCGACATAAGTACGAATTACTACATCCGAGATAGTGTCATAGGTACATTATCAATACAAAAATCATAAATACAGAGCTGAATATCCAAAATACAAAAGCTGCCGCAGCAATCTACTAAACATCTCTCTGAACCTACTCTCTGGGCTCATCTGCTATGAACTCAGGCTCAGGGTCCTATGGGTCTGCATGGTAAAATAAAAGGGTGAGCAATAACAAATCACTCAGCAAGTATTTCTGCCTAGATTCATCAAGTGGATCATACATGGGGACTCGGATAGTGGAGATAATACAGTGAAACACCAAACATATATCATATGAATAACATGCATGGGAATAAAATTCGAAGAAATCAACATTGATAAACACTACAGTAAACCAGTCAGATACATTGACATGTAAGGAAATAACATTCAAAGAAAAAAACCTAGATAAACAGTACCGTAAATCAGACGGATACATCCTTTTATCATCTTTACTTTAGCATATAATATGTATCATTCTTGGTACAATCTTTTAGGTTCAGTTTCATGTACTTGCTTGATCATACTTGGCAACATATAAAAAAAGTCATGACTTAAGGGTACTAAGAGCTCATGGGACATGTTTGTGATGCAAGCATTGTAAAACTTTTAGAAAGCATATCATTTCATACGTTCGTAAACATTCCAGAACATGAATTGGTTATAGCACTTTTCGTAACATAAGAATGGTACCTACGACGTGTCGAATGATTCCTTGAATAGCCTTCAGTACTGTCTTTGAATCCCAATGGTCCAATCACGGTGTTACATCATACGTACCTAGGATTAATGGTAAAGCATTATGACTGAGATCCCGACTCCCGGACGCAGTGTCACAGTCAATCATAACTTCTTTTGCCCTTGATATCCTCCCCCTGGACCAGACATTAGGCAACACAACATACGAAACGTCGTATATGTAACAGAGAGGCAGAGATCCCTTGTCCTGGACAAGGTGTTACACTCAGCCAACATGCATAAGCCGTATTGAATCATTTGTCTCGCGGTACGATTCTATAATCATGAAAAACTTTAAAACATTTCTTGCAATAATCATTTCGTAAACGTAATCATAAATAAAATTTGCTTGCTTTGAAAATCATGATGACAATATGCGTATGATATGGCTTGATTTTTGGAGTGGTTCCATGTCTTATAACATTCAGCTCCTAAAGTTTCTTATTTACGAAATGGTCATATCATGTGTTATGTAAATTGATGGTTTTGCCCTTTTTGGTCTTTCATAAAGGTTCTCGGTTTTGGGGTTTTAAACATCACTTAATGGTGTCTTGAACATCATCCTTATTTTATTAATACATTTTATACTTATTTATATTTAGAACTTTTCCAAAACAGCCCATACGTTATCATTCTTAAAGTGCAAATTACCAAAAAGCCCCTAAGGACTGGTTTCGGCCAAATGGACCAAAACAGCCCCGTTTTTTTAATTTATTCTTTTTCACATTTATTAATTTCTTCATTACTTGAATTATCATATATACCATGTATTTTTATGCATGTATTTATATAAACATAAACATCTAAATGTTATCATAACACTGGTACCACAAAGGCTAATGGTCGAGAGTCACATGCTCACACACCATGGATTTGTTCATCTTGCTACATGCATGCAAGTTGTAATAACAACAACATTCCTTTGTATCATAATTTACCATGGATAGACATACTATGACGATGCATAAATTTTATGGATTCAATATATTACACTTGAAACAAAGTTACTTCTCATAAGTATGATCATAAGGTCCATATTATAATGATGTTAGTGTTATCCTCACATGAAAGTTCATAGGAGAACAACAACCATGCAAAAACACCTTCTTAAACTATGGTCATCGAAATACATATCATACTGATGGTGATAAATCCATGGTCTTTAATGAAGGCTCAAACATCCCGATCTTAGAAGGCAAACGGTGTATAAGTGATGTTGGTGTAGTACCTGTATAATACCATTAGAAGGGGGTTGAATATTAAGTGCCAAAAATTCGGTTTTTAAAACTTTTTGGAACAAATAACTCACTTCTGAAAACAGTTTCTGTTTTCATATCCTGATTTGATTAATCTAGATGACCTGATTGTAGACCTCAAAAAATTATGAAATTTGGTGAATATGTGCTCTCAAATGTTATGAGTGTCTCACAAAAATTTCAATTTAAAATTCCAAGCCTAACCCCTTGAAAACATGCTTTTGTACAGATTGCGTCAATCTGCCAGAAACTTTACTCCGAAATAAAAACTTTATTCGTATTAATTGGGAACTCTAAATGACCTAAACTTTTATGGCATGACCCTCAAGATGTTTATTGTAATGGATTAAAAAATGTTTTTTCAAAATTATCTTGGTAGGTATGTCAACCACGTTGATGCTCTCGACCTTTGCAAATCTGAGAATCAGATTGCACTAGTCCTAGAACTTTTAATGTTTGACTGACTTATACTTGTCTAAATGAGATGAAACTTTTGCCAAATGAAAGCTAAAGTGAGGCTATGTTTTTGCAAAATTTTGTGATTTTCGAAAATCTTTTGCTATTTTTACAGTGCTAATGAAAACGATGCAGAAAAAAGAAACTGAAAGTAAAAGTGCTGAAAAGTAAGAACATTGAGATTTTTATATTGGTTCGGTTAAAAAAACCTACTCCAGTCTTCGAGGACACCTTCTTCGGTATTCACTAAGCACAAAAACACCTTGACACAAGGGTGACTAGATTTAAACACTAATTCCACTCTTTTACAATCGAACAAACAATCAAAACAACACGAACACCACCACCGATCGAACGAAGGCTTGATCAAAACTTGATCAATCTTTTACACGAGATGAACGTATGTGGGTGGTTTAAACAAAGCCTGTATAGTATATGGAAGATATGTATGATAGGATTGAGACCAAGAGCAAGAGAAAAGAATGGAAGAAGAAGAGAATAATCTTGCTTTGGACTTGTAAGAATATGCACTTTGCTTAGCTTTTTCTTGCACCATCTTACTCCTTTTTATAATGTTTTGGCCGCCCCTACAGTTTATTTTATTCCTTGAGAATTGTCTTGAATATCCTTGGAATATTGCTTTGTATAGATGGTGACACAACCTTGCTTAGTTGGAGCAACACGATTGGAAGAATGACTTGTCTTCGCATAGTTGTCACTTCTTGATAGGTTATCTTTAATCCACCTTGGCACACCTTGAATGAGCTGGAATTTCTTCTCAAAAATCTGAAACATGTACTCAAAATCAAGGTGATTAACTTCCAAATAATCATGATACAATCCCCTTAAATTTTGGAATAAAATTGAAGACACAAGATGGTAAAAATCGGCCAGCTCTCAAGGCATGTACTGAAATTTCAGCATGTAATTACTTGAATTGTTTTCTTGTGTGTTGCCCCGTCTTCAATGTCACCAATTATGTGTGGCTTATTCTCCACCAATTAAAGTGTCAAATAAGCTTCACTTAGGCTCCAAAAATGCTGAACTAGGCATGTACAATCAGCTGCACATGTGTTGAATTCTTGTTATGTAAACTTTGTCAAATAATGCATAATCTTCATATACATGGTAAATTTCAATCAGCCCTAATTTGATTTTTCTATAACACTCTAACATGTCATGAATGTGTAAAAAGTGTCTAGATACATGTTACACTCACATAGAAAACGTCCTATGTGTGTGGGATTATAGAAAACCGGATTTTCGACTTTCGTCGATTACGCGATTTGTCTCCGATTAATTTCAAATTTCTTAGACACGTAATATATATTTTGTCACACATTATATACATAAAATAAGGTGTATATTCAGCTTCAATAGCTGAGTGGAAAATGCCCCATGTGGCAAAATCACCTTCAATTTGAATTCTCCACAAATTTTGGCTAAATTGTGGGTGATTTGTGTGTGCAAACATGGTATGACCTTGTGGCTGAATATGACATGTGGGTCACAAAATTTTGGAGTATTTTTAGTGTATATAGGCTGGCCATCTTTATATGGTAAGTACGTGACATGTCAGTGAAGTTTCGGTAGTCACCTGATACGACAATTTTCAGTTTATGACTTTGTGACATATCGTTATAATTTTGATATCACTATGACTTGTAATACATGATTATAATACCTGTATATAATCATAGTGAGGTGCATATAGTGGTGTAACGTCGACGTACGTTTATAATATATATGACGTGTCGGTGGTACGTCGGAATATAAGTATATGGTTTGTCGTAAAAAGAATATAGATATATAATATGTATATGTAAGTGGCGTGTGTGAGGGTGTGAGATGAGAAGACTTTCCATTTTAAAATTTGTTGTCATATAGCTCTCTCCAATTATGTCTTCATTTAATAAATTAGTTAGCTCATTAACTTAAGCACTTCACTTAATGAACTAGTTTAGTTCATTAATCATGGCACCTGAAAATAGTATAAAGACCGCAAATGTTTGCCATATGATGTAAGTTTTAACGCTTCATGGCTTGTTAGTACGACAACATTATATATAAACATGTAAAACATTTTTATCACATAAACATGCCAAGCAAAAATTTGTTCATGCATTTCGTAAGCACGTAACATTTAAATCATACATTTTCAAATTACTTAAACCCCGATTTCTCAACAATCTCTCCCTTTTGATGATTTTCAAAATAACATTTATCCATGATTTAAATGTGATCGCTCCCCCTAAATTATGCACAAATTTGAAATTTGAGTTTCATGATATCGTGCTCTTTGAATTTCATAATATCGTGCTCTCCCTAAAATCATGCTTCTCTATCCCTTAAATCATACTATTCTCTGCCCCTTTATTTTGTAAATGCATCAAAAGTACAAGTAAGAATGGAAAGAAATAGCAGTTTATTACATATCAACAGAATCGTGCCTAATTTTGAGCGTAAATTTTCATACGTGGCTTGATTAAGTGCTTTGGTGAATATGTCACCTACTTGTGCTTCAGTACAAACATATTCTATAAAAATATCACCACAGTTCACATGATCACGAAGAAAATGATATCATACGTCTATATATTTTGCCTCAGAATGAAAAGAGGGGTTCTTAGACAAGTTAATAGCACTCTTACTATCACAATATATAGGGATGCAATTTACAGTTACTCCAAAGTTAGATAGTTGTTGTTTTAGCCATAATAGTTGTGTGCAACAAAGGCTAAGTGCCATGTATTCCGCTTCAGTGGTAGATAATGCTACACTAGCTTGATTTTTCAGAAAACAAGATATTATTGAATTGCCGATGAATTGACATGCACCACTTGTGCTTTTTCTATCTATTTTACATCCGCCATAACCCACATCAGTATATGCATGCAAGTTAAATTCACAATTTTTATCATACTGAATTCCTAATGTGGGAGTATGCTTAATATATCGAAATATCCTTTTTACAGCATTATAGTGTGACACTTTAGGGTTACTTTAAAAACGAGCACACATACAAACACTAAACATGATATCGGGTCTACTTGCAGTAAGATAAAAGGAAAAAACCAATCATAGACCTATACAAACCATTATCAAAGTCTTTTCCATTCTCATTTTTATTTAGTGGTTACACTTGTAAAGGTAGGAGATGGTTTCAAGTTTTCAAAGTTAAACTTTTTAATCATGTCATTCATGTATTTAACTTGACTTATATGTATGCCTTCAATAGTTTGTTTAATTTGCAAGCCAAGAAAATAATTTGACTCACCAACCATAGACATCTCAAATTCGAATTTCATGCATTTCAAATTCTTCTACTAGCTTATGACATGTAGATCCAAAAACAATATCATCAGCATAAATTTGAATAATAAGTAAATCCGATTTTTCTTATTTCAGGAGTAAAGTACTATCTATGGTACGTCTTTTAAATCCATTTTCTAAAAGAAATGTAGCAAAACAATCGTACCAAGCCTTAGGTGCTTGTTTTAAACCATATAGTGCCTTCTTTAACTTATACAAATGATAAGGATATTTTATATCCTCAAAGCTGGGTGGTTATTTTACATAGATTTCTTCTTGTATAAAACCATTTAAAAATGCACTTTTTACTTACATTTGATAAATTTTAAAATCCTTTATGCAAGCAATAATAATAATTGTATAGCTTCTAAGCGTGCTATGAGTGCAAATGTTTCTTCGTAATCTATTCCCTCTTCTTGGGTATAGTCTTGTGCTACAAGCCTTTCTTTGTTTCTAACGACTTTACCATCTTCATTCATTTTGTTTCCAAAGACCCACTTTGTGCCTATTATCGTTTTATCTTATGGTTGGGATACTAAATCCCACATATCGTTTCTTGTGAATTGATTTAGTTCATCATGGAATTGATTTATTTCATCTTGATTTATTCTTCTACATGGTCGTACACCTTGTGTTATGTCGCCTATAATGAGATCGTGTGGGTGATCCCTATGCCATCTTGATTGATTATTTTCTAAGTTTTCATGCATTTCTACGTGATCATGCGTTTCTAGTGTGTCGTGTTCATCATATATGATATTTTCTTCTATATCATCTAACACGGGCTTTAGTTCAAAATCATCATCATATTCTTTATTCATTTCAAGTTCACCAAATTCATTAAATTTCACATGAATCGATTCTAGAATCTGTCTAGTGATATGATCATAAAATCTATATGCCTTAGAATTCACTGAATATCCAACAAAAATGAATTCAATGGATTTAGGCTCAAATTTATCTAGATTATCTTTTGTATTTAAGACAAAGCATTTACAACCAAACACACGAAAATAATCAATTTTTGGCATGCGATCATCCAAAATTTCATAAGGGGTTTTTCTTATTTTCTTTCTAATCGATAAGCGGTTAACTATATAGCATGCGCAATTTACGGTTTCCGTCCACAAAAATCTAGGCAACTTGTTTTCACATAACATGATTATTGCGATTTCTTGTAATGTCCTATCCTTTCTTTTTACTAATCCGTTTAATTGTGGTGTTCTAGGTAGTGAAAACTCGTGTTTAATACCTTTTTCTTCACAAAATGCAATCATGTCCTTATTTTTAAATTCAGCGCCTTTATCGCTCATAATCTTTTTCACATTTAAGCCATATTCATTTTCAAGTTGTTTCATTAATTTAGCAATCTCTATGGCAAAGTCATCTTTATTTGCAAGAAATAAAGTCCATATATAGAGAGAAAAATCGTCAACGATGACACATGCATAATGTCATCCACCAAGACTTCTAGTATGACTAGGACCAAACAAATCAATATGTAATAATTCTAAGACTCTAGATGTGCTAATTTCATTCTTAGACTTAAGTGACTCACTGTTTGTTTGCCTTTAACAGAAGATTCACACAACTTAAAGTTGTCTAAATCAAGTTTAGGCAATCCTCGTACTAGATTCTTTTGTTGAAGTTTCTCAAGAATTGAGATGCCAATATGTCCTAACCGCCTATGCCACAAATTCACGTTAGGTTCATTTGACATAAAAAATTTTACTTTAGTGTCTAACATGTCATCCATAGATAGTGTAAAAACATTTCATTCTCTTTTTCCTTTTAATACTGTTTCTCTATTTTTATTTATAATATTGCAATATGGATGAGTGAAGCACACATTAAAACCGTTGTCAAGAAATTGTGAGATGCTAAGAAAGTTGTAGGATAGATTACTTACTAGAAAGACGTTGGAGATTTGAAGAGTGCTCGGGTTTCTAATTGATCATTTTCCGATGATTCTTCCTTCGCTGTTGTCTCCAAAGGTTACTGGTCCACCTTTTGTAACCTTATTTAATTTTGAGAACAATCTCGGGTCACCCGTCATGTGTCTCGAGCAACCACTATCAAGGAACCACTTGATTGATGTGTCTTTTGATTTATGAGTTCCCTGTAATGTGTAACAACGATTGGGTACCCTTTATTTTGGGTCCTTAAGAGTTAGTATGTTGTACCCCGCCAAAAAGTCATATAGTACTTGAAGACCATATAAGCGAATTAATGAAGTAGTATCCTTCAAGCGTCTTTCACTAAGTTTCCTTAGTGATTCTTTCATTTTAGGATGATAAGCAAATGATATAATCAATTCAAGCATGAGTTAGGGACTATATGAAGTGACCAATTCATTCCCAAAGGCTTAAGAAGATTTCGGCCACAAGGTTTAAAAAGGGCCTTAAAGGGTTTTTCCCAAAATTATAAGAGATGATAATCTTAAGGGCCTTTTTGAAATAAACCCAAAAGGAAATTAAGGAGTTGCAAGTAGTGGACAATTTCCCCCTAAATACTACTAAGATTCGGCCCTATAGCCATGAGGGATTTAGAATTTCCTAATTTTATTTTAAGACAAGAAAAAGGGGAAACTATCAATTAATTAGGAGACAATTATCCACATATAAGAAAAGAAAATTAAGCATGGTAAAAAGGGGTCACCCAAGCCTAGAAATCGGCCCCCATGGTTGAAGATTACCATGGTTACTTAAAAATTTACTACAAGGTTAAGAAAATAACTCTAGTTGGGTAAAGTAACCAAGTTTGGCCATAAAGTAACTATAGTTGACATAAAGTAACTATAGTTGGCATAAAGTAACTATAGTTGGCATAAAGTAACTATGGTTGACCTAAAGTAACTATAGTTGAATTAAAGTAACCTTGGTTGAGCAAAAGTAACTATGGTAAATTAGTAAATCAAGCTATGGTAAACTCCCTCTTCCCTCCACTAAACCCACGGCTACACCTCTATCCAAGGGAAGAAAGTTCTATCCAAGCAAGTTTAGAACACTCCACTCTCAAGAAATTACAAGAAGCAAGAGCCCTCCTTATTTCTCCATCAAGTACACGACTAAGTGAGCCTAAGGAAATCCAAGATTTTCAAGCCTCAAGAACTCATCTAGGTAAGTACATGCTAAGTGTTCTAAGTGAATTCCATGTTTCAAAGAATGAAACTCATAAGGGTATCTCTTGTCTTGCCCAAAAACGTGACACCTAAGATGATTTTAGGAGAAGATTCGTCAAGTCACTAGGGGAGGATTCTTCAAGCTACAAAGAGAAGCTAACACCTTGGTGGTTTGAATCCATTCAAGCTTCATTTTAGTAAGACGAATCTAGCCTCAATCTAGCTCCCTTCTCCATTTAAAATGGTAGCTAATATTCACCTCCTTCTCCTCTTCAAAAGCGTGCTACACATGTGAAGTAGAGGAAGACTTCATTCCATTTCAACCAAGGTTCAAGCAAAGGAAAAGCTCTAAGGTTCAAGGAGGCAAGTATACTCTAGCCAATCTTGCTTTATTTGTGAAGTGCATGCTTGAATGACTAGCCATTTTTAAGTTATGAATCTTAGTTGAAGATTCTAAGAACAAGACATGAACTTAGTTGATGTAAAGAAGAGTGTTGGTATGAAAAGTGACATGTTTAAAGCGTAAATGGCAAGACTGTTGGTATGAGTTATGTGTAGCCTAAAACAAGTTATGAGACTTGAAATAACTATTTTTAAATGTGTATTTGATGTATAGTAAGTCATCTTAATAAATGAAGTTGGTAGAAGAATGCTTGAACAATAAAAAGGTGAAGAAGTGCTGAAACTACTGGAGCTGGCAGATTTGTGTTGCTGATTGTGTGACTTAAGAACGAACCTTAGAAGTGTTCTATTACGCTAAATTTTGACATGACACTATCTCTGTGTGTGTAGTACAAATGAGAGTTGAAATTGCAGTAAAAGGGGTTATGGTTTATTTTTAATAAAGCTTTTGGTAAAACTGCTCAAGAAGAAATTACTGGAACTGGGCAGAACAGTGTGACGTTTTGCATGACCTGAAAATGAATCTTAGGAGTATTAAAATTGTCTAATTTTTGGTTTGAGGATAGCCTCTTATGTATATGGAATGTGTGAGTTGGAATTTCAACAAAAGGAGTTGTGGTTTATCCTTAATGAAGTGTTTAGTAAGAAGTGGTCAAACAGAAGTACTGGAACAGGACAGATTTATGTGTTATGTTAAACGACCTGAGCATGAATCTTAGGAGTGTTCAAATTAGCTAATTTTTGGTATGGTGATAGCCTTATGTGTATATGAAATTTGAGAGGTGGAATTTGGATAGAAGGAGTGGTGAATTATTATTAATGAAATGTTTGGTGAAACTGCTCAAACAGAGTTGCTGGAATAGGACAGTTTTGAGTAGTAAGTTGTGTGGCTTGAAAATGAAACTTAGGAATGTGCAAATGAGCTGATTTTTGACATGATGATATTTTTATGTGTGTATGACATCTTTGAGTTAGAATTTTGGTAAAAGGAGTTGTGGTTTGGTCACAATTCGATTCGTGATATAACTGCTCATTCCAGGTTCTTCATGTACCCATTTTTGGAAAGTAACTAGATGACCCCCTTAAACTTATTGGAATGCCTTGGAATTTTTAGGGTAATTACCTAAGGCATAGATGTACATGTTCATGTAAAGAAACCAGTATGAAATTGCCATTTTGATGGTTAACAACTGAGTTGAAGTTAGTGTACAAAACTGGAAAACAGGACAGTTCATTGTTATAAGTTGTAAGGCTTTGATCTTGCTCATTTAAGCTTAAATGTGATGTTTAGCCTTATGGATATTGTTCCTTGGTCTGTTAGATTTGTTTTCTAGGTGATGGATCAAAATGAATAAGATTTTATGGCCCACGAAACTGTGGTAAGACGGTACTGCCCTGCTGATATCAGCAGTACCTTTGATGATAGTATGGTGTTTTGAGGTCGTTAGACATTTCTGAATGTTACGAAATTTTTATAACATGTGTCTAAGCCTTCATTATTCATATGTATGACATGGGTTTGTGAATATGAGCACGAATTGATGAGCACGAGGCTGTATGAACAAGAACATGATTGCTGGACAGTTTTTTTTCAGTTTAAAAGACAAGCCAGTGCATGCATGTTATGATGCATTTGTTTACGAGTCGCATAATGCATGTCATGCATTGTATCATCATCGCGTACATGATTTACAGCATGTCTTTTATGAGAAAGAAAGATGAAAAGCATTTTCAAAAGATGATTTTTGAAAAGAATGATTCTCCACCGGTACCGTGTGTGAATATGAGATCGATCAGTGCGAACCCACCAGATCAGGGTTAAGTGATCTGATACGAGGCCGTGCGGGACCAGAATAATTGGCCCGACAAGAGTGACCAGTGTGAACCCACCAGTTCAGGGTTAAGTGATCTGATACGAGGCCGTGCGGGTCCGGTATAATTGGCCCGACAAGACTGACCAGTGTGAACCCACCAGATCAGGGTTAAGTGATCTGATACGAGGCCGCGTGGGTCCGGAAGAATTGGCCTGACAAGACGAGATGACGTACCGCCTCAGATCCGGGATATAGATCTGAACACTCTATTGTTTTAAGACGATGATGATGATTTGACGAAAAGCGTGAAAAGCCATATTCTCATTTTATCATGATGCATCACATGTACATATGCATGCATGTCACGTTCATGAAATCATTGTGTAGTGACTCATGATACTTAGACTAGGTTGTCATGATCTTGTAGACCCTAAGTGTGACGTCCCGATGCATTATACATACATATGCATACATGTTGCATTCATGAAAGAACACAAGATGTCCAAAGTTGTGATGACCTCTTAGATTCTATGTGATGACCCTTATTATGCTATACTACCAAATAAGCTGCAGACTTTGTTGTTATATTCAGTTCTATGTAACAAATTTTATTATGCACTGCATTTTCATAACCATACGCATTGCATATGGTCATGAGCATGATGTCGAGTCTGTATGCACTGAGCTGTGTCTTTACGTGCTTCGTGACTAAGTTATGATTTTGCTGCCTTAGTGGCTATTGACGGAAGGGTGAGATGCTAGTTAAATGCAAGATGTAATGTATTTAGGTTATGACCTTGTTATCTTTCGTTACCTAAGTTACGATCTTATTGTTGTTGTTATGTAAGCTATGATCTTATTTCCTTTATGATTAAGTGATGAGTCTATTCCCTTGGTGGCATTTGAATGGAAAGACATGTATGAGGGTAAGAGACCAAAATTTTTGGGGATTTGGTTCTTGGGTGTACTTTCCATGTAATGCATGATTGTTTATGGTGTACTTGCTGGTGACTTTGTCACTCATCCCCTTATTTTTCCTCCTAGAAGCTGCAAGGAATAAAGTAGAGCGGATTGAGGCTGAGCCTAGGGTTCCCCTACCCATGAGCGCAGCAAGGAGTGGACAAACTTAGGGGACATGACTAGCCAGCTATGACTAAGGACTGATGACGGATTTGAGATGGAAAATATTTGTCTTGTGACTCTCAATACTTTTGATTTGAGATGTAAACTATGAATGATCGTGTGGATGATTTTGATTTGAAGTTTTAAATTCTGCCACAGTTTCGCTTACTTATTTGCACGTAAGCGCGAAAATCCATGCGTTATACCATGGAATATGGACCGTATTGGACGACGCCTAGTACTCTCCTTAGTGAAGTACGGCGGGTGCACCGACTTCGGCGGGGCCGGGGTGCGGGGCGCCACAGGTGGTATCAGAGCGAAGGCTCCAGATACGGGCAGAATGTAGAACTAAGTTATGATTGTAGTCAACTAAGTTTGATCTTAGACCTAAGTTCTGATCTTAGATGAGAGTTGACCTCAGACCAGGACGACTTAGACTGGAAATTAGGGTTTTGACCAAATGATAAAGCCCTAGTCGATGGCCATCTATAGAATGTAATCATGCCTGCATGCACGACTATAAGATCGTATATGGATTACGAATTAAATGGTGTCGCTTATTCTGAATATTTGTACCTTGAGTAAGACTCCGACACTTCGTGGTGTGGATGGCACCGCAATTCAGTAAGATGACATCATCACTGTCACCCAGGAGGCAGTAAACTTTACTAGCAATAGTTAGTAAGAACACGTATCCCAAGGTTTGGCAGGGAATTATTCCGGGTGACTTTGAAGGCTATACCGTTACATGATCACCGAAAGGATGTTTACAGAAAAGAGCTAATGGCCTATACCCAGATTCAATGATCTCTGCCAAGTTTTTTTTATATTTTAGGAAATTATAAGCATTTCATGACCATGCTAACATGGAATGGATATCATTATCGGTACATAGTATCAAGATTGCAAGTGCCTGATATGAGATAGGTTATGATAACACCTATAGAGAATAAGGATAAGTTCTGATGAAATCTCTAAGATAAATGGAACAAATTAGTTCTAAGGGAACTAAATAGACGTTTTATGTGATCTTATTTACCTAAAAGAAGAAGCCACATGGGAAACGTAAGACGACATGAGGAGTAGACGCCCCATTTTGTTGACTAGCCTGAAGTTTCGAGGACGAAACTTATATTAAGGGGGGAAGAATGTTGCACCCCACCAAAAAGTCATATAGTACTTGACGACTCATATAAGCGAATTAATGAAGTAGTATCCTTCAAGCGTCTTTCACCAAGTTTCCTTAGAGATTCTTTCATTTTAGGATGATAAGCAAATGATATAATCAATTCAAGCGTGAGTTGGGGACTATATGAAGTGACCAATTCATTCCCAAAGGCTTAAGAAGATTTCGGCCACAAGGTTTAAAAAGGGCCTTAAAGGGTTTTTCCCAAAATTATAAGAGATGATAATCTTAAGGGCTTTTTTGAAATAAGCCCAAAAGGAAATTAAGGAGTTGCAAGTAGTGGACAATTTTTCCCTAACTACTACTAAGATTCGGCCCTATAGCCATGAGGGATTTAGAATTTCCTAATTTTATTTTAAGACAAGAAAAAGGGGAAACTATCAATTGATTAGGAGACAATTATCCACATATAAGAAAAGGAAATTAAGCATGGTAAAAAGGGGTCACCCAAGCCTAGAAATCGGCCCCCATGGTTGAAGATTACCATGGTTACTTAAAAATTTACTACAAGGTTAAGAAAATAACTCTAGTTGGGTAAAGTAACCAAGGTTGGCCATAAAGTAACTATAGTTGACATAAAGTAACTATAGTTGGCATAAAGTAACTATAGTTGGCATAAAATAACTATATTTGACATAAATTAACTATGGTTGACCTAAAGTAACTATAGTTGAATTAAAGTAACCTTGGTTGGGCAAAAGTAACTATGGTAAATTAGTAAATCAAGCTATGGTAAACTCCCTCTTCCCTCCACTAAACCCATGGCTACACCTCTATCCAAGGGAAGAAAATTCTCTCCAAGCAAGTTTAGAACACTCCACTCTCAAGAAATTACAAGAAGCAAGAGCCCTCTTTATTTCTCCATCAAGTACACGGCTAAGTGAGCCTAAGGAAATCCAAGATTTTCAAGCCTCAAGAACTCATCTAGGTAAGTACATGCTAAGTGTTCTAAGTGAATTCCATGTTTCAAAGAATGAAAATCATAAGGGTATCTCTTGTCTTGCCCAAAAACGTGACACCCAAGATGATTTTAAGAGAAGATTCGTCAAGTCACTAAAGGAGGATTCTTCAAGCTACTAAGAGAAGCTAACACCTTGGTGGTTTGAATCCATTCAAGCTTCATTTTGGTAAGACGAATCTATCCTCAATCTAGCTCCCTTCTCCATTTAAAACGGTAGCTAATATTCACCTCCTTCTCCTCTTCAAAAGCGTGCTACACATGTGAAGTAGAGGAAGACTTCATTCTATTTCAACCAAGGTTCAAGCAAAGGAAAAGCTCTAAGGTTCAAGGAGGCAAGTATAATCTAGCCAATCTTGCTTTTTTTGTGAAGTGCATGCTTGAATGACTAGCCATTTTTAAGTTATGAATCTTAGTTGAAGATTCTAAGAACAAGACATGAACTTAGTTGATGTAAAGAAGAGAGTTGGTATGAAAAGTGACATGTTCTAAGCGTAAATAGAAAGACTGTTGGTATGAGTTATGTGTAGCCTAAAACGAGTAATGAGACATGAAATAACTATTTTTAAATGTGTATTTGATGTATAATAAGTCATCTTAATAAATGAAGTTGGTAGAAGAATGCTTGAACAATAAAAAGGTGAAGAAGTGCTGAAACTACTGGAGCTGGCAGATTTGTGTTGCTGATTGTGTGACTTGAGAATGAACCTTAGAAGTGTTTTATTAAGCTAAATTTTGACATGACACTAGATCTGTGTGTATAGTACAAATGAGAGTTGGAATTGCAGTAAAAAGAGTTATGGTTTATTTTTAATAAATCTTTTGGCAAAACTGCTCAAGAAGAAATTACTGGAATTGGGCAGAACAGTGTGACGTTTTGCATGACCCGAAAATGAAACTTAGGAATATTCAAATTGGCTAATTTTTGGTGTGATAATAGACTCATATGTATATGAAATGTGTGAGTTGGAATTTCAACAAAAGGAGTTGTGATTTGTCCTTAATGAAGTTTTTAGTAAGAAGTGGTCAAACAGAAGTACTGGAACAGGACAGATTTATGTGTTATGTTAAACGACCTGAACATGAATCTTAGGAGTGTTCAAATTGGCTAATTTTTGGTATGGTGATAGCCTTATGTGTATAAGAAATGTGAGAGGTGCAATTTTGATAGAAGGAGTGGTGAATTATTATTAATGAACTTTTTGGTGAAACTGCTCAAACAGAGTTGCTGGAATAGGACAGTTTTGAGTAGTAAGTTGTGTGGCTTGAAAATGAACCTTAGGAATGTGAAAATGAGCTGATTTTTGACATGATATTGTTATATGTGTATGACATATGTGAGTTGGAATTTTGGTAAAAGGAGTTGTGGTTTGGTCACAATTCAATTCGTGATATAACTGCTCATTCTAGGTTCTTCATGTACCCATTTTGGGAAAGTAACTAGATGACCCCCTTAAACTTATTGGAATGCCTTGGAATTTTTAGGGTAATTACCTAAGGCATAGACGTACATGTTCATGTAAAGAAACCAGTATGAAATTTCCATTTTGATGGTTAACAACTGAGTTGAAGTTAGTGTACAAAACTGGAAAACAGGACAGTTCATTGTCATAAGTTGTAAGGATTTGATCTTGCTCATTTAAGCTTAAATGTGATGTTTAGCCTTATGGATATTGTTCCTTGGTGTGTTAGATATGTTTTCTAGGTGATGGATCAAAATGAATAAGATTTTATGACCCACGAAACTGTGGTAAGACGGTACTGCTCTGCTGATTTCAGCAGTACCTTTGATGATAGTATGGTGTTTTAAGGTCGTTAGATATTTCTGAATGTTACGAAATTTTTATAACATGTGTCTAAGCCTTCATTATGCATATGTATGACATGGGTTTGTGAATATGAGCACGAATTAATGAGCACGAGGCTGTATGAACAAGAACGTGATTGCTGGACAGTTTTTTTCAGTTTAAAAGACAAGCCCGTGCATGCATGTTATGATGCATTTGTTTACGAGTCGCATAATGCATTTCATGCATTGCATCATCGTCACGTACATGATTTACAGCATGTCTTTTATGAGAAAGAAAGATGAAAAGCATTTTCAAAAGATGATTTTTGAAAAGAATGATTCCCCATCGGTACCGTGTGTGAATATGAGATCGATCAGTGTGAACCCACCAGATCAGGGTTAAGTGATCTGATACGAGGCCATACGGGTCCGGAATAATTGGCCCGACAAGAGTGACCAGTGTGAACCCACCAGATTAGGGTTAAGTGATCTGATACGAGGCCGTGCGGGTCCGGAAGAATTGGCCCGACAAGACAAGATGACGTACCGCCTCAGATCCGGGATATAGATCTGAACACTCTATTGTTTTAAGACGATGATGATGATTTGGCGAAAAGCGTGAAAAGCCATATTCTCATTTTATCATGATGCATCACATGTACATATGCATGCATGTCACGTTCATGAAATCATTGTGTAGTGACTCATGATACTTAGACTAGGTTGTCATGATCTTGTAGACCCTAAGTGTGACGTCCCGATGCATTATACATATGCATACATGTTGCATTCATGAAAGAACACAAGATGTCCAAAGTTGTGATGACCTCTTAGATTCTATGTGATGACCTTTATTATGCTATACTACCAAATAAGCTGCAGACTTTGTTGTTATATTCAGTTCTATGTAACAAATTTTATTATGCACTGCATTTGCATAACCATATGCATTGCATATGGTCATGAGCATGATGTCGAGTCTGTATGCACTGAGCTGTGTCTTTACGTGCTTCGTGACTAAGTTATGATTTTGCTGCCTTAGTAGCTATTGACGGAAGGGTGAGATGCTAGCTAAATGCTAGATGTAATGTATTTAGGTTATGACCTTGTTATCTTTCGTTACCTAAGTTACGATCTTATTGTTGTTGTTATGTAAGCTATGATCTTATTCCCTTTATGATTAAGTGATGAGTCTATTCCCTTGGTGGCATTTGAATAGAAAGACAGGTATGAGGGTAAGAGACCAAAATTTTTGGGGATTTGGTTCTTGGGTGTACTTTCCATGTAATGCATGATTGTTTATGGTGTACTTGTTGGTGACTTTGTCACTCACCCCCTATTTTTCCTCCCAGAAGCTGCAAGGAATAAAGTAGAGCGGATTGAGGATGAGCCTAGGGTTCCCCTACCCATGAGCACAGCGAGGAGTGGACGAACTTAGGAGACATGACTGGCCAGCTATGACTAAGGACTAATGACGTATTTGAGATGGAAAACATTTGTCTTGTGACTCTCAATACTTTTGATTTGAGATGTAAACTATGAATGATCATGTGGATGATTTTGATTTGAAGTTTTAAATTCTGCCACGGTTTCGCTTACTTATTGGTGCGTAAGCGCGAAAATCCATGCGTTATACCATGGAACATGGCCCGTATGGGACGACGCCTAGTACTCTCCTTAGTGAAGTACGGCAGGTGCACCAACTTCGGCGGGGCCAGGGTGCGGGGCGCCACATAGTACTTCAACCCTTTGCAAGAGTACCTTTTGGTACCCAAACTTGGATGACCTTTCTCGGTCTTACAAAAGGTGAGAAAAGAGATCAAGAAGCAATATAATAATTGTTAGGGGCATGTCTATTTGGGCTATGGCCGAAAATGTCATCATGAGCATAATAAGACTTTCGTTTTTGATATGCATTTGTGTTAGTGTGCATGGTGCGTGATCTAGATGCATTTTTGTTGTATGAATGTTGCGTATGTATCAATGGTTCCCTTTCATATCTATACTGCACATGATTGTATTTTGTATGAGATGAAAAAGAAGAAGCACGATGAGATGAGATGAGTGGTGAACTAGCCGTCTTCTTAGGTTGTATAGTTGTCTTAAATGCATGCGGTTTCTTAGATGAAGATAAAATAAATTTGGTTGACTTATTTTGTATTTCATTATCCTCAAGGTATCCTAATTCGGTTTTATCACTTTCATGCTTTTGGGAGGAAATGAGACGATCTAGCATGTCTGTACCCATATCAAATTGTTTTACCATTATTTCTAAATCTGCATTTCTTGATTTCAAATTTGAAATCTCGGCTTTCATTTCATTATTTTCGGATGTTAATGATGAAACCTCTGATTTTAATGCATTAATTTTGCAAGACGACTCTCCTTTTGAATCGTTTAATTGAGATACAAGGTTCGTGTTAGAAGATTCTAACAACTTCTTGTCTTCGATTAACCATTTCTTTTCTTTTACAAGAGTCTTTGTGAATTTATTCAATTCAAGATATTGACTAAATAAATCTTCATAAGAGGGTTCGGAATTAGAATCAGAGTCAGAAGATACCTCGTTTGATGCTTTGGATGCAAAGCATACTTGTGCAGTTTCTTCTTCGATTTCATCAATCTCAGAGTCAGATGTGTCACTCCAAGTGGAGGCCTTGAGAGCTCTTCTTGTATTCCTTTGTTTGGGTTCTGAGACGGGTCTATTTTTGTTCCAATCCTTGTCACGGTTTTTGTTTGTCTGTTTGTCCTTGTTCGGGTAGTCATATGATAGTTGTCCAAGTTTTTCACATTCATAGCACTTTATATCTTTATCGTTATTTTTGTTTTTATTTCTCTTAGTTGAAACAGCCTTAGGTTTATTCTTTAATGATTTTCTCATAAATTTTGTCAAACATTTAGCCAATAATATTAGATCTTCGTAGTCCGATTCTGTGTCACTATCATCTATGTGATCTAAAGAGGTAGAGACGTATCCATTGGATTTAAAAGCAATAGTCTTACATTGTTTTGACATTGATTCCAATTTCCTTAGTGTGAGTTTGTTTTCGCATACCTTTAATGATTTGATTAGTTCCTCAATCTTTATTGATTTTGTTTCCTTACTTTCATCGTCGTGACTTTGGAACCCCATTCGGATGGGAGGTTTCGTTGTACCTTTTGTACCTTTTCCTGTGTAAAAAATGCTTTTTCAAGAGACTCAAGGGAGTTGTAAATGTTAGTCAAGCGTAAATCCATATCAACAATAGATTCATTCAGTAATAACTTGAAAGATTCAAGAGTAGACATAAGCATGTTTATTTTAGACTCTTTAACTTAACTCGTACCTTCATGTTTCATTTCAAGAATTCTCCATATTTCTTGGCCACTAGAGCAATTTGACACATAACTCTATTCATTTTTACTTAAACCATTTACAAGAAGTTGCATGGCTCAAGCATCCACACTTCATTTCTTTTCGTCATCACTAGTGTATTTTTGTTTTGGTTTCACACCTTCTAAAGTGACACCATCAACCGTGGATAACTTAGAAGGAATAAAAAGACCGTCTTCGATAATGGACCATAAGTCTATAGCAATAGCCATAAGCAAGAGTTTCATTCTAATTTTCCATTGTATAAAGGACTCACTGTTGAAAAAAGGAGGCTGTTGGCTCGACATACCTTCTTGTTTGGTCTTGTGACTAGTAGATGCCATCTCACAAAGATCGTTGGATCTTCTTGTAGTGAGTGTGGCTGCGCTCTGATACTACTTTTAGGATATGTATAGCACTATTAGATGGTGGGTTGAATAGTGAGTGCGGAAAATTCGGGTTTTAAAACTTTTTGGACCAAATAACTCACTTCTGAAAACAATTTCTGTTTTTAGATCCTGATTTGATTAATCTAAATGACCTGGTTGTAGCTCCAAAAATTATAAAATTTGGTGAAGATGTGCTCTCAGATGTTATGAGTGTTTCAAAAAAAATTCAAATTAAAATTCCAAGCCAAACCCCTTGAAAACACATTTTTGTACAGATTGCATCAATCTGCCCGAAACTGTACTCCAAAATGAAAATTTTATTCCTATTAATCGGGAACTCTAGATGACCTAAAACTTTTATGGTATGATCCTCAAGATGCATATTTTAATGGGTTAAAACAATTTTCCAAAATTCCCTTGGTAAGTATGTCAACCACGTTGATGTTCTCAACCTTTGCAAATTAGAGACTCAGATTGCACTAGTCTCAGAACTATTAACGTTTGACTGATTTATACTTATCCAAATTAGATGAAACTTGTGCCGAATGAAATCTAGAATGTGTGGATATGTGTCCGCAAAATTTTGTGATTTTTGAAAATTGTTTTCTATTTTTACCGTGCTAATGAAAACGATGCAAAAAACATGATTTGAAAGTAAAAGTGCTAAAAAGTAAGAACACTGAGATTTTTATATTGGTTCGGTTAAAAAAACCTATTCCAGTCTTCGGAATTCAATAAACACAAAAACACCTTGACACATTGGTGACTGGAGTTAAACACCAACTCCACCCTTTTACAATCAAACAAACAATCAAAACAACACGAACACCACCACCGATCGAATGAAGGCTTGATCACACCTTGATCAACCTTTTACACAAGAAGAACGTATGTGGGTGGTTACACAAAGCCTATATAGTATATGGAAGATATGTATGATAAGATTGAGGCTAAGACCAACAGAAAAGAATGGAAGAAGAAGAGAATAATCTTGCTTTGGACTTGTAAGAATATGCACTTTGCTTAGCTTTGTCTTGCACCATCTTGCTCCTTTTTATAATGTTGAGGCCGCCCCCAGGGTTTATTTTCTTCCTTTAGAATTGTCTTAAATACCCTTGGAATATTGCTTTGTATAGATGGTGACACAACTTTGCTTAGTTGGCGCAACACGATTGGACGAATGACTTGTCTTCGCCTAGTTGTCACTTCTTGATAGGCCATCTTTAATCCACCTTGACACACCATAAATGAGCTGGAATTTCTTCTCAAAAATCTCAAACATGTGCTCAAAATCAAGGTGATTAACTTCCAAATAATCATGATACAATCCCCTTAAATTTTGGAATAAAAAGGAAGACACAAGATGGTAAAATCTGCCAGCTCCAAGGCATGTGCTGATATTTCAGCATGTAAGTATTTGAATTTTTTCCTTGTGTGTTGCCCCCTCTTCAATGTCACCAATCATGTGTGGCTTATTCTCCACCAATTAAAGTACCAAATAAGCTCCACCAAACCTCCAAAAATGCTGAACTAGGCGTGTACAATCACCTGTACATGTTGAAATCTTGTTATGTAAACTTTGTTAAATAATGCATAATCTTCACATATATGGTAAATTTCAATCAACCCTAATTTGATTTTTATAGAACACTCTAACATGTCTTGAATGTGTAAAAAGTGTCTAGATACATGTTCATTCATGAAGAAAACGTCCCATGTGTGTAGGATTGTAGAAAACCGAATTTTCGACTTTCGTCGATTACACGATTTTTCTCCGATTAATTTCAAACTTCTTAGACGTGTAATATATATTTTGTCACATATAATATACATAAAATAAGGTGTATATTCATCACCAATAACAGAGTGGAAAATGCCCCATGTGGCAAAATCACCTTCAATTTGAATTCTCCACAAATTTTGGATAAATTGTGAGTGATTTGTGTTTGCAAACATGGTATGACCTTGTGGCTGAATATGACACGTGGATCACGAAAGTTTGGAGTATTTTTAGTGTACATAGGCTGACCATATTTATATGGTAAGTATGTGACATGTCGGTGAAGTTTCGGTAGTCACCTGATACGTCAATTTTCGTTTTATGCCTTTGTGACATTTTGTTATAATTTTAATAGCACTATGACTTGTAATATATGATATAATGCCTGTATATACTCATAAATATGAGGTGTATATAGTGATGTAACAGCGACGTATGTTTATAATATATATGACGTGTCAGTGGGATGTCGGAATATAAGTATATAGTTTGTCGTAAAAAGAATATGGATATATAATATGTATATGTATGTGGCGTGTGTGAGGGTGTGAGATGAGAAGACTTTCCATTTTAAAATTTGTTGCTATATAGCTCTCTCCAAATATGTCTTCATTTAATGAACTAGTTAGTTCATTAACTTAAGCACTTCACTTAATGAACTAGTTTAGTTCATTAATCATGGCACCTGAAAATAGTACAAAGATAACAAATATTTGTCATATGATGTAAGCTTTAACGCTTCATGGCTTGTTAGTATGACAACATTATATATAAACATGTAAAGCATTTTTATCACATAAACATGTCAAGTAAAACTTATTCATGCATTTCGTAAGCACGTAACATTTAAATCATACGTTTTCAAATCACTCAAACCCCGATTTCTCAACAGTTGGTCCTCAAAGATGAAATCTTTTGTGACATGCATTGTAGTATAGTTTCTATTGCACCATAAACATGCTATAATATGGTCATAATTATGCCAATGCACTCTTATTCATATGAAAAAAAGACGTTAGTTGTCATCCAACATGCACATAAAGAAATGATGTCTAGTAAAGTTCTTAGTACACTTTTCAAGCAAGTGTACTCATTTGTCTAACTTCTACATGAAAGATAAGGCTTGCTTGTTTGCTTCTTCATTTCTCAATCATACACATCCTCAAGGGGTTGTGCATGTTGGTATTTTTGTCATGCATGCCTTCTATGAACATCATACTAACCATATTCATGAACTATGCAAGAACCACACACATGCATACATAGTTGGTACATGCAAGTACATTTTTCATAGCTTAAGGATATGAGCTCCATTTTAACTTATGCATGCATGATCCATCCTTTGATATGAACATAGGAGACTCATTTTTAAACATGCTTGAAGAAGCTAAGAAGAATACTTGCCTTGATACTTGAATCCTACACTTAAGAGTGCAAGATTTCTTCTTTCATTTTGGCTTGGGTACACATGGCCTATATGGACATGAGGATGGAAGAGTTAGCCATTTTTGGAAACAACAATACTAAGAATGTTCTAAAACCCAATCTTAAAGAATCTCACCTTTGGATGCCTTGAAGGTTTCTACTCCTTCAACTTAGGACACTTCCTTTTCCTTCCTTGGTGTAGTCACCAGTGAGGCCTAGTTGGAAGGCATTTGAAGACTTGATGAGAAAAGAAAGGATGGAAGAGAAAGATGTAGGGGAAGATAGATGTTAATTACCTTGATAATTTTGTGGTTGGGTGTCCTGTCCTTTCACTTGAAGATTAAAGAAGGTTCTCTCTTTCTTGAAGGGCACTCCCGGTTGAAGGGGAAATTTGAGAGATGGGAGGATTCTTTTTAGAGAGAGAGATGTGTGAAGAGATCTTGATGAAAGAGAGTGAATTGGATGCAAATGAAATGGAATGAAGTGAAGTTGTGAAGGGGGTTTATTTTTATGTCGTTCATCCCCTGCTTGGCCGAAATTGCCTAGTGGAGGCTTGGATGATTACATTTCTTGGTTGAAAGAGTGAGTGGAGGGAAAAAGTGTACGCATGAAATCTAATGGGTGAGTGTTTTTACAAGATATAATTTTCTCTTCTTAAACCTATGTCTTGGGCGAAATTTTAAAGGTTAGTGGCTAGGGGATGATTAAGCTTTATTGGGTTAAGAAGATAATGGAGGAAGATGGATTTTGCATGAAAAATGATTTGAAAGTTATTAACTTGTGTAAGAGGGGGTAATGATGGAGAGAAAAAGAAAGAAGAAAGAGAGAAATAGAAAATTTTGGGTACAAGAGAGGGGTGGCCGGAGGGTAATAGGGTGCAAGTGGGAGGAAAAGTTTTGTGCATGAAATTTCATTACTGTATTGTCTTACTTGTGTAAGAAGTGTGATGATAATTGAGAAAATTAGGAAAGGAATAATAATAATAAAATGAAATTAACTTTGGGGATTTCATAAGGGGTGGCCGAAATCGTGGGGTAGTGGTGGTTAAAAATTTACCATTCTAGCCTTACTTTATTCCTTGTGTATAATTTTCTTTTTTCCTTTATTTTATTTCTAGATAAACTTTGTTCCATTTATTTATATGCTTCATTAATTAGTCTTTACACCTATTGAGTTAATTCTTAGGAGTTCTCAAATTTTATTTAGGTAACCTATGCATATTGCACTAAGTGCGGTACAACGATCGTACTTAAATTCTGTCATAATTTCCTTTGTTTTCTTTATCTCTTAACCCGGAGATGCGGGTCGTAACACCTAAGAAGCTTTTAACTTGATCCTCACTGACCTTCCATGTTTCCTCATCCCATTTTCATACATTAAATCTATTTGACCCTTCATTAGGAATACCAAGAAAAAAAATTTTAGTCCCAACATCCTATTCCAGGTGTGTACCATGAATTTTGTTAAGCATTGCATAGGGAAAATTATTCAAGTATTCCACCTACAAGTTTGCATAAAATAGTCTAGTTTACATCCTAGACATTTTACTTATCTACTTTTCATTCCAAAGAGGCCTCTATTTTTGAACATCTATCCAATATATGATTGATTTCAACTTAGTATTTTCTAGAAATCCTTGGTTTTAAACAACTTCAAGGGAGTGTAGAGAAAAAGAGGTTTGAGTAATTTCAAAATATATGATTTAAATGTGCATAAAAACGTGCATGACATAAATGTGCATGATATATTGCATATAACTTGCCTTATACAGTTTATATATAATGTTGCCGTACTAACGAGCCATGAAGCATTAAAGCTTACATCAAATGGCAAACATTTTTTGTGTTTATACTATTTTCAGGTGCCACCATTAATGAACTAAACTAGTTCATTAAGTGAAGTACTTAGTTAATTAAACTAAGTAGTTCATTAAAGGAAGCAACATTTGGACAAGGCACAAAGGCAACAAGATTAGGAGAGGAAAGTCTCCTCCTCCTCCTCTCACCTTATGGCACGCCAATTATACATATATATATACATATTTTCAGTTTTTTAAAAAAGGCACATACACACTTATTCCAACGTACTACCGACACGTTATATAGTTTATGTACGTACGTTAATGTCACACCATCATACTTAACTCATATTTATGAGTATATTCAGGTCTTATATCATATGATATAAGTCATGGTGATGACAAATTAAATACGACACGTTAAAAGGTTCTAAACCAAAAATTGTCGTATCGGGCGAATACCGAAACTTCGCCAACGTGTCACGTACTTGCCATAAATAGATGGCCAGCCCCTATACTTCAAAAATACTCATTATTTTCGTGGCCTACATTTTACTTCCAGCCATAAAATCATTCCATGTTGGCATACACAAATCACCCCACATTAAGGCCAAATTATGGAGATTTCAATTTCAATTTTGTCACATGTCTAGACGCCACTTTAATCAGCCTTATAAGCTGAATATTAAAGTTTATATTATGTATGTTATATGTAATATAATATATATAACATGTGCAAAAAGTTGGAATTTAATTAGAGAAAAATCGGGTAATCGATAAACATCGAAAATTCGGTTTTCTACGTACACAACACATGGAACGTTTTTGGCACATCATACGACATGTATCTAGACACTTTTTACATATGTCATACATATTAAAGTGTTCTAGAAAATTAAATTAAGGGCTGATTGGAATATACCATGTGTGTATTATTAAATGTGCACTATTTTACAAAGTTTGAAAAAATAAAATTCAGCATATGTATATACATATCATACACGCCTATACAGCTGAGATGGAGCATATGTGGAGCCTTGTTGGCATATTGATTGGTCAAGAATCAATCATACAGTGTTGGTGACTTAAAGAAAGAAGCTTCAAAAGGTAATGTTTCAAATTTTGTCACAATTGTGACACATGCTGAAAATTCAGCATGTGCACTAATGTGGTGGCCGAAATTTCTTACATTATGAGCTATATTTTGTGTCTTGAAACATGTGATTAATTGGAAGACAATTTGGAAGTAATTTGAATAAGTTATGGAATTAAAATTGTGATATATTTGAATATCACACATGCTGAAAATTTCAGCATGTGTAGTAATGTATCTTGGCCGAAATATTGGCCTTGTTGGTGTCTAATTTCTATTCCATACAAGAAGAGAATAATGCATACTAAATGGTGATTGAATTTAGTGGATTAAATCAATGCAAAATAGGCAATAATTTGAATAAAAGATGAATGTTACACATGCTGAAATTTCAGCATGTGCATGATCATAATGGGCGATTTTTTAATCCATTTTTGGAGAAAAATTTTCTTGCTTAATTTAGGTGATGATTTTGGAAGTTATGGTAATTATTCTATGTTTATTTTGGCACATTTTTTTAGTGGAATTCTCAGATTTTCCAAGTCATCAAATGATGACAAGGTTCAACCTATCAATGAGTGCCAAGTAAGCAAAAGTTAAATGATCATCCAATGAGGAGGTGCCAAGTAAGCAAGATCATGTTACAATAATGCCACATATTCTCCCAAGGACTTAGAAGATAATTTTCAAGAGGGAAAGGCACCAAAGGGGCCGGCCAAGACTTGTTAAAAAGAAGGAAGAAGAGCAAAACAAGAACAAGAACAAGAGTTGCAAATTCAAAGATCATAAGTGTTCTAGCCTTCTTCTTCTACACTCTCTTTCTTTCTTCTTCCTAAAATACTACTGTACTTATATTCATATTGTTGAGGCTTATCTTACACCACCACACATTCTTTATCTTTGTAAAAGATTGATCAAGGTGTGATCAATCTTCAATCTTGCAAGGTGGTGGTGTTCATGCGTATTGTATTCAACATACAAGGTTTTGTAAAGGGTTGGAGTTGGTGTATAACTCCATCAACCTTGTGGTAAGGTGTTTTTGTGTTGTGTGATTAGTGTGAACCGAGGAAGGTGTTCCTCGAAGACTGGAGTAGGTCTTTTATAACCGAACCAGTATAAAATTCTTGGTGTCATTTACTTTCAGCACTTATATTCTGTTTCAGCACTGTTTATCCTTTTTGATCACGCTCGTAAAAATAGTAAACGGATTTCAAAAATTACAAAACTTTCAAGAAACATAGCCACACGTTTTAATGTCCTTTTGGAAAAGTATAAGTCATTCAAACGTCCAAAGTTCTGAGACTAGTGTAGTCTGATTTTCAGGCTTGCAAAGGTTGAGACTTTGATTGTATTTGACTAACTTCCCAAAAGAATTTTTCAGAACTGTTTCAACCCATTTAAATATAACTTATAAGAGTTTAGTGGTTAAAATTTCAGAGCATTTGGAGTTACGTACAAATAGGAATTAATTTTTGAAATCAGTCTACCGTTTCTGGCAGATTCGCACAATCTGACCACCAACAATTTTTGAAGGGGTTAGAGGTTGAATTTAAACCTGAAATTTTTAGGAGACACTCATAACATCTGAATCTAAGTTCTCTCAAAATTTCAGAATTTTTGAATACCTGCAACCTAGTTTTAAAAACGTTTTAAAACTGGTCCTGAAAACAGAAACTGTTTTCAGAAGTTGGGTTTTTGATTTTAAACAATTTTAAAACCCACATTTTCCGCACCCACTATTCAACCCCCTCCCCTTCTAATGGTGCCTTGCAGATCCTACAATTGGTATCAGAGCGCAGGAACAATCACAACAAAAGGATCCAACGATCTACGTGAGATGGCATCCACTAGCTATAACACCGTGCAAGAAGGAATGTCAACCATAAGGCCTCCTCTCTTTGACGGTGAGTCTTTTGTTCAATGGAATGTAAGAATGAAACTTTTCTTTATGGCAATCGATATTGATTTTTGGTCAATTATAGAAGATGGTCCATTTGTTCCATCTAAGTTATCCACAGTAGATGGAGTCACACTAGAAGTCGTTAAGTCTAGACAAGAGTACAAGTGAGGATAAAAAGAGACTAAGCATGAACGCTAGGGCTATGCAATTACTTTAAATGGATTAAGTAAGAGTGAGTCTAGTTATGTTTCAAATTGTTCTAGTGCACAAGAAATGTGGAGAATACTCAAAATGAAACATGAAGGCACTAGTCAAGTAAAAGAGTCCAAGATAAACATGCTTATGTCCACACTCGAGTCGTTTAAATTATTGCCTAATGAATCTATTGTTGATATGGATCTTCGCTTGACTAACATCTACAATTCTCTTGAGTCTCTTGGTAAAGCCTTTACTATGCAGGAAAAGGTACAAAAGGTCTTGCGAAGCCTTCCATCCGAGTGCGACTCTAAAGTAATGGCCATAGAAGAAAGCAAAGAGACTAAATCGATTAAGATGGAAGAACTAATTGGATCACTAAAGGTATATGAAAACAAACTCGCTTTAAGACATTCTGAGTCTATTTCCAATAATGATAAGGCTATAGCATTTAAATCAAATGAATACGTCGTAGATGATAGTGACATAGATTCCGATGATGAGGACTTAATCACAATGGCTGAAAGATTAAGAAAAATATTGAGAAAATCGATTAAACATAAGTCTACCTCATCTAAGGATCATAAAAATAAAAATAAGGAAATAAAGTGCTATGAATGCGGCAAACTTGGACATCTATCATATGACTGCCCTAATAAAGAAAAGCAAACAAACAAATACCCTGACAAGGATCAGAACAAAAATAGACTCGTCTCAGAACCTAAGCAAAGGAGAAGAGCCTTCAAAGCCTCCACTTGGAGTGACACATCTGACTCTGAGACTGACGATACAGAAGAACACAACGCACAAGTATGCTTTACATCTAAAACATCAAATGAGGTATCTTCCGACTCTGATTCCGATTCTGAATGTTCTTATGATGATTTATTTAGTCAATATTTAGAATTGCATAAGTTTTCAAAGACTTGCAAAAGAAAAGAAGCGATTAATTGAAGACAAGAAATTGTTAGAATCTTCTAACAAAGATCTTGTGTCTCAATTAAACGATTCAAAAGAAGAGTCGTCATGCATTATAAATTCATTAAAGTCTGAAATTTCATCATTGACATCCGAGAACACTGAATTGAAATCCGAGATTTCAAACTTGAAATCAAAGAATGCGGATGTAGAGAAAAAGGTGAAACAATTTGACACGGGAACAAACATGCTAGATCACATCATTTCTTCACAAAAGAATGATAGTGACAAAACCAGACTAGGATACGTTGAGAAAAGTAAGTCACTAAATATACCAACCAAATTCATTCCATCTAAGAAAATAGATGCATCAAAGACATATGTGGCATCTAAGAAGACGGATAGACCTTTTTCTATGACATCTTATCGTGCTTCTTCTTCACATCATGCAAAATATAATTATGTGCCATATAGATATGAGAAGAAACAAGTGATGCATACGCGACACTCGTATCACAAAAATGCATCTAGATCACATCCCGTGCATGCAAACCGAAATGCATATCAAAAACAAAAACCATACTATATGCATGATGGGATTCTTGGCCAAAGGCCAAACTCATTTGCCCCTAACATATATTATGTTGCGTTCTCATCACCTTTCTCACCTTTTGGAAGACCTAGAAAGGTCACCCAAATTTGGGTACCAAAAGGGACATTTTCAAAGGGTTGAATAAGTAACCCTTACGAACGCACGTTATATGAAATGCATGATTTTTTTTCTTCATCTTTACAGGCATATTTTGATTAACTTTCCAAAATAAAGGGGGAGAGAAAGCATGATTTAAGGGGGGAGAGATACTGATTGCACACACACTCAAATGCACTCTAAAATGAGAAAGTGGAAGATGAGGCTTTCAAATATACATGTTACCATATCTAACTCTGCATACACTTTTTACGTTCCTTTCTCGTTAAAATTAAAACATGTAGGTACATGTTTTGGTTGTTTGTTTTTGTACTTATGAAATAATGAGCCATTTTGAGTCTTTTTAATATTTGTTTCTTTTGACTAAATGACTTAGGTTCAATAGTTGAGTATGAAGGTTCGAATTATAAACAGGAATTATCGCTTCCTATCCTTTGATTTCCAAGTAATTTATCGAGATTACTTTTACCATTTGTTAATCTTTGGAATCTAATATTAACTTATCGCTTTCTTTCCAAATATCCATATTTCCTAGTGCTACGGTCTTATGCATGGTAAGTATGATATCATGCTCTTGATAAATCAAATTATTTTTTCATGCAAGTTCTTGTTCTATAGCATGCATTTTTTAAACTCTTTTATCAGTTTTTCAAAATCATCTTGTGAGTCTCCTGTTTCATCTTGTAAATTTACATTACAAGATGTAGAATTTATCTAAAGGTCATTCTCAATTTCCATGAGACAAGTGTGTTGTTCCTTTTGATTGTCGATTAGTGTAATGAGGGCAACATCATTGTCTTTATTTTCTTCACCTTCCGATTCAGAAAGAGGATCATCTCATGTGGTTACTTCCGCATCTAAAGCTTTCTTCTTTTGAGGAAAGACTTCTTTTTATCTTGCTTTTGTGGCTTCTTGACATGACAATCAGCTATAAAATGATCGGATCGACCACACCCATAACAATTTTCACATGATTCTTTGTCCTTAGGTGATTTCTTGAAAAATCTCCTTGCTTGAGATTTGTTTGTCGTTGATAATCTTCTTGACTTTCGAACTAGAAGAGCAACCTCATCATCCGATTCATCGGAAGCTACTACCAATCCTTTGTGTCATGTATGTGAGGGTTTGATAGGATTCATCCTATTTTGCTCATGAATTGGAATTTCATGAATCAATAGGTATCCGAACAATTCATCAAGAGTAATAGTCTTGAGATCTTTAGACTGGTGATGGCGGTTAGTTTGAGTGTCCATTCTCTTGGAAAAGAGTTGAGAAGTTTTGAGATAAGGTTTTCATTTGATATTTTATTGTCAACTATGGAAATTTGATTCACGATCCGAGTGAATCGGTCAATGGTATTCTCAATCTTTTCACCACTCTTCATATTGAACATTTGGTATTCTTTCATGAGCATAAGTCTGTTGGCCATTCTCACTTGTTTAGTGCCTTCATGTAACATTTCTAACCTTTTCTATGCTTCATGGGCTGTTTCAAGACCTTGAAGTCCTACAAGCTCTGTAGAAGTTAGATAACTTGAGACAATATTAAATGCCTTTCCATTTATAAAAAAATTTATCTTCTCTTTATCGGTATAATCATCCTCATCTTGGAACATTGAATCACCTTTTGAGTCGGTAATCATATGAATTTCAATTCCTTTGACAATAGCTCTCAATATGTCAAATCAGTAATCTTTCAAATGAATTATCATTCTAAATTTCCATAGAGAATAGTTTTGAGCATCAAATTGGAGCTTTGGTGTTTGAGGCTGAGAATAAATTGATTGGTTTGGAAGTTGAGCTGCAAGACAAAGAAGTTGTCATTCCCAGGATCTTTAAGCTTGCTACTTCTAAAAATTGGCCAAGCAATCAAGGTTAGGCTCTGATACCAATTGTAAGATCTGTGATAATCACTCTAGAGGGGAGGGTGAAAAGAGTGTTGGACAATTTGCGGAATGTTCTCGGTTTAGCTCACTCCAACTCAAATACTTTCAAAAACAATAAAGAAAGAGACGAGAGATAGTGGATGAGTGGTTCGAATATAATTGATTCTACTCCACTACTGTAGAGCCTCGCTCCCAAACCCTAACTTAGGGAACAGTGCACCCGTCGTAGACTGCTACGAGAACTACAAGGCATCGATCAAACTTTTTACACGTCAGAAATAACGTAGATTTTTTTTCGCATAAACGATAATTAAAAATTCAAATTCAATTTATAAATAATCCAAATACAGAAATAAATGAATGTTCAGGGCTGACGAAACCCAATACATCAAATGAAGTCTAAATGTTAGGTAAAAACGAAATAATTATAAAATCCATCAAGTCCCCAAAATATCTCGCAAAGCTCACTCGCTCCAGCTAGCGTAGTCTGACTTGTCCACTACGAAGATATAACCGTATTCAGGCTCACCTGTGGAAGGATTTCTAGTTGGGGTGAGTGATTGGGAAATCACCCGTAGGTTACCCGTCCTTTCCAGAAAGGAACCATACTTACAAAATACATAAACACATAGAGAAAAACAACAACACATATATAAATACACAAATGGCACCAATACTGACGTGTACGATAACCAAACACTCATCCAATCAAATGCAATGAGCAACTTCATGACGCATGCTCTTTCGCACTACCATGTCACACGCAACAACATTATTATCCCACACAACATGATCCTTTCTTTCCATGATATGCCATTCATGTCCCGGGTCTTGCTTATCGCTCCGTAACGTGGCGTCAGCAGTCATCGCTCCATAACATGGAGCAAACGGACATTGCTTCGTAACGTGGAGTCAGTAGGCATCGCTCCGTAACATGGAGTCAGCAGACATCACTCCGTAACATGGAGTTAGCGCCCTGAAGGAATGCAATGCAATACACATGTCATGAATGCTTCACACATAATTTGGTGCATACATGCTCCTATATATACCTGCGCCCATCCACGTGCATATATACTTGCATGTAATATGGTGTATCAATACTCATATATATATATCCACGCACATATACGTGCATATACACTTGTACAAATACCTCCATTTTATTAGTATTATTTTTATCTATTTAAATATATTTTTTCTTATTATTATATTTTTTCCATTATTTATTTATTATATTTTATTTTTTCCTTCATTCTTTATTATTATTAATATTATTATTATTATTATTATTATTATTATTATTATTTTCGGTCACTGTTTTTTATTATTATTACTTTTTATTTTTTTATTTACTGATTTTCTTAAATTATTAATCTTAATTAACTATATTCACTATATTATTATTATTATTATTATTATTATTATTATTATTATTATTATTATTATTATTATTCTTTTTTTCCTTATTCTTTTACCATTTCTTTTCAGGCCCTCTTTTCTTTTTCTACCGCAGCCTGCTGGCCCACCAGCGGTTCAACCTTTTTTTAAAATTTATTTTAGCCCGGCCAATTAGTGTCAGGCCTGGCTTGAATTCGGGTCAGGCCTGATCCGCCAACCCGCAAAGTTTTTTAAAATAAAATTATGGCCTGGCCCAGCTGCGTAGACCAGGTCAGCCTGGCGGGTTAGACCAGGAAACCAGATTGGTTTTGACCCGGTTAACCTGGAAATTTTACTTTTTATATTTTTTCAATTAAATCCTATTTTCTTCTAACCTCAATAAAATCTCTAATTTAACTCCAAATTAACCCAAACAAATTTTATTTGACAGCGTTAACGCCACGCACACTCTCCGCCCATGCACTGTGCACGTGACATGCACGCGCCGCCCAGGGGCCACGCGTGGGCCTCAAATGCCTCCTCTGAACGTGCACGTGTGCAACACACACCGTCGTCTAGACCTTTTTTCAATTTGTAGATTATTCCAGACCTAATTTATGTGACCTATTTATATGGCTTTTCATGCAATTTTCCACCTAATCGCATAAAAATTCAATCTTTTAAATTTATTTCAAATCGTATGATCAACACCTTCGCACACACAAATATGCCCATAGATACAAACATCATAGAGCACACACACACACACACACACACATATATATATATATATGAAAACAAAATAAAATTAAAGCAAGCATGATTCAACACAGGAAGTGCAGGCGATCCGAGAAGAGGAGAATGTAACCTATCTTTTTAGTGAAATAATTCCTGCGCAAAATCTCTTCTCCCTCCCTTTTCATGCCTTCGGCTGCCTATGTGCTTGGTTGTTGAATATATATATATATATTATATAGAAGGAGATGGCCGAATATGGATTGGGGAATTTTAGGGTTTGCACTTTTTTCTTTCTTTGGCTATTGGGGTGGCGGCAATAGGGGCAGCAGGGGGCGGCTGAAACCAAAAAAACAAGAGGAAGTGAGGTTTTGTGTGTGTTGTCTGTATTTATAGAGGCAGGATATGGTAGGATAGGTATAGAGTTTCCTACTTAGGTTTGAATTTAGTTTCCTATGTATCTTCAAATTGTAATTTGCATCTTCTATCTCTCTCTATAAAAGCTAAATGTAGATGCCGCAGTGTCCAATACTTCAGCGGCAGGAGGAGCGGTTTTGCATGATCATCAAGGCACTATAGTTTCGGCTATCTGTTTCTGCTTGCCAGTGGTTGCGCCCTTACGAGCAGAACTCATGGCATTGCAATTTGCAACCATATACTATACTAGAGATTATGATCGATTGATTATAGAAACGGATTGTAAAATGCTACTTAAGCATATCTTCTCTCTAGCAAGATTTACGGGTGCGTACGCTGCTGACTTACATCGCACCATTACATTCTTAAGACTGAATGACGCCACAATTCAGCATTGCTTTCGTGAAGCAAATACTGCAGCTCATATTCTAGCGACACATGGGTTTCGATCTCCAGGATTGATACTCTATTCCACTTTGGTGTCTTTGCCATGTGAGGTTGGAGGAGCTATCACGTTGGACAATTCAGTGCCCAACTTCAGATTTTGATCATTATGTCTCCCAATAGGTTGGCGTGCTATGCAAATGGTTGCCTATGTCTGCTTATGGCATAGGCAACATGGGTATGCTTTCATTCTGATGACTTATTTTATCACTTCTATTCTTCTATACATACTATGTATATCTCACGGTTATTTTTTTGTTTCTTTGCTGAGGAAAATATTACAACTATGGGCAGCAAATTGCGATATACACATTCACTGGACATAAATTTTTGGTTCCATGTATTCTGGAGGAATGCAGGCAACGCCGGTATGTATACAACTTGCAACAAAATCTCAATGCTCTTTTCACATATTATTTTGTTTACTCATTGGTTCTTGCACTTTACATGGGAGTACCATCGGCAATGGAGACATACAAGACATCGAAGACTCATACTTAAGTACATAGAGAGGGATACACAAGCGAGGCAAGGCAGCATCGTGTTGGCCACATCACATAGATTAGTCTTTAGCGTGTATGCACATTATTGTAATTATTTTGTATTCTCAAAAACTATCATCTTATTAGCTTCTTTTTTCCGCAGTTTGTACATTATTTCTATGCTTTTCTGTTTAATTTGGGAGAGTCTCCCACCTTAGCTAAGAAACCATTGTAACCACGGTATTCCTCCGCCACAAGTGAGGGTCTAATTATTAATAAAACACTAGGACGGTACCGTCCGTCTTTCATCAAAAAAATATATATATATAACGGATGTAACACTCCTCCCCTTACAAATAGTTTTGCCCTCAAAACATACGTATCATAGTCGAAAATATGTGGATAGAGCTCGCGCATAAGCTCCTTAACCTCCCAAGTCGCTTCATGTTCCGTATGGTTGGTCCACTGAACTTTCACATAAGGAATAAACCGACACCTCAATACCTGCTCCTTACGATCCACAATCTTGATAGGGGTCTCCTCATAAGTAGTATCCGCACGCACTTTTAGTGGTCAAGCATCCAACACATGACTTGGGTCAGAGACGTACTTCCTCAACTGCGATACGTGAAAGACGTTGTGCACTTGAGCCAAGGGAGGTGGTAATGCCAAACGGTAGGCCAAAGTACCAACTTGATCAAGTATCTCATAGGAACCCACATAACACGGACTTAGTTTACCTTTTTTCTCCAAAAGGCATCACACCCTTCCTGGGTGACACCTTAAGGCAAACTTTCTCTCCCACTTCAAACTCCAACGGACGCCTCTTAATATCAGCACAACTCTTGCTCCTATCCTGAGCGGTCTTGAGCCTATCATGGATGATTTTCACTTTCTCTTTAGTCTGCACCACCAACTCTTGTCTAGTGATACCTTGCTCTCCATCTTTGTCCCAATAGATAGGAGATCTATACTTGCGTCCATAGAGAACCTCGAATTACCATGCCGATGGAACTATAGTGACTGTTGTTATAGGAGAACTCGATCAACTTAATCATGATGTCCCAGTTCTCCTTGAAGTCCAATGCACATGCTCACAACATATCCTCCAATGTTTGGATCATCCTCTCTGACTGACCATCAGTTTGAGGATGAAACGCGGAGCTCAATCATAACTCAGTCTCGATCCTCTTCTGACATACTGACCAAAATCTAGACGTAAACCTCAGGTCGCAATCCAATACAATACTAACTGAAACTCCATGAAAGCTGACGATATTATCGATATGAAGTGTCACTAATCTCTCCATGGTTACATCACTCGGTATGGGCAGAAAATGAGCAAACTTAGTCAACCAATCCACGATTACCCAAATGCTATTTGTTGACGTTTCTTGTTCTTGGGAACCCTACTACAAAATCCATTGTCACATGCTCCCACTTCCACTTCGGTATCTACAACGACAACATCAAACCTCCTGATCTATGATGTTCTGCTTTAACCTACTGCCATACAAGACACCTATCGATAAACTCAGCGATATGTCTCTTCATGCCACTCCCCCAGTAGTGCTTCTTTAGGTCATTGTACATCTTTCTGGCACCAGGATGGATCGACATCTTAGAGTTGTATACCTCCTTCAACACTTCTTTTCTGAGGTCCTCAATGTCTGACACACATAATCGTCCTTGGTACCATATACTGCCATCATCGTGAATCTGAAACCCATCAATCTGACTCGTCATCATCCTATCGTGAATATCTCTGACAGTCGCATCATTTTTCTAAGCCTCTTTAATTTGATCAACTAAGGACAGTGAGATAATCAAAGTCGCCAAAATATTTGCCGTATCATCCATGATATCCAAACAAAACTCGGCAATCTCTCTCTCCAAAGGTGTCTGTCTGTCATGGCTTGATTTCCTACTCAGTGCATCGGTGACTCGGTTCGCTTTCCTTGGATGATAACTAATAGTCAGATCATAGCCCTTCAATAGCTCCAACCATCTCCTCTAGCACATATTCAGTTCTTTCCAGGTGAACAGGTACTTCAGACTCTTATGATTAGTGAATACTTCGCACTTCTCTCCATATAGATAGTGACGTCATATCTTAAGTGCAAAAACCACTGCAGCTAACTCAAGAGTGTGAGTCGAATAGTTCCGTTCATAAGTCTTCAGCTGGCATGAGGCATATGCAATGACTCTATCTCATTGCATAAGGACACATCCTGAAACGAAGAAATTAGATTACAATCGGAATGTATATAAACTCAATTTGAAATCATATACATGTATCTAGTCCACTCTTGGACGCGTCACTGTAATGACAAACCCTTCAGAACCTGAGGGCTACGCCAATACAAGGGCGGTGGTAAATCTCTTCTTCACCTTAATGAAGCTTTTCTCACACTTTGTGGTGCACCGAACTTTGTCTTTTTCTATATCAACCTGCTTAGTGGCACCGCTATGGTAGAGGATCCCTCAACAAACTTCCTGTAGTAGCCAGCAACCCAAGAAAGCTTCTTACTTCGGTCACATTGGTTGGTCTGGGCCACTCAGTGATAGCTTCAATCTTCTTCAGGTCCACTGAAATCCCCTCTACGGATACCACGTGATCTAAGAAATCCACGATCTTCAGCCAAAATTCACACTTACTAAACTTGGCGTACAATTTCTTTTGTCTAAAGGTTCCTAGAAGTTCCCTTAAATGCTCAGCATGCGTCTCTTAATCAGGATAATAGACCAAGATGTCATCGATGAAAACCACCACGAACTTATCCAGCTGATCTCTGAATACTGTATTCATTGAGTCCATGAAGGCAGCTGGAGCATTTGTCAGTTCAAACGGCATCACTAGGAACTCCTAGTGGCCATATCTGGTGCAGAAGGTAGTCTTCGGAATATCCTCTACTTTGATCTTTAGCTGATGATACCCGGACCGAAGATATATCTTGGAGTATACTTTTGCACCCTATAAGGATGCAAGTGTATGCGGTTAGTTAAGTTTAAACACTACTAAGTATCAATTACATTACTTAAAGTGTTTACCTTCAGCTGGTCAAACAGGTCCTCGATCTGGGGTAGAGGATACTTATTCTTGATTGTGATCTTATTTATCTCGCGATAATCGATGCACAATGTCATGCTCCTAGCTTTCTTCTTCATGAATAGGACAGGAGCTCCCCATGGTGAGACACTAGTACGAATGAATTTGCGGTCCAATAGTTCTTGTAGTTGCTCCTTCAACACTTTGAGCTCTACTGGTGCCATATGATAGGGTGCTCTTGATATAGTTTCAGCACCCAAAATAAGATTGATCATAAATTCAACCTCTCGGTTCGGTGGTAAGCCTGGTAATTCATCGGCGAAGACATCTTTGAACTCATTTACCACCGGAATCTGGTCAATAGACGGTACTTGCTGCTCAACATCCATAACATAGACCAAAAAACCTTCACCACCTTTCCTTAATGCCCGATAACCTAGGCTACAGTCAAATATATTCTCTTTGGCTCCTTTTTCAGCTTAGTATTTCCTTGGACAATGATCTCCTTCATATCGGGCCTCTGATGGTGACTCGCTTCAACCGACATCCAATTGTCGTATGATGTTCAGACAGCCAATCTATGCCGATAATGATATCGAAGTCCTTCATCTGAATAGGGATAAGGGTCGCGGTAAACTACTAATCATTAATTCCGAGCTCGCATCCCATATACTAATGGTGGAATACTATCACCTAATCGTCGGCTTCCTGAACTCGGGATGGTGTCTCAAGCAATTCGGGGCAATGGCTCAGGTTCTTGACGAATCTCTTAGATATAAAAGAGTGGCTTGCGCCACTATCGAATAGTATGTTGGCGAGTATAAATATTTGCAGATACATGTTTTAATTTATAAATAAATACTGCTTAATTAGAGGTTACATGTCAGAAGTCGCCGGCTGTCTCGACGTCTGCGCCAGTCATCACATGGACCCTACCATTGGTCCTCGGTCTCCCCTTCTGCTGGCCTCCCTGAGGCTGCTGTGTCTGTGGGGCCGCCTTCTCCTTAGTACACTCCTTCGCATAATGGCCCGTCTTGCCACACTTTGTAACATATTATCGCCTTCCTCCAGCACTCACCTGGATGTGAGCGTCCACAGTGTGCACACGGTTGTAGTGCTCCAGTGCCCCTCGGTAGCTGTGTCTGTGTAACACTCCCCGGACATTACGGCTGGGGTGGTCTGAACGACTACCTGCCAAACTATCGCCTGGGTACCTTAATCCAACGTCCCAGCCTACCAGTGCTAATCTCATTGCTGGGCCTCTTGCCCCTCACCTCAGCAGCGACTCTCCTAAAATCGTCCTCCACTTCTCGACAGACCTCTAGTAGCTCATCAAATGTCCAGGGTCTGGCAGCGACTATACCCGACTGTATCTGTGATCTCAATCCAGTCTAAATGTTCAGCATCTTTAACTTCTCATTTGTCATCGTGGATGGTATATACTTACCCAAGGTGTGGAATCTATCACCATACTCCATTACCGTCATGTTGCCCTAGGTCAAGGCCTGGAACTTTGCCATCCTCTGTAGAATAACACTGTCGGACATAGAATTTCTTGAACTCTTCGCGGAACTGTGTCCAAGAAATCGGTGGCGCCAGTCTTGTCTCCACGTTGCACCACCATTCTTCCGCATCACCTGCCAGAAAAAAGGGATAACAACCTCAGCCTTCAGATCATCTAACACCTGCAGCAGTCTCAGATGGTCCGACATTGCCTTCAGCTAGATCTCGGCCTCCTCTGGTTTAGAGGTCCCTCTGAATGTCGGGGCCTGAGAACTCTGCATCTTTTTATAGAAAAACCTCAACTCTAGATGTGGTGGGCCGGAGGCTGCACCTGCTAGTTCAGCTACTACTGCTGTTGCGCCAATATATTCATCATGGTAGCCATGGCATCATCAAGAACTTGGGGGATACCCCCTTGACTCTTGTGGTTATCACCACCATTACCTTCATTGCTTGCTGGATCACGTCTAGGCGGTATTTTCTGGAATTTAAAACAAGCAAAAATATATTTCATTTGAATTTAGACTAAGTTAGGGGTATTTTGGTAATTTCAAACAACTTATAAGGTGCATGCAGAAGTTCGGAGGCAAAACGGTAAATAAATAAAGAAGAACGGAAGAAACACTCTCACACCCCTTACCCCGATCAAAACTTAAGTCTAAGATCAACTCTTGAGTCTACTTTATTCATTAGGGGTAAAATCATCATTTTAGGAAAAGATCAGAGCTTATGTCTAAGTGATCTAGTTAATCCGGCGTTTCCGAGATAGATCTGGAGCCTCGGCTCTGATACCACCTGTAGCGCCCGGCTCACAAACCTTAACTTCGGAAACAGTGTCCCCGCCGTAGTCTGCTACGAGAACTACAAGACGTCGATCAAACTTCTTACACGTGAGAAATAACGCAGAATTTTTTTGTGGAAACGATAATTAAAAATTCAAATTCAATTTATAAATAATCCAAATACGAAAATAAATGAATTTTTTAGAGCTGGCGAAACCCAATACATCAGATGAAGTCTAATTGTCGGGTAAAAACAAAATAATTATAAAATTCATCAAGTCCCCAAAATATCTTGCAAAGCTCACTCGCCCCAGCTACCGCAGTCTAACTCGTCCACTACGAAGATATAACAGTACTCAGGCTCACCTGTGGAAGGATTACTAGTAAGGATGAGTGATTGAAAAATCACCCGCAGGTTACCCGTTTTTTTCCAGAAAGGATTCATACTTATAAAATACATAAACACATAAAGGAAAACAACAACATATATATAAATACATAAATAACACCAATACTAATGTGTAAGATAACCACACCATCATCCAATCAAATGCAATGCGCAACTTCATGATGCATGCTCCTTCGCACTACCGTGTCATACGCAACAACATTATTATCCCATACAACATGCTCCTTTCTTTCCATGATATGCTATGCATGTCCCGGCTCCTACTCATCGCTCTGTAACGTGGGGTCAACGGTCATCGCTCCGGAACATGGAGTCAATGGCCATCGCTCTGTAACATGGAGTCAGCGGACATTGCTCCGTAACGTGGAGTCAGCGAACATCGCTCCGTAACGTGGAGTCAGAGGGTGTTGCTCCATAACGCATAGCCAGCGGGCATCATTCCGGTAACGTTGAGTCAGCGGACATCGCGTAACATGGAGTCAGAGGACATTGCGTAACGTAGAGTCAGCGGATGTCGCTCCGTAACGTGGAGTTAGCGCCGCGAAAGGATGCAATGCGATGGACATTCCATGAATGCTCCACACATAATCAGATGTATACATGCTCCTATATATATTTGTGCCCATAAACGTGCATACATACTTGCATGTATACCCCCATTTTATTACGGTATATCCATAATCATATATATACCCGCGCCCATACACGTGCATACACACTTGTACGAATATCCCCATTTTATTAGTATTATGTTTATCTATTTAAATATATTTTTCTTATTATTATATTTTTTCCATTATTTGTTTATTATTATATTTTATTTTTCCTTCGTTCTTTGTTATTATTGTTGTTGATGATTTATTTATTTATTTATTTATTATTATTATTAGTATAATTACATCAGTGTTTTTTATTATTATTATTTTTATTTTATTTATTTCCTATTTTTCTTAATTTATTAATCTTAATTAATTATATTCACTATATTATTATAATTCTTTTCCCCTTATTTTTTCCCATTTCTTTTCAGGCCCTCTTTTCTTTTTCTGCCCCCAGCTCAGCTTGCTTGCCCACCAATTGTTCAACCTCTTTTTTTTAATTATTTCGGCCCGGCCTGTTAGCGCCAGGCTTGGCCTGAATTCGGGTCAGGCCTTCCCGCTGACCCGTAAATTTTTTTTGCTTCAAATAAATACCGCCCCGACCTGGCCTAGCAGCACATACCAGGCTAGGAATCCGAATCAGCCTGGGGGTAAGACGAGGAAACCGGGTCAGCCCTGACCCGGCTAACCTAGAAATCCTATTTTCTTATCAATTAAATCATATTTTCTTCTAACCTCAATAAAATCTCCCATTTAATCCAAATTTACCCAAACAAATTTCATTTGACTTCGTTTCACGCCTCGCACACACTGCACCAGTGCACTGCACGTGACCTGCACGTGCGCCTAAGGGCCATGCGTGGGCCTCACGCGCCTCCTCTGAACATGCGTGTATGCAACCCGCGCTGTCGTCCAGTCCTATTTTTCAATTTTCAAATTGATTTTGAACTAATTTTCGGGCTATGTGACCTATTTCTAAGACTATTCATGCAATTTTCGACCCAATTGCATATAAATTCAATCTTTTAAATTTACGTCAAATCGTATGATCAACACCTTCGTACACAAAAATATACATGTACATACGAACATCATAGAACATGCATATATACGAAAACAAAATAAAAATAAAAGCAACCATGATTCAACACACGAAGTGTGAGCAATCCGAGAAGAGGGGAAGCTAACCTATCTTTTGGCAAAATTATTCCTACGCGAAATCTCTTTTCCCAGCTTTTTCCTACCTTCGGCTGCCTATGTGCTTGGATGTTGTGTCATATCCCGTAAGTTTCGCGACCGATATTAAATAATTAGAGAACAGCCTTAAATACAATTTAATTAATTGTATAGGTTTGTGAGGCTTAGTTGAATAAAATAGAGAAAAGAAAAGAAAGGTTTAAAAGTGGAAATTAAGAGAATTAGGCAAAATTACCAAAGTGCCCTCCCCACTTAAATGATGGGGGAGTTACACATTTAGTATAACTCCCCAAGAGAGAGGGAGGCAGCGGTTAGAAGGCCAAAAGAAGAGGGGAACGGCTGAGAGAAGGAGGAGAAAGGAAGAGAAAAGAGAAAGAAGAAGAAGAGAAGAAGAGAAGAAGAGAAGGAAGAAAGAGCGGTCAATCTAGGTTCAACCTTTCTCAAAATCCTGCAGCACAGTCGTAAGGTTAACTAGAAATAAAGGCAAGCAATTTTTCTATACGCTTTATGCAAATTTTGATACAACTGGCCCTATGTTCTTATAAAGAGAAAACTCGATCACACATTAGTAATCTTTATTTGTGTATGTTACATGCTTTACTATATGTATTTGATTTATTTTCTTGAGTAAAGTCATGTTATTTTGGACAAATTCTGGAAACGGTTATGTGGTGATTGTTGTTAAACATGCCCATAAAAGTGTCATCCGTGTTATGTTATTGTAATGTTATAAGTTTCTTGAGTTTATTAACTGCACTTAGATGATTTGAGAGTATTTGCAGGAATTTGAAGAATGAAGGTTGGGTTTGTTGTAGAATTGTTTGTGTTGGAAAGTTGCAGGATACATTAGAAATTGTGGGTGATAGAAGGCTTAAAGTGCATAACCCTTGACATGTTTAAGAATCAATCCATGTTAGTTGTGTGTTAAGCATGATGGATTTAGGTGGTAAGATGGATCTTGGAGGGTTTAACATGAAAGGGGTGAAGGAGGAAGGAGATGAGAAGAAGTTATTGCAGAAACTTGCAGTTCTGGAACCGCCAGAACACCTCGAACACCTACATTAGGCGCTTCATGTCACATAAGGCGCTTCATGTAGGCGTTCGATGCGTCACAGCACATTCCAGAACACTTCAAACACCTACATTAGGCGCTTCATGTCACATAAGGCGCTTCATGTAGGCGTTCAATGTGTCACAGCACATTCCAAAACACTTCGAACACCTCAAAAGGTGTTCGATGTCACATAAGGCGCTTCATGTAGGCGTGTTTAATGTCACATAAGGCGCTTCATGTAGGCGTTTGATGTATATCAGCACATTCCAGAACACTTCAAACGCCTAGGATAGGCGCTCCATGTCACCTTAGGCGCCTCTTAAAGGCGTTCCAAGTGTACTGGAAGTTCCTTTTGTCACAGTAAGAGCTCCATGTATGTGAGTTATCTTTATTCTCTTCTTTTGCTCATAAAACACAAGGGTATTTGAGGTATACTTGAGTTGTAAACATTATGTGTGAATGAGTGAGGCTAAGTATGAATCTGGAGTGAATTTGCAATACGAATGGGCATGAATGGTATGAACGAGGTGTACTTGAGTTCTAAACATTAAGTGTGAATGAATAAGGCTAAGCGTGAATCCAAAATGAATTTGCAATACGAAAGGGCATGAAATGGTACGAATGAGGTGTGCTTGAGTTGTAAACATTACGTGGGAATGAGTAAGGTTAAGTATGAATCCGGAGTGAGTTTGAAATACGCTAAGTGTGAACTCGAAGTGAATTTGTAATACGGAAGGACATGAAATTGTACGAGCAGGGTGTGTTTGAGGATTAATACTTTGTGCTTGATATGTAAAGTGTGTGTGCATGCTTACACATTTGATATGATGAACATAAACATTCTGCATCACGACATCAGCACTTTGCATTTTGACATGATATTTGTTTTGCGAAAGAACATGTGTTTGTAAAAGAAGACTAAAGTTTTTGAAAGACAAGCTATGGCTGCTGGTTGATCGCAGGGTATAAAAGTCACGCCTACAGGGCAGGGTATAAAGTATGTTATGGGGCCGTGGACCTATCAGCACGGAAAATAAAGTTATTCTATGGGGCCGTGGACCTATCAGCATGGATATAAAGATATATGTTATGGGGTCGTGGACTTATCAGCACAGGGTATAAAGTTATATGTTATGGGGCCGTGGACCTTTCAGCATAGGGTATAAAGTTCTGTTTGCTGTGGACTGATCACCCACAGGGTATAAAATTCTGCTATGCGAAGAATTATGAAAAGTTTTGTCAAATGACACGCATGACATGTTTACAAAAGAAGACATATGCATGGGTTTTGTGTGTGGTTTTGAAGAAGTACATGCATCATGTTACACGAAGCATAAGATTTGACATGCAAGAAATGTTACTAGCATATGTTTTGTTATGTAGAATGTTTGGCTCTATATGTGTTGGTTTCATTTTGTTTGCCAATTATGTGGTTTATTTGGATTTGATGAATCGTTATAAAGATGTTATTTGCCAACCCGAGCACCTTATTTTGGGCATTGATTTATGTACTGGTGACTCGTCGTGTGTGATCCCGTAAGGTGTATAGACGGGTTACTTGCTGGCGATGTTTTCGCTAAGAACAAATACTCTATCTCTTTTCAGGTGAGCCAAAGTACGAGATGATTTTTGTAGAAGATATCGACGAGTGGGCTCATTGGGACGATAGTCACTAAAATGGACAGGCTTACAGTCCTTATCCTTTAGTTGAGGGATTTACTGTTAAAACTTTGTATTGAAGGATACTTTAGACACTCTCCCTGACATGTTTTATTTCTGCTGTGTTTCATTTGGGATATTGTTGTTATTGAATTTTTTAATTCTACGACGTTTCCGCTGATTTATCTTACGTTATGAGTGATGTGTGCTTGACCTGCTTTGACGCTTCGTAGCTCTCGTAGTAGACTACAGTGGGTGTACTGGTGCCGATGTCCAGTATCGGGCCGGGGCTACTCTCATATATTTCTGCTGCTTGGCGAATGACACACATTTATTAGGATTGTACTGCTCGACTTCATATATACTATATGGCAGATTACCAGGGTTGCTTTGGCTTACAACGGATACAATGTAAATATGAGGAGTGCCTTTCAACTCCTGGATGCAAAGAGAACTTATGATCAAAAGGATGCAGTGGAATGGGGATCAGAGACACGTGATCACATATTAGCTTCTTCACATAACCTTTTTAGCAGTTGCAACTATGGATTACATCTTTTTTATCATTGTAGTCATAAGCTAGATACAGAATCTCCTCATATAAATATGCACGTTTTTTCCTTCGCCAAGGTTTTATCCACAAGGGTGGTTTTACTTGGAAAGGTTTTAATGCGACATATCATATATGATTGGAGATTACATATTCTTACGGCGTTATATTCACATTTTGGGTATGATGATAGTTTTGCTAAAATGTAATATAGTATTCCTCCGCCACAAGTGAGGGTTCTATCAATAAAATTGATATTTCTAATATATATATATATATATATATATATATATATATATATATTATATAGAAGGAGATGGCCGAATATGACTTAGGGAATTTTAGGATTTGTACTTTTTTTCTTTTCTTTGGTTATTGGGGCGACAGCAGGGGGCAGCTGAAACCAAAAAGGAGAAGAGGAAGTGAGGTTTTGTTCGTGTTGTGTGAGTATTTATAGAGGTAGGAGATGGTAGGATAGGTATAGAGTTTCCTACTTAGGTTTGAATTTAGTTTCCTATGTATCTTCAATTTGTAATTTTCGTCTTCTATCTCTATCTCTAATAATTAGGACAGCTAAATAATTAATATATATGTTTTGTTTTGACGAAAGACGGGCGGTACCGTCCTGGTGTTTTATTAATAATATAACCCTCACTTGCGGCGGAGGAATACCGCGGTTACATTGATATCCTAGCTATGGTGGGAGACTCTCCCAAATTAAACAGAATAACATTAAGAAAATGTACATTTTGCGCAAAAAATTTGTTAAGGATATAACAAGTTTAGTAAAAATAAAATCAGCTATAGAATGTGTAAGACTTTCAAGACGTAAGTGATGCGAAGTGACTTGCCCTTGTTTCCGCCGCTGCCATTCTTTTGCGTAGCATCCAATATCTTCGAAGAGAAGCCATTGACGCCGTGCTTCTTGCCAACGCCAGTGTGACTCCCAAATAACATAGAATAACCAATGAGTAAGCATAGATTATACGAAAAGAACATTTTGATGTTGTTGCAAGTTTGATACATACCGGCGTTGCCTGCATTCGTCCAGAGTACCGGCAACCTAAGATGAGGATACAATGAGTGTGCATGTTGCTGAATTTTGTCCATACGTGCAATATTCCCCTCAGCAAAAACACGCAAAAGATATTCATAAGATATATATATATATATACATATATATGTATATATATATATATATATATAATAGTGAAGATAAGAGAAATTAAAGGATAAACCATCAGAGTAAAGTCATACCAACGTTGCCTATGCCATGTGTAGACATAGGCAACCATATGCATAGCACGCCAACCCATTGGGAGACATAATAATCAAAATCTAAAGGATGGCAACGTAGCGTCCAACATGATAGCGCCTCTGACCTCATTTGGCAAGGATGCCAAAGAGGGATAAACTGTAGCTCTTGAAGATCGAAACCCATGCATCGCTAAATTATATGCTGCCGTATTGGCTTCACGAAAACAATGCTGAACCATAGCACCATTTAATCTGAGGAACATAGTAGTACGATTTAAATCTGTAGCATATGATCCCGTGAATATAGACGGGGACGAGATATTCCGAACAAGCTGTTTACAGTCTGTTTCTACCATTAGTTGACTATGCTACATCACATAATATATAATGGCATATTACAACGCCATGAGTTCTGCATGTAGTGGCGCTACCGCAGGCAAACCAAAATAAATCGCTGAAACCATATTACCATGATAATCACGCAAAATCGCACCTCCTGCTGCCGATGTATTAGACACTGCTGCATCTACATTTAGCTTTAATTTACCTGTAGGCGGATTTTCCCAACGTACCAGTTTAGGCTGCCTCCTAGTAAGTTTTGGAGAGAATTGTCGCATCACTAAATGGGGAATGTGTTGAGAAAATTTAAGATCTTGTGTTGCAACACACCAAGTGTATACATGTTCCCGAACTCTTTCAAACAAACGTTGGTATGAGAAAATATCATCACCAAACTTGATACAAGCATATTCTTTCCAAATGACCCAAACCACTAAAGATGGCACGACAGCTCTCAACTGGCCTAGCATCGTATGTGTAGATGATGCACTCCACCATCGCATCAAATACACACGGATGGAGTCAGAAGATGGGATAGGACGAGAAAAAAGTATTGAAATTTCTTGCCACAATGGAAGAATGCTGATGCATTTTAAAAATGGATGATTCATATCCTCAGATTCTTGCTTGCAAAAAATACATTGAGTAGGAAATATAGCTTGCCAACTGCGCAAGTTGTCTGGTATTGGCAGTGATCGTCTCCACAATCTCCATAAAAATAAGCCGCACCCTAGAGGCAAGGTTTTCCACCAGATTTGCATCGGAGAGGAAAATGTGGGCATATTAGATAAGACCATACAGGCAGATTTAAGCGAAAACTGACCATTATTGTCCGCAGACCATAAGTAACCATCTTGCGAGTTTTGGACGTGTTGAGTCATAAAAGAATCAATACTACATATGCGTTTCCAAGAAGGGGAATCATAGATATGGGCATACAATGTTGATTTTCTCCCATATTTTGCACGCTAAGTTCAGCCCATAATGTCGAAGAGTGATGATAATTCCACCATAATCTACAATCATAAGCTTGTTGTAAGGTATTTAAATGTCGGATTTCTAACCCACCATATTCCTTTGGTCGGCATATGACTTCCCATGATTGCCAATGATGTCCACCATGCGATAAAAAATTTGCCATTTTGCGCGAAAGTGTAGTGAGCACACTTTTTGGAATCTTAGAACTTGCCATGATATGTAGCGGCATTGAACACAAAACATGCTTCACAAAAATTAATCTTCCTGCCATGGATAGTAGCTTCGACGACCAAGAGTTAAGTGTATGGTCAAAATGCTGTATTAAAGAAGAACAATACGCAGCCCGATTGATGCCCTTATATAAGTATGATCCTAGATATTTTATTGGAAAATTCGCTAACCCCATGCCTAGAGCTTGTGAGACTCTAGGACCTGGTACTCCTGCACCCACGACTACCTGACTCTTATGCAAGTTAACCAATTGGTCCGAAGCAGTCTGATAAGAATCCAAAAAACGGCGAAAGCGCTGCATATTTCTCAAGCTTCCATTCAAAAATATCACTAAGTCGTCAGCAAAACCCAGGTGGGATATTCTGGGTACCCTGCTCGCTTGAAAACCCAGTAAAGTGCCATTACTCATAAGCGCATTGAGACCTCTTGAGAAGCTTTCTAAGGCAAGGATGAATAAAAGAGGAAAAAATGGATCACCTTGCTTAACTCCACGTGTAATGGGGAAAAAACCTGCTGGTTTCCCATTAATTAGAATTGAACACCTTGTGGCCGATAGATTGTTGATGATCATTCGAATGAGTCAGGTATGAAATCCTATCCGTTCTAGCAATAGTCTCAGAAAAGACCAACTAACTCTGTCAAATGCTTTTGCCATATAAAGTTTAATAAGTATATGACCTCCTCGCGACGGTCTGTCCATAATATGCACCATTTCCTGAGCCAAGAGTATTTGTTCCGTGATATCCCGTCCTTTCATGAATTGGTAATAAAATCGAAAGACGTGTGGCTATTAAGCGGGTTATTACCTTAGCCATAAATTTTTCCAGCGCATTAGGCGTGATGATGGGGTGGAGTTGGATACGCATCAAGATATTGAGAATGAAGCAATTCGATATTTTCAACAATTATTTACAACAGAGGCAACAAATAACTATGAGGAGATACTACAGTTTGTGCCACAGCTGGTTTCGTATGAGGAAAATATGGAATTGCTATGCATGCCACAGTTGTCGGAAGTTAAACAAGCAGTATGGGATTTGAATCCAACTAGTGCAGCTGGACCAGATGGCTTCTGGGTCTTTATACAGACATTTTTGGAAGGTTGTTTCTATGGATGTTTACAAAACGGTGCAAGAATTTTTCATTGGGATTCGTGCGCCTGTTAAACTGGCAGCTGCTCTTATTATATTGATACCAAAGGTGGCCAATCCTAATTCATATACTGAGTATCGGCCTATATGTTTAACCTTTGTCGCCGCTCCTTTACCTTTTGATGGAAAAATTTTGTGTTCGCATCCCCTTCATTCATCTATTTTACATTTGCTTTTTGCTTCCAATATAACAAAGCACGCTTTTGCGCCATGCACAGGCGGCCCATAGCCAAATGGTATGCTATTCGCGCAACATCCGAGTGTTGCGCGTCATATAATCTTTCACACTGTGTTACCTCCTCCTCAGCTACAACAACAACATCAAAAATATTACCAAATACCTCTTTATTCCATTATGCCAAACATTTCTTTAATTTTGCAGCTTCGAATAGAATCCCCACATTCCTCCGACTGTGGGGAAAGACTGCCAGTGATGGATCACATATTCATCAAAGTCTGGATGTGTAGTCCAGACATCCAAATATCTGAATGCTGATGATGAACGAAGCGCTTCCGACTTGCATTGCAGAAATATAGGTGCATGATCCGAGGACATACGATCCAAATGCTGATATTGCACAGTCGCAAATAAATCTAAGAAACTTGCTGAACACAAATAACGATCTAGCCTGCGACTGACTTGTCCCAGGCCCCTACCATCCGTCCAAGTGAAAGGGGATCCTTGAAAAACAATATTTTGTAATGCAGCAGTAGCAACAAAATAATTAAAGTCCTGCAGCGTCCGCAAGGCTGGGATAGATCTACCTTTGTGCTCCTCTAATGACAAATATGTATTAAAGTCTCCACCAATAATCCATGGCTTGTCTATCGTAGTATGAAACGAGATAAGATCAGCCCATAGAGGGTGACGGGCTAGGATAGAATGCATTGCATATACAAATGTACACCAAAAAGATTCTCCTGTGGGTAACCATTTAAATCACATAGAGTGATTTTGCACTCCTGCACGTTGATCTTCTAACTGAACGATAGAGTGTCTCCAAAAAATCCAAGTTTTATCATCAATAACCGACAGAGAATTGGAAAAACCCAGCTGCAGTCGATAAGACAGTAACTCCGTAGGTCTTATCTTTGGTTCAATATCAACTAGTATATGAAAGCGATGACGACGATTCAAAGAAATTAATCTTGGCAATGAGGTGCGAATACCTCTGACATTCCATATCATCATATTCACTGATTAGATAAGATATCAAAAGATTTTGTGAGTGCCGCACGAGATCTTGTAGTAGGTGGCGACAATGGATCCATATTACGTACACGACGACGAAGGAGTCGAGGAGGCGCTTGAAATTGTCCATCTTGAGCAGATACTGGCGGCGATGATGAGTGTGGAGAAGAGTGATCTTGTAACTGTTTATGCGCCTCATCAATAACCACAGATTGTACTACATTTGTGACATAGTTCATAAATCCATCTTCTGTTAAGATTTCTTGGCATGAACTACTGGGAACATGAATATCATCCATTGAGGTTGCCAAATATTGATGGCTAATAGGAATTTCACCTATAATGATGTCATCAATACTTTTTAAGCGTGACAAATCATGTGATGTAGTAAGCTTTTTGCCAATAAATCAGGAGATAGCAGATTAATGCTTATTGGTTGAGATGAGAGTGCGACATGTGTGTTTCCGTCGGGGATATGAACTTCTGCAGCATGGGAACCATTACCTGTGTCTGCAGGCACTTTTTTTAGTGTCCATCTAGTGCCTTTAGATTTCTGTTGGACAACAAACTTTGAGGGCCTTTTCTCTTCAATATCAACCTGAGTAACCTCTTTCCCGCAATCTTCAGTTTTATGTCCTAGATGCATGCAGGAAGAACAATATTGAGGGAGATCTTCATATGTCACAGTTTGTGCAATAGTACGAGTAGATAATTGAATATATACACGTGATGGCAACTATTTTGAGATATCAACTTCAACGCACAATCTTGCCACTGATGGACGCAGATGTTCAGCGGTTGCATTATCTAACTTCATCGGCATTCCAACCATCTTCCCTATTTGAAATAATGCATCCTTTTGATGAAAATGAACGGGTAGGCCAGGAAGAGAAATCCACACTGGAACTATTGGCACATCAATTTTTGGATCATAATCTGGTGTCCATTTGGTAACACGTATATATTTTCTTGCGATCATCCAACTTTGACGAGCAAAGCAACGCAAATAGTCCGGTTCCTGCGCAAAATCCATCAAAATATCATTTGAATCCAACAACCCAATACGTACCGTGCCATTAAATCCTATGCGATCGATAGTGCGCGAATGGTAGCCAAAGGTGGCCGACCGTACCAAAAAGATCCAACCAATGAGAACCGGTATGGCTCAGCCAATGCAACAACTTCATCATCCGAGAAAGAAATCATTGGACTTCCCTTATATTGTTGTACTGTTTTATCGACAATTGTAGCATTGGATGATGGCTTGAAGAGAGAAGAAAAAGTTTGCGTTTTTTCCGCCATTGTCAATGGTGGCTCTGCCATTGCTGCGATCACAGCCGACATTATCGAAAAAAATAACAGGAGAATAGAAGAGTACTGAGAAGATCGTAGAAGGATGTGAGAATGTGACTTGGTGAGAATCGGAGAAGGAGATCGGCGACGGCTAAAAGCCGCCGCCTTTTGTTGCCAGAGCACGGTTCCTCATTTTTTCCCCATAATTAATATATATGTATACATACATACATATATATATATATGTGTGTGTGTGTGTATATATATATAAAGGATGTAACAACTGCCACTTTGTTTCCAAAATGGATTTTCAACAGAAAATCTTCTTGTTACTTTTAATGAGAACCACGACAACAACACTTACACTAAGAACTACTGTAAGCAACAACTACAGCAGCGACAACTTATTGCACAAAAACACTTTGTGCAACAACATCAACAACAGCTATAAGCAAGAACAAGTCCTTGCTTCTTCACAATTCTAACAAAGTTCTATCAAGAACTTTCATTAAACGGGTTTTGGGAAGTAGTGGGGTTACACTTTCTAACAAGCCTAAATCACCAGCAAGAAATCAAATATGTATAGTTTCTCTTGTATTAGACTTCCACTCTCACAATTTACTATAGCGAAGGACAAGCAATAAGAGCTTAATAAGCTTTAAGCACTTTTACACATTTCAGAGCCTTTGAAAACAATGAAAAATGGAGCTTGAGGAGGATGAAAGTATATAAATGCCTCATCTGAGCTGTTTCAATATATAGAGAGTGTGAGCCGCGTTTTTGTAAGTCTTCAACTCAATTAAATTCTTGACAATGTCAAAATAGTCTCTAGCTACCCTATAGTTGTATTTGATGCTCCATAGTCACCCTAGAATATCTTAGACATGTTCATAATAGTCAAGAAAGCATTATAGATGTCATGGGAAAGTCCACAAGAAATTCGAGTAAGATTAGAGAGAGCAAACACTTTAAATTTTCCTTGGGTTTTGTTTCAACGGTTATAACAACAGATCGATCAATATATGTCTCATACTTATAGACTGATGTATACATCGATCGATCGATGTCTTTATGTTGAGAGATCGATGTCTTTGAGTAAGGTTTCAATTTTGTACCTTACATAGATCGATCGATCGATGTCTTTTTATTGAAAGATCGATGTCTATAGTGAGGTTTCAGTTTTGTACCTTTTATACATCGATCGATGGATATCTCTTCACAGAGAGATCGATGTCTTCCAGTGAAGTTTTCATTTTACACCTTACATACATCGATCGATCAATATCTCTTCTTTGAAAGATTGATGTATATATCGACCGATCGATGTCTTTAACTTAAAAGATTGATCGATCGATATCGGACAGTGAGGTTTTTCAAAACACTTGGAATGTCATTATATTTTAACCACCGTGGTAAAAAGAAAGCGTTTCTCCTTGAAACTTAATTACCGATGCATCTTGAAAATTCTCCACTTTTTGTTACCGGTTTATCCGTTTCAATTGTAAAGTCTATTTTCTGAAAGAATTTTGGTCAATTTTAAACTGCTAATATATTATATACTTTGGAGAATCTTTGTTGACAATAATAGCCTATCGAATAAAGATATTTCACGTGTTGTGTTGCAATTGTTTTGGTATCACAAGAAAGATATAGAAAAATCATGTTGTCTCTATTATTTATCTTCTTTTTCATCCGACGTGAATCTTTCTTTAATATTTCAGAGGAACTCTCTGTCCATGAAACATGCACAATCTTAACGAAACTCCATCCGGATTTTGAAAATCTAGATTCTTAAAAATATTGTCACATTTCATCAAACAAGTAATTTTGAATCAAACATCAATTATGAATGAAATTTTAAAACATTCAACACAAAATTTTATCAAAATAGTTATCATATTATTCAGAACCAATTTTCAAAAAATAATATTAAAATTAATTTGATTTTAAATAATGTTTATCAATTGTGACAATATTTTTTTGAAGAGTTGAACTATATTTGTCGGACTTAACGAGGCTTAAAAAAGCCTCCACACTGAATCAACGTAATCCTTATCCGTCGAAGGGACTTAAAGAAGTCAAATTTGTATCCATAAACCAAGGGCCCAATTGTTAGAAAAAAGAAAAGAAATGTTCACTTGAGCATGTGAACTTTAATTTGCATAGTTAAGACAGCCTCCGTTTGCAACCAAGTGCATGTGCTCGTTGAAGAAAGGACAAAAATTGTTAACATAAATTGTGAGGAAGTCGCTGATTTTGTGCTGACAAATCATGTAATTAGTTTGAATTTTGGTGGCTGAAGTTGTTATCATTGTCCCAAAAGTGTGGGTTCGGTATGTAACGAAATATCTGATGTTGAAAATAAACAGGTCAATTTCAATATATATATGTGTGTCAAGAAGTCTCTCAAAACAGTTGAAAACCTCATTGTAAAGAGGAAGAAGAGTAAAGACAGGCCCAGAATGACTTGGAATGATCGAATTAGGCACGGCCTACTAGATTTGCACCTCTCTGAGGACATGGTCCATAATAAAAGTTCATGGAGGTAGAAGATTAAGGTTAACGAGATTTAGACAGGATATAGGGGCACCTTAGAGTATATTTAAGGACTTATATATTATCTACGGTTAATGTTGACTTTGCACTCTTTTGTTTTTTTTTTGTGTCTTTGTCTTGCATTATATGCACATATGCATGCTTATTGATATTTTAATATCGGAAGATTCATATTTGTATTTATTGAAATCCCTCACTAACACACTAGCACATCATACCTCTGTTATTGTTTAATTTATTCAGGTACATATATAGCCGGAGGTCTCACTAGAAGCACACTTTCTATCCCTAGGGATAGAGATATTGTGTGACTGCCGTTCACACTCCCCAGACCCTAACGATAGCTTTTGAGGCCGTTGTTATATACTAGATATGATTGATTGATATACATATACACAAGACACACACACAGCTTTATATATATATATATATATATATATATATATATATATATATATATAAAAGTCCATGTGAGACAACAAGTGGTGTGATTCTCAATGAGCCTACGACACAATTGTCATGTTGCTACCTGAATCTGGTAACAGAAACGACCAAAAACTTGGCCAATGCACAGTCCCACGCACTTACTAATTTGCAACTCAGCTCGTCTTAATTTTATACTCTAACTTAAAAAATATATATTATTTAAAAAACACAAGCTGATACATTCTCTCGTCATTACAAATATTTAAAATGTTTTATCTGTTTTTTAATGTATTAATTATTTATTATTAATGTGTTTTTCTGTTGGTTGTTCATAAAAATAAAGTTGAAACTAAATATAAATTAGTAAAATTTTTATTTAAAACAAACAAATCAAACAATATTTTTGAATATTCTTAAAATAAATACCGGAAGTAAAACTAGAATGGAGGAAGTACAGATTTCTTATGCCTAAGACACAATTGCCATGTTGCCACTTGCTTAATGTAAGCGAAACACCCACGATTGGGCAATGCAAATAAAGGTATTTATTATTCATTTCGTGTCACCTTTGTAGTTTCGTTAAAAAGATATAAGTTTTTAAATTTAATTTTGTACGTTTTCTGTTCATTAAAATTATTTTTAGTTTTTGAGTTTTACATTTTGTTAATACATTGTCTTTATTGATTTTTCATAAGAATAGTTTTAAAACTAAAATAACTTAATACGTTTGTTATTAAAAAAAGAATAATAATTCTAAAACATTATGAAAATAAATATTATATTATAAAACTGAAACAGTGGCACTAAATAAATATTATGCGTCGTAATTGTACAAATCACTACTAGAATACTTGAATTATCAGCATGTGTTTGTTTCCGATCCTACCCCAACCCATAGGCTGATAAGACGTAAACATTACCTCTATTTAACTACCATTTATTTTGTTTTAAAATATAAATCTACATTTATTTTTAAATATAGTGTAATCAAATAGTAAAAGTAGAGTTATATTTTCACGTTTATATATGTATTTTTAGGGATAGGATCCCCTCACCGCTCCTCTCTCACCGCGTGCGTGACCGTACGACACGTGGCAAAAAGGAGGGGTGGTGAGGCTGGGTGAAGGTAACGCTCATCCAGCCTCACCACCCCCTACTGCTGCCACGTGTCGTGTCCTGGGCCGCGCGGTGAGGAAATCTCATCCCGTATTTTTATCGTATGGCGGTTTCACCGAGGCGGCACCGATATTTTTCAAGCCCCCTCTCTCCGTATATCGTTCGTCTCTCTTCTACGCCTCCTTGAAAAATTTTATATTTGCATGCTTCATCAGTCGATTCAAGAAGAGGGGCCTAATTTCGAGGTTTATTCTTCCATTGGTGAGCATGTGCTCCTCCGAGAACGATTTTGTTTACCCTGAGATCTTCCGGGAATTTTGGGCGACAAGTGGTATCCTCTGGCCTATTGGAGGATTGAGAATGGGATTGTATGCACATCCGATGTTCAAAGGACATACATAACGGAGGCTGACTGACAAGCCCAAAAAATGCACTGCTAAAGGATTTCTATCTCGGTTAGTAACAATCAATGTTGTTGGGCTCCACTATAGGCGTAGGTCAGCCACCTCGCCCTGTTCAGCCTTACGTTAGCTCAGCCCACGAAGCAAATTATTCAACCAGCTGGCCTCAACCAATCAGTACCACAACCCATCACCAGATCAGCATACCATGAGTAGTTCAGCTCAGCTCACCAAGCGACAAAGGCCTACGCCCTCCACCTTAGCTCAGCCGACCTCCATCTGTTATTCAAGACCATGCTACCCCCGGCTTGTGCCTTGGTCGCGCTGCCAATAGGGCACACCTCAGCTCGGCCATGCACGCCAGAGCAGACATGTAGCGCCCTGTTCCCGAGCCCTAGCTTTGGAAACGATGCACCCGCCGTAGTTTATTATGAGAACTACAAGGCGTCGTTCAAACTTCTTACACGTCAGAAATAAAGTAGAAATTTTTCGCGTAAACGATAATTAAAAATTCAAATTCATTTTATAAATAATCTCAATACTAAACTAAATGAAATGTTTAGGACTGATGATGTTGGACCGTGCACCTGTAGTAAACACCACTAGAGGGAGGGGTGAATAGTGGTTAGCGGAAATTACATTACTACCCTTTAACAAAATCCCCTTTTTGAAAATAGAATCTGAGACCTCCTCACTGTTTTTGTAAAATTAGAAACTCAGTGTACACAACTCCAAAAATTATAAAAATTTTCAGAACTTAACATCAATGTCTTGACAAGACTCTGTCCAAAAATCCGATAAAAATAAGATCGTTTGTCCCTTCAAACAAATAAAAACATTCAGATGGTCAATGTGGATAGAATTGGACAGAATAATGATGAACTTTGAAAACGTGTTTCTCTTTGAATACTCACCAAAAAGGTTGATCTTTATATTAAAACTGTTATGCCCCGCACCCTCCGTAGGTTAATCAAAAAGGCAAGGAAGGAATTAAACGGATTTAATAATAGTCAACGGAAATAAACTCGACATTAAGTATGATGATTAATTAGAAATTAATGAAGGATTGAATATTAGAATTAAATTGTATTTAATTTTAGAATTAAATAATTAAGGTTTATCCTTTAAGATAAATAAGATAAAAGATATAATTTAGAAACATCAAATCTTACCCTAAATCCTTATTTAACTGACAACGTCAGTTTCTTTCCTCCCCATTCACACGATGCAACATTTCTTCTTTTCTCCTAGGCGATTTTGAGGCCCCTCTGCAACCCTAGGGAAAACTCTCTTCAGGAATCAATCAAATCCTCATCCGTTCTTCGTTTCTCTATCAAGTAATCACAGGCAAGTAATCATCTTATAAGTTCCTATGTTTTGTGAAGGAAAACTGGCCTATTTTGTTATCAAAGTGGATCACCATGCAGTAGTTTCGTTTTGTGATTATTTGTATATGATTTATGTGTTTTGGTTTCAAGCTTTGGCCGCTGTATATGAAAAGGCATGCGCCGTTGTAGTTGATTATGTGGAATCCTGCAAATCCCTACCCCGTGAACCCCTTCTTGTGGTGACTTCGTTGCTGCGTGGGTTTGAGGGAAAAAGGTGGGATTTTTGGGATTGATGAGGTTGGAGCAATTGAGTTCTAGGCTTGGATCTTGTTTGCCATGTGTATAGCGTTCGAATCTATAGTTTAAGCATGAATAATAGCAGAGATTAGGCGTGGACTGTTTGGGATGAAGTTTGGATACGTCGGTGTTTATGGTTCTGCAGTTGTTGCAGAAAACGCAGAGGAAATTTTGGAGAAACTGCTGACATCGACCGATCGATGTCAGAGATCGATGTCCTCTTATGGACATCGATCGATCGATGTAGGGTGACCTGAGAGATCGATGTCCTCTGTTGGACATCGATCGATCGATATACGTGAGGGCTGAGAGATCAATGTCCTCTGTTGGACATCGATCGATCGATGTATAAGGGGCTGAGAGATCGATGTTCTCTGATGGAATTCAATCGATCGATGTGAGGGTATGAAGTCACATCGATCGATCGATGTGAGGGGATGATGTCCATCAATTTTGTGGGAAAATAGGGGAAGAAAGAGGGAAGCTCGGGGAAATCTTTGGATGACCTTAGAGACTTCTTAAGACCTGATTAAAGGTAGTCTAAGCCTTGGGAACATGACTTAGGATGGTGAATCAACTTGGTGACTTCAATGGGTCGTCGACTCGGAATTCAATGTGGACGACTTAGAAGGGTTAGAAAATAAACGTACGAGGTGTCTAAGAGTTCAATGATGGGAGTGTTCACATTGGTGTATGAGGTTTGGTAGCAAGATTAAGGTATGACGATCTAGTTGAAGTCTAAGCGTTGATGTGTAAGCTAGAGAACTCTTGTGTGTTACTTGTACTTGCGCATGTGAATATGAGCTGCATATGTGAACGAGAAATGTGATTGAAACGAGGAGTCTCGCATCATCGCATCATGGCATGTGTAAACCGGGATAGAAATATAAGCCGGGGCACATTGCAGGGCACAAAAGGCTGTAACATAAACCGGGATGGAAATATAAGCCGGGGCGCGTTACAGGGTATAAAGTCCTCTGTAATGTAAATCGGGATGGAAATATAAGCCGAGGCGCATTGCAGAGTTTTACGAGATCTGTGATATAAATCGGGATGGAAATATAAGCCGAGGCGCATCACAGAGCATACGAGCCTGTAACGTAAACCGGGATGGAAATATAAGCCGGGGCGCGTTACAGGGTAACGAGTTACGAGACCGGACATTGTGACATGCATTGCACTGATTTGAAAAGAAATGGCTCATGCATTGGTGATTGTGTAATGTAGTGCATATTTTGACATGCATCACGAGAGTCGTTGTGGTATGGATGTGCGTGGCATTTGTTTGTCATTGATTTGCTAATTGTGTTCGAATTGCTATACTTGTTGTTACGTGATTCGTTTATATATTTGAATTATTCATTACTCACGTCTTGCCATGTGTTGATCCCGTATGTCTTATAAGCGGGTTACTTGCTAGCGTTTTTTGCTAAGGGTACTGCCTTTGTGATACAGGAGAACCTGAGTACGATATGATTTTAATTGAGGACGACGGCGAGTGGGCAGAATGGGATGTCTAGACCTGATGGAGAGAATTGATTAGATAGTTTCTATTATTTCTGTTTCTTAATTCATTTGAGGTTTTAGATGGCTGCGACCCTATACAGTTTTTGATATTCACATTGTCTTTTGACGTACTGCATTGATGGTTTAGATTTACGAGATGTGTGTTTCCGTGCTTATTTCTCTTACGTCAATGATGATGTGTATTCGAGAGATGAGACGTCTTGTAGTCTTCTAAGTAAGCTACGACGGGTGTACCGGTTCGGATTCCGCTGTCCGGGTCGGGGCGCTACAAAAACACTCCTTAAGATGTCTAGTTTATGTTTCCAAAAGGACCTGATCTTGAGCAATTCTTGATGAAAACAGAAATCAAGTTTTCTCAAAAGTGTTTTGCTATTTTTTCAAAACGTGAGAAATCTGCAGTTAAAACAGGCAGAAAAAGGAAAAGTGAAAAGAAGACAAGAACACTAAATATTATCCTGGTTCAGTCAATGTGACCTACTCCAGTCACAATGAACATCTTTCCTTGGATTTCACTATGGTATGAACAAAATTACAACAAGAAGCTTGATCCTTGGGTTAAACACCAACCCTATTCAAGACTTGGATGAACACCTCTATGCAACTCTTGGTTGCAACATCTCTATCACATATTGATGTAGCCTTGTAGATTTGGCTAATCAATCTTACAAATGAGACACAAGATGCTTGTAGCTTTACAACAAATATTACAAGAACACCTTGGCTACAAAGAATGAAACAAGAATGAAGAGAAGAAGATAGCAAGACAATGAATTTCAACTTTTGCTTTCAAGTGTGTGTTCTTCTTCTTCACCTTTGCCTTCTATTTATAGTGTGAAACGACCCTTGAAGATAAGAACTCCAATGTGTCAATGTCTTCATCATCAATGCTTAAGTGTCTTCACATCATTGGTTGGCGATATAAACACCTTGTACACTTGGCAAAATGAAACAACACAATTGGTCTACCTTTGCACTTGTAATTGCTGAATTTTTGGTCTGGAAAATGACTTGGAATTGCTTTGAAAAATGAAGATAATACCAAGGGATAATACCAGCAAGAAACTCTCAACTCCTTGGCAAGATAATAGGGCATGTTAGGCTGAATTTGGACTCAAAAAATCTGCCAAAAAAAGCCATGTAGCCGTTGGCCCCTTTTTGAATTTTCCAAGTTGGCAATTTTGCCAACTAGCTTCTTTTTGGTTGGTCCACTTGGCATAAAGTCATAAAATGAATACACCATCATTTAAACATGTAAATACACGTTTGTAGGCTTGTATATATGAATATCAACTCAGATTTTTGAAGAATATATCAACAAATAATAATTGGCAAGATTATGTCAACATATAATATCGAAATTCCCACGATTTCTCCTTATATGGTGTGATGAATTCCACATCACAAACACCTTCAAATTCTCTTAAAAATGATGAGTAAGACTCTCCAATAACATATATAAGAAGGTCTTCAATAAAAAAATAGAATGTGACATCACAACTCGTCACATATCCTGCTACGGTCGATAATATCATCAAGTGAGATAAATAATAGAAAACTACCAAATAATCTTCAAGATAATCATAAATGAATTTCAGAATGAAGATAATAATATACTCAAGTGATTTCTTGAGTAAAATACGGAAACTGTTCTCAGGGGTAAAATGACCAAAATACCCCTGGTGAGAAAAAACTTCAGAAATGATCCTGATAGTCAGAAATAGATATAATAACACCTTTGTGATGATAAATAAGGGATGAATGTGTCCTTGAAATATTGTCACCATGTCAAGTTCATACACAAAATCAAAATACCAATTTTTCCCTTTTTGGTCAGTTGTAGGAACTTTCAAGACACATTAGTCACAATACATTTATAATCATCAGAAACACATAATAAAAACATGACGAATATATATAAAACATGTACAAACGAAAACAACCATTTTATTATATTTTAGAAAAATATTTCTAAAAACGCTAGACATCGATCGATCGAAGTGCCTTAGCTTCAGAGATCAATGTACAGTGAGTTCCACAGTTTGTCTCTGACCTACATCGATCGATCGAAGTTAGGGTTTGATGTACATCGATCGATTGATGTGCCTCGGGTTTAGAGATCGATGTCTCACAGTAAGGTCTTGATTTTTCTCTGCCTTACATGGATCGCTCGATGTGAGGGATCGAAGTACATCGATCGATCGAAGGTCAAAACCTGAGAGATCGATGTCATTTTTTTTTACTTTTCAACTTTTAATCATTTAACATTATGTGCGACATCATTTAAAATCATGACCTTGAAAATTATCCACACATATTTCTCAACAGATGAAATCTAATACATCAAATGAAGTCGAACAGTCAGGTATAAACGAAATAAATAAGAAATCCATCAAGTCCCTAAATGTCTCGCAAAGCTCACTCGCCCAAGCTAGCGCAATCTGACTTGTACTCTACGAGGATATAATCGTACTCAGGCTCACTTGTAGAAGGAATAGTAGGGGGTGAGTGATTTAGAATCACCCGTAGGTTACTCGTCTTTTTCCAGAAAGAAACCATACTTACAATAAACAAACAAACGTAGAAGGCAAATAACAAAATACATGATCCGATCGCAAGGTAAGCACACAATAACCAATATAATATCTCACATATCCATATAATCCTAGTAACAGCACGGAAGCATAAAGTAAATAATTGCGTAAAGTAAGTCACTCCATGTAATAATGCATAACATCATGATGCATGTCCCCACTTCTATATGTCACACGCAACAAAGATCATGTCATGCAAAATGTCCATACCTCTACCGTGCAATGCATGATCCCCGGAGATTGTGACCGTGGGATCCCCCCACCACCGGCCACTAGGACCTGGGTGTCTATAGCTCCTGTGCTATAATCCACCATACTTGAGCGTCTGTGACCCATACGCCACAATCCACCATATGTGGTTGTGGGTACTACCCACCACTGGTCACCTGACTAGGTGTATGTGGCCCATGCGCTACAATTCACCATAAATGCAATTCTCATACCATGAATGCCATACAAATTCAATTTTCCCATATTATTTAGGGTATGTGCACCCTTTCCTTGTCTCCTTCAATATTTATTTATTGGTGTATTAATTATCTTAAAGATGCCAAGTTCGTATTTGCCATCAAATATGTTTTCCACCGTTTTTATTAATTTTCTAGCATTTTCTAATCTTTTTAATTTTTTTCCTATTTATTTTCGAATTATTTTAATTATTTAAATTAATATAACTTCTGAAATTAGGTAAAAATAACTTATTTTTAGCATTCTATATTTTCTGGAATTTAATTATATTTTTTTGGAATTTATTTATATTTTTTTTAGAATTTTAAACTAATTTTAATTAATTATTTATTAATTATTTATTTCCAGGAATTAATTTCTAGAATTTCTTTTCTTTTTTCTTTTTATTTTCCCCTTTTCAGTCGGGTCACCCGACCCATTTTTCTTCTTGGGCCGGCCCACTATCAGACCTGGCCTGCTAACCCAAAACCCTTTTTTCTGCAGCTCAGCCCAACCCGATTTCAGATCAGACAAGGCTGGCTTGGTCCAGCCCGCCACTGGCGAGTCACCTACTCTGCCATCTGGGTCAGCATGGGTAAGCCCGACCCGGCTGACCTGGATTTTCTTTTTTTTAATTTCCTATTTTTTCTGACCTCAATAAAATCTTCATTTTAAATCGACCCAAACCAATTTCATTTGACTCCTTTTAACGCAACATATCTACTGTATCGAACACATCAGCGTGTGTCATGCATGCGCCGCCAGGGGCCACGCGTGGGCTCCACGCGCCTCCCCGGAACGCCACACGTGTGCTACATGTGCCACCGTCCAGCCCTATTTTTCAATTTCCAGATTATTTCCAGCATAATGTCCGGGCTATGTGACCTATTTCTAAGGCTATTCGTGTAATTTTCTATTTTATCACGTAAAAATCCATTCTTTTAATTTCTTTTCGGGTCACACTATCATCACAATAGCACTCACACATACTCACACATACGAACAATATAAGAAAATATGCATATAAAATCATATACAATGTAAGCATGATCCGACACATGAAGTGCGGACAATCCGAGAAGAGGGAAAGGTAACCTACCTTTTCGGCGAATTTCCTACGCGTTTTCTTCTTCCCCTTTTTCCTAGGTGCTGGCCAAATGTATGTGTGGGTGGTTGGTGGCCGATGTTCTTCTTTGGTATAGGAGGTAGGGTTAAATTATATGGGTATGTGTGTGTGTTTATATATATATATTTTTTTTAAGCAAATGAAATTTTTATTAAGAGAATGCCTCACTTATGGCGGCAAGTGAAATTTTTATTAAGAGAATTCCTCACTTATGGCGGAAGAATACCGTAGTACATCATAAAGAAAAGTTCGTCATATGAAAAAAGAAAATGTAAAGAACTAATAATGATCAATCTCCAATCATATATGATATGCCGCATTAAAACCTTGCCAAGTAAAACCACCCTTGTGGATAAAACCTTGGCGAAGGTAAAAGCGTACATATATATACAATTGAAGTATTGATATAATACAAATCGTAGTGTAATACATTTGTGAAGAAGAAAACCATCGATGAAGATAACTGCCCCCAGGCGATGTCGTACTTTGATGCCGCTAAGGACTACTGGTTGAAGACAATAAGTCACCCAAGAACCCAGTTGTCGTAAAGCGTTGCTTGTGCAATATGCCAAACCGCTTGAAAAAGGATCCTCCTCAAAGTGGAAATATGAGTATGACCTCGTAATGAATTCCCCAGATATATGCCAAACAAGAGCAATGGTTAAGTGTGTACAAAATATAAAAAACAATAGCTACAAGACATAAACCATAAACATACCAAAGTTGCCTGTATTTAGATAAGATACAGGCAATAGTGTAATAAGAGTAGCTATGTATCCGAGTGTAGACTTGAAATCAGAAAGAAGAGAAACATACCGACCATGCCAATTGTGACGTAGGCAACTGCAACAAAAATGGGCCAATCCTATGGGTGACATCGAGCCCTTATAATCGTAAGTTTGGAACAGTAACATCAAGTTGTAGGGCCCCACGAACTTCATATGGTAGCTCAGAGAAAGATGTATAGGTGGTGACGCCTGCCAAATTGAAGCCATGATGTGATAAACTGTGAGCTGTTGTATTTACTTCAGAGGACAATACTGTACCTAAGAAGAGTTTAAGTAGAGAATAGATATTGCTCGGCCTAGGTCAGTGTAAAGGGGACCCTTAAACTGATCTAGATTGCTGAGATGGGAAAGTATTAGGCGACAATCTGTTTCGATGATGATTCTATCATATTCCCTCGCATAGAATAGTAAGGCAAATGTCATCGCGTTAAGCTCTGCCCGTAAAGGTGAAACCGCCGGCATCAAAAAAATAGCCAAAATGAAATGGCCTTCCGAATTCCTCAATATTGCTCCAGCAGGCGCTTGTGATCAGCCGACAAAAGTATCGACATTTAACTTGAACCTGCCTGATGGTGGAAGCTCACAACGTATTATCCTAATACGACGACATCGAATTAGTGGTGAGAAATGCATAGCTGTCAACTACGGTATTGGCTGCGGGAATTTACTGGCCCTTTGTTGATGTGCACCAAGTGTATATATGCGTGCGAACCTGCTCATATAATCTTCTATGCGAAAAATGTACAGTCCCAAATCTTATGGTTGTGTATTCTTTCCAAATCACCCGAGTAACCATGGAAGGATAATAGCCCTTAACTGTCCAATCATAGAAGTAGATGATGGAATCCGCCACCAACAAATCAACTGTGTATAAATAGATGATTGCTGAGGCATTGGCCCATGAAAAAGAATGGATATTTCCTGCCAGAGAGATTTTATAGGAGGACAATGCAAGAAGATATGATCCTAGGTATCGGAGTGTTGCCGACAAAAGGCACATTGAGAGGGAAATACTCACAACCATGAACTTAAATTATCCACCACTGAAGAGATCGCGTCCATAATCGCCAGAGGAAGATATGGCATCCCGGATGTGATCCCGACCACCAGATATAGCGATAACTATCAAAAGATGACGCAAAAGAGGATAGCAATTTGTATGCAGACTTTAACGTGAACTGACCTGATAACTCCGGAAGCCAATTATAGTCATCATGAACGATTTCCACCCTCTGAATCATATACCCATGAATGCTGCATATCCTCTTCCAAATTGCTGAATCATAAATGTGTGAATATACCGCACTTCGACGACCATATTTTGCCCAACAATATTCAGCCCAGAGTGATGTGGATTGATGGTATTTCCACCACATAGAGCAATCGTATGATTTCTGGACTACTGCTAAATTGCGGATACCAAGCCCACCGGCCTCAATGGGTTGACAGACATGTTCCCATGAAATCCAATGGTGAGGATCATTCCATAAAAAGTTTGCCATCTTGTGATGTAATGAATTCAGGGCACTCTTTGGCAATCTTGAACTAGCTATGATATGTGAAGGCATAAAGCATAAAACGTGTCGAATAAGGATCAGTCGACCAGCCATAGAAAGAAGCTTTGTTGATCAAGCATTTAACTTTATATCAAATTGATTAAGCAGAGAGACACAATAAGGTGCCTGATTTATGCCCTTATAAAGAAACAAACCAAGATATTTGGTAGGTAAAGAAGTCACGCGCATGCCTAATGCTTGCGATACCCGCGAACTAAAGACTCCTGCTCCAACTATTACTTGACTTTTATTGTAATTGACCAACTGACCTAAAGCTTGCTTATATAAGTCAAAAAACTGATGAAAACACCACAAATTCTGTATTGATCCATTCAGAAAAACAACCAAATCGTTCGCAAATGCCAGATGTGAAATATGAGGCACCCTGCCAGCCTGAAAACCTTGAATGTAGCCATTGTGCATAAGGGCCTTAAGTCCGCATGAAAAGCCTTCCGAGGCCAAAATAAATAACAAAGGAGATAGGGGATCTCTTTGCTTTACACCGCGACCCTACTCGAAAATATCCCACCGGTTTACCATTAATCAACACCGAACATCCTGTGGTTGAAAGATTATTCAATAAGATTCGAATTAAACAGGAATCAAATCTCAACCGATGCAAGAGTTTATCCAAGTAACCCTAACAAACGCGATCAAATGCCTTTGCAATATCAAGGTTAACAATGACATGGCCACCTCGAACTAGTCTATCCAATATATATACCATCTCCTGAGCAAGAAGAATATGCTCAATAACACCACGGCCTTTCATAAAACCTGCTTGTTCCGGAGAAATTAATCGCAGAAGAAGTGTTGAGAACTGCGTAGCTAGGAGCCGAGTGATTACCTTGGAGAAAAAATTAGTTAAACATATTGGACGATAATCAACAAAAGTCTCAGGATTTTCCACCTTTGGTAAAAGTGTAATGAGGGCCGAAGCAACTGATGATGGTGGGAAAATTCCAAGGAAAAATACTTGTACAGCTTTAAGCACATCCATATGAATTACTTGCCCAAAGTGCATATAAAACGATCCTAGGAATCCATCTAGTCGGCCACACTAGTAGGGCTGAGATCCCAAACTGCTTGACGAACTTCTTATAAGGAGGGAATAGACAGCAGAGAACGATTGTCCTCTTCTGTTAACACGTGAGGAATATACTACAAAATATCATCATGGTTGAATGAAGAGCCTTACGCAAATAAAGACTGATAATATCGTATCACCTCCCTCTCAATTCTGATGAGTTTATGCATTCAACTCCATCCTCTCGAAGGATGCGACGAATGCTCTACCAATTTCTTCGATATTTAACCATTTGATGATAGAACTTGGTGTTAGCATCTCCCTCTTTTAACCATTTGACATTTTCTTTTTGCTTCCAGAAAAGCAAGGCACGAGATTGAGCACATCGCAATAACACCATACTCCTAGAATAGTCAGCGCGGGTTAACTCGGAGGGAGCCGTATCGTATTCTCTCTCACAGTGCGTAGCCTCCGTTTTTGCGACAATTACCGTCGTCAAATACATTGCCAAAAACATCCTTATTCCAATGACGTAAGATAGTCTTAAGTTTTTGTAGCTTATCATATAGTCCACGCATGCCACCCACAGTTAGAAATGAAAGCCAATGATGCCGCACCAAGCTATCAAAGTCAGGATGCGTGGTCCAAACCTCCAAATAGCGAAAAGAACATACCGTAGTAGGACACTCAGAAGTACAGTCCAAATAAAGTGGCAAACGGTCAGAGGTGGAACGATTCAGATGCTGATAAGATACCGACGAAAATAAATCAAAGAAAGATTGTGAACATAAGAACCTATCCAAACGGGACCAAGCTGTCCCTAAGCAACGACCATCACACCAAGTATAAGGAGAGCCCTGATAATGTATAGACTGAAGCGAGCATGCCGAGACCCAATCACTAAAGTCCTGCAGAGATCGAAAAGATGGTGTGGAATGACCCTTATGTTCGTCAAGAGACAGGAAAGTATTGAAATCACCTCCCACAAGACACCGATCATTTATCCCACTAATAAATCCCACAAGGTCAGCCCATAAAGGCCAACGAGCCGCCACAGAATGTAGTCCATAAACAAAAGTGCACCAAAACACATCACCAGAAGGAAGCCACTGAAACAGTAAAGAATGGTTCTGAACACCGCTACGTTCCTCCTATAATTGAAGCATAAATTCTCTCCAAAATATCCAAATATTATCCTCACAAACCAAAATTGCTCGAGAAAAACCAAATTTTAGACGCTACGATAATAATGATGATAGCCGAGACTTGGGCTCAATAACAACCAGAATAGACAATTGATATCGACGAATTAAAGACAAAAGACAATCTGCAGAGGTTCGAAGGCCTTGAACATTCCATAACAAGATCTTCATTAGGATAAAACATCAAAACAATATTAGATTTGAGTTGCCCGTGAATGATCAAATCTCGGACGAAGTGACCGTGACGCCCTTATACTGCCTACTGCTGTATCTTCGGTGGCACCTGGAACTGATCAGAGACAACAGACAAAAGCTCCTCATGCGGTTGATCCAACACAACAGCGGTTATTCGATTATTGATAAAAGTCAAGAGATGATCATCCGAGACTACGGCTATTGACTGATGTGGACTTTAGCTAGGTCAACCTCACCACCAAAGAACGAAGCCAATTCAGTGAAAGACGATATATCCTAATGCATGGTATCATCAATCCCTTTTAGCCTTGAAAGATCCTATGCGTAAGACACCAAAGAAGGGCGAATAATATCCAGAGATAAATGAGATGATGGACGTTGGGATGGAGCAGACAATGGCTGGGATGGAACAGGTGGTTCTGGCATATTCTTTTTGGGGGTCCATCGTTGTTGGGGTGGCTTAGCAGAATTATCAGGGCATTTGGCATTGGACATCGGTGGATCAGAAGGTTGAGAATCAACTATGGCATCAGTTTCAGTTTTCCCACATTTATCCAAATTATGACCCAACCGAGAAGCGCGAATTGCAATATAAAGGCAAATCTTCATAAACAGCTGATTGTGAGATACATCGGGATGATACCTGGATATAAACCCAAGAAGGAAGGTCTTTGGAGACATTTATCTTAATACATAAATGAGCAACAGAAGGACGCAAAACCTCAGTGGTAGCACTGTCAAGCTTCATTGGTGTTCCCAGCATGCTACCGATTTGAAAAAGCACCAAACGATGATGAAAATGTATGGGTAATCCTTGCAACGACACCCAAACAGGAACAATGGGGACATCTACTTTCGGATCATAATCCGGCGTCCATTTGGTGACATGCATATATTTGCCTGCTATAGTCCAACTTTCGCGTGCAAAACAACATAGGTAATCTTGCTCTTGCATAAAATGCATCAAAACATAGGTTGAATAAAGTAATTCAATACGTACCGAACTGACAAATCCAATTTGACCAATGTTAAGCGGATAGTGGCCATTGGAGGACGATCATACCAAAAGTGCCAACTAAAGAAAACCGATAAGGTTCGGCTAATGCAGCGATTTCATCATCCATGAATGAGATCACGGGACTGCCCTTGTATTTGTGAATCAGTTTCTGTGATATAGCAAGGCCAGAAAAATGAAACAATGAGGCGTAAGACTTCGGAGCCGAAACCGTTGTCGATGGAACCACTATCGCGAAAGATGTTGTAACTGCTGGAATTACGATAGAAGTCGATGGAAGAGTAGTGGCCATTAGGAACCAGTCGAAGGTGATGTAGAAACAGCAAAGAATCAGAAACAGAGAGGGAGGAATGATTGCAGCAGAGAATCGGCGGCGGCATTATGCCACTGTCTATGATCGCCTTGCAGCCCTCATGCCAAAGGGAAATTTTTTTTCAAGTGTTGGTTTATATACACACACACACACATATATATACATATACATATATATATGTATATTTATTTCTATAGACCGTGGCTACGCTCTGGAGAATGATGACTGCAATTGCGGCGATAGATGTTGCCGCCGGCGCCCCCAGGCATCCGCCTCCTCATCACCGTCGGACTTCATCCGCCATCATTCGGCTAACATTATCTGATATTCACCCACCCCATTCTTCGACAGCCGCTATTTATTCAATCCAGCAAATGACGACAGTGCCGCCGCCTTCATTTGCGGCGGCAGTTTCCGGATCATCATCTCCATCATGCAACATCTCAATTTCGCCTAAGACAGTCTCGCGATATAAAGGCATCCCTATGATATCATTTCTGGATTCTGAGATTGATGCCCTTGCTGTACCATTCACATATTCATCGGTAGGTACATTCTGGTATGGCCGCCCTCCTTTGAAAGTTGTCCGTGACGTTTTTGAAAAGATAGGTTTTCATCATGGTCTGCGGATCACTCTTATCGATCAAACGCATATTCTTTTGAATTTTCATAATGAAGCGGACTATTTGTGTTGTATTTATCGACGTTCATGGCATATTTCTGGCTATCATATGCGAATAACAAAATGCACTGTTGATTTTGATCCCACTGCTGATGTCCCCATTGTCCCAATTTGGATTGCATTCCTTGGGCTCCCAATTCACCTTCATCTTCGTGAAGCTTTGTTTGAAATTGTACGTCCCATCAGTTCTCCCATAAAACTAGATGTAGCTACATCTGAGGGGCTACGACCATCTGTTGCAAGAGTGTTGTGTTGAGATAGATGTCTCTCAAGAATTGCCACAGAAGATTTATTTGCAGGCTAAGAATAGATTTATCCTGCAGTCAGTTGTTTATGAAGATCTTCCGCTGTTTTGTACATCATGTCGCCGATTAGGACATGCAACGGGCTTATGTTCCACAAAAGCTCATACTCCTATTCCGCTGCCACCGCCGCCGCTGCCACCCTGCCCGCCTGCCAAACGGTGGACTCTGATAAAGAAAAACCCCATAACTGAGCCGCCAGCATATTTACCGTCCACAGGGGATCAAACCCACGTTCCCCTTGATCCTCCAGAGATTAATCCTCCAAGTGTTGCTCACACCATACCGCCTGGAAATGATAGTGATCTGCAGGATGACATTTTTTGTGACGTTGCGGAACCTCCTCTACATAATAACTTGGATCATGAAGAATTGGGACATTCCTCACATACTGAATTGCCTGTGGACCTGACTGACGGTTTGCAGCATGTTCCAGAGGATGTTGCACGTCGCATGCAGTTACTCCCTCCATCACCTGATGTGGAGGTCTTGATCTCGAGATTGCAGGAAACTATTGAGGAAGCTGAATTTATTCCTGTAGTACCTCGTCGCAAACGCCGGGCCAGAAAAGATCTTCCACATTTACCACCATCTACTATACTGACGCGCAGTGCTTCCCATGTCTTGCAGGGAAGTGACTCTACTCTTTCTCAATGAATGCATTAATATGGAATATAAGAGGAATGCGTGCCTCTCTACCTCGATTGCATCTTTTGATACGTGACCATCACTTAAATTTACTTGCTCTTCTGGAACCAAAACACCCTCCCTCACGCATTACCGATTTTGGTTTGGACCTTGGTTTTTTCACATTATTTTGCTACTTAGTCAGAACGTATTTGGTTTTTCTGGCGTGATTCAGAGTTTCGTTTGCTTGCTACGCAGGATCAAGATCAAGTGGTTCATTTCACATTACTCTTTCGTCCACTCCAATTTACTTTTGTATTATCGGTAGTATATGCCAAGCACACATCATCTTTACGTCGTCCTCTGTGGCAATCCTTATGTGACTTTTCTAGGGATTCCACGTTTCCATGGCTGGTAGGAGGGGATTTTAATACATTTCGGACTCTCGATGATCATAGTGGACGCTCACACCCCTCCCTTGCGGTGTTACAGGACTTTAATGACTGTATTGAATCTTGCTCTCTTATGTCTCCGCCCTTTCATGGGCCCATATTTACCTGGATTGATGGCAGGGGTTTAGGCCGTGTTCTTAGAAGATTGTATTGGCTATTTGTAAATTCTTCTTTTCAAGATGTGTTTGAGGACATGTAGCTTACGCATCTTCCACGAGTTTCTTCGGATCACACTCCCATATTGTTGGTATGTCGCTTAAATACGGCTGGGGGATGCCGCTCTTTTCGTTTTCTGGACTCTTGGTTACCTCATCTGGACTTCTACTCTTACATGCAGAATGTGTGGTCCTTGTATCCCACTACGGGAGGTATGTATGGTTTTTATTCCAAATTATTTTCTCTGAAGAGGGATGTCCAGCGGTGGAATAAAGATATTTTTGGAAATATTTTTACTAATCTTATGCAAGCCGAGGCTACTTTAAATAGTGCTGAGCGCATCTGTGATGCTGACCCTAATGATGAGACGCGTGAGGCATATCATCGGGCAAAAGCTGAATATCTTCAGGCATCCAAATATGAGTTGCATTACTAGAAGAAAAAAGCGCGGGTAAGATGGCTAAAAGAGGGTGATGCCAACACACATTACTTTCATTCTATTGTCAAAGGGAGACGGACACAATTGCGTGTCCAGCAAATACGCTCATCTTCTGGTGCACAATGCACATTGCCTCAGGACATTATGACAGAAGTTGTTTCTTTCTATACTTCTTTATTTGCTCGGGAAGCAACACATAATCATGATGCAATCTTTTCTTACATTCATCGCCTGATATTGGAGGAAGACAATGCCATGCTCACACAGTTGCCAATGGAATCCGAGGTCAAGGAGGCAGTGTGTCATCTAGACCCTCAGAGTGCAGCAGGACCAGATGGTTTCAATGGTAAATTTTATCGTTCATGTTGGTCTATTATTCATACGGATGTGTTGAAGGAAGTGCAGGAATTTTTTATTGGCGTCCCACAGCCCTCAGTGATGGCTAGTGCTTTAATCACCTTGATTTCAAAAACACCATCTCCTCAAACAATTAGTGATTTTTGGCCTATCTGCGTCACAAATTTTTTGAGTAAAGTTTGTACGCGAATCATTGCCACCCGCTTGGGTAAGTTTCTTCCCAATTAACATCTCAGGAGCAGACAGGATTTTTGCCTGGACATGATATTTCCACGCAAGTCTTAATGGCACGGGAGATGATTCATATGCTTGATAAAGGAGGTTCTCAATTGTGTTTGAAGTTGGACATGATGAAGGCTTTTGATAGAGTCAGCTAGGAATATTTGGACCTTCTACTCAAACGGTTTGGTTTCTCTAATTTTTTCATTTGCATAATTCTAAATCATTTGCGCGCCACCGCTTTGGCAGTTTTGATTAATGGTCAACCTTCTGGATCATTTCGGCCTTACAAAGGTGTAAAGTAGGCTGACCCGTTATCACCTTTAGTTTTTATACTTTCATCTGAGGGTTTCAGCAGAGGCTTAAAATCGTTGGTTGCATCTGGCGAGTTACAGCCTTTTTGCCTAGGCATAGTACCTTTTGCTGTCACGCATCTAGCTTATGCAGATGATCTTCTTGTTTTTTTGCGTGGTACACAATGGAATTTACGACGGTTTCATTCATTCTTATCTTTGTATGAATCTACTTCGGGCCAGAAGGTGAACTTTCATAAGAGCAGTTTTATTCCATCGGCCAGCACATCGATACATCAGAGACGCACATTTGAAACAATATTGAGCATGCGGTGTATTGGATTGCCATTTCGCTATCTTGGGTCCTATTTACATAAGGGGATCAATCGTTTCTAGATATTGTACTTTCTTGCTACAACACATTTGATGACCGACTGCATGGATGGCATTCCCGATTACTTTCTTCAGCAGGGCGCCTTGACTTACTTCGTTCCGTGATTTCTGCTCTCCCATTACATATTCTTGCAGCTGGAGGTTTGCCAAAATCCGTGATTAAAATTATAGAAAGGAAAATGGCGGCATTTACTGAGGACATCGGCATCACTGGGTTGCTTGGTCGACTATTTCTACACCTACGGAGGAAGGTGGATTGGGGCTTCGTGATCTCAGCAGTTTACAAAAGGCTTATCACTGTCATATTTGGTTGTCATATCAGCAGCAAGACACTCTTTGGAGTACATATATGTACAGAAAATACGGACATTGTGGTGATTATTTACCTAGGTTACCAGATTCACCTGTTTGGAAGCTTATCTGTTGAATTCATGCTACCTGCCAGGCTCAGACTGACAACCAGGTCACGCATCTTAGTTGGACACCCTCGGCTTCGGGAGAATTCTCTTTGCGCTCAGCCTATGATATATGTCGGACACCCCATCCCACACTGCTTTATGCGAAATTCATTTGGTTTAAGCATCATTCGCCAGCCACTCAACTGCTACTATGGCATCTTTTTCATTCTGCTATGACATTTGAGGACTACTTTGGTAAGCATTCTGCCACTCGTCCCACACAATGTCCTTTTTGTAAGCTAACTTCGGCCACGATGGATCAAGTCTTTCTCTACTGCGTTGGCATTCGCCCCATTTGGGATTTCTTTGCATATGAGCTACATTGTTTGTCCTCCATGTCACTACCTCTTTGTTCATATTTGTTATCTTGGTGGTATCGCGCTACATTTTCATCATTCTTGGGATTGTTAAAAATTGTTGTTCTAGCTATTATTGTGTCCAATATATGGCGCACTTATGCATCATGAGTGTATGGTTCATCAAGCTCTTTTGCTCAGTCTTCTATTCGGGCTTCCATCCATTTCGACATTGTCATGTGGAGTAAGACTATTCATGGCTCCAAACTTGCGGGAGGGATGATATCACAGCCTTCATGGATTCCTACTCTTCGATCTCCACGCCCGCAAGTGGTGCGTTGGCTCTGTCCTCTTTCTGGTAGGTTCAAGTTAAATGTAGATGCGGCGGTGGGCTGACGTTATGCAGCCGGGGGGGCTATTTTGTGCGATCATGCGGGTATCTGTGTGGGAGAAATTTCTTTTCGCTTGCCGCCAAGTACACCGATTATTGCAGAAATATAGTCAGCGGTGTTTGGTTTTCTATATTTCCTCCCACGTTATCGTTCCATTATTCTCGAAACGGATTGTGCTCAGATGATATCACGTTTACGGCAGCAACATTCGATTTTTGGGAATTATCATCTGCGATTATTACAGACACTGCTTGACCTTCATCGGCTGGATTTCGTCCATACTTATAGGGAGGCAAACATGCCTGCTCACTACCTTGCTCAGCACGCAATGCTGGTGCCTCAGACAACCTACTTCTCTCACCATAACCTTCCGCCAATAGTTCTTGCCTCCATATCATTGGACCTCTCATCCGTGAGTTTACGCTTCCCTTGACCGTTTCTGGTCTTCCAAATGGATTGGCATTCATTTCTTTCTTCTGCTTGTTCCATGGAGGGGGCAGGCAGGCTCGGTATGCTTTACATTCTGTCGGTCTCTTTCTCTTTGTTATGTCTGGTATATCTGTTTGACTTAGCATTTTCTTTCACATGTGCATGGATGGGGGAATTTGGCATGGTGCTTTTTATCTCCCACACGGATGACGCAATGGTTGTTGTGAGGCTGGCGCTTCAACACTCATCACTTGCTACTTCAGGGGCGGACTCTTTATGGCTCTCTTCTCTAGCAATTTGGATTGTATTTTCTATCATAGTGTACTGTAACGCCTATCACTACTCCAATCATATAAATATGTATGCTTTTCCCTTCGCCAAGCTTTTATCCACAAGGGTGGTTTTACTTGGCAAGGTTTTAATGCGGCATATCATATATGAGTCGGAGGATGATAATCATCAAATTTTTTCTTTCTCTATACACTAACGTAGATTTTTATCTGTAATAAGGTTTTCCTCCGCCATAAGAGAGGCTTCCTTCAACAAAATCGTTCTTTAATAATATATATATATATATATATATATATATATATATATATTCCTCAGCCAGGGTTTTATCCACAAGGGTGGTTTTACTTGGCAAGGTTTTAATGCGGCATATCGTGTATGATTGGAGGTTGACTATCCTTATTATACTTCATTATCTTTTTGCATATGACGCTTTTACTGTACTATGGTTTTCCTCCGCCACAAGCGAGGTAGCATATTAATAATAATACATGCGGCTTTATATAATATATCTATCTATATATATATATATAATACTCTCCTCACTTTGTCATTTGTCACGCTAGCATACATCCCACACGAGATAAATAAGGTTGCGCATTATCTAGCTCAATACGGTCAGTCTATCAATTATTCGTTCAATTCGACAGTCTCCAAGATCTTCCACCTCTAGTACGTGAAATAGTGAAGACTGATAATGTTTCAAACCTTCGACATGGATGACATCTATTTTACAGCTATTGATCTTGACTGTTGCCCATATCAACCCAAGATATGGGGAACCTGGGTACGCATTTTCTTCGTATTACTTACATCATTTCATGTTGGATGGTTGTCTGTATCATTGTATACAGACAACACGGGTAGTCCACCTTCGTCACTCATATTTTATCACAATTGGACATTAAATGAACTTTTCCTTACTTTGCTCTTTTTCGAATTGCTAATATGATAGGTACGCCTATGAAGATGGATGCTGCTACCACGTCTGTGACTCGACCTTCGGTGGCACGATTATATGTAGAACTAGATGTTTCCAAAGAATTGCCACAACGAATTTTTATTCAAGGGCCAACAAAGATTACCACGCAGACTGTGGAATATGAGGATTTACCATCCTATTGTGGAAGTTGCTTCCACCTAAGACATGTGACTGATGGCTGCAGCAAAGCAACTTTAGAGGTGACTATGAAACCACCTATGCCCAAGGCGCAGCGTCAAACTGGCAAGGATCCCAAACAACGATGGACACCCAAGAAAAACTTACCAGTTACACCCGCTGTGCATCCGATTCACAGCATCACAATGCATGCGACCCAACCAGAGGTATATCGGACGAACCCTATAGTGACTACGCCATCTGCGCCTTCGCCGTCAGTGGGCCATCTTTCGTCCCCAGATATTTGCCAACCTCGTGTGGTATCCACTTCACAGGATATCTCACGTCTCAAAGGAGTTGATGATTGTATTATTCGAGATTTGGCACAACAACAGGATTTTTCATCCTTATTCAACATCCGGATTTTGATTCCCTTGTTCAACATCATTGGAAATCTTTTTCAGCAGTGGGAGGCATGTGGGGGCTATATGACAAACTCCGTCTACTAAAGCAGCAGTTAATAAAGTGGAATAAGGAAGTTCTCGGAAAAATTTTTGAGGTAGTGGCATTTGCGGAAGAGGAGGTTCTTAAACATGAAAAGGCTTATGATGAGTTACAAACAAAAGTATCCCATGAACAATAGCACCGAAGCCAAGCTCAGTTGAAAGTGGCGCAAAATAGAGCTTTTCTCTATTGGAAGCAAAAGGCTAATGTCAAGTGGTTAAATGAAGGGGAAGCTAATACAACATTTTATCACCAAACTGTTAAAGATAAGCGCAGGCGTCAGCTCATCTGCAAGATTCAGCGAGCAGATGGTGTAGATTGTATTTTAGCAGCAGATATTAAGGCGGAAGCGATTAATTATTTTTCCACGTTATTTGCGGCCGAGCCTGTTCATGATGTTGAATCTATTTTTCAGTTTGTTCCATCAATCCTAACAGCAGAGGATAACACAAATCTACAAAATATGCATACTTTGCAAGAGATACGCTCAGCAGTGTGGGAACTTAGTCCCACTAGCGCGGCAGGGCCTGACGGATATCCAGGATCATTTTATAGACGTTTCTGGCATCTTATATATCTTGATGTGCAAAAAGCAGTGCAAGAATTCTTTCTGGGTGTGATGATGCAAAAGAAGATGGCAGTAGCGACCATTGTCCTCATCCCTAAATTGAAGACACCTCTGACGTTTGCAGATTTTAGACCAATATGTTTGACAAACTTCATCTCTAAGGTGATCACACGATTGATATCTACTAGGCTATCTCCCATTCTACCCAAGATTATCTCGACAGAACAAGCAGGTTTTTTGCAAGGCAGAAGCATTACAGAGCAAATTCTACTAGCGCAAGAAATGGTCCATGTGATAGATAAGAAGACAAGGGGGGCCATGTCATGGTTAAATTAGATATGGCAAAGGCATTTGATCGAGTAAGTTGGCATTACTTAGAACTTCTCCTACAAAAGCTGGGCTTTCATCACGGTTGGTTCGCATGCTGATAAATAATTTGCATGCCACACGTTGTTCGATACTGTTAAATGGCAAGCAAGTTGGTTTCTTTCCTATTGGGAAGGGGGTGAAGTAAGGTGATCCATTATCGCCACTTTTGTTTATTATTGTATCGGAAGGTTTCTCACGTGGACTTAAGGATATGATCTCTCAGGGGGCAATAAAGGGTTTTCATGTGGGGCGCACACCATGTGTTTCACATTTAGGCTTTGCAGATGATCTGTTGATATTTCTAAATGGCTCAACACATAATCTGGAAAGATTTCGAATTTTTGTCAGCATATCAAACGGCTTCTGGTCAGCTAGTTAACTATCACAAGAGCCAAGTAGTTGTGGGGGAGTGTGTTTCAGATGGCTGCATTGCAGGCTTTGGGTATGCGTCTGACATCGCTGCCTATTAAATATTTGGGATCCTACTTATATAAAGGCATTAATAGAGCCCGATACTGTTTATCGCTTATACAACACTTTGATACTAAACTTCATTCTTGGTCTGCTAAAATGCTGTCGATGGCGGGCCGGGTGGTACTCATAAAACAAGTACTCAACTCCAGCACATTGCATATTATTGCTAGTTCTAGATCGCCCAAAGGAATCATTGACATTTTAAATCAAAAGATGGCGAACTTTCTTTGGAGAGACCGCCATCATTGTCATTCCTGGATTTCTGTGTGTAAATCACAAGATGAAGGCGGCCTTGGCATACGACATCTTTTGCATATACAAAAAGCATATGACTGTCAGCTTTGGTGGACTTATCATCACACCAATACGCTTTGGGCTGAATACTGCAAAGCAAAATACAGAAGTCGTCACACTATGTATGCTCATATATACGACTCACCATTGTTGAAGAGGTTATGTTGTATTGATACTTTCATGCAAGGACATGTGGTGCACGTGCAGAATAGAATTAATTGGATCCCAGATAACAATGGCCAGTTCTCTCTTAAATCCGCTTACCTAACTCTCAGTACTACTGGAAATAGTTTTCTGGACCATCGTTATATATGGTGGCCTAATGCGCATACGGGTATGTGCTTATACCTTTGGCGCCTTTGGACAAAATCGCTGCCAGTTGGTGGTACAATCTTTCGTTGTGGCAAACTATATATCCCACACAATGTGTTTTTTGTCGTCACTTCTCTGATACTACAGATCATTTATTTCTTGGTTGCCTGCAAATTAGCCCAATATGGATTGAAGCTTCGATACTCTTCTCTGGTCCATTCCCTAGACAAGAAACTATTAAACAGTACCTTCGCAGATGGTGGCATCTTTCGTCACTCTCAACTATGTCTGGCCAGTTCAAGTCAGTGGTGCCATCTATTGTTACGTGGGAATCTTGAAAATGTATGCCGCCATTCGATTTGGGGATGGCATATTCAACTATAGGACTTTATATGAGCAAGTTCGTAAGACAATCTACACATGGTGTGCAGCAATGAGTGGCAAAAAATTTGCACATCATGTACCACACCTTCAGTCTTTACACTTTGCGCCATTAATACGGCGCAAGAAGTTGCGTTTGGTAAAGTGGACTCTTCCTCCAACTGGCCGAGTCAAACTTAATATAGATGCGGCCGGGGGAAAGAAATCAGCTGCAGGTAGTGCTGTGTTGAGGGATGACCGCGGCCAGATGATCTCCGCTATTTGCTTTGCTCTCCCGCTGCTGCCTCCATTGCGAGCTGAATTACAAGTGATGTCATTCTCTCTCATTTATTATGCGTCGGCTCATTCGCATATCATTGTGGAGACGGATTGCAAATCCATACTTTCGCTTATACTGAATAGAGATGTTATCACGGGAACTTTAGCTGATGAAATTGTTAGGCTCTCTATTTTTCTGACTCTCAATCAAGTTACATTGCAATATAGTACTCGACAGGCCAACACAGCAGCACACTTTTTAGCGCGACATGGTTATCATTCTCAAGGGGTTCACAATTATGCTAGCTTACATGAGCTTCCTTGTGAGGTGCGTGGAGCAATTCACATGGATCTACAACAGCTTCCCACTTTCCGCCTCTAAGATGTCTCACATGGTGTTGGCGTTTATTCGTTATGGTTACCTGTGTCAATATACACAGGCAACGCAGGTGCGTAATCGATCTATCATTAAGCCTTTCTGCATGCTTATTTTCTTATACGACTTTTGTTTATCCTCATGCTATTCTTTGTGGTTGACATTCACACGTTGGTCCGATTGGAAACTGGAGTATCTGCATGTACAAAATCACAGGCACTATTCAGCTTCTTTCAATTTTTTGCCATGCATCACTTGGAAGCCGCCTTGGTTCTTCTTGAATCTAGGTGGCATGGGTACGTTTGCAACATTTTTGTTTTCACTCATTTATCTCCTCCCAACATTGCTAATGCTTCTTTGTATATCTTGTTCTGAGGTGCAATGGTTTGGATCCAAAGCAATTACGCCAAGTTATACTCTGCTGCAGCCGTCTTCACGAGCAAAATGTTCACTAGCTTCATACGACTACAAGAATTCAATGACAGATTTTTCTTGGCATACCATAGTTATAGGTCATCTCTCCAATCATATAAATATGTACGCTTTTTTCCTTTGCCAAGGTTTTATCCACAAGGGTGGTTTTACTTGGTAAGGTTTTAATGCGGCATATCATATATGATTGGAGATTGACACTCATTAGCTTTCTCTTTCATTTATTTTCTTATACGGACTCTTATGTAATATGGTTTTCCTCTGCCATAAGTGAGGCTGCATAATAAATTATTATTTCATATATATATATATATATATATATATATATATATAAGGTGTGACGTATGTATATAAAGGGGATATGGAACGCTGCCACTGAATGGCTCCGAGATTATCGGCGCACTGAAGACGCCGCCACAGGCCCTGCGGCTCTGCCACCGCCATCTGATCATCACTGCAACGTTTAACCATATTGCTGATTCTCTTTCTACGCCGTTTACACTCCAAAGAACTGATCTTTACGATACCTGCAATGGCTTGGACGTCGCAGCCGTCTTTCGCTGCTGCGGTTTCAGGCGACTCTTCTTCACAGCACATTTCAATATCGCTGAAAATAGTCTCACGTTACAAGGGCATCCCAATGATTTCATTTCTTGATTCGGAGATTGATGCTCTTGCTGCTCCATTCAAGCATTCTTTGGTGGGCACGTTCTGGAATGGCCGACCTCCATTGAAGGTGATCCATGAGGTATTTGAAAGGATTGGTTTTCATCATGATTTGCGTATCACACTTATAGATCAAACGCATATACTGTTGAATTTTCGGAATGAATCCGATTATTTACATTGTTTTTATCGCCGTTCTTGGCACATATCGGGTCACATGCGTATTACAAAATGGACTATTGATTTTGATCCTGCTGCTGACGTTCCTAATAGTCCCGGTTTGGATTGCCTTTCCCGGATTACCTATTCATCTTCATCACCGAGACTCGCTTTTCGAAATTGTTCGTACTATAGGTACACCGATCAAGCTGGATGTTGCGACGGCAGATGGATTAAGGCCGTCTGTCGCACGTGTATGTGTGGAAGAGGATATCTCCCAAGAATTACCTCAGAAAATCTATTTGCAGGCAAAAAATCGGATGCTTTTGCAATCTGTGGTTTATGAGGATTTGCCGCAGTTTTGCACCTCATGCAGAGTCTTGGCCATGCAGCTGCGAATTGTTGTCCTACAGACAAGTCCCCTATCCCGCCTCCACCGCCACCGCCGCCACCACGTCCAAGAGCACAACGCTAGACCCCGGTTAAACGGAAGGAAGGCAGCACGATCATGCCTACTGCACCTTTTCATCACATTTCTGACGAGACTCAGACTCAGTCGGCAGAGAACCCGACACCTGATCCTCCAGTTATCGTCCCACCGTCACAGCAGGGAGATGATCTTCCGCTCGCTGTGGACCACACATTGGTCATACTTTGCACAATGATTTGCCAGAGAATGAGTAGCAACCGGAGATAGCTACAGTAGCTGCAGAAGTGGTTAGGCGTATGGAGATGATTCCTACATCGCCAGACGACGAGGTTTTATTATCTCGCCTGCAGGATTCTTCAGATAATGCAGAGTTCATTCCCGTTGTTCCTCGTAGAAAGCGTCGTGCCAGAAAAGATCTCCCACCTTTACCGTCCTCCACAATCCTCACTCGTAGTGCGTCGCATGCCATCCAGGGAAGTGATACTACTCTGTCTCAATGAATATATTATTCTGGAATATACGAGGCATGCGTGCCTCTCTGCCTAGATTGCATAACTTGATACATGAACATCATTTAAATATTGTAGCAGTGGTTGAACCGAAGCACTCACCTTCTCATATAGATCGCTTCGCTATGGATATTGGCTTTTCAAATTATTTCTTTTCTCAGTCAGAACGTATTTGGTTATTTTGGCGTGACAGGGATTTTCATTTGGTTCGCTCGTAGGATCAGCATCAGGTGGTTCATTTTACTTTTTTCTTTAGACAGCTTCAGCAGCAGTTTGTATTATCGGTGGTCTATGGCAATCATACAGTCGCTCTTCGTCGCTTCCTCTGGCATTCCCTGTCTACCTTCTCAGACTCCAATGACATGCCATGGGTGATTGCGGGTAACTTTAATACTTTCCGATCTCTGGAGGATCATGCATGACGTTCTCAACCGTCTCTCACATCCCTGTAGGATTTTAACGATTGCATTGAATCGTGTTCACTAATGTCTCCACAGTTTCATGGGCCGCGATATACATGGACATATGGTAGGGGACTGGGTCGAGTCTAGGCGCAGGCTAGACTGGATATTTTTCAGCTCCTCTTTTCAAGAAGTATTTGATGACACATGCCTATCACATCTACCTCGAGCTACTTCAGATCATACACCACTACTGTTCTCATGTCGATTGGGTAATGCCGAGGGCCGCAGATCCTTTCGCTTTTTAGATTCTTGGTTGCATCATCCAGACTTTCACACTTATATGAGAACTGCTTGGACATCCTATCCAACAACAGGGGCTATGTATGGCTTCTATTCGAAATTGCACCGTCTGAAGAAGGATGTACAGAGATGGAATCAAGAAATATTTGGGAACATCTTTACCAAAGTTAAGCATGCGGAATCGGTTATGACACAAGCGGAACATGCTTGGGACGCTGACTCTTCAGAGACAAATCGAGAGATATATCATAAAGCAAAGGCAGAATATCTTCAAGCCCTATTATGAGTTTCATTTCTGGAAGCAGAAGGCATGAGTTCGATGGCTACAAGATGGAGATGCCAATACCCGCTATTTCCACTCTATAGTGAAAGGTCGGCGTACTCAGCCGTGTATACAGCAGATCCGTACATCTGATGGCAGATTATGCACTGATATTACATCTATTAAAGATGAGGCAGTATCTTTTTACACCTCCTTATTTCAGCGGGAACACACGCACACTTATGACGCACTGCTTAGCAACATCCCATCCATAGTCACAGCGGAGGACAATTTGATGCTTACAAAAGTGCCTACAGAAGAGGAAGTCAAGACATCAGTCTGGCATTTAGACCCTCACAGTGCTGCAGGACCTGATGGATTCAATGGTAACTTTTATCGTTCATGTTGGTCAGTTATTAGTTCTGATGTGGTTAAGGATGTCAGGAATATTTTCTTGGAATCCCTCAGCCTGCTGTCATGGCAAGTGCGCTTATCACATTAATTCCAAAAAAGCCGTCTCCAGACACTGTTCAGTGACTTTCGGCCTATCTATCTCACCAATTTCTTGAGTAAAGTCTGCACGAGAATCTTGGCTACCAGACTTAATACACTGCTTCCATAGCTAATTTCGCCGGAGCAAACTGGCTTTCTTCCAGGCTCAGATATTTCTACACAAGTATTGCTGGCCAGAGAGATGATACATATATTGGATAAAGGAGGTCCACAGCTATGTTTACAGTTAGACATGATGAAGGCTTTCGACCGTGTCAGCTGGGAATATCTTGAGAGGTTACTCTGTTCTTTTGGTTTTTCAGAGTTTTTCATTCGACTAGTTTTGAATCATTTGGGTGCCACCACATTATCAGTCCTAGTTAATGGCCAGCCTACAACATCATTCCAGGCCATGCAGGGGAGTTAAGCAAGGAGATCCTTTGTCTCCTTTACTTTTTATTCTGTCGTCTGAAGGATTTAGCAGGGGGTTAAAGTCTCTAGTAGCGTCGGGTGTTATACAACCTTTGCGTCTGGGTAGGATTCCGTTCACTATTACACACTTAGCCTATGCAGATGATCTGTTGGTTTTCTTACGAGGTACACAACGTAATCTTCGCCGCTTTCATTCTTTCCTAGCACAGTATGAAAATGCCTCTGGTCAAAAAATAAATTTCCAGAAAAGTAGCTTCATTCCATCCGCTGCAATTACGCCACAGCATCGTCACACCTACGAGTCGATCACCGGCATGAGGGCTACACACCTACCGTTTTGATATCTTGGTTCCTATCTGCATAAGGGCATCAACAGATCCAAATATTGTATTTCCTTATTGCAGCACATAGATGATCGTCTGCATGGTTGGCATTCAAAGTTATTATCTGTTGCTGGCCGACTAGTTTTGCTGCGCTCGGTTATCTCTTCTTTGCCTTTACACATTCTTGCAGCAGGAGGGCTGCCCAAGTCTGTAATTAACATCATACATCGTAAAATGGCGACATTTTATTGGGGCAGTAGACATAATTGGGTATCTTGGGCTACTATTTCAACTCCACGGGAGGAGGGCGGATTGGGCATTCGGAACTTATATGTGCTACAAAAAGCGTATCAGTGTCGAATTTGGTGGTCGTATCAGAAACAACAAACACTTTGGAGTAATTATATGCATGCTAAATATGGTCGCCGCGATGATTATCTGCCTCGACTACCAGACTCCCCAGTGTGGAAGCTTATCTGCAGGATTCACCCTATCTGTTCGGCACACACAGAAGGACAGGCGACACATCTTACTTGGACAGCAACGCCATCTGGGGAATTCTCTTTGCGTAGCGCATATGACATATATCGAATATCTGGTTTATCGCTCCTCTCGTCAAGGTTTATTTGGTTTAAACATCACTCGCCCACCATTCAGATATTCCTATGGCGCATTTTTCATTCGGCAATCCCTTTTGAGGACTACACTTGTAAGTTTTTTATCGCTCGTCGATCCCAATGCCCATTTTGTAAACAGGAGTCTGCTACAGTGGATCATATATTTTTATACTGTTTGAGCATTCGGCCGATCTAGAATTATTTTGCCAGCAAGTTACACTGCCCAATCCCTACGTCCTTGAGGTTTCGTCAGTATTTACTCTCATGGTGGTATAGATCGAATTTTTCTTCTTTCCTTGGAGTATTGAGAGTCATCGTCCCAGCAATCATTGTTTATTCGGTATGGCGCACCTACGCATCACTGTTATATGGTGAGACTCACATTTCTCGCTTACATCCTTAAAGTTTACCATACAGTATGATATTTCAATGTGGTGCAAATCTATCGTGGGATCCAAATTGCTGACTAATCCGCACCACCCTTTCGATTGGTTACCTCCACTTCAGAGTCCACGTCCAATTTTGGTACGATGGAGGTTACCCCCATCTGGTCGTTTTAAACTAAATACTGATGCGGCAGTTGGAAGACATTATAGTGCAGGTGGCGCAATTTTGAGAGACCATGCTGGCGTATGTCTTGGTGCCGTATCCTTCAGATTACCACCAAGTTCTCCTATTCATGCAGAGATACAGGCAGCGTTATTTGGGCTATTGTTTTTTCTGCCTTTATATCGATCGATTATTCTCGAGTCAGATTGTGCAATGCTGGCATCTCGTTTGTCCCACCCTCAGATGGTATTCGGCAACTATCATCTTCAATTACTACACACATTAGTTCGGCTACATCGATTGGACTATCATCACATCTACAGAGAGGCAAACATGGCAGCCCATTATCTTGCGCAGAATGCTATGCTTAACCCCTGCACTCAAATCTATAATTCCCACACTCTTCCACCATTAGTTCGTAGTTCCATCTCGTTGGATCTTTCTTCAGTGCATTTGCGAGTGCCTTGACCTGTCTACGTCTTCCATATGGATTGGCATCATCTGAACTTCCCTGCCTGTGCTCTTCAGGGCTCAGGCAGGCTCGGTATGATATTTTCCTTATTAGCTTTCATTTTTCCCCAAAATTGGTTAATTGCTCTAACTGTTGCTTCAATATGTTTTACCGCACTTACGTGGCACCCGGCTGATACACTGCCCACTCGCTGGTTAGCTGCATTGGACCCCAACTTGCCGAAAGCTGTGCACTTTACAGGCCTTCCGTAGAGATTGGCGCATTCTCACTTTCTCTGCATGCTCAAAATATGGGGCAGGCAGGCTTGGTATGATTTCCTTTCTGGTTACCCCTGCTCTTTCCTTCCATACTCTCTATCTGCTTCACTCAGCATATATTCTTGTTTCGGAGTGGTATGTCTTCCTATCATCTGCTGACCGACTTGTTCATATGTATCTACCTGCTGGAACGAGGTATTTCTATATGCAAGCACGTGATCCTTTACTGTTACAAGTCTTCCATATGGATTGGCATTTCACAATTACATCTGTCGGTGCCTTATTGTGTACCGGCAGATTTGGTATGTTTCCAATTCTTTTTGCCTGCATCTCTTCAGTGTGTCATCTACGTTACATTTACTCAGCCACGCCTTTCTTTTGTGCATGGACGCAACGTTTCTTCTTGATCTGCTTTGTCACTGGCGGCTCTGCTCTTCCTACTGGAATGAGGACTCATCAATGGCGAACATCTACAGGATCTCCTTTCTTTTTTCGATTCTTGTACTCATTTTTGCTTGTAGTTTGTTTACTTCTTCACAGTAGCTCCTATCAGCATTCCATCTATATAAATATATACGCTTTTTCCTTCACCAAGGTTTTATCCACAAGGGTGGTTTTTCTTGGCAAGGTTTTAATGCGGCATATCATATATATTTGGATGTTTGATAATCATACACTGCTACTTTCGTCTTGTACTCTTTTGTAATAAGGTTTTCCTCTGCCACAAGTGAGGGATTGTAGTAACAACAAACTTTTCGTTAAAATATATATATATATATATATATATAAGTCATTATGTATTAGGTAATTTCTTAAGGTTAATAGGAATTGTATTTGTAATAAATAAACTAAGGTTAATCTATGTCCCCCAATTCCTAATGCCACCCAAATACTATTAGTAAGTTTCATCCCAATCTAACATTTATTTTATTATTTATTTATTTATTTTTTTTATGACACCCCTAAATGACGGGGTGTAACAGTCCTCTCCTCTTACAATAAGTTTTGTCCTCAAAACTGGTGTGCTAAGTAATCAACAACTTAGTATAGTTCTACTTGATCTATTCCCATAGATATGGTCGTACTAAATATCCACTGTGTATTCTGATATGTTACCCAATACACGTCCTCGGCATAGGACTCAATCCTCAAAATCATTCTTTGTATACGTACAAGGTAGTTTCTAAATCTATTTGTCTTCGCTTATTAAAAAAATTACCCAATCTATCTATGATTATTGAATCAACCTTAAGGGTATTGTCATCATACTAAGGGTTCCACAACCCAATCATCGGTCTGTAACATACTTATACTTGCGGTCATCAGCAGTCCTCGAAAATTAGTTCTTAGGTATACTACAATCTTTAACTTAACGCACTGGTCGCAAGACTCATCCCTTAAATTGTATGTATTTTCAGAATACGTTTTACTCTAGCATGGTTTAGTTTTAACTAGCATCCCATAAAATGATCCAGTCCTTATGGGATCCAATCCTTAACTTAATTCTCTATAATTAGAACTTATAAACTTCCACTTATATCATTTAACGTGTATCATTCAACTTGTTACAATCTACGATTTTGTATTCTTAAACTCATCATATATGATTCGTCTCCTAGTTACATGATCATCTGAAATTTCCCTCAAGTCCTCCAATATGCTAATCATTACTCTCCCTTAATGTAGGACTAGGTCTTCAAAATCAATCCTTATACTTACGAACTAGCTCTATGATCATGTCCTTACTTTTTCAGAGATATCATTAACAACCTAGTATATGAAATAGATGTATGAACATATTTTTCTTCAAAAAGTACTTTATGCGGCTATAATTTGGAATATTGCTTTGATTGTTTAAAATAACATAATTCTATTTTGTAAACCCGAGAACCAAAGTAGTGTATACTTGTTTTCGCAAAGGGGAATTTCAAATGACCACTTACAAAAACGATGATATAACTTGTTCGTAAAGTATTTTGGTAAAATTACATTAAAACAATTGAAAACTTGATAATATAAGGTTTTATAAAACGATTTGAATACGGTACCTCCGTTTTCTAAAAGAGGTACATATTTTGGAAGCTACTTTTTGGCTTCACGAGAGTTAAGTAAATTCATCGCAAGCGGATAAATAACTTTAAAAACATTTGAAAGGACAAAATTCTTGCTATATCATTAGTCGTTAAGTAAAATTAATTTTGACAAAATAGTTATCACTAACAGAGATTTAGAAATAATATATCAACACATCATTCTTAAAACATCACAACTTAAAAGTTTTCCCCTCTTTAAGGTCGTCAAAGGAATTGAAAATTTTATTATGTTGATATACAAATATAGAAAATAATTTAGCCTCGTAAGGTTTAGTAGACTATATAAAGAATAAGACTCAATAAGGTATTTTCTAAAACAACAAATTTTGAAGTACTTGCAAATGATAGGTATACCTTGGTGTACGTGCCTATATAAAATGTTTATTTGTTTGGAAGAAGAAAAAATATCATTCCAATATTTCGTATAATCCTATAAATTATCCTTATTTTTTTATTAAGGTCTCATATATACAGTTTCTTATAAGTCTAGCGTTTGTCTACTTATGATAAAAACTGTCACCTAAATTGTCCAATCCTAATATGGCACACTATTCATTGATCAACTTAAGGTGTTCTAATTCACCATGCTTCTGCACGTCACACTGATCTACTGTAATTCTTTATTTTGTTATTTCAACCGCTAATTTTAACCTAGTTAGATCCCATATGAAAAGCCACCACTACTTGTTCATGCTTACTCTACTTCAATTCAAGCCTATTAGATTCAAGTCAAACAACTCAGTATTTCTAGAAATCAATACTTAACTAAAGATTATGTGACAGTTTATCATTCCAAGGCACATATTATAGTCAATTTTCGTATATTGCTATCAATCAATGTTAGGAAATCAACCGAGATCACTGCAAAACGCGCAGCGGAAAACAAAAACTTGATCTCCGATTTCCTACCAAGGATCCATGTTGTTTGTTTAATTCGATGAAAGAAACTCGAAAATTACCTTTGTAGATCCGAATTACACAGATGAAGCAGGTGCGAAAATACGATCACCCTCTGTCGGTATCCACATGAACGCTTCCGTCCGGAGTGCTAGCTCTTCAAACGACGCGGCTAAAGAACTCGGTTTTTCACAAAAACGGCTCTAGGGTTTCTTTGATGATTCTGTATATCTTTCGTGTGTAGTGTATACGAGATACACAAATATATACACATACGTAGACATCAAAATCCGAGTCCTAATCGGATTAGTTGATGCCAATCAAAATCCATATCAGATACGGATTCTATCAGGATATTCAAAATCCATATCAGATATGGATTCTCTCGTTATTATCCGATAATACATATATATATATAATCACCAAAAAACGAAAATAAAATAATAATTAATATCCAATATTAATATTATTAATATTAAAAATGATAATAATAATAATAATTAATATCCAATATTAATATTATTAATCTCAGCCTTACGCATTCTTGTGTGTGACCCGATAGGCCCATATTAATTGGCAGTTGATTAAATCTCTATAAAACCAACAAGTCGTAATTGGCCTCTAGCAAGGCATTACAACTACCCAATTAATATGAGTAAATTCCAACTAGCCTAATAATAGTACATGCATTAATCCCTTTGTCACACGATATCTAGTTTGAATATAAGTCATGGTCAGCGTCATACTTATATAGTTCAAACATATGATTACTCGATCTCTAAGTAGACTGATAAACCAAATGATATTGATCATACTATCAATTCATTTGAGCACGGCCATGCATTTCACAGTCTCACTAATCGAGGGACCCAAAGATATCTCTCTCAAAAGAGAGGGACAAATTCTATCTTAATTGTTCAATATCCTCTACATAATTTCTATCACATTCAATCATGACCTTTATTATTATCCAGTTACAGATAACGTTTGATCATGTCAAAATATAATAGTTCTTATGTTGGAAACTATGACAATCTCAAGTCAAAGGATTAAAACATGACTATCATGAGATTTACTTATGACGCTAATCCATGTAGCAATCTCATGATGGGTCTATCCAATACACTGTTCTCTAACAAGTATCTATGAGATTGATTCGTATCACCATACACATAATCATCTCATGATTATCAAATCAATACTCATACTGATTATAAATTATTTTATCTCCATAACAATAATGAATCAGGGACATATATCAAAATTGTGTAACATACTAACCAACAATAATGATAATAAAACCTATTTTATTAATAATAAATGCATAACATAAATATCCAAATTATGGCCTAGGACACATACACTAACAATCACTACCTCTAATAAGACTAATATCGTCGATCTATTTTAATATCTCTAATTCATCAACTTAACTATAGACTCTAAACTCCTTTGAACAATATCTTCACCGAACTCTACTTATCATAACACTTATAAATCGTATATAGTTTCTATCATGCTACTATAGATCTTTCCTTAGTAGCTATTATCTCAACTTAGCTCTAGTCGCGTTCTGACACTACTGCCCAAGTAGAGGCATGACCCGCTTCAGTTACCCTAATGATACTGGGTCTCACGCTGCTGTTCTAGTAAGGCGGCCCGAGTTACTACCTGACCTATTAATATGTCAACTAACGTCCACAGTAGGGCATTATGGTTAACACTGTAATTTATCCAAATTATTTATATGGTATTCAACTAAGATCATGATTTGAAGGGTTATGATCAAACTTTGGATAGGTGACTACAATTATATGGTATACCCTCGATATACGTATACGTGTTCCTTAACCGATCATCTCCTTAAATCTGAGGTCATAACTTATTTCTAGAATCGTTCATAGTATCATCATTTCTTAAGTCTAAGGTTAAGTCTTACTTCTAAAATCATAAATAATATATAATCGACACTTATGACTAAATCGTTACTTACATCTAAGGTCAACTCTTAAACGAAATCGTTACGCATGTCTAAAATCGTAACTTATGTGCAAAATCATCACTTAATTTCTACAATCAATTCCTAAACCTACGTTTCTGCCGTAGATCTAGAGCCATGCTCTAAAGAATCACACTGTTGTGTTGGACCGTGCACCTGCAATAAACACCACTAGAGAGGGGGTGAATAGTGGTTAGCGTAAATTATACTACTACCCTTGATTAAAATCACCTTTGAAAACAGAATCTGAGACCACCTCAGATTAAGAACCTGTTTTTGAAAAAATTAAAAATCCTTGTGCACAACTCAAAAAATTATGAAAATTTTCAAAACTTAACTTCAATGTCTTGACAACACTCTATCCAAAAATCAGATAATTATCCGATCGTTTGACCCTTCAAACAAATAAAAATATTCAGATGGTCAATCTGCATAGAATTGGACAGAATGTTGCTGAAATTGGAAAACGTGTTTCTCTTTGAATACTTAACCAAAAAGGTTGATTTTTATATCAAAATACTCCTTAAGATGTCTAATTTATTTTTCCAAAAAGCCTTGACCTTAAAAAATTCTTGGTTAAAACAGAATTCAAGTTTGCTCAAAACTGGTCAGAGTGCAGCCAGATTGGTGCAGTTATCTTAAAACGACTGAAAGACTAACTTTTCTTTGCTCAAATCAAGTGATTCTTGTTGCAAATGAATGCTAACAAACTGAAGTATAACTCCACAGAAAATCACGAATTTTGAAAGTGTTAAGCTATTTTTTCAAAACGTACGAATTTGTGTGAAATCTGCAGTGAAAAACAGGTAGAAAACCGAAAAATGTAAAGAAGACAAGAACACCAATGATTTATCCTGGTTCGGTCAATGTGACCTACTCCAGTCCCAAAGAACACTTTTTCTTGTATTTCACTATGGTATGAACCAAATTATAACAATAACCAAGCTTGATCCTTGGGTTAAACACCAACCCTATTCAAGCCTTAGATGTACACCTCTATGCAACTCTTGGTTGCAACACCTCTATCACCTATTGATGTAGCCTTATAGACTTGGCAAGACTCTGTCAAAAAATCAGATAAAAATAAGATCGTTGGCCCTTCAAACAAATAAAAAGATTCAGATGGTCAATCTGGAAAGAATTGGACAAAATGTTGCTGAAATTGGAAAAAGTGTTTCTCTTTGAATAATTAACCAAGAAGGTTGATGTTTATGTCAAAACACTCCTTGAGATGTCTACCTTATATTTCCAAAAGGCCATGACCTTAAAATTTTTTTGGTTAAAACAGAATTCAAGTTTGCTCAAAAATGGTCAGATTGCAGCCAGATTAGAGCAGTTATTTTGCAACGACTGAAAGGCTAACTTTCCGTTGCTCAAATCAAGTGATTCTTATTGCAAACGAAAGCTAACAGCCTGAAATGTAACTCCACCATAAATCATGAATTTTGAAAGTGTTTAGATATTTTCTCAAAACGTAAGAAGTTGTATGAAATCTGTAGCGAAAAATAGGCAGAAAATAGAAAAATGTAAAGAAGACAATAACACCAAGGATTTGTCCTGATTCGGTCAATGTGACCAACTCCAGTCCCAAGGAACACCTTTCCTTGGATTTCAATATGGTATGAACCAAATTACAACAAGAACCAAGCTTGATCCTTGGGTTAAACACCAACCCTATTCAAGACTTGGATGTACACCTCTATGCAACTCTTGGTTGCAACACCTCTATCACCTATTGATGTAGCCTTATAGACTTGGCTAATCAATCTTACAAATGAGACACAAGAGGCTTGTAGCTCTACAACAAATATCACAAGAACATCTTGGCTACAAAGAATGTTACAAGAATGGAGAGAAAAAGATAGCAAGACAATTCAACTTTTGCTTTTCAAGTGTGTGTTCTTTTTCTTCACCTTTGCCTCCTATTTATAGTGTGAAATGGCTCTTGAAGATAAGAACTTTTATTTGTCACCATCTTCATCATCAATGCTTAAGTGTCTTCACATCATTGGTTGGCCACATAAACACCTTGTGCACTTGACAAAATGAAATAACATAATTGGTCCACCTTGGAAATCAATATGGCCGAAATTTCCACCTCAAAACAGTAGATAAAATGTGAAGATAATATAGTAGGATAAGAAGGTATAACTCCTCCACTATCCCCTCAACTTCTAGTCAAAATAATAGGGCATGTTAGAGCTCCATTTGACTCAAAACAATCTGCTCAAACTTCAGCCTAGCCATTTGTAATCATGTTTGAATTTTCCTAGTTGGCAATTTTTGCCAACTAGCTTCTTTTTGGTTGGTCCACTTGTCACCAAGTCATAAAATGAGTACACCATCATTTCCACCTGTATATAAACGTTTTGAAACCCATATATATGCATATCAACTCAGATTTTTGAAGGAGAAATCAACAAATAATAGTTGACAAGATTATGTCAACATATAACACCAAAATTCCCACTTTTCTCCTTGTATGTTGTGATCAATTTCACATCTTTAACACCTTTAAATTCTCTGCAAAATGATGACCAATATCCTCCAAGATCATATAGAAGAAGTTCTTCAAGTAAAAAATAGAATGTGATATTACAACTCGTCACATATCCTACTATTGTCGATGATATCATTAGTTGAGAGAAATAGGAAAACCACCAAATAATCTTCAAGATAATCATACATGAGCTTCAGAATGAAGATAATAATATACTCAAGAGATTCGTTGAGTAAAAGTACCAAAACTGCCTTCAGGGGTAAAATGTCCAAAATGCCTCTTGTGAGAGAAAACTCCAGAAATGACCCAGATAGTCAAAAATAGATATAATAACACCTTTTTCATGATAAATAAGATGAGAATAAGTCCTTGAAATGTTTTCACCATGTCATGTTCCTACAAAACTCAAAATACCAATTTTGCTCTTTTTGGTAAGTTGTAGAAATTTCCAAGGCACATTAGTGACAAAACACTATTATTATCATCAAAAACAAGTAATAAAATCGCAATAGACATATATGAAACATATGTAAATGAAAAAAATCATTTTATCACTCTTTAAAAAAATTCCTCCAAAAACGCTAGACATCGATCGATCTATGTCTCAATTTTAGAGATTGATGTATACATCGATCAATCGATGTACCTATGGTTGAGAGATATATGTCTCACAGTGATTTTGAGTTTTTGATTTTATGTGACATCAATCGATCGATGTAGAGATCTATGTACATCGATCTCTGACTGAGAGATCTATGAAGAGATCCATGTATACATTGATCTCTGGCTGAGAGATCTATGTAGAGATCGATGTCACTTTTTCATTAGTTTCAACTTTATTTCAACTTTGTGACCTTGTTATGTATTCAACACTTAAAATCATGACTTTGAAAATTATCCAAACATATTTCTCAACATTCTCTCCGTTTTGGATGATTTTCAAAATAACTCAACATAATTTTAATGTCACAACTCCTTATCAATTATTTATCACATATTTACCAGTTTTATACCAATTGAATTTTTTTGACAATTATTTATCATATATTTACCAATTTTATACCAATTGAATTGTTTTGAAAACCTCACCAATTACCAATTGTTTCATCAATTCTATACCAACTGTTTTCAAACTCTCAAATATCATGTTTTTAACATATGTGTTCATGTACTCCCCCCTCAACATATACTCTCCCCCTTAACCTATGCTTCAAGCCAATTTAACACCAATTAAAAATCATACCAATTGAACTTAACATATTATTCAACTCAAGCCATGATTTAACAACTAAAATCATGTTCTTATTACATCTCCCCCTTTATTTTGCAAATCATGCAATAAATAGAACTCTGCAATTGTATCGTAAGCCATCATACCTAACTTGGCTTGTAAAGTTTCAAAAGTTGCCTGATTAAGGGGTTTGATGAATATGTCAGCTATTTGATGATCAATTCTTACATGATCAATGATTATGTCCCCATTTTGAACATGGTCTCGAAGGAAATGGTATCTTACCTCAATGTGTTTGACCTTAGAATGAAGTACCGTATTCTGAGAAAGATTGATCGCACTTGTGCTATCACAGAAAATTTGAAATTTTTTTATTTTAATGCCAAAATCACTAAGTTGTTGTTTAAGCCAAAATATTTAGGTAGTGCATAAGCTTAAGGCTATATACTCGGCTTCAGTGGTAGAAAGGGCTACACTAGCTTGCTTTTTAGAAAACCAAGAGATCAAGTTGGTCCCTATTATTGACATGTACTGCTAGTAGATTTTCTATCTAATTTGCAACCAGCATAATGAGCATCACTATAAGCATACAGTTCCAACTTAGTGTTTCTATCATACCAAAGTCCTAAGTGAGTGTGTGTTTAAGATATTTATATATCTTTTTCACCGTATTGTAATGTGATACTTTAGGACAAGATTGAACCTAGCACCCATACACACACTAAACATGATATCAGGTCTTGACGCAGTTAAATATAACAGTGATCCAATCATAGACCTATATAGTGTGTCATCAAAAGGTTTACCATTTTCATCATTGTCTAGTTTGGTGCTAACACTTATAGGGGTAGGTGTTGGTTTCAACTCTTTAAGCCAAACTTCTTAATCATATCATTGACATACTTAAGTTGGATCATGTAGATTCCTTGAGGGGTTTGTTTGATTTGAAGTCGTAAGAAGTAATTCAATTCTCCTACCATTGACATCTCGAATTTAGACTTCATACACTATTCGAAGTCTTTAGCTAAGGTAGGGTTGGTTGAACCAAAGATTATATCATCTACATATATTTGGACTATTAACAAGTCATTTTTTTCTTTTTAGAAATAATGTATTGTCTATGGTCCCCCTTTGATAATTATTTGCAATAAGAAAGTTCGCAAGTCTATCATACCAAGCTCTTGGAGCTTGTTTCAAACCATATAAAACTTTCTTAAGCTTGTACACATGGTTAGGATTCTTTGGATCTTCGAATCCGGGGGTTGTTTCACAAACACCTCTTCTTGGATGTATCCATTCAAGAACGCACTCTTAACAACCATTTGGAAGAGTCTAATGTTGCTTAGACTTGCAATAGCAAGTAACAATCTAATTGCTTCTAGTCGTGCAACGGGTGCAAAGGTTTCTTCATAATCTTACCCTCCTTGTTGATTATAACCTTGTGCGACTAGCCTAGCTTTATTTTGTGTTATGTTTTCTTGTTCATCCATTTTATTCCTAAATACCCATTTAGATCCTATTATAGATTTATTTTTGGGTTTAAGTACTAAGTCCTACACGTTGTTCCTGGTGAATTGGTTTAATTTCTCATGCATGGCATCTATCAAAGATATATCAGCTAAGGCTTCTTTAACATTCTTAGGTTCTAAGTGTGAGATTAAGCTATGTCATTCAGGTTGACTTATGTGTCTACATGTTCTAACCCCAATACTTGGATCCTCAATGATTAACTCTTTAGGGTGTTTATGTTTATCTTTTATAAGCCACCAATTCATAGGTTGACTAGGTTCACCCCCATCTTGTTCAAATGTTTCATTAGTGTGAACATTATCGTATACAATTGGATCATCTTGCAAGTTAGTTGTATTATCTTCCAATTGCAAAACATTTTCATTCATTTCATCTAAGGGTTCATACATGTCTTGTTCAGAGGAAGTTGGTTCTAGATGATCAAGTATAGGCTCAAGTAATACATCATCATCATCAAACATATTTTTAATATTATTTTCTTGTTTATATTGAGTTTTATCACTAACTACAAAACATGCATTTTCATTGAATTTCACATGTATAGATTTGATTATTTTTCTAGATGCAGGATTGTAACACCTATATGCTCTTGAATTAGTAGAATAACCAATAAATATGCATTTAATAGACTTTTGTTGAAACTTGTCTAGATTATCCTTAATGTTCAACACAAAACACTTACAACCAAAAAGTCTAAGATAATCTACTTTAGGTTGTCTATTGTTTAACAACTCGTAAGGTGTTTTATTTAATTTATTTCTAATAGAAAGCCTGTTTATTATATAACATGCACAACTAACAGCTTCAGCCCATAAATATTTTGGTACTTTGTTTTCACATAACATTATTCTAGCAACTTCTTGAATTGTTCTACTTTTACGTTCAACAACTCCATTTAGTTTTGGTGTTCTAGGTGGTGAGAATTCATGCTTAATTCCATGTAATTCATAGAACTGTATTATATCTTTGTTTTTAAATTCTCCACCTCTATCACTCCTAATTCTTTTAACATTTTCTTCATACAAATTCTCAAATTGTTTAATAAGATTTTCGATTGCCAATGGAGCATCATCTGTGTGTGTTAAGAACAATGTCCAATGTATCGTGAGTAATCATCTACTATGACACACACGTAGTAGTGTCCACCTAGACTTCTTGTCCTACTTAGATCAAATAAGTCTAAGTGAAGCAATTCTAGTACATGACTAGTACTCACTTCATGCTTTGGTTTTAATGTTTCTTTAATATCTTTTCCTTTAATACATGTTTTACACATTTGAAAATTATCTAAGTCTAACTTATGCATGTCTCTAATTAAGTTCTCCTCAGATAACTTTTCAATAGTTGAAATTCCTACATGACCTAGTTGTATATGCCATAAGTTTACATTTAAGTCATGTGATATTAAATACTTAACCTTAGCATCTATCATGTTATTTAGTGATAGTGTGTAGATATTACCATCCCCATTTCCTTTTAATACAATTTCTCCTTTTCAATTAGTTATATCATAAGAATCAGGAAGAAAAGAAACATAATAACCGGAATCTATAAGTTGCAAAATTCTTAATAAATTATAATAAAGATTTCTTACCAACAACACATTTTGCATTTGAAATGTGTTAGGGTCCCGATTGTTCATTTTCCAACAACTTTTCTTTTGTTGTTGTCATCGAATGTCACCTTTCCTCCATTCTCGATATGTTCCAACTTGATGAATAGTTTGAGGTTTCCCGTCATATGCCTTGAACATCCACTGTCTAAAAATCATTTGGTTTTTAGATTCTTTGACTTTGTCTCCTTCTTGCATTCCTTATGTTTTTCCTACAATGGAGACAAAGTTTTATGTACCCTTTACTTGGGTCCTTGAATGTTAGGGGCACCACCCTTGTTTAGATATCCCTTAGGTATCCAAACTTGGACGTACCTTCTACGCACATATCTGACATTAGTTGAATATAAAGGATTAACATGTACTTGACCATTCCATTTAAAAGATGATGCATTGTTATACATGTTGTACCTTGGTTTATATGTACTATGTTGTGGCCGATTTTGATAGCTAAAGTAAGGCATATGATTTTGTTTCTTATATGATGCCATGTATGTGTGTTCATATGCATTTCTATAAGTGTTATGAATGTTGCCTATGATTATGTCTATATGGATTATAATAAGTTGGTTGCGGTTTGTTTTTTAGACATATTTGTATACATATAGGCATAGTTTCTGGGTTGTCTCGATGCAAAGTTTTGCCTAGTTGCATGTTGATATGTGTGTGCTTTTATGGGTATATGCTGCGTCTTAACCTGGTAAGTAGAAGAAGGAGTAGAAGAAGAAGTAGCAGGCAAAGTTGAATTTATTCTAGTTGCTTATAAGGTTGTTTAGTATTTGATGAAACAAACTTAGTCTTTTTATCTATTTTGGCGTTTTCTTTTTTATATCCAATCCGGTTTTATCGTTTCCATATTTTTGCGACAATATAAGTGTATCAAGCATGTTGGTTCCAGACTTAAATTGTTCTAACATTTTTTCTAAGTCTTGTTTTGAAGACTTAAGTTGTACTATCTCATTTTCACAACTTTCTAACTTACATTTCAACATACTATTTTCATCTTGTAATGTTTGTTCATTTTTTCTAGCTTACTCAATCTCAGTCCTTAATAAATCAAGAGTATTTGATGACTCTTGTTTGAAAGACTCTAATTGATTAGAAAGTTCCAAGTTGGTTGTCATCAACTTGTCATTTTCTTAAATTGGTTTCTTTTTCTCTTTTTACAACCTTTTACAATGAGCATGCATTTTCATGAATTCATCATACATTTCATCAAAAGTCATCTCATTGTCAGAATCAAAATCGGGAGTAGATGTTACCTCTTTCGTAGACTTTGAGTATACTCCTTTATGAAAGATTGATGACATGATGTATGATTTTAGATAAATACCTTTAATCTTTAATCAAGTGAATACAAATGCTACAAACCTTCTTGAAGTGTTCAAATGCTCCAAACATTTGATTTGGGATTAGTAGGCTACTATGAGTTCTTGCTTCTTAGCCTTGTCTTGTTCGTATGGTGTTGAATCTTCCTTCTTAGAGTGGTCTTGGTCTGGCTATGATACCAATTGTTAGACCATGCACCTGCAATAAACACCAGTAGAGGAGGGGGTGAATAGTGGTTAGCGGAAATTACACTACTACCCTTGATTAAAATCCTATTCAAAAACAGAATCTGAGAACACCTCAAATTCCGAACCCGTTTTTAAAAAATTCAAAAATCCTTGTACACTATTCCAAAAATTATGACAATTAGCAGAACTTAACTTTAATGTCTTGGCAAGACTCTGTCAAAAAATCAGATAAAAATAAGATCGTTGGCCCTTCAAACAAATAAAAAGATTCAGATGTCAATCTGGAAAGAATTGGACAAAATGTTGCTGAAATTGGAAAAAGTGTTTCTCTTTGAATAATTAACCAAGAAGGTTGATGTTTATGTCAAAACACTCCTTAAGATGTCTAGCTTATATTTCCAAAAGGCCATGACATTAAAATTTTTTTGGTTAAAACAGAATTCAAGTTTGCTCAAAAATGGTCAGGTTGCAGCCAGATTAGAGCAGTTATTTTGCAACGACTGAAAGGCTAACTTTCCGTTGCTCAAATCAAGTGATTCTTATTGCAAACGAAAGCTAACAGCCTGAAGTGTAACTCCACCATAAATCATGAATTTTGAAAGTGTTAAGATATTTTCTCAAAACGTAAGAAGTTGTATGAAATCTACAGCGAAAAACAGGCAGAAAACAGAAAAATGTAAAGAAGACAATAACACCAAGGATTTGTCTTGATTCGGTCAATGTGACCAACTCCAGTCCCAAGGAACACCTTTCATTGGATTTCAATATGGTATGAACCAAATTACAACAAGAACCAAGCTTGATCCTTGGGTTAAACACCAACCCTATTCAAGACTTGGATGTACACCTCTATGCAACTCTTGGTTGCAACACCTCTATCACCTATTGATGTAGCCTTATAGACTTGGCTAATCAATCTTACAAATGAGACACAAGAGGCTTGTAGCTCTACAACAAATATCACAAGAACACCTTGGCTACAAAGAATGTTACAAGAATGGAGAGAAAAAGATAGCAAGACAATTCAACTTTTGCTTTTCAAGTGTGTGTTCTTCTTCTTCACCTTTGCCTCCTATTTATAGTGTGAAATGGCTCTTGAAGATAAGAACTTTTATTTGTCACCATCTTCATCATCAATGCTTAAGTTTCTTCACATCATTGGTTGGCCACATAAACACCTTGTGCACTTGACAAAATGAAATAACATAATTGGTCCACCTTGGAAATCAATATAGCCGAAATTTCCACCTCAAAATAGTAAATAAAATGTGAAGATAATATAGTAGGATAAGAAGGTATAACTCCTCCACTATCTCCTCATCCTAAAGGAAAAATAATAGGGCATGTGAGAGCTCCATTTGACTCAAAAAAGCTGCTCAAACTTCAGCCTAGCCGTTGGTAATCATGTTTGAATTTTCCTTGTTGGCAATTTTTGCCAACTAGCTTCTTTTTGGTTGGTCCACTTGTCACCAAGTCATAAAATAAGTACACCATCATTTCCACCTGTATATACACGTTTTTCAACCCATATATATGTATATCAACTCAGATTTTTGAAGGAGAAATAAAAAAAATAGTTGACAAGATTATGTCAACATATAACACCAAAATTCCCATTTTTTCTCCTTGTATGTTGTGATCAATTTCACACCTTTAACACCTTTAAATTCTCTGCAAAATAATGATTAATATCCTCCAAGATCATATAGAAGATGGTCTTCAAGAAAAAAATAGAATGTAGTATCACAAGTCGTCACATATCCCGCTACTGTCGATAATATCATTAGTTGAGAGAAATAATAGAAAACCACCAAATAATCTTCAAGATAATCATAAATGAGCTTCAGAATGAAGATAATACTATACTCAAGAGATTACTTGAGTAAAAATACCAAAACTGCTCTCAGGGGTAAAATGACCAAAATGCCCCTGGTGAGAGAAAACTCCAGAATTGACCCGGATGGTCAAAAATAGACATAATAACACCTTTGTCATGATAAATAATATGAGAATAAGTCCTTGAAATATTTTTACCATGTTATGTTCTTAAAAAACTCAAAATATCAATTTTGCCCTTTTTGGTAAGTTGTAAAAACTTCCAAGACACATTAGTGACAAAACACTATTATTATGATCAAAAACAAGTAATAGAATCACAATATACATATATGAAACATAAGTAAATGAAAACAATCATTTTATCACTTTTTAGAAAAATTTATCCAGAAATGCTGGACATCGATCGGTTTGTCTCAATTTTGGAGACTGATGTATACATTGATCGATCGATGTACCTCTGGTTGAGAGATATATGTCTCGCAGTGAGATTGATATGTACATCAATCTCTGACTGAGAGATCTATGTATACATCGATCCCTGGCTGAGAGATCTATGTCGAGATCAATGTCATTTTTTCATTTATTTCAACTTTGTGGCCTTGTTATGTATTCAACACTTAAAATCATGACTTTGAAAATTATTCAAACATATTTCTCAACATGTTGGACACATAGTACTTTTTGAACTCGTTCCAAAATTGGGTTCAAGTGAACGTCGTTATCATTCGTTCTACACCTTGCGTCACTATTTCTCTGCATCTCCATGTAGAAAAATCTCAGGCCCACTTCGGTGGTGGTGGAGGCAGTACCGTGCCTGCTGTTTCAGCTAGTGCTGTTGTACTAAGGTTTTGGTCATTGTGACTATGGCATCTGCAAGTGCTTGGAGACTAGCCCCCTGACTCTTCTGATTATCACCATTATTTCCTCCATTATTGGCTTGTTCACGTCTTCAGAGAAATTTCTGGTATTTAGAACAACTTAGAATAATTTTATTCAAATTCAGGCTAAGTTGGAGGTATTTTGGTAATTTCTAACCACCTATGGGGTGCATGCAGAAGTTCAAGGGTAAAACGGTAAATAAATAAAGAAGACGAAAAAACGCTCTCACATCTCTTACCCCAATCATATCTTATGTCTAACATCATCTCTTAAGTCTACTTTGTTCATTGGGGGTAAAATCGTCACTTTACAAAAAAGATCATAGCTTATGTCTAAGTGATCTAGTAATCTTGCATTTTCAAGGCAGATCTGGAGCCTCGTCTCTAACACCACCTGTAGCGCCCTGCTCCCGAACCGTAGCTTTAGGAATGGCGTACCCACTGTAGTCTACTACGAGAACTACAAGGTGGTGTTCAAACGTCTTACACGTCAAATATAACGTATGAATTTTTCGTGGAAACGATAATTAAAATTTTAAATTCAATTTATAAATAATCCCAATACTGAAATAAATGAAATGTTTAGGGCCGACGAAACCCAATACATCAAATGAAGTCGAACAGTTAGGTATAAACAAAATAAATAGGAAATCCATCAAGTCCCCAAATGTCTCGCAAAGCTCACCCGCCTCAGCTAGCGCAATCTGACTCGTCCTCTACGAGGACATAATCGTACTCAGGCTCACCTGTGGAAGGAATAGTAGGGGGTGAGTGATTTGGAATCACCCGTAGGTTTCCCGTCCTTTCCCAAAAAGGAACCATACTTACAATAAACACACAAACACATAAGGCAAATAACACATACCTGATCCGATCGGAAGGTAAGCATACAATAACCAATATAATATCTCACATATCCATATACTCCAAGTAACAGCATGGAAACATAAAGTAAATAACTGCGTAAAGTAAGTCACTCCACGTAATAATGCGCAACTTCATGATGGATGTCCCTACTTCTACATGTCACACGCAACAAAGGTCGTGTCATGCGAAATGTTCATACCTCTACCGTGCAATGCATGATCCCTGGAGGTTGTGGCTGTGGGATCCCCCCACCACCAGCCACCTGATCTGAGTGTTTTTAGCCCGTGTGCTACAATCCACCATACTTGAATGCCTGTGATCCGTACGTCACAATCTACCATATGTGGCTGTGGGTACTACCCACCACTGGCCACCTGACTGGGTGTCTGTAGCATGTGCGCTACAATCTACTATAAATGCAATGCTCGTGCCATGAATGCAATACAAATTCTATTTTTTCCATATTATCTAGGGTATGTGCACCCTTTTCTTGCCACCTCTGCTTTTATTCCTTGGTGTATCAATTTTCTGAAAGATGCCAAGTTGGTATTTACCATCAAATATATTTTACATGGCTTTTATGAATTTTTCGGCATTTTTTTTACTATTTTCTTTATTTTTTTCTATTTATTTCTTATTTATTTCCTAATTATTTTAGTTAGTTAAATTAAAATAACTTCAGAAATTAGGTTAAAATAATTTATTTTTAGCATTTTATATTTTTTGGAATTTTAATTAGTTAAATTAATATAACTTCAAAAATTAGGTTAAATAATTTATTAGTGAAATTAATATAACTTCAGAAATTATCTATTTTTAAAATAATTTATTTTTAGCATTTACAGGAATTGTTGTAATAAATAACCTAAGGTTAATCTATATCCCACAATTCCTAATGCCACCCAAATACTACTCATAAGTTTCATCCCAATCCGACATTAATTTTATTATTTATTTATTTATACTTTTTATGACACCCCTAAATGCTGAGTGTAACAAGACACATGCGATAAAGCCACCCTAGCCATGCACCCTGACACGTGGCGCCATATGGCCGCCATGTGGACGAGGACTGCCAATAGGGCAGCCAGATGTCATCGCCCCATAACTCTACATGCACTACTCACCCCAATGCAAAAAAAGAGGGATTCTCCAGTGGGAAAAAGGATCAAATCCAATTGAACAATCCAGCAGAAGAGAGGCAAAAACATATAGCCATTCATCAACCACAAAAACAGCCACCTATCCAGTCGGGGTAAAACCAAAACAGGTTGCTTCACCAGCTACTTCATATTCACTACAATTCATATGTCTATAACTGATTTGAGCGTCGGAGGGTTTTTTCTGGAATCTCTAACATCGTCTTTCCCCACGTAGGTCTCTAGGAATGTTGCCTCCGCGTGTCTGCTTAGTTTTGAAAATCAACGTATGGATTTACATGTTGATTATCCTTTAAACACTAATAATCTTGTCAATGTTGAATCCGGTGAAGCAGGTGTTGAAAATAAAATCCATCATGAAGATGAGATTATTGAGCAACCTATTGTTCTTAATGAGTTGAGATGGTCTGCTCATGATACATGACCTTTCATTCGATAACTTATGAACGAGTATGTGTTTCTTACCAATGGTTGAGAATCTCAACCCAAAGGCTTTCGAGAAGCTTTGGAAAATGAAAACAAAACAGAATGGAAGTATGCCATAGAGGATGAAATGTAATCCCTTTATGAGAATAGCACCTGTGAATTGTGTAGATCCCGAAGGATAAAAAAGTCCATAAAACTGATGGGTTTATCGTTTGAAGAAAGAGAAAGAACATTAAAAAATCAATAAAAAGCTCGCTTGATGGTAAAAGGTTATCCAAAGAAAAGGTGTTGATTTTAGCTAGATTTTGTTTTGGTGATGATGCTGCAGCCTATTCAGGTTATGTTTAGGCTAGTTGCTAGCCTTAATTTAGAAGTGAGCAAATAGATGTGAAGACAGTTTTCCTTCATGGTGATCTGCATGAAGAGATTTATATGAAGCAACCAGAAGGTTTTCAAGAGAATGATAAAGAAGATAATGTTTACAAATTGTCAAAGAGTCTCCAGGGTTTGAAGCAAGCACCGAGACAATGATGCCAAAAGTTCAATTTGTTGATAATTATGCTTGGTTAAAATACGCCAAAGACTGATCATTGTGTTTTGTTATTGAGATTCTCTGATGGTGACTTTATCATTCTTTTGCTATATGTTGAAGATATTACTGATTGTTAGAAAAGACATGTCCAAAATCAACGAGTTGAAGAAGACTTTGAGTGAATCTTTTGCTAAGAAGGATTTGTGATAAGTGCAGAAAATTCTTGAGATTCAAGTCATACGTGATATAATTGCGAAGAAAACGCAAGAAAAGCACATTGAGAAAATTCTTCAGTGTTTTGGTGTGGACAAAGCTAAAGTAGTGAGTATTCCACTTGCTTCTTATTTCAACCTTTGTCACAAGCAATGTCCATCTACTGATGATGACAAATTGCGTATGAAGAATTTTACACACTCTTCCATAATTGCTAGATTTATGTATACATAGTTTGCACAAGACCCACTATTGTTCACGCTATGAGAATTGTCAGACGTTATTAATTACGAGATATCTCCAGAATACATTGAATTTGAGACTAAATTTGATATGTGAGAAGCCTACGTTGATTTTTATAAGGATTCGGATCTAGAAGGAAGCTTGGATGATGGCAAGACTACTTCGGGACATATGATGACTTTTCCAAGGGGAGCCTTTGCTTGGCAATCAAAATTACAAAATTGTTTTGTACTTTCTACTACCAAAGCCAAGCTTATAGTTGCATTAAAGGCAAAATTTTTGTTGTGTTTGAGAAAATTCTTGATAGAACTTGGAGTGAAACAAACAAAATATGTTCTGTTTTATGATAATGAAAGTATCATTCATTTGTTGAAGAATTCTTCATTTCATTCGAGTCCTAAGTATTTTGATGTGTGTTATCATTGGATTTCGTGATGCTTTGGATTCCAAATTGTTGGTGCTTGAGCAGTTTCATATAGATAAAAATGATTTTCACATATTGGCGAAACTTTTGTCAAGAGGAAAGTTTGTGTTTTCTCGCAAGGCTTCTGGGTTGTCATTGCCTTCTAACTAGTGGGTCGGGGGAGTTTGTTGGGTTATCTCTCTTATTTAGAGAGGCCCAATAACTTAATGGAATTTAAGCCCACGAGTTTATTAGGGTAATAGTGGTATCCTGAGTCATACTGATGACTTAGAATATTTTGAAATTGAGTGAGATAAAAGAAAGAGGGAGTGAATGAAAAATCTAAAATTTTTCCTCAGTAACATAGCAGTCGACCAACTCTTGAAAAAAAGTTTACACACATTCCACAATTGGATTGTCACCAAAATTTTTACAAATTATTCCGTAAACACAGAGGTGCATCTTACACGGTGAAGATGTGTTTTGAAGACCTTTAAGTCTGTTCAAATATTAGATTTCTGAGACCAAATTTTTCTGCAGAAAATTCAGCTTGGTGTTTTGATCCTCTCTTGATTCATGTTTTGTTCCAGTGATTATTTGATCTTGATGATATTATGTTTTAGTCTGATCTAGGGAGCTTGTTGTACCCATTGTTAATGATAGTATATATATTTAAGTGGCCTAAGGGTCCCTGGTTTTTAATTCCTAATTTAGGAGGTTTTTTCATGCTAAAAATTATCTTGTATCCTAGATGTGGTCTCTGGTTTTTGATTCCTATTCTAGGAAGCTTTTTCATGATAAAAATTATCTTTATCATGGATGTTTTTGGTTTTATTTCATCTCTAAATTACTGAAAATTTATAAGAGATTATTTGATTTTTTTGTTGCGTTATGGGTTTTCTCCCAACAACGGGTTGTAGCAACTTTTGTACAATATAATCCCAATTAAATCTCAACTTAAGATGGCGGCTTCACCCATGCATCACACGGTTAATCTCAACCTAAGAGGGCGGCCTCATCTATGCATCGTACGGGTCGCAGCCAAAAGTACAAAAGAATTGGTGATGTACAAACCATAATACTTTGCATATACACAAAATATTTGATGGTTACTTTTTTTATCTTAAGAGGATTTGAAACCGAATTTTAGAAGTAAGAAATATTAGTAACCATTAAAACCAAACTATTTTTCGTAATATAATGTAAAACAAGTTTACTATGGAAAAATAATAATAAATGTCATATACAAATTTAAATTAAAAACAATAAAGATAAAAAGGACATACACATATAAACCCTTTTCCTCATTTCTATCATCTTGATAAGTTTGTTTGACTTGCACCCTCCATCGGGAGCAATATTCACTAGGTGAAGAAGAGAAGACAACACACTTGAAAGCAAAAGTTGAAGTTATTTGTCTTGCTATTCTCTTCTCTTATTTCTTGATTCATTCCTTATAGCTAAGGTGTTCGATTGATAGTTGTTCTATAGCTACATTATACACCTGTTGGTTCATATTTTGTAAGATTGATTAGCTAATTTTATAAGGCTATATCAATAGGTATTTGAGGTATTGCAACCAAAGTTGCATAAAGGTGATAATTCAAGTCTTGAATAGAGTTGGTGTGTAATCCAAGGATCAAGCTTGGTTCTTGTTGTATTGGTGTTTGATTCATAGTGAAATCCAAGGAAAGGTGTTCCTTGGAACTGGAGTAGGTCACATTGACTGAACTAGCATAAATTGTTGGTGTCCTTGTCTTGTTTCTACTTTTCTGTTTTCTGCCCGTTTCTCACTTCAGATTTTACCCAACTTCACATGATCTGAAAAAATAGTAAAACATTTTCAAAATTCGTGCTTTTTGGTGAAGTTATCCTTCATACTATTACCTTTATTTTGCAACAAGAATCACTTGATCTGAGCAAAGGAAAAATAGTCTTTCAGTCTTTGAAAGATAACTGCTCCATTTGGCAGCAATCTAACCAGTTTCAAGGAAATGTGCATTCAGATTTTATCAAGCACAATTTCAGGTCAGGTCCTTTTAGAAACTTAAACTAGACATCTTAAGAGTGTTTTAACATAAAGATCAATCTTTTTTAGCTGAGTAATTAAAAAGAAACACGTTTTCAAGATTCATAATCATTCTATCCAAAATTGTCCAGATTGACCATCTGAACCTTTTTCTTTGTTTGAAGGGCCAACGATTTTATTTTTAGCTTATTTTTGGACAGAGTCTAATCAAGACATTGAAGTTAATTTCTTGAAAAATTCATAATTTTTGGAGTTGTGTACAGTGACTTGTGAATTTTTCAAGTACCAGTACTGAATCTGAGTAGCTTTCAGATTATGTTTTCAAAGGGGTTTTTAATTCAAGGGTAGTAGTGTAATTTCTTGTAACCACTATTCACCCTCCTTTAGTGGTGTTTATTGTAGGTGTTACAATCTAACAATTGGTATCAGAGCCAGGCCAACACCATTATAAGAAGCAAGGTTATCACCACACCAAGAAAACAAGGGTTAGAAGTAATAGCATATTTGAACACTTCAGGAAGGTTTGGAGCATTTGTATCCACATGATTAAGATTCAAGGTATTCGTCTAACATCTTACATCATGTCATCAATCTCTCATAAAGGAGTGTATTCAAAGTCTACGAAAGAGGTAACATCTAGTCTCGATTTTGATTCTGATAATGAGATGACTTTCGATGAAATGTATGATGAATTCATGAAAATGCATGCTCATTTTAAAAGGTTGTCAAAAGAGAAAAAAAACTAATTGAAGAAAACGACAAATTGATGACAAGCAACTTGGAACTTTCTAATCAGTTAGAGTCTTTTAAACAAGAGTAATCAAATACTCTTGATTCATTAAGGACGAAAATTGAGTCATTTAGAAATAATGAACAAACCTTAAGAACCGAAAATAGTGTTTGAAAACCAAGATGCATGATTACGAAAATGAAGTGTCTACACTTAAATCATGTAAACTATACTTTGAGAAAACCTTAGAACAACTTAAGTCTGGAACAAACATTATAGATACATTAAATATCTTCACAAAAATATAAAAATGATAAAAAGGGGTTAGGTTATAAAGATGAAAATGTCAAAATAGACAAAAATACTAAGTTTGTTTCATCTAGTACCAAACAACCTTATAAGGCAACTAAATCAAATTCAACTTTGTCTACTTCTTTTTTAATCCCTAAGATAAAAGTACAACATGCACCCACAGAAACACCTAGGAAAAATTTTGCATCTAGAACACAGAAATTATGCATATATATATATATATATATATATATATATATATATATATATTGAAAAAACATGGATTTTATTATATATATATATATATATATATATTTGGCAGAAAAGGATATTTATTATAAGATTGTTCCTCACTTAAGGCGGAGGGAAACCATTATACAACCATGTCTTCGTAATTAACGAAATAATGCAGAAACGTAAGGATTGCCATTCTCCAATTATATATGATATGCCACATTAAAACCTTGTCAAGTAAAACCACCCTTGTGGATAAAACCTTGGCGAAGGAAAAAGCGTACATATTTATATAATTGGATCGAACATGTGTGGCAAAATGAATTACAAACATGAATTTAAAGTGATCTTCAAGTATAGCCATGTGCGTTTGATGGATGCTGAAGACGTAGGTTGATGTTGTTGACACTGTTGGATTCAGAGCTCTCATGATCGTAGTATATATGCCATCATAACCCATGCAGCAAAAATAGGATACGTCAAATCTTAAGCCATAAGACCGTATGCGTGAAGTAAAATTGTTGAAGAAAATGAGTGACGTACCGACGTTGTCTGCACTCCAATGAAACGCAGACAACAAAGAAAACGTAGTAGACATGATCTGCCGAAACCATATGCTCCACCAATCATTCAGACATGTGCCAACCCGTGTGTCTCGCAAGGTAGGCAGATCACAAACTATGTAAGAAACGATATATGAGAATGTAAGCACAAGTAGGAGAAAACGATGTAGTACCGTTGCTGCCTGTATCCATGCAATGATACAGGCAGATAAAATTAAGCTAGTCATGATCTGGACGAAAAGATGGAGTGGATAAGTCCATGATAATGCAGCCTCTGACTACCGGGGGCAACTGTGATGACGATGTGAAAACACATAAAGATGGGTGCTGCATCGCATGGGATGCCAAATGATGAGCAGCAGAATTTGCTTCTCGGGGCGTATATTGCAGAGTAGAATTTGTAATTTGAAGGAAAGTGCCCAGTCGCTGTAAATCAGACTGCATCTCCCCGGTTGAGCTTCGCACAGATATCAGTGATTGAATGCTTAAACAGTCTGTTTCAATAATCAGTCTTGAATGTTGTGGCGAGAAGAATATTAAAGAGTATAATAGAGCTTGTATCTCTGCACGCAGTGGAGGTAAGTTGGGCAAAGTAAATGCAATTGCCTTAACAAAACATCCAGTAGAATCACGTATAAGGGCACCTGCTGCAGCCCTACCTCGTCCTGCTGCAGCATCTACATTTAGTTTTAACCTACCTGAGGGTGGGATACTCCATCTTACCAGAGTTAATCTTCGTAGCCGTAGAACAGGAGACAAACCCAATGCAACTAAGGATGGAATAGTAGCAGCAATCTTTTTTTCCCGATATTGATGCACACCAACTATAT
>AP025063.1:11690376-11709880 GCA_036186865.1 Eustoma russellianum | reverse complement strand
TATGATTTTTGAAATTCTTTTGATATTTTTACTATTGCAATGAAGACGATGCAAAGTGCTGTAAACTGAAAGTAAAGTGCTGAAAGTAATAACATCGAGAATTTTATACTAGTTCGGTTAACACAACCTACTCCAGTCTTCGAGGACACCTTCCTCGGTTATCACTAATCACAAAAAAACACATGTTATATATTATGTTCCATGTATTATGTTCGTAAAAAACCGAATTTTTGACTTTTGTCGATTACGCGAATTTTCTCCGATTAAATTCATACTTTTTGCACATGTTATATATATTATGTCACACATAATATACATAAACTAAATTTAATATTCAGCTCATAAGGCCTGAGATATAGGCGTCCACATGTGACAAAATAGGTTGAATTTTAAATCTCCACAATTTGGCCTTAATTCGGGGTGATTTATGTATGCCAACATGGAATGATTTCATGGCTGAGTATACCATGTGGCCACGAAATTTGTGGCCATTTTTGAAGTATAGGGGCTGGCCATCTATATATGGCAAGTACGTGACACGTTAGTGAAGTTTCGGTAGTCACCCGATACGACAATTTTCGGTTATAACCTTGTAACGTGTCGTAATAATATTTTCATCACCATGACTTATATCATATGATATAAGACATGAATGTACTCATAAATATGTGGTAAATATAGTGGTGTGACGTTGACGTACGTTCGTAATATATGTAACGTGTCGGTAGTATGTCGGAATATATGTGTATTGTGTTTTTATAAAAATCTGAATATAATATAATATATATATATATATCTATATATCTATATATATAAACGTTTGAATGGATGTAGAAGGAGACTTTCCATTCTTCAATTTGTTGTCATCATGCCTTCTCCAAATATATCTCTATTTAATGAACTACTTAGTTCACTAACTTAAGTACTTCACTTAATGAACTAGTTTAGTTTATTAATGGTGGCACCTGAAAATAGTTCAAACACAACAAATGTTTGCCTTTGATGTAAGCTTTAACGCTTCATAGCTTGTTAGTACGGCAACATTATATATAAAATATATAAGGCAAGTTTATCATAAACACGTTTGTCATGCATTTCTCAAACACGTTGTATTTAAATCATGTATTCGTAAATCACTCAAACCCTTTTTCTCAACATCTTCCCCTTTGATGATTTACAAAATAACATTATCTCATGATTTAAATTTAACCGCTCCCCTCTAATTATGCACAAATTCGAATTTTGAATTTTAAATTGCCTCCACCTTGATTTGTGCAATCATACTTTCTTACCTCCTTAAATCACTCTCACTCCCCCTTAAATCATGCACTCTCTGTCCTCCTTTATTTTGGAAATAAAATCAAAGTGCATGTAAGAAAGAAATAGCAATTTGTATAACAAAAGTCATGCATTTCAAGTGTATTGTACAATAATATCAAAAGTGCGTTCTTAAGGGTTATTTATTCACCCCTTTGCAAATGTCTCTTTGTAGGATCTGCAAGGCACCACTAGAAGGAGGGGTTGAATAGGTGGTGCGGAAAGTGTGGTTTTTAAAAGTAGTTTAAAACTAAACAACTCAACTTCTGAAAACAGATTCTGTTTCCAGGACCAGTTTTAAAACATTTTTAAAACCAGGTTATAGGTCTCCAAAATTCTGAAATTTTGAGAGAACTTAGCCTCAGATGTTATGAGGGTCCCCTAGAGATTTCAAATTAAAATTCAACCTTTAACCCCTTCAAAAACCGTTGATGATCAGATTGCGCGAATCTGCCAGAAACGGTAGACGGTTTTGAAAATTTATTCCTTTGTGTGTAAGTCCAAATGCTCTGAAAATTTAATCACTAACTCCTTGTACACTATATCTAATTGTGTTGAAACAGTTTTGCAAAATTCTTTTGGGAAGTAGGTCAATTACAATCAAAGTCTCAATCTTTGCAAGTCTGAAAATCAGACTGCACTAGTCTCAGAACTTTTGATTTGATCGACTTATACTTATCCAAAAGGGTTGAAACTTGTGCCAAACTAACTTTAGAACGTGTGGCTATGTTTCTGGAAATTTTTGTAATTTTTGAAAGTCTTTTACTATTTTTATGAACGCCAACAAAAAGAGTAAAATGTGCAGTAACTGAAAGTAAATGCTGAAAGTAAATGGCACCAAGAATTTTATACTGGTTCGGTTATAACAACCTACTCCAGTCTTCAAGGAACACCTTCCTTGGTTCACACTAATCACACACACACTACAGCTTACCACAGGGTTGATGGAGTTACACACCAACTCCAACCCTTTGCAAACCTTGTACGTTGAATACAATATGCACGAACACCACCACCTCGCAAGAATGAAGATTGATCAACCTTGATCAATCTTTTACAAAGATATGGAATATCTGGTGATCTATTTCAATCCTATTCAAGACTGAAAGATATGAATACAATAGGCTTTCAAGAAGAAAGAAAGAAGGAGAATGTAGAAGAAGAGGCTTAGGCATTTTTGATCACTTGTTTTGCAATGCTTGTGCTTGTCTTGTTTTTGCTCAACTTCTTTCCTTTTAACCTTGAGTGGCCATCCCCTATGGTGCTATCCCCCTCTTGAAAATTATCTTCTAAGTCCTTGGGAGAATGTAAGACATCATTGTGACATGGTCTTGCTTACTTGTCACCCTCTCATTGGATGATCACTTAAGCTTGCTTACTTGGCACTTCATGATTGGTTGGATGTTGTCATCATTGATGACTTGGAAAAATCTGAGCATAACACTTAAAACATGTGCCAATATCAATCACAAAATTATTTCCATAATGCTCAAGATAATCACATAAATGTTGCAAGACCAAATTCCTTCCTAACCAAGTATGCAAATCGGCCATTAAGTGGTTTACAATGCTGAATTTTCAGCATGTGTTACATGGTTGTACAGTTCAAAATATTACCATTTTTCTTTGATTTTTCTTTTTGAAATAAATCACCAATTGATGGCAAATATCTTTATCACATTGAGAATGAACTTGGACACATTCAAGACCATGAATTCGGCCATCACAAGTCACACACATGCTGAAAAATTTTCAGCATGTGTGATATATAAAATATCACACTTTATGAATTTGAATACTATTCAAATTACTTCCATTTCTTCTCCCAATCAATCACATAATTTGAGATGATAAAATATGTCATATTAAAGTCAAAAAATCGGCCAGCCAAGGTTAGCATGCTGAAATTTTCAGCATGTGTTATAAGTGAGACAAAGTTTGAAATCTTACCATTTGTAGCTTCTCTCTTTAATTCATCAACATTGTATTATTGATTCTTGACCAATAATATGCCAACGAGGCTCCAAATAAGCTCCATCTTGCTGTAATGTGCGTGAATGAGTATATACATATGCTGAAAATTATTTTGCTAACTTTGTAAAATAGTGCACATTTAATATACACACATGTTATATTCCAATCAGCCCTTAATTTAATTTTCTAGAACACTTTAAGATGTAACCATATGTAAAAAGTGTCTAGATACATGTCACATGATGTACCAAAAAATTGCATGTGTTGTGTGCGTAGAAAACCGAATTTTCGATATTTATCGATTACCCGATTTTTCTCTAATTAAATTCCAACTTTTGCACATGTTATATATATATGTTACACATAAATATATATATATACTTTAAATCTCAGCACTTGGCTGGTCTAAAGTGGCGTCATTCATCATGTGTCAAAATTAAAATTGGAATCTTCACATTTTGGCCTTAATGTGAGGTGATTTGTGTGTGCCAACATGGAAAGTATTTTGGCTGAATATACAGTCATGTGCACGAAATTTTTATGGAATTTTGAAGTATAGGGGCTGGCCATCTATTTATGGCAAGTACGTGACACGTTGGCGAAGTTTCGGTATTCGCCCGATACGACAATTTTTAGCTTAGAACCTTTTATCGTGTCGTTATCGTATTAATTTGTCATCACCATATCTTATATCATATGATATAAGACCTGAATATACTCATAAATATGAGTTAAGTATAGTGGTGTGACGTTAACGTACGTACGTAAAATATATAACGTGTCGGTAGTACGTTGGAATACATGTGTATGTGCCTTTTTCAAAAAATCTGAAAATATATGTATTTATATGTATATGGCGTGTATATATATTAAGAGGGAGGAGGAGAAAACTTTCCTTCCTTAGCCTTGTTGCCTTTGTGCCTTTTCCAAATGTGGCTTCCTTTAATGAACTACTTAGTTTAATAAACTAAGTACTTCACTTAATGAACTAGTTTAGTTCATTAATGGTGGCACCTGAAAATAGTATAAACACAACAAATGTTTGCCATATGATGTAAGCTTTAACGCTTCATGGCTCGTTAGTCCGGCAACATTATATAAGCTAAATAAGGCAAGTAATAGCAATGTATCATGCATACATGTAATATCATGCATTGTGTGTATATATCATGCATTTAAGTCACTTATTTTGAAATCACTCAAACCCCCTTTTCTCTACAATCTCCCCCTTTTGATGATTTTCAAAATAACTTATGCACATGATTTAAATGCTATCGCTCCCCCTTCAAACATGCACAAATTTGAAATTTGAATTTCAAATTTCAAATCCGGCTCCCCCTTGATTTGTGCAATCAGTATCAATTAGTTCTCTCTCCCCCTTAAATCATGCTTTCTCTCCCTTTATTTTGGAAAGTAAATCAAAAGATTCCTGTAAAAGGAAAAAATCAAATCACGTCAAATCAATCAAGGAATCATGCCTAATTTAGAACGAAGAGATTCATACGTGGCTTGATTTAAGGCTTTTGTAAAGATATCCGCTACTTGTGCTTCTGTGCGTACGTGATCTATGACGATATCACCATTGTTTACGTGATCACGAAGAAAGTGATAGCGTACTTCTATATGCTTAGCCTTAGAATGTAACACGGGGTTCTTAGACAAATTAATGGCACTCATACTATCACAATATATAGGAATTCTATTTACGGTAATTCCAAAGTCCGAAGTTGTTGTTTTATCCACAACAACTGTGTGCAACAAAGGCTAAGTGCCATGTACTCAGCCTCAGTAGTGGACAAAGTAACTTGCTTGCTTTTTAGAAAACCATGAAATGAGTGAGTTTCCTATAAATTGGCAAGTCCCACTCGTGCTTTTTCTATCTATTTTGCAGCCACCATAATCTGCATCAGTATAAGCATGTAAGTCAAATGTGGAATCCTTATCGTACCAAATTCCTAAGGTGGGCGTGTGCTTAATATAACGGAATATTCTTTTTACCGCATTATAGTGAGACACCTTAGGTTGACTCTGAAATCGTGCGCACATGCATACACTAAACATGATATCAGGCCTACTAGCAGTTAAATATAGCAAAGAACCTATCATAGATCGATATAAGCCATTATCAACGTCTTTACCGTGTTCATCTTTGTCTAATTTAGTAGTGACGCTCATAGGGGTGGGGGATGGTTTCAAATTTTCAAAGTTAAACTTTTTAATCATGTCATTGACATATTTTGCTTGATTTATGTGAATCCCTTTCGTTTGCTTAATCTGCAAGCCAAGAAAATAATTAAGTTCACCAACCATAGACATTTCAAATTCAGATTTCATGCAATTTTCAAAATCTTCAACAAGTCTATGTGAGGTAGAACCGAAAATAATGTCATCAACGTAGATTTGGATAATAAGTAAATCCGATTTATCTTGTTTCAAAAATAGTGTACTATCTATAGTACCTCGTTTAAAATCATTTTCTAAAAGGAAAGTAGCAAAACGATCATACCATGCTCTCGGTGCTTGCTTTAGGCCGTATAGTGCCTTCTTTAGTTTGTACACGTGATCGGGATGTTTCAAATCTTCAAAACCGGGTGGTTGCTTCACGTATACTTCTTCTTGTATAAATCCGTTTAGGAATGCACTTTTTACGTCCATTTGATATAATTGAAATCTTTCATGCAAGCAATAGCAAGTAATAGTCGTATAGCTTCTAAACGTGCTACGGGTGCAAATGTTTCATCGTAGTCAATTCCTTCTTCTTGATTATAGCCTTGTGCTACAAGTCTCGCTTTATTTCTAACGACCTTTCCTTCTTCATTCATTTTATTCCTAAACACCCACTTTGTGCCTATTATAGTCTTATCTTGTGGTCGTGGCACTAAATCCCATACATCGTTTCTAACAAATTGATTAAGTTCATCATGCATGGCATCAATCCAAGAAGAATCACTCAAAGCATCATGCACATTTTTGGGCTCAATTTCAGAAATCATAGCATGAAATTCATTTATTTCGTCCGAAGTAATTCTTCTACGTGGTCGCACACCGTGAGTGAGGTCGCCTATGATGAGATCATGTGGGTGATCTCTATGCCATCTTGGTTGTATTTTCTATGTTATCATGCATTTCTATGTGATCATGCATTTCTAGTGTGTCATTCATATCATGCATATCAAAAGAACCATCATCTTCATTCAACACGGGTTTCAATTCAAAGTCATCGTCATATTCCTTATCTTTATCAATCTCACCAAATTCATTGAATTTCACATGAATAGATTCCATGATTTGTCTAGTGAGAGGATCATAACATCTATATGCCTTTGAATTTATAGAATATCCAACAAAAATGCACTCAATTGATTTGGATTCAAATTTGTCTAAATTATCTTTTGTATTTAAAACAAAACATTTGCATCCAAACACACGAAAATAGTCAATCTTAGGCATGCGATCATTCAAAATCTCATAAGGCGTCTTGTTTATTTTCTTTCTTATAGATAGGCGATTTACAATATAGCATGCACAATTTACGGCTTCCGCCCACAGAAATCTAGGCAATTTATTTTCGCATAACATAGTCCTAGCGATTTCTTGTAATGTACGATTCTTTCTTTCTACTACTCCATTTAATTGTGGAGTTCTAGGTGGCGAAAACTCATGCTTGATTCCTTTTTCTTCGCAAAATGAAATCATCTCTTTGTTTTTAAACTCACCGCCTCTATCACTTCTTATCTTTTTCACATTACACCGTATTGATTTTCAAGTTGTTAATTAATTTTGCAATCTCAATGGCGCTATCATCCTTATGTGCAAGAAATAAAGTCCAAGTATAACGAGAAAAATCATCAACAATCACGCATGCATAGTGGCGCCCACCAAGGCTTGTAGTGCGACTAGGACCAAACAAATCAATATGCAATAGTTCTAAGACTCTAGTCGTGCTTATTTCATTTTTAGGCTTAAGTGACTCACGTGTTTGTTTGCCTTTTATGCAAGATTCACACAACTGAAAGTTGTCTAAATCAAGTAGGCAATCCTCGTACTAGGTTCTTTCGTTGAAGTTTTTCTAGTGTGGAAATGCCAATGTGTCCTAAACGTCTATGCCATAAATTCACATTGGGTTCATTTGACATAAAGCACTTAACTTTAGCGTCTACCACATCATCCATAGAAAGCGTAAAAATATTACCTTCTCGTTTTCCTTTTAAAACGGTTTCTCCATTTTTATTTATTATATTGCAATAAGGGTGAGTAAAACACACATTAAAACCATTGTCAACAAATTGAGAAATGCTAAGAAGATTGTAGGATAAGTTGCTTACCAAAAAGACGTTGGAGATTTGGAGAGTTGGATTTCCAATCGTACCTTTTCCGATGATCTTGCCTTCGTTGTTGTCTCCAAAGGTCACGGATCCGCCTTTTGTGACCTTCTTTAATTTGGTGAACAAGCTCGGGTCACCCGTCATGTGCCTCGAGCATCCACTGTCAAGGAACCACTTAATAGTTGTATCTTTCGATGTGTGGGCTCCCTGCAATGTGCAAAGATGATTTAGGTACCCTTTTAACTTTGGGTCCTTTCGAGTTAGTTAATCACCTCTTGGTAAAAGTACCTTTCGGTACCCATACTTGGGTGATCCTTCTCGTCGTCTATCAAATGGCAAGAATGTAGATGAAGGTGCGATATAGTAGACATGTGGTGCATGCACTTTGGGCCTTTGCCCAAGGACTCCTTTATACTCATTAAATGAAGGACTTTTGTATGTTTGTGTGTGTGTGCGTAGTGCGTGGATGATATGAATTTCGTGTATGCATTATTCTTTTCTTTTCATATCTATATGGTACAAAGTTATATTTCACATGATATGAAGAAGAAGTGGGGCGTGATGAGGAAAGGGGGCTTTTGCGTCATCTTAGACGCCACTTGAGGCTTAGGGGTGTCTACTTTCTTAGACACACAAACTTGGTTGGTTTGGTTGATACTTCATTTGTATCAACGTATCCCAAACCCGTTTTGTCGCTGTCATGCTTTTGTGATAATATAATGCGATGCAGCATGTTGGACCCCGTATCAAACTGTTTCATCATTTTCTCTAAATCGGTATTCCTTGATTTCAAATTTGAAATCTCGGATTTCATTTCATTATTTTGAGTTAATGATGAAATCTCTGTCTTTAATGCAGTAATGACATGATGACTCTTTCTTTGAATCGCTTAATTGAGCGACAAGATTCTCGTTAGAAGATTCTAACAGTTTCTTGTCTTCAATTAATCGCTTCTTTTCCTTAGCGAGAGTCTTAGTGAATTTATGCAATTCTAAATACTGACTAAAAAGATCATCATAAGAAGGTTCAGAGTCAGAGTCAGAATCAGATGATACCTCATTAGATGCTTTGGATGCAAAGCATACTTGTGCAGTCTCCTCTTCGGTCTCAGTTTCAGAATCCGATGAATCACTCCAGGTGGAGGCCTTTAGAGCACGTTTCCTTTGTTTGGGTTCTGAGACGAGTCTATTTTTGTTCCGCTCCTTGTCAGGGTATTTAGTGTTTGCTTTTCTTTATTGGGGCAGTCATATGATAAGTGTCCGAGTTTGCCACATTCATAACATTTAACGTCTTTATCATTTGACTTGTTCTTATTTCTCTTGGTTGTAGTACCCTTATTTTTGTTTCTAAATGACCTTCTCATAAATTTTCAATCCTTTAGCCAATAGAATTAGGTCATCATTATCCGATTCAGAATCACTATCATCTACGTGATCGGAGGGAGGGGAGACGTATTCATTTGATTTAAAAGCAATAGCTTTACCTTGTTTAGATGATTCCGATTTCCGTATGGTGAGTTTATTCTCATAAACTTTAAGTGATCCGATTAATTCTTCCATCTTTATTGACTTAGTTTCCTTGCTTTCTTCTATTGGTCACTTTAGGGTCCCATTCGGATGGAAGGCTTAGGACTTTCTGTACCTTTTCCTGCGTGGTAAAAGCTTTACCAAGAGACTCAAGAGATTGTAGATGTTAGTCAAACGAAGATCCATATCAACAATAGACTCATTAGGCAATAATTTAAACGACTCAAGTGTGGACATAAGCATGTTTATTTTTGACTCTTTTACTTGACTCGTGCCTTCGTGTTTCATTTCTAGTATCCTCCACATTTCTTGTGCACTCGAACAGTTTGACACATAACTAGACTCACTTTTACTTAATCCGTTTAGGAGCAATTGCATAGCCCTAGCATTCATACTAAGTTTCTTTTTATCATCACTCGTATATTCTTGTCTATTTAACAACTTCTAATGTGACTCCGTCTACGGTGGATAACTTAGATGGGACATAAGGACCATCTTCAATGATTGACCAAAGATCTATATCTATAGCCATAAGAAAAAGCTTCATTCTAAGTTTCCACTGAATAAACGACTCACCGTCAAAAAGTGGAGGCCTTTGGCTCGACATACCTTCTTGCTCGGTTTTGAGATTTGTGGTTGCCATCTCACTGAATCGTTGGATTCCTTGAAGTGAGTGTTCCTGCGCTCTGATACCACTTGTAGGATCTGCAAGGCACCACTAGAAGGGGGGGTTGAATAGGTGTGCGGAAAGTGTGGTTTTTAAAATTTGTTTAAAACTAAACAACTCAACTTCTGAAAACAGATTCTGTTTCAGGACCAGTTTTAAAACGTTTTTAAAACCAGGTTATAGGTCTCCAAAAATTCTGAAATTTTGAGAGAACTTAGCCTCAGATGTTATGAGGGTCCCCTAAAAATTTCAAATTAAAATTCAACCTTTAACCCCTTCAAAAACCGTTGGTGATCAGATTGCGCGAATCTGCCAGAAACGGTAGACGGTTTTGAAAACTTTATTCCTATTTGTGTGTAAGTCCAAATGCTCTGAAATTTAACCACTAACTCCTTATATACTATATTTAAGTGGGTTGAAACAGTTTTGCAAAATTCTTTTGGGAAGTAGGTCAATTACAATCAAAGTCTCAACCTTTGCAAGTCTGAAAATCAGACTGCACTAGTCTCAGAACTTTTGATGTTTGATCGACTTATACTTATCCAAAAGGGTTGAAACTTGTGCCAAATTAACCCTAGAACGTGTGGCTATGTTTCTGGAAATTTTGTGATTTTTGAAAGTCGTTTACTATTTTTACGAACGCCAACAAAAGAGTAAACTGTGCAGTAACTGAAAGTAAATGCTGAAAGTAAATGGCACCAATAATTTTATACTGGTTCGGTTATAAACAACCTACTCCAGTCTTCAAGGAACACCTTCCTTGGTTCACACTAATCACACACACAATACACCTTACCACAGGGTTGATGGAGTTACACCAACTCCAACCCTTTACAAACCTTGTACGTTGAATACAATATGCACGAACACCACCACCTCGCAAGAATGAAGATTGATCACACCTTGATCAATCTTTTACAAAGATATGGAATATGTGGTGGTCTATATCAAGCCTATTCAAGATTGAAAGATATGAATACAATAGGCTTTCAAGAAGAAAGAAAGAAGGAGAATGTAGAAGAAGAGGCTAGGCGTTTTTGATCACTTGTTTTGCAATGCTTGTGCTTGTCTTGTTTTTGCTCACTTCTTTCCTTTTAAGCTTGAGTGGCCGTCCCCTAGGTGTATCCCCCTCTTGAAAATTATCTTCTAAGTCCTTGGGAGAATGTAAGACATCATTGTGACATGGTCTTGCTTACTTGCATCTCATTGGATGATCATTTAAGCTTTGCTTACTTGGCACTTCATGATTGGTTGGATGTTGTCATCATTGATGACTTGGAAAAATCTGAGAATAACACTTAAAACATGTGCCAATATCAATCAAAATTATTTCCATAATGCTCAAGATAATCACATAAATGTTGCAAGACCAAATTCCTTCCCAACCAAGTATGCAAATCGGCCATTAAGTGGTTTACCATGCTGAATTTTCAGCATGTGTTACATGGTTGTACAATTCAAAATATTACCATTTTCTTTTTTTTCTTTTTGAAATAAATCACCATTGATGGTAAATATCTTTATCACATTGAGAATGAACTTGGACATTCAAGACCATGAATTCGGCCAACAAGTCACACACATGCTGAAAAATTTTCAGCATGTGATATATAAAATATCACACTTTATGAATTTAAATAATATTCATTTACTTCCATTTCTTCTCCCAATCAATCACATAATTTGAGATGATAAAATATGTCATATTAAATTCAAAACATTGTAGAGAAAAAGGGGGTTGAGTGATTTTCAAATGCATGATTTAAATGTGCACAAAAACGAGCATAAGATATAAACGTGCATAAGTGTACATGTGTGCATGATAACTTGCCATTACTTGCCTTATTTAGCTTATATATTATGTTGCCGTACTAACGAGCCATGAAGCATTAAAGCTTACATCATATGGCGATCATTTGTTGAGTTTATACTATTTTCAGGTGCCACCATTAATGAACTAAAGTAGTTCATTAAGTGAAGTACTTAGTTTAATAAACTAAGTAGTTCATTAAAGGAAGATTCATTTGGAAAAGGCACAAAGGCAACAAGGCCAAGGAAGGAAAGTTCTCTCCTCCTCCCCATCTTATTAAACACGCCACATATACATAATATATATATATTTTCAGATTTTTTGAAAAAGGCACGTACACATGTATTCCAACGTACTACCGACACGTTATATATCCTACGTACGTACGTTAACGTCACACAACTATACTTAACTCATATTTATGAGTATATTCAGGTCTTATATCATATGATATAAGATATGGTGATGACAAATTAATACGACATGATAAAAGGTTCTAAACCGAAATTTGTCGTATCGGGCGAATACCGAAACTTCGCCAACGTGTCACGTACTTGCCATAAATAAATGGCCAGCCCATATACATCAAAAATTGATGATAATTTCGTGATATACATGATATATTCAGCCAAAAATACTTTCCATGTTGGCACACACAAATCACCCCACATTTAGGCCAAAATGTGAAGATTCCAATTTTAATTTTGTCACATGTTTATGGTACCACTTTAAATCAGCCAAGTGCTGAAATTTAAAGTATATATTATATATTATGTATAACATAATATATATCATGTGCAAAAGTTGGAATTTAAATTAGAGAAAAATCGTGTAATCGATAAATTTCAAAAATTCGGTTTTCTACGCACATAACATGGAACGTTTTTCTTGAACATCATGTGACACATATCTAGACACTTTTACATATGATATACATCTTAAAGTGTTCTAGAAAATTAAATTAAGGGCTGATTGGAATATTACATGTGTGTATTATTAAATGTGCACTATTTTACAAAGTTAGCAAAAATAAAATTCAGCACATGCCAAACACATTACCAACGCCCCTACAGCTGAGATGGAGCTTATTTGGAGCCTTGTTGGCATATTGATTGGTCAAGGATCAATCATACAATGTTGGTGACTTAAAGAAAGAAGTTACAAAAGGTAATATTCAAAATCTTGTAACAATTGTGACACATGCTGAAATTCAGCATGTGTACTAATGTGGTGGCCGAATTTTATCTCCATATGAGCCTATATTTATGTCTTGTATCATGAGGCTTAATTGGGGGATGTTATGGAAATGATTTGTATATTATTTAAATAATAAAGTGTGATATTCTACATATCACACATGCTGAAATTTTTCAGCATGTTTGAAGACATGGTGTGGCCGAATGTATGGTCTTAAAAGTGTCTATATCCATTTCTCATGTGATAGGAACAATTACCATAAGTTGGTGATTCATTTTTTAAGGAAAATCAAATCAAATTTGGCATTATTTTGAATAAAATTGGATGATGCACATGCTGAAAAATTCAGCATGGCAATGTCACTTAATGGCGAATTCTAGGTGAATTTTGTGAGATTTTTGTCTTGCAATTTATGTGATGTATCTCTTGACTTATGACATGATTTTATGATTGATATTGGCACATGTTTAAAGTGTTAATCTCAGATTTTTTCCAAGGTCATCAATGATGACAACATTCATCCAATGAGAAGGTGACAAGTAAGCGAAGACTAAATGATCATCCAATAAGAAGATGACAAGTAAGCAAGACATTGTCACAATGATGTCTTACACTCTCTCAAGGACTTAAAAGATAATTTTCAAGCGGGGAGACACACCAAGAGGTCGGCCATAATGTGATAAAAGGAAGAAAGATGAGCAAAAACAAAATAAGGCCAAGCATTGCAAAATCAAAGTGATCAAAGCCTAGTTCTTCTTCTTCTACATTTTCTTTCTTTCTTCTTGTAAAGCCTATTGTTTTTCATATCTTTCAATCTTGAATAGGCTTGAGATAAACCACCATTCATATATCTTTGTAAAATATTGATCAAGGTGTGATCAATCTTCATTCTTGCGAGGTTGGTGGTGTTCGTGCACATTGTATTGAAACAACAAGGTTTGTAAAGGGTTGGAGTTGGTGTGTAACTCCATCAACCCTGTGGTAAGGTGTTTTTGAGTTGTGTGATTAGTGTGAACCAAGGAAGGTGTTCCTTGAAGACTGGAGTAGGTTGTTGATAACGACAACCAGTATAAAATTCTTGGTTGTCATTTACTTTCAGCACCTGATTTTCTATTTCAGCACTGTTTACTATTTTTAATCACGTTCGTAAAAATAGTAAACAAATTTCAAAAATCACGAAACTTTCAAAAATATAACCACACGTTCTAGGGTTCTTTTGGCGCAAGTTTTCAACCCTTTTGACAAGTATAAGTCATTCAAACGTCCAATGTTCTGAGACTAGTGCAGTCTGATTTTCAGGCTTGCAAAGGTTGAGACTTTGATCGTATTTGACTAACTTCCCAAAAGAATTTTTTAAAAACTGTTCAACCCATCTTAAATATAGTATATAAAGAGTTAGGGGTCAAATTTTCAGATCATTTGGACATTCACACAAATAGAAATTAATTTTTCAAAACCATTCTACCGTTTCTGGCAGAATTGCACAATCTGAGTGCCAACGGTTTTTGAAGGGGTTAAAGGTTGAATTTAATTTGAAATTTTTAGGGGACCCTCATAACATCTGAGGCTAAGTTCTCTCAAAATTTCATAATTTTTGGAGACCTCTAACCTGGTTTTAAAAACGTTTTAAAACAGGTCCTGAAAACAGAATCTGTTTTCAGAACTTGAATTGTTCAAGTTTAAAGAAAATTTTAAAAAGCACACTTTCCGCACCATCTATTCAACCTCCCCCCTTCTAGTGGTGCCTTGCAGATCCTTCAAAAATCGGCCAGCCAAGGTTTAGCATGCTGAAATTTTCAGCATGTGTTATAAGTGAGACAAAGTTTGAAATCTTACCATTTGTAGCTTCTCTCTTTAATTCATCAACATTGTATTATTGATTCTTGACCAATCAATATGCCAACAAGGCTTCAAATAAGCTCCATCTTGGCTGTAATGTGCGTGTATGATGTATATACATATGCTGAAAATTATTTTGCTAACTTTGTAAAATAATGCACATTTAATAATACACACATGTTATATCCAATCAGCCCTTAATTTAATTTATAGAACACTTTAAGATGTATACCATATGTAAAAATGTTGTCTAGATACATGTCACATGATGTACCAAAAATGTTCCATGTGTTGTGTCCGTAGAAAACCGAATTTCGATATTTGTCGATTACCCGATTTTTCTCTAATTAAATTCCAACTTCTTGCACATGTTATATATATTATGTTACACATAATATTATAATATATACTTAAAATCTCAGCACTTGGCTGGTCTAAAGTGGCGTCATTCATCATATGTCAAAATTAAAATTGGAATCTTCAAATTTTGGCCTTAATGTGAGGTGATTTGTGTGTGCCAACATGGAAAGTATTTTTGGGCTGAATATACAGTCATGTGCACGAAATTTTTATGGAATTCTGAAGTATAGGGGCTGGCCATCTATTTATGGCAAGTACGTGACACGTTGGCGAAGTCTCGGTATTCGCCCGATACGACAATTTTGGCTTAGAACCTTTTATCGTGTCGTATTTAATTTGTCATCACCATATCTTATATCATATGATATAAGACCTGAATATACTCATAATATGAGTTAATTATAGTGGTATGACGTTAACGTACGTACGTAAAATATATAAACGTGTCGGTAGTACGTTGGAATACATGTGTATGTGCCTTTTTCAAAAAATCTGAAAATATATGTATTTAATATGTATATAGGCGTGTATATATATTTAAGGAGGGAGGAGGAGAAAACTTCCTTCCTTAGCCTTGTTGCCTTTGTGCCTTTTCCAAATGTGGCTTCCTTTAATGAACTACTTAGTTTAATAAACTAAGTACTTCACTTAATGAACTAGTTTAGTTCATTAATAGTGGCACCTGAAAATAGTATAAACACAACAAATGTTTGCAATATGATGTAAGCTTTAACGCTTCATGGCTCGTTAGTCCGGCAACATTATATATAAGCTAAATAAGGCAAGTAATAGCAATGTATCATGCATACATGTATATCTCATGCACGTGTGTGTATATATCATGCATTTAAGTCACTTATTTTAAAATCACTCAAACCCCCTTTTCTCTAAACACTTTTGGTACTCAAATTTGGGTGACCTTTCTAGGTATTCCAAAAGAGATGAAGAAGCAATATAATATATGTTAGGGGCAAATGCTTTTGGCCTTTGCCTGAGAATCCCATCATGCCCATAGTATGATCTTTGCTTTTGATATGCCTTGTGTTAGTGTGCATAGTACGTGATCTAAACGCATTTTTGTTATATGATCATTGTGTATGTATCAATGGTTTCTATTCATATCTATATGGCGAATAATTATATCCCGTATGACATGAAGAAGAAGCATGATGAGATGACATAGCGGGGGATCCAGGCGTCTTCTTAGGCGCCACAAATATCTTAGACGCATCTGTTTTCTTAGACGGAATGAATTTTGTTGATTTGTTTAATGTCTCATTTTTCTAAACATGTCCTAATCCGGTTTTGTTGTTATCATGCTTTTGTGAAGAAATGATGCGATTTAGCCTGTTTGTACCTATGTCGAATTGTTTTATCGTCTTTTCTAGAACTTGGTTTTTTGATTTCAAATTTGAAATCTCGGCTTTCAGTTCAGTGTTCTCGGATGTCAATGATGAAATTCAGACTTTAATGAATTTATCATGCAAGACGACTCTTCTTTTGAATCGTTTAATTGAGACACAAGATTTGTGTTTTAAGATTCTAACAATTTCTTGTAATCAATTAAGTGTTTCTTTGTTTTTTGCAAGAGTCTTAGCAAACTTATGCAATTCAAGATATTGAACATAGAAATCATATATGATGGTTCAGAATCGGAATCGGAATCGGAATCGGAATCAAAATGTACCTCACTATCAAGAAGTGGAGGCCTTTGGCTTGGCATACCTTCTTGCTCGGTTTTGTGTCGAGTGGTTGCCATCTCACAAAGATCGTTGGATCTCCTTGTCGTGAGTATGTCTGGGATCTGATACCACTTGTAGGACCTCAGGTGCTACCAACTCTCCTAAAACCAATTGGTGATAGGAGATGCGCATACCTTAGCCTCATAGTGCGTTCAACACACACAAGCGCCTACGGAATCTGACTGTGACTTGGCCCACACGGCCTATGCGCCACGGGACAATTGTTGCACCCAACAATCTCTCCCTCAGCAATTGCCTCCAGCTGTGAATTGAACCCGTTACCTTGGCTCTGATACCACTTTTAGGACCTGTAAGGCACCACTAGAAAGGGGGTTGAATAGTGGGTGCAGAAAATTTGGTTTTTAAAATATTTTGACCCGTAAACCCATTTTCTGAAAACAGTTTCTGTTTTCAGATCCTGATTTGAAACGTTTGAAAGACTAGGTTACAGACCTTCAAAAATTCTGATATTTAGAGAGATTCTACGCTCAGATGTTTTGAGTATCCCCTAATAATTTCAGATTAAAATTCAACCTCTAACCCTTTTGAAAATACGTTTGTGGTCAGATTGCGCGAATCTGCAAGAAACAGTTCTCCAATTTGAAGATTTTATTCTGATTAATTCATAATTCAAAATGGTCTGAAAATTTAATGACAAAACCCTCAAGATATTTATTTAAATTGTTTGAAACAGTTTTTCAAAATTCCTTTGGTAAGTATGTCAAATACGTTAATGCTCTCAACCTTTGCAAGTCTGAAAATCAGATTGCACTAGTCTCAGAACTATTATCATTTATAGAATTATACTTATCCAAATGGAATGAAAATTGCGCCAAATGAAAGCTAAGAGGTGTGGCTATGTTTCTGAAAAATTTTATGATTTTTGAAATTCGTTTGATATTTTTACTATTGCAATGAAAACGATGCAAAGTGCTGAAAACTGAAAGTAAAGTGTTGAAAGTAATAACACCGAGCATTTTATATTGGTTCGGTTAACACAACCTACTACAGTCTTCGAAGACACCTTCTTCGGTTATCATTAATCACAAAAAACACCTTACCACAAGGGTTGCTAGAGTTACACACCAACTCCAACCCTTTACACACAATATAATCAATCACACTAATCACGAACACCACCACCAAACGGATGAAGGTTTGATCACACCTTGATCAATCCTTTTACTATAAATGAAATGTGTATAGTGATCTAATCAAAGCCTATTTAATATATTGAATATAAGAACAATAGGCTTGAGAGAAGAAGAAGAAGAAAGAAATGTAGAAGAAGAGAGTAGAAGACACTTTTTGCACTTGTGAGATTATTAGAGTTGTCTTACTTTTGTTTGGCTCTCTTCTCTTCTTTTGAATCAAGTTGGCCGCCCCCTTGGTCTTTTCTTCATCTTGAGAATTCTCTTATATGTCTTTGGAAGAATGCCTTGTGTAGATGTGACACCATCTTGCTTACTTGGTACAACTTGATTGGATGAGTGTCTTGGCTTTGCTTACTTGGCACTTTATGATTGGATGAGCTTTGTCATCATTTAGTGGCTGTAAAAATCTGAGATTAAAATATAAAAACATGTGCTAAATAAATTTTAAAATGTTTTCAAATAATTAACAATTAATCCCTTCAATTTGGGAAGCAAATTTAATCACCATCAAGACTAAAATTTGGCCATACCTATTCTCACATGCTGAATTTTCACCATGTGTTTCATTTGCTAGAAAGTTTGAAATATTGCCTTGTGTAGCTTCCTCCATTATGTCACTAATCTTGTGCGGTTTATTCTCCACCAATTGAGATGTCAACTAAGCCCCACATAAGCTCCACCAAGGCTGTATTAGGCGTGTACATAGTCTCCAACATGTGCTGAATTTTATTTTTGTAAACTTTGTAAAATAGTGTACAATAATTACACATGTATGGTATATTCCAATCAGCCCTATTTTTAATATTCTAGAACACTTTAATATGTATTGAATATGTAAAAAGTGTGTAGATATATGCTACATGTCAGGCCAAAAATGTTCCATGTGTTATGTTCGTAGAAAACCGAATTTTTGACTTTTGTCGATTACGCGAATTTTCTCCAATTAAATTAAAAATTTTTGCACATGTTATATATATTATGTCACACATAATATACATAAAATAAATTTAATATTCAGCTCATAAGGGCTGAGACATAGGCGTCCACATGTGACAAAATAGGTTGAATTTGAAATCTCCACAATTTGGCCTTGATTGGGGGTGATTTATGTGTGCCAACATGGAATGATTTCATAGCTGAGTATACCATGTGAGCCACAAAATTTGTGGCCATTTTTGAAGCAGGGGCTGGCCATCTATATATGGCAAGTACATGACACATTAGCGAAGTTTCGTTAGTCACCCGATACGACAATTTTTGGTTTATAACCTTTTAACGTGTCGTAATAATTTTTTCATCACCATGACTTATATCATATGATATAAGACCTGAATGTACTCATAAATATGCGGTAAATATAATGGTGTGATGTTGCCGTACGTTCGTAATATATGTAACGTGTTGGTAGTATGTCGGAATATATGTGTACTGTGTTTTTTATAAAAAATCTGAATATATATATATATAATATATATATATATATAAACGTTTGAATGGATGTAGAAGGAGACTTTCCATTCTTCAATTTGTTGCCATCATGCCTTCTCCAAATATATCTCCATTTAATGAACTACTTAGTTCATTAACTTAAGT
>AP025063.1:11485623-11690366 GCA_036186865.1 Eustoma russellianum | reverse complement strand
AATGTAGAAGGAGACTTTCCATTCTTCAATTTGTTGCCATCATGCCTTCTCCAAATATATCTCCATTTAATGAACTACTTAGTTCATTAACTTAAGTACTTCACTTAATGAACTAGTTTAGTTCATTAATGGTGGCACCTGAAAATAGTTCAAACACAACAAATGTTTGCCAATTTATGTAAGCTTTACTGCTTCATGGCTTGTTAGTACGACAACATTATATATAAAATATATAAGGCAAGTTTATCATAAACACGTGTCAAGTAACGAATTTTGTCATGCATTTCTCAAACATGTTGTATTTAAATCATGTATTCATAAATCACTCAAACCTTTTTTCTCAATATCTCCCCCTTTTGATGATTTAAAAAATAACATTATCTCATGATTTAAATTTAACCGATCCCCCTCTAATTATGCACAAATTCGAATTTTGAATTTTGAATTGTCTCCCTCTTTATTTGTACAATCATACTTTCTTACCTCCTTGAATCACTCTCACTCCCCCTTAAATCATGCACTCTCTATCCCCCTTTATTTTGGAAATAAAATCAAAAGTGCATGTAAGAAAGAAATAGCAATTTGTATAACAAAAATCATGCATTTCAATTGTATTGTGCATTAATATCAAAAGTGCGTTCTTAAGGGTTATTTATTCACCACTTTGCAAATGTCCCTTTTGGTACCCAAATTTGGGTGACCTTTCTAGGTATTCCAAAAGGTGAGACAAGAGATGAAGAAGCAATATAATATATTTAGGGGAAAATGTGTTTGGCCTTTGCCTGAGAATCCCATAATGCACATAGTATGATCTTTGCTTTTGATATGCCTTTGTGTTAGTGTGTATAGTGCGTGATCTAAATATATTTTTGTTGTATGATCGTTGTGTATGTATCAATGGTTTCTTTTCATATCTATAAGGCAAATAATTATATCTCATATGATACAAAGAAAAAGCATGATGAGATGACATAGCGGGGGATCCAGACGTCTTCTTAGGCGCCAGATATATCTTAGACGCATCTGTTTTCTTAGACAGAATGAATTTTGTTGATTTGTTTAGTGTCTCATTTTTCTCAACATGTCCTAATCTGGTTTTGTCGTTATCATGCTTTTGTGAAGAAATGATGCGGTTTAGCCTATTTGTACCTGTGTCGAATTGTTTTATCATCTTTTCTAGATCTTGGTTTCTTGATTTCAAATTTGAAATCTCGACTTTCAGTTCAGTGTTCTGGGATGTCAATGATGAAATTTCAAACCTTAATGAATTTATCATGCAAGATTACTCTTCTTTTGAATCGTTTAATTGAGACACAAGATTTGTGTTTTAAGATTCTAACAATTTCTTGTAATCAATTAAGCGTTTCTTTGTTTTTTGCAAGAGTCTTAGCAAACTTATGCAATTCAAGATATTGAACATAGAAATCATGATATGATGGTTCAGAATCGGAATCGGAATCGAAATATACCTCACTATCAAGAAGTGGAGGCCTTTGGCTTGGCATACCTTCTTGCTCGGTTTTGTGTCTAGTGGTTGCCATCTCACAAAGATCGTTGGATCTTCTTGTCGTGAGTATGTCTGGGCTCTGATACCACTTGGAGGACCTCAGGCGCTACCAACTCTCCCAAAAACAATTGGTGATAGGAGATGTGCATACCTTAGCCTCATAGTGCGTTCAACACACACAAGCGCCCGCGGCATTCGACTGTGACTTGGCCCACATGGCCTACGCGCCATGGGACAATTGTTGCACCCAACAATCTCTCCCTCAGCAATTGTTTCCGCTGGAAATTGAACCCGTGACCTTGGCTCTGATACCATTTTTAGGACTTGTAAGGCACCTCTAGAAGGGGGTTGAATAGTGGGTGCGGAAAAATTTTGTTTTAAAAATATTTTGACCCAAAAACCCAACTTCTGAAAACCGTTTCTGTTTTAAGATACTGATTTGAAACGTTTGAAAGACTAGGTTACAAACCGTCAAAAATTCTGAAATTTAGTCAGATTCTACGCTCAGATGTTTTGAGTATCCCTTAAGAATTTCAGATTAAAATTCAACCTCTAACCCTTTGAAAATACGTTTGTGGTCAGATTGTACGAATCTGTAAGAAACAGTACTCTGATTTGAAAATTTTATTCCGATTAATTCGTAATTCAAAATGGTTTGAAAATTAATGACAAACCCCTCAAGATATTTATTTAAATGGTTTGAAACAGTTTTTCAAAATTCCTTTGGTAAGTATGTCAAATGCGTTAATGCTCTCAACCTTTGCAAGTTTGAAAATCAGATTGCACTAGTCTCAGAACTATTATCATTTGATAGACTTATACTTATCCAAATGGAGTGAAACTTGCGCCAAATGAAAACTAAGAGGTGTGGCTATGTTTATGAAAAATTTTAGGATTTTTGAAATTCGTTTGATATTTTTACTATTGCAATGAAAACGATGCAAAGTGCTGTAAACTGAAAGTAATAACATCAAGCATTTTATATTGGTTCGGTTAACACAACCTACTCCAGTCTTTGAAGACACCTTCCTCGGTTATCATTAATCACAGAAAACACCTTACCACAAGGGTTGCTGGAGTTACACACCAACTCTAACCCTTTACACACAATACAATCAATCACACTGATCACGAACACCACCACCGAACAGATGAAGGTTTGATCACACCTTGATCAATCCTTTTACTATAAATGAAATGTGTATAGTGATCTAATCAAAGCCTATTTAATATATTGAATATAAGAACAATAGGCTTGAGAGAAGAAGAAGAAGAAAGAAATGTAGAAGAAGAGAGTAGAAGACACTTTTTGCACTTGTGAGATTATTAGAGTTGTCTTACTTTTGTTTGGCTCTCTTCTCTTCTTTTGAATCAAGTTGGCCGCCCCCTTGGTCTTTTCTTCATCTTGAGAATTCTCTTATATGTCTTTGGAAGAATGCCTTGTGTAGATGTGACACCATCTTGCTTACTTGGTACAACTTGATTGGATGAGTGTCTTGGCTTTGCTTACTTGGCACTTCATGATTGGATGAGCTTTGTCATCATTTAGTGGCTGTAAAAATCTGAAATTAAAATGTAAAAACATGTGCCAAATAAAGTTTAAAATGCTGTCAAACAATTAACAATTGATCTCTTCAATTTGGGAAGCAAATTTGATCACCATCAAGACTAAAACTTTGCCATACCTATTCTCATATGCTGAATTTTCAGCATGTGTTTCATTTGTTAGAAAGTTTGAAATGTTGCCTTATGTAGCTTCCTCCATTATGTCACTAACCTTGTGTGGCTTATTCTCCACCAATTGAATGCCAACTAAGCTCCACATAATCTCCACCAAGTCTGCATTAGGCGTGTACATAGTCTCCAACATGTGCTGAATTTTATTTTTGTAAACTTTGTAAAATAGTGCACAATAATTACACATGTATGGTATATTCCAATCAACCCTATTTTGAATATTCTAGAACACTTTAATATGTATTGAATATGTAAAAAGTGTCTAGATACATGTGGCGCCCCACACCCCGGCCCTGCCGAAGTCGGTGCACCCGCCGTACTTCACTAAGGAGAGTACTAGGCGTCATCCATACGTGTCGTGATCCATGATAGAGTTGCATGGATTTTCGTGCTTACGCGCAATAAGTAACCGAAACCGTGGCAAAATTTAAAACTTCAAATTAAAACGTCATCACGAGCAGTTAAAGTTTTACAACCCACATAAATCATAGCAGAAAACGACATAAGTAATTTGTTTTCCCATCACAATTACAAAACAACATCATCCCTTAATGCTGGTACGCTCGGTCTACTAATCCTGGCCATCCTCCAATGCACTCACGGGTAGAGAACCCTAAGCTCGTCATCAATCCATTCAACTTTATCTCCTGCCACCTCTGGAGAGAAAAATAGGGTGAGTGACAACGTCACAAGCAAGTATACTATAATAATCATGAGTTAAATGGAAAGTACGAGCAAGAACCGAACCCCAAATAATATCCGGTTCAGAAACATACCTGTTCTCCGATCAACATTCGATAAGGATAATCGCTTAATGTAATAAGGTCATAACTTAAGAAATTACTGGTTAGAACAGAATATAACATAAAGAGACTGTAACATGCATCGACTAACCACACAGTAATCATCATCACTTAGGTCCTACAGGATCATGACAACTTAGTCTCAGCATCATGTGTCGCTACACAATGACTCCATACGTGACATGCATGCATACGTACATGTAATGCGTCATGATAAAATGAGGGAAAAAATGATTTTTCATGCTTTCCTTCAAAATCATCATCGTCATAAAACAATAGAGTGTTCAGATCTATCTTCCCGGATCTGAGGCGGTAACTTCTCCCCTTCGAATCTATTATTCCCGGATTCGGAACGGTAACGTCATCATTCTTCAGATCTATCTTCCCGGATCTGAGGCTGTAACTTCTTTCCTTCGAATCTATTATTCTTGGATTCGGATCGGTAACTTCATCATTCTTTCAGATCGCTTAACCCGGATCTGCTCAGGTTCATACTGGCCAGTTCATACTCACACACGGTACCGGTGGGGAAGCGTTCATTTAAAAACACACAAAAATCATCTTCTTGAAACGTTCATGTAAAATCCATGCCATAAATCATGCATGAGACGATGAATGCAATATATGACATGTGACATGCGAATGACGGCATAGTGCATAACAAAAACGAATGGACACATTCCGTTGACATGCTGGAATTTTCCAGCTTCGTAACGTTTACTTCTTCTTTGGAGTTTTCTACTAAAATGCACGTTTTAGACCCATTTAACCACAGGTACTCCTCCGTGACTGTCATAAGTGAATGCCATGCATGTGCTGCGAACTTACGATATCCAAATGGGACTCATTTACTCCTTTTATAAAACAATGCAATCTGAATTCTGAAACGACCATATTTTACTATAAAATTCATTGTGACAAATCCTTTAATCTTTTTCTGGAAATTCCAACTCCCTAACTTAATAAACTCATAGGGCTAGCATCCTGCCAATTTCTAGCCCAAAACCAATTCTTTAAGGCCTTTTTCCAGATCATGCAAAACTTGACATAAATTCTGCCTATCCAACATAATTCAGTTTGACCCGTTTTACTAGGAAATTCATTAAAAATAAATCACAACTTATTTTGGTAAAATTCCAACCCCTATCTCTCTTTTATTCATGAGGCTAGTACCATGCCGAAAATTAATGGATTTGCATACCCCTAAGGTCCATTTTTAGGCTACTAAACATATTACTTGAATTCTGTCCAGTACAACTTTTCCAGTAAGACCAATCTTAGTAGAAACTTCATTAAAAATAAACCGTGGCTCTTTTTAAGGTGATTCCAACTCTCACACCTAACAAACACATAACAATATTAGCATACCAAAAACCAGTGGAATTGAAGGTTCCTAAGGTCTCTTTTCTGGCTTCACAAAACAGCTAAAATTTTGGTCCAGCTCCAGAATTTTTCAGTGATCATATCTTCCTCCTAAATGTCCTTGGCTCACATTTTTGTCACTATTACTTAGCAACAATTTGAGATGAACACACACACCCTTTACGTCAGCCTCATTATTTGGAGCATGCAAGAAAATGACAAACTCAAGAGTATTTTAAGCCTAACACACAACAAGATTAAACCTTGTCCCCATTTCCTTGCTATAATGACATTTTCCATTTAAAACTCATCCAACCTCCCTTACCCTTCCACCGTGGGCATTTGGTCATGAAAGGAGGAATCTTTAACACATTCAAACCAAGATTGACACTTAAACATGCATAAGATCATCAAAGAACTCATCTTTTGGGCAAAGTGCCTCTCCTACACATTTACATACATAGGGCCGAAAGTTTTGGACTTAAAACTCATCATTTCACAACTAAGATCAAATCTTAGACATTTCTATCCATTCATGCACGCAATTTCACATCTAAACCATAAAACGTATAGTGTACTTGCCTTTGTTTGATTACTCTTCTTGGATAGGTGGAAAGTTCAAGTCTTTCTCTCCTCTACACAACATTCCCACGGTGGTGGGGAAGAAGGAAGGAAAGATGGTTAGTCTATGCTTTGAACTCAACATTCTTTCAAAAGAAAGCTAGAGGGCTTACCGAAAGAAGTGTGAGTGGTGTCCAAGCTTCTCTAAGCTAGAGTTCTTGAAAGCTTGGAATCCTTGAGCCTAGAGACCATGAAGGTCACGGTTTTGGAGCAAAGAGAGGCATAACATGACTTTCATCTTCATAAAAGTAGAAATGTCTTCTTAGGAGGCTAAGAATACTTACCCAATGTCACTTAGCTTTGGAGAAATTCAACTCTCCTTGGGGGTCCTCTTGGCCGTGGGTTGGAGGAGGAAGAAGGAAATGAAGAAGTTCCTTTGCTCTTGAAATGTTCAAGTGTATGTTGGAGGGAAAATCCTTTCTCTCTTGGCTAGGTTAGCCGTTGGGTATAAGGGGTGGGGTTAGGGTTTGCCTTAGTTCCTCAAGTTGGGTGGCTTAACCATGGTCACCTTTGGTTAACCAATGTTACTTTACCACTAACTATAGTTACTTTAGTCCAACCATGGTTCCTTTTTGACTTTCCATAGTTCCTTTTAGGTTTGGTTAGGTTAACTTTCATTAAGTCTAGCCACCCTTCTTAATTAGCCTCTCCCCCCCTCTCTTTCCTAATGAACCCGGCGGTTGGGGGTCTTTTAATGACCTCTAACTAGCCCTTGTAATTAATTCTTGCTACCCCTTTTTTTTTTAAAAAAAATAATAATACTCATCTTAGGCTATTAGGCCATTTTCCTTTTTAATAAGGCTTTTAGGAATAGCCCTTCTTGGCTATGGGCCGAGAATCACAAGGCCATGAGACAATTGGGTCTTGCCTTGTAATACATATAGGGTTCTCATAATATACTTACAACGATCATTGACTTAATCAATTTCAAACACAAGTGTGCATTGCCACATATTTACTAGTGCAACTTTAGGTACAAGAAGGATTCTATAATTGGGTTACAACATCCCCCCCTTATTACAAGTTTCGTCCCTGAAACTTGAAGTGCTAACCAAAGAGGTGAGGGTACAAATTTTTCATGTCCACTTCTATTTCCCAGGTGGACTCATCCACAGAATGGTTCTTCCATTGTACCTTAACCATTGGTATAGTTCGTTTCCTTAGCACCTTTTCCTTACGATCTATTATCTTTTCTGGTTCTTCCGTGTAGGTCGTGTCAGCTTCTAACTTCAAGGGTTGATCTTCTATAACATGACTGGGATCGTGTACATACCGTCGCAGTTGAGAAACATGAAACGCGTCATGAATTTGAGATAGGGTGGGCGGTAAAGCGAGTCGATAGGCCACTTTTCCAATCCTCTCAAGAACCTCGTATGGCCCAATAAATCTTGGACTCAACTTTCCCTTAACACCAAATCTTTTAATTCCCTTCGTTGGCGACACTTTTAGAAACACTTTCTCTCCATCTTGAAATTCTAAGGGTCGCCGTTTCTCATCTGCCCAGACTTTGCTCCTATCTTGGGCCGCTTGTAATCTTTGCTTGATAATCTTTATTTGCTCTCGGGCTTGCTCTACTAGGTCGGGTCCAGTGAGAATCTTGTCTCCTATTTCATCCCAGTAAAGAGGAGATCGGCATTTTCTTCCATAGAGTGCTTCGTATGGGGCCATCCCTATGGATCGATGGTAGCTGTTGTTATACGAGAATTCTACTAGTTTGAGGCTTCGATCCCAGCTTTTCCCAAAATCGAGAATGCAAGATCTCAATATGTCTTCTAGTGTCTGGATAGTTCTTTCTAATTGACCATCCGTTTGGGGATGGAATGCTGAGCTCATGTGAATTTCAGTACCCATTGTTTTCTAAAAAGCTGTCCAGAATCGTGATGTGAAATGAGGGTCACAATCACACACAATACTTAGAGGTACTCCGTGAAGACTCACAATTTGTTCTACGTACATCGTAGCCAACTTTTCTATAGGAGCCTTGATTGTCATAGCCATGAAATGGGCAGACTTGGTTAAACGATCAACAACCACCCAAATGGCATCGTAACCGTTTTTCGTTTTCGGCAAGTCAGTCACAAAATCCATAGAAATGTGATCCCATTTCCATTCAAGAACGTCGAGAGGCTGTAGCAACGCCGCTGGTCTCTGGTGTTTCGCTTTCACCTTTTGGCACACGAGGCATTTTTCCACAAATTCGGCAATCTGTCTTTTCATGCCACGCCACCGGAATCGTTGCTTCAAGTCTTAGTACATCTTGTTAGCTCCATGGTGGATGGATAATCGCGAGCTATGTGCTTCCTTAAGAACTTCGTTCAAAATTTCTTCGTCATTGGGTACGCACAATCTTTCTTGAAACCACAGACTGTTGTCATCCCGAACCTTAAATTCTCCAATGGGTTTGGTCTGTATTCGATCCTTTATTCTTCTTAGAGTTTCGTCCTTTTCTTGCTCTTCTTTAATTCTTTCTATTAACGAAGGGATTATCCTCAATTTTGCAAGCATGCCCTCAATTGAATCAACTTCTTCCAAATCAAATTCCTCCATGTCACGCTGTAAAGGAGGTTGGCGTGGATGACTTGTTTTTCTACTTAGTGCATCCGCCACCTTATTGGCTTTTCCCGGGTGATATTGAATTGAGAGGTCATAGTCCTTTATTAACTCCAGTCATCTTCGTTGTCACATGTTCAGCTCTTTTTGGGTGAATAAGTATTTGAGACTTTTGTGATCCGTGAAGATTTCGCACTTCTCGCCGTACAAATAATGTCTCCATATTTTTAGTGCGAAGAGCACAGCTGCCAACTCAAGGTCATCTACACGATAGTTTTGTTCAAAGGGCTTTAACTGTCATGATGCATATGCAATTACTCGATCTTTTTGCATTAGTACACATCCTAAGCCGTTCTTAGAGGCATCACTATATACCACAAAGTTTTCTCCAGGAATGGGCTGTGCCAGGACTGGGGCGGAAGTCATCTCTTCTTTAACTCAGTAAAGCTATTCTCGCAGTCTGAGGTCCATTCAAACTTGGTTTTTTTCTGGGTTAAGCGGGTCATGGGCATCGCAATTCGAGAAAATCCTTCTACAAACTTTCGATAGTAACCCGCAAGACCGAGAAAACTTCGTACCTCCGTAACATTTGTCGGTCTGGGCCACTCTATGATTGCTTCAACTTTCTTGGGATCTACTGATATCCCTTCTTCGGATATCACATGCCCTAGGAAGGCTACACTTCGTAGCCAGAATTCGCACTTATTGAACTTCGCATACAGTTGCTCTCTTCGTAAAATGTCCAGAGCAATCCTTAGATGGTTTGCATGGGCTTCTTCGTCTGGTGAATATATCAGGATGTCGTCTATGAAGACTACGACGAATTTGTCTAATTGTTCTTGAAAAACTCGATTCATCAGATCCATGAATGCGGCAGGCGCATTGGTTAGTTCGAACGGCATTACTAAGAACTCGTAATGTCCATAACGGGTCCTGAATGCAGTTTTGTGGACGTCTTCAGCCTTGATCTTCAACTGGAAGTATCCCGAGCGAAGATCAATCTTACTGAAAATTCTTGCCCCCAAAGCTGATCGAACAAATCGTCGATCCTTGGCAAAGGGTACTTATTCTTTATGGTGATTTTATTGAGCTCTCTATAGTCGATACACAACCGCATACTTCCGTCCTTCTTCTTGATGAATAGTACTGGAGCTCCCCAAGGTGAAACACTTGGGCGTATCAGCTTCTTTTCCAATAACTCTCGTAGCTGCTCCTTCAGCTCTTTTAGTTCTGCGGGGGCCATTCTGTATGGGGCCTTCAATATTGGTTCAGCTTCTGGAATCAGGTTGATCTCAAAAGCTATTTCCCGTTCCGGGGGAAGGCCTGGCAATTCCTCTGGAAAGACCTCCAGATATTCTCAAACTACCAGAACTTGAGTTAAGTCCGTGGGTGCCTGATCAGTGTTTATGGCATAGACCAGATATCCTTGATGTCCTTTCTTTAAAGCTTTAGTGGTGCAAATTGCATTCACATAAATGTTCTTAGGGTTCTTTCGTAACTTCGATCCCCCTTGAAACATTACGTCTTTATGTATGGGGTCCTTAAAGGTAACTTGCTTTTCACTGCAATCGATGTTGGCACAGTTCTTGGAGAGCCAGTTCATTCCAAGAATCACATCGAAGTCCATCATGGGTATGGAAATCAAATCGGCGTCAAACCGATGGTTATTAAATTCATGTTCACAATTTTTGAACACTTGGTGAGCTACAAGCACCTGCTCCCCAGCTGCTTGGATTCTATAAGGTGCGTCACTATAGATTGGGCCTTTCTAAATATTCCTTGCGAATTTCTTGGATACGAAAGAGTGGCTGGCGCCACTGTCGAATAGTACGTTGGCAGGTATTGTACATACTAGTATAACTCCTGAATCATGCAATCCTTACTAAGCAACCATAAGGCAACAATGTTGTAAAAGAAAAATAGTGTGATTTCCGGAAAATACCTGTCACTACATTGTCGGCTTCCTCAGCAGCCGCGTCAATCATAGCGTGGACTCGGGCGTTGGTACGTTGACGCTGAGGTTTTTGCGGCCGTTGCTGTTGCTGGGTTCCCTTCTCAGGACACTCTCTGACCATGTGTCCCGTTTCCCCGCATCCAAAGCAGGTGGTCCCTTTGGTTGGACAGTCCTTTAGGATGTGCCCAGTCTGGCCACATCCGAAACATTTGCAAGCCTGGACATAGCATTCTCCTACATGGGACTTACCACAATGAGCGCATTTTGAAATGGCAAGTTGTTGTCCCTGATTCTGTGATTGGTTTTTCTGGGGGCGGCATTGAAATCGGTTCTTCCCCTGACGTCCGGGCCCCCTTGTATTGTGCTTGGCGGTCTTACGGGGCCCTCCGCTTCCAGTCGTCTCCCTTCCCCTCTTCTGATTAAACTCATCCCTGCGGATAATATGTCGTTCAATTCGATAGCAGGCATCTAAAAGGGCACCGAAGTTAGCTGGGTTGGCATTAACCAACCAGGTTCGGATTCTAGGGTTCAGCCCTCTCTCAAATTTCAGCATCTTTGTTTCTTCGTCATTCATGGTGGATGGTTAGAATCTTCCCAAAGCTATAAATTTATTGGCGTAATCAGCGACCGTCATTCCCGACTCTTGCATTAAGGATTCAAATTCATGTCTTTTATGTAATTTGACTGATGGGGGTATGTAGAACTTATTAAATTCCTGTAGAAACCTTTCCCAGGGAATTGGTCTTGGTAAAGCTTGGAGATTGGCCTTCCACCATTGGTTGGCCTCTCCCAACAAAAAGGGTCTGACTGCTTGAGTTTTTATCTCCTCTGGGGCTCTGATCAGTTCGAAGCAATTTTCTACCTCATCAAGCCATTTTTCAGCCATATCAGAATCTGACTTCCCTTCGAACGGCGGAACATTGGCTCTTTTCAACTTCTCAAAGTAATACTAAGCATCTCTAATCGGCTCGTGAGGTTGAGGGTTATTCTGCTGGAGCATCACTTGTCCGATTTGTGTAACCGTTTGGCAGAAGTTTTGAAAAGTATTCATGTCTGGCATCATAGGTGGAAAAGGTCCTTGTGGTGGAGGGACATTCTGCACTGGCGGTGGTTCTTGGCCTTGAGGTGGTGGAGGTGGAGGGGCCTGAGCGGGTGGAGGTGGGACAGGCTCTTGCACCTCGGGCCTAGCTCTGGTCGGTCTCCCTGTGGGTCGTACCATCTGCAGCACGCAGTGTCGACTTTATTCAGTACATGAACGTCATAACTAGTAACAAAATGTAACTGTGCATATCGGGGAATCATATGCATACATACATTACTTTTAGGATAGGTCATTAGGTGGAACCTACCACTGGGCCGTGCCCTACTTGGTTGGTCAAATTCGTTCCGTTCTAAGGTCAACTTTCATCTAAGATCAATTCTTAAGTCTAAGATCAAACTTAGTCGACTATAATCAAAACTTAGTTCTACATTATGTCCGGATCTGGAGCCTTAACTCTGATACCACCTGTGACGCCACGCACACCGGCCCTGCCGAAGTCGGTGCACCCGCCGTACTTCACTAAGGAGAGTACTAGGCGTCATCCATACGCGTCGTGATCTATGATAGAGTTGCATGGATTTTCGTGCTTACGCGCAATAAGTAACCGAAACCGTGGCAGAATTTAAAACTTCAAATTAAAGCGTCATCACGAGCAGTTAAAGTTTTACAACCCACATAAATCGTAGCAGAAAACGACATAAGTAATTTGTTTTCCCATCACAATTACAAAACAACATCATCCCTTAATGCTGGTACGCTCGGTCTACTAATCCTGGCCATCCTCCAATGCACTCACGGGTAGGGAACCCTAGGCTCGTCATCAATCCATTCAACTTTATCTCCTGCCACCTCTGGAGAGAAAAATAGGGTGAGTGACAACGTCACCAGCAAGTATACTATAATAATCATGAGTTAAATGTAAAGTACGAGCAAGAACCGAACCCCAAATAATATCCGGTTCAGAAACATACCTGTCCTCCGATCAACATTCGATAAGGATCGTCGCTTAATGTAATAAGGTCATAACTTAAGAAATTACTGGTTAGAACAGAATATAACATAAAAAGACTGTAACATGCATCGACTAACCACACAGTAATAATCATCACTTAGGTCCTACAGGATCATGACAACTTAGTCTAAGCATCATGTGTCGCTACACAATGACTCCATACGTGACATGCATGCATACGTACATGTAATGCGTCATGATAAAATGAGGGGAAAAAATGATTTTTCATGCTGTCCTTTCAAATCATCATCGTCATAAAACAATAGAGTGTTCAGATCTATCTTCCCGGATCTGAGGCGGTAACTTCTCCCCTTCGAATCTATTATTCTCGGATTCGGAACGGTAACGTCATCATTCTTCATATCTATCTTCCCGGATCTGAGGCGGTAACTTCTCCCCTTCGAATCTATTATTCCCGGATTCGGATCAGTAACGTCATCATTCTTTCAGATCGCTTAACCTGGATCTGCTTAGGTTCATACTGGCCAGTTCATACTCACACACGGTACCGGTGGGGAAGCGTTCTTTTAAAAACACACAAAAATCATCTTCTTGAAAACGCTTTTCACTTTTCTTTCACGTAAAATCCATGCCATAAATCATGCATGAGACGATGAATGCAATATATGACATGTGACATGCGAATGACGGCATAGTGTATAACAAAAACGAATGGACACATTCCGTTGACATGCTGGAATTTTCCAGCTTCGTAACGTTTACTTCTTCTTAGGAGTTTTCTGCTAAAATGCATGTTTTAGACCCAATTAACCACAGGTACTCCTCCGTGACTGTCATAAGTGAATGCCATGCATGTGCTGTGAACTTACGATATCCAAATGGGACTCATTTACTCCTTTTATAAAACAATGCAATCTGAATTCTGAAACGACCATATTTTACTATAAAATTCATTGTGACAAATCCTTTAATCTTTTTCTGGAAATTCCAACTCCCTAACTTAATAAACTTATAGGGCTAGCATCCTGCCAATTTCTAGTCCAAAACCAATTCTTTAAGGCCTTTTTCCAGATCATGCAAAACTTGACATAAATTCTGCCTATCCAACATAATTCAGTTTGACCCGTTTTACTAGGAAATTCATTAAAAATAAACCACAACTTATTTTGGTAAAATTCCAACCGCTATCTCTCTTTTATTCATGAGGCTAGTACTATGCCAAAAATTAATGGATTTGCATACCCCTAAGGTCCATTTTTAGGCTACTAAACATATTACTTGAATTCTGTCCAGTACAACTTTTCCAGTAAGACCAATCTTAGTAGAAACTTCATTAAAAATAAACCGTGGCTCTTTTTAAGATGATTCCAACTCTCACACCTGACAAACACATAAAACTATTAGCATACCAAAAACCAGTGGAATTGAAGGTTCCTAAGGTCCCTTTTTTGGCTTCAAAAAAAAGCTAAATTTTTGGTCCAGCTCCAGAATTTTTCAATGATCATATCTTCCTCCTAAATGTCCTTGGCTCACATTTTTGTCACTATTACTTAGAAACAATTTGAGATGAACACACACACCCTTTACGTCAGCCTCATTATTTGGAGCATGCAAGAAAATGACAAACTCAAGAGTATTTTAAGCCTAACACACAACAAGATTAAACCTTGTCCCCATTTCCTTGCTATAATGACATTTTCCATTTAAAACTCACCCAACCTCCCTTACCCTTCCACCGTGGGCATTTGGTCATGAAAGGAGGAATCTTTAACACATTCAAACCAAGATTGACACTTAAACATGCATAAGATCATCAAAGAACTCATCTTTGGGGCAAAGTGCCTCTCCTACACATTTACATACATAGGGCCGAAAGTTTTGGACTTAAAACTCACCATTTCACAACTAAGATCAAATCTTAGACATTTCTAGCCATTCATGCACGCACTTTCACATCTAAACCATAAAAAATATAGTGTATTTGCCTTTGTTTGCTTACTCTTCTTGGATAGGTGGAAAGTTGAAGTCTTTCTCTCCTCTACACAACATTCCCACGGTGGTGGGGAAGAAGGAAGGAAAGATGGTTAGTCTATGCTTTTGACTCAACATTCTTTCAAAAGAAAGCTAGAGGGCTTACCGAAAGAAGTTTGAGTGGTGTCCAAGCTTCTCTAAGCTAGAGTTCTTGAAAGCTTGGAATCCTTGAGCCTAGAGACCATGAAGGTCACGGTTTTGGAGCAAAGAGAGGCATACCATGAGTTTCATCTTCATAAAAGTAGAAATGTCTTCTTAGGAGGCTAAGAATACTTACCCAATGTCACTTAGCTTTGTAGAAATTCAACTCTCCTTGGGGGTCCTCTTGGCCGTAGGTTGGAGGAGGAAGAAGGAAGTGAAGAAGTTCCTTTGCTCTTGAAATGTTCAAGTGTATGTTGGAGGGAAAATCCTTTCTCTCTTGGCTAGGTTAGCCGTTGGGTATAAGGGGTGGGGTTAGGGTTTGCCTTAGTTCCTCAAGTTGGGTGGCTTAACCATGGTCACCTTTGGCTAACCAAGGTTACTTTACCACTAACTATAGTTACTTTAGTCCAACCATGGTTCCTTTTTGACTAACCATAGTTCCTTTTAGGTTTGGTTAGGTTAACTTTCATTAAGTCTAGCCACCCTTCTTAATTAGCCTCTCCCCCCTCTCTTTCCTAATGAACCCGACGGTTGGGGGTCTTTTAATGACCTCTAACTAGCCCTTGTAATTAATTCTTGCTACCTGTTTTTTTTCTAAAAAAATAATAATACTCATCTTAGGCTATTAGGCCATTTTCCTTTTTAATAAGGCTTTTAGGAATAGCCCTTCTTGGCTATGGGCTGAGAATCACAAGGCCATGAGACAATTGGGTCTTGCCTTGTAATACATATAGGGTTCTCATAATATACTTACAACGATCATTGAATTAATCAATTTCAAATACAAGCGTGCATTGCCACATATTTACTAGTGAAACTTTAGGTACAATAAGGATTCTATAATTGGGTTACAACAATACATGCTACATGTCAGGCCAAAAACGTTCTCTGTGTTATGTTCGTAGAAAACTGAATTTTTGACTTTTGTCGATTACGCGAATTTTCTCCGATTAAATTCAAACTTTTTGCACATGTTATATATATTATGTCATACATAATATACATAAAATAAATTTAATATTCAGCTCATAAGGGCTGAGACATAGGCGTCCACATGTGACAAAATAGGTTGAATTTGAAATCTCCACAATTTGGTCTTAATTGGGGGTAATTTATGTATGCCAACATGGAATGATTTCATGGCTGAGTATACCATGTGAGCCACGACATTTGTGGCCATTTTTGAAGTATAGGGGCTGGCCATCTATATATGTCAAGTATGTGACACGTTAGCGAAGTTTCGGTAGTCACCCGATACGACAATTTTCGGTTTATAACCTTGTAACGTGCCATAATAATTTTTTCATCACCATGACTTATATCATATGATATAAGACCTGAATGTACTCATAAATATGCGGTAAGTATAGTGGTGTGATGTTGACGTACGTTCATAATATATGTAACGTGTCGGTAGTATATCGGAATATATGTGTGTTGTGTTTTTTATAAAAAATCTGAATATATATATATATATATAGTATATATATAAAAACGTTTGAATGGATGTAGAAGGAGACTTTTTATTCTTAAATTTGTTGTCATCATGCCTTCTCCAAATATATCTCCATTTAATGAACTACTTAGTTCATTAACTTAAGTACTTCACTTAATGAACTAGTTTAGTTCATTAATGGTGGCACCTGAAAATAGTTCAAACACAACAAATGTTTGCCATTTGATGTAAGCTTTAATGCTTCATGGCTTGTTAGTACATCAACATTATATATAAAATATATAAGGCAAGCTTATCATAAACACGTGTTAAGTCACGAATTTTGTCATGCATTTCTCAAACACGTTGTATTTAAATCATGTATTCGTAAATCACTCAAAAATTTTTTCTCAACATAATGTGCTTTCGAAGTTTCTATAACTTACCAAAAAGGGCAAAAATGGTATGTTGAGTTGTTGTAGGTACATGGCACGGAGAAAATCATACAAGGATTCATTATGACTTATTCATTATTACAAAGATGTTCTTATATTTATTTCTGGTCAACGAGGATATTTTTGCATTTTTTATCTTCAGGGGTATTTTCGTCATTTTACCTCCAAGGGCATTTTGGTCATTTCACTCAAGGACAGCACTTGAGTTTGATATTATCTCTATTATGGAGCTCGTTTATGGTTTTCTTAAAGATCATTTGTTGATTATCTATTCTATTCTTTATTTGGTGATATTATCGACAGTAGCGAGATATATGACGGGTTTTGGTTCACATTCTGTTTTATTCTTGGAAATATTTTTGAGTATGTTATTGGAGGTTCTCACTCATCATTTTACAGAGATTCTAATGGTGTTATTGTTACAAAATTCACCACAACTTGCAAGGAGAAAAATGTGGGAATTTTGAACTATATGTTCACAAAGTCTTGTGAACTTTATCTTCTTATTTCCCTTCATCAAATCTAAGTTTGTACACTTATATTTGCATCAAAAACATGGTCAATTATATGGAAAAGGTGTTCCGTTCATTTTGTGACAAATGTACACGATTATGCCACTTGGACCAACCAAATACAAGCTAGTTGACAAAAGTTGCTAAAATGGAATTTCAAGTTTGAAAACAACGGCTAGTTTGAGGCTGTTGGGGAGCTGATTTTGTTTAAATTTTGCAGCCATCATATGGCTTATTATCATGCCAAGAAGCTGAGGAATTTTGAGGGATATGCCATTCTACATTATCTTCATTTTGCAAACTAATTCCATGTCATTTTTGTGATCATAAAATCGGTCAAGCAAAGAAGAAAGGTGGACAAATCATATTGCTCGAAATTGCCAAGTGTACAAGGTGCTAAGGTGGCCAACCAATGATGTGAAGACACTGAAGCTTTGATGATGAAGACATTGAATATTGGCATTCTTATCTTCAAGGCTCAACTTACACTATAAATAGGAGGCAAGGTAAAGAAGAGAAGACAACACACTTGAAAGCAAAAGTTGAAGTTATTTGTCTTGCTATTCTCTTTTCTTATTTCTTGATTCTTTCTTTGTCGCTAAGATGTTTATTGGTAATTGTTCTATAGCTACATTATACGCCTGTTGGTTCATATTTTGCAACATTGAATAGCCAATTTTATAAGACTATATCAATAGGTGTTTGAGGTGTTGCAACCAAAGTTGCATAGAGGTGTAATGCAAGTCTTGAATAGGGTTGGCGTGTAACTCAAGGTTCAAGCTTGGATCTTGTTGTATTGGTGTTCAATTCATATTATCCAAGGAAATATGTTCCTTGGGACTGGAGTAGGTCACATTGACCGAACCATGATAAATTCTTGGTGTCTTTGTCTTGTTTCTACTTTTCTGTTTTCTGCCTATTTTTTACTGCAAATTTTACCCAACTTTACGCGATCTAAAAAGATAGTAAAGCGTTTTCAAAATTCATTCTTTTTGGTTGAGCTATACTTCAAACTGTTAGATTTCATTGCCAACAAGAATCACTTGATTTGAGTAAAGGAAAGTTAGTCTTTCAGTCTTTGAAAGATAACTGCTCCATTTGACAACAATCTGACCAGTTTCAAAGAAACGTGCATTCTGATTTTATCAAGCACAGTTTCAGGTCAGGGCCTTTTGGAAACTTAGACTAGACATCTTAAGGAGTGTTTTGACATAAAGATCAACCTTTTTGGATGAGTAATTAAAGAAAAACACATTTTCAAGATTCAGCATCATTCTGTCCAAAATTGTCCAGACTGACCATCTAAACCTTTTTCTTTGTTTGAAGGGTCAAACGATTTTATTTATAGCTCATTTTTGGATAGACTCTAGTGAAGACATTGAAGTTAATTTCTGGAAAATTTCATAATTTTTGGAGTTGGTACAGTGACTTGTGAATTTTCCAAATACGAGTACTGAATCTGAGTAGCTCTCAGATTCTATTTTCAAAGGAGTTTTTAATTCAAGGGTAGTAGTACAATTTCCGCTAAACACTATTCACCTTCCCCTCTAGTGGTGTTTTATCGCAGGTGTTACGGTCCAAAAATTCACCCATCTATGCAGTTTCCACATTTCCCTTATTCGGCAGTCCTATATAAAAATATGTAACTAATACCTGTTTTGTATGATCCGAATACGGCGACAACCGAAATAGATCCGCTTCATCTCTTAGAGATCTCAGATAGAGTGAAAATAAGCAAGAGTCCTTAGGATGTGAGCTACATATTAAGACAAGAGACACTAGGTTAGGGAGTCTGAGACTAGAAACATGGGATATGAAAACTCTAATGGAAAAGACAATGGAGATTGTGGCCACGATGATAAAAAAGTAAATGTTCTATGTTTGCAACAGACAAAGTGGATAAGTGAGAAACTTAGGATGTTGGACAAGTTAGGGTTTAAACTCTGGTACATAGTAAATAATAAGACAAGAAATAGAGTTGGAGTTATTATAAATGCCTCATTAAGAGGCAAAGTTTTTGGTATTATTAGAAAAATAGATATAATTATTGCCCTTGAGTTTGTGGTTGGAAAGTAAACATTCAACATTATTAGCGTATATGCCCCTTAAGTGGGTTAGAGGAGGTTATCAAGGTTTAATTTTGAGAAGCTTTAGAAGACGTAATGCATAATTTTCTAATAGGTGAGAAGATCTTTATAGGAGGAGATTCATATAGACATGCATGTAAAGTGAATAAGGATTAAAATGACGTACACAGTAGATTTGATTTTGAAAACAGAAACGAGGAAAGAAGATTAATTTTAGATTTTGCAATAGTGTATAACCCTATAATGACTATTATATTTTTCTTAAAAAAAGATAAAACATGATTACATTCAAAAATAGACCAAATAAGTTGCAAATAAACTATTTCTTGACCTGTAAGAGAGATAGAAGAGCTCTTTATGACTGTAATATGATCCTAGAAGACAGTTTAACAATATAACACCATCTTGTAGCATTGGATGTCTGTATTCGACAAAAAAGATTGAGAAAACAATTGTCTATAGAACACAAAATAAAATGGTGCAATTCAAAGGTAGCTAAGTAAGCTGATTTTAGAAACATAGTATCTGTGTAAGAAGTCTCAAGAAATTCAAGTGGTGATGCAAGTCAAGTGTTGAAAGATGTAGTAGTAAAGAAAAAAATAGTGAGAAATTTACTTGACTAGTCAAAAGGTTGAGCACCTACAAAAAAGAATATTTGGTGGTGGAAAGAAGAAGTGTGCGACAAAGTAAAAAATCAAGATAACTAGTTATAAGGCATTTAAATTTGCAGGAATCAAAAGAAACGGGAAAAATAGATGCTTGCTAAGAATCTAAACATGTCATAAATTAAGCCAAATCAAAGGCTTTTAAAGATTTTATAAGCGATTGTACATGAAAGAAGGTAAAAGACATATGTATAAAATAGCTAGAGTGAGAGCAATGAAGACAAGAGACTTGACTTAAATGAATTAAAGACAAAGATAGCAAGATTTTATTAGTGGAAAAGAAAATAAATACAGACACAGAAGATACTTTGAGAAATTTTTAATAAATCAGTAGGAGATGAACTCGTATACAAGTTACGTAACTCTGAAGAGGATAAAAATGTAACATATAGCAGGAGAATTCGATTGCCAGAGATCGAACATGCTTTGAAAAGGATGAAAGATAGTAAAACAAGTAGACCTAACATATTCCGCTTGAGGCTTGAAAATGCATAGGAAAAAAATCTATTATGTGGATTATAGATCCTTTTAACAAGATTGTGAATACTAAAAAGCTGCCTAACTAGTGGATGAATAGAAATTTAGTATCTCTATATAAAAGAAAAAGAGATATAAAAGATTGTACAAATTATAGAGGAATCAAGTTAATGAGCCATATAATGAAGCTCTGGGAGCGAGTGATTAAGAAAAAACTTCGCAAGAAGACAAGTGTATCTAAAAATCAATTTGAAATTTATGTCAAGAAGCTCAACAATGTAACTTATTCATCTCTTGAGAAAATTAATAAAAAGGTACTGCGAGATGGAGTAGGATTTGTATATGGTTTTCATTGACTTAGAAACAGCATACGATAAAGCTTCATGAATGACCCTATGGAGAGTGCTCGGAAAGAAAAATGTTAGAGTAGCATATATATAAATTATCAAAGACATGTATGAGAACACGTTGATAAGCGTAAGGGCTCCAGAAGGACTAAACCTAGATATTTTTTATTACAATGGGTTTACACTAAAGATCTGCATTAAGTCTATACTTATTTGCTTTATATATATATGAGTTCACTCAGCACATTTGAGATAGAGTTTTATAGAGGATGTTATTTGCTGATGACATTATGTTGGTGGTTGAAGCTAGTGAGAGAGTTAATTCTAAGTTGAAATATTGGCGAAAGACACTAGAGAAAAGTCCTTTAAATTGAATCAAAAGAAGATGGAACATATGAAATTTAATTTTAGCAATGAAAGAATGACCTTGGGACCTTGTGAAACTGGAAGATCAAGAGATTTACCTGAGTGAGAGTTTTAGATATTTAGGATTTATACTACAGAAAGGTTGAAGAATTGACAATGATGTAAATCATAAGATACAGACAAAATGGTTAAAATGGAAAAGTACGTCAGGCCTTCTTTGTGATTAGGAAATTATCTTTAAAGCTTAAAGGGAAAGTTTTACAGGACAGCAGTAAGACCGGCACTACCGTACAAGTCTAAATGTTAGGTAGTTAACTATGAGTATGAATAAAGAATACGAGTAGCAAAAATATGAATGTTAATATGGATGTGTAGATATACAAGGAACGGTAAAATAAAAAATAAACATATAAGGAGAAAAGTTGGAGTGACTCTTATGCATGAAATGATGAGAGAGTCAAGTTTAAAATTTTATGGATTTTTGTGGAGGTGTCCTGCAAATACATATGTTACGCGGTGCGGTAGAGATGACTAGTCAATTTACAAATGGTATTATTCTTTTTACTCACTTTTTGAGTGTCCTGTTTGAACGAATCGTAAGTTCAATGTATTAGATGGTGAGAAATTTTTCAGAGTACCGTAAAAACAGTAGTTTTAGCATTTGGATACTGAATACATGTTGATATTTTAGCACTCTCTCCTTTCCAAAAATGATATACACAATTCTATTTTATGGTTCCTCAACATGTTTTTCTACGTCTCTTAAATGTTAAATGAAAAGCGATGAAACGACTAAAATATCTTTATTAGTTGGGTGTATTTTGTAAAATTAAAGGTTGTTTTTAATTGCATATTAAGACGTACATACATTAGCTAATGTTCCAACAAATTTTTGTAAAATTGTGTGAAGATCAAACATCGACAAATAAATTGAGACATAAATAATAAGTTTTATGAATGATGAAAGACATTTAAAAGGAAGCAGTCATTCCTAAGGACATTTTTAATATAACTAACAATTCCTAAGAACTACTGAATTTCTTTCATGATAAAGTTTTCTTGAGGAAACTTTAGAAGTTCTTGAGTATACGAGGACCTGGACGATACTTTTTTTCTGAAAATTTTATACACAAGAACACAATATTATTTTGTCTAACAAATCTCTTTATTCGAAAGCATGATTCTATATTTTTTTGACCAAATTAGCGAACTACCTTAGATACTTAAAAATATCTGATGAGCTTTTTGTTCATGTAAAAATAATAAAATGTCATCAACATAAATTAAGAAACTATGTAAGATGGATTCAAATATCTTGTACACAGACTTCTGGAATATGGATGTGACTACTTTTAAACCTAACGGCATGACTGTCGATTGATATTGGGCTGTGCATATACAAAAATTTGTTTTGTAAATGTCCTTTGGAGTGATTCCAAGTTGCCAAAAATCTTACTTCAGATCAAACTTTAAAAGTATTCGGGCTTCAGTAATACGAAAAAACATCATTTGGTCTTTCAAGAACAGAAATTTGTCATCCTGTAAAAATCAATTTAAATTCTTCCTCATAGTCTTGTGTGTCAAAAAATGAGTTTATGTACCTTACTCTGAATGCTTAGATTCAGGTACTTCAATGTCTGATGAAATTCTTCATCGAAAATGGCTGAGCTGTACCGACGAAATCTTGGTTATCCTGTTCCTTTTGGAGTTGTGTTTCTTCTTCTATAACTTTTTCTTTTCGTTTTCCTTTTTCTGTGATCTTTTTGGGGTTATTTCAGTGTTTTTTTTTAAGGATTTCTGGGAGGAATCTGCTTTTGGTGTGGGGAGAGTATGCGAAGATTTTTCTTTTTTCTTTTTTGAGATAATAATAATCATTATCATTGTTATAACTCCAATCATCTTTCGAGCTTCATTCAATGCATTTGCATCCTGGATCACATTTAAAGAGTTTAGTATCGAAACAAAATGATAATTGATCTTGTTACTGTAAACCCATGATCCATCGGGTTTCACTATGAATCAGGAGAGTATCATCTTTACTTTCTGATTTTCCAGAAAAAAATAATCACTTTAGTGAAAAAAATCTCCTTGATGATTCTCCTCTAGATGCTTCATCATTGCCTTCTCTACACTGGATGTGGTTTTTACTTTCCCTCAGCAAGTTATTTGAAATTTGGGTGAAAGGCTTTTACAAGTGATTCGGTTATTTGAATGTAGGCTTTCATAGTTTGTTATCTATTTATTGGGCATTAAGAGTTCAAGCTTTTTATGGGTTGTAAGGAAAGAACTCAGTTTGTTTATAATATATGGGTATGATTGCGTATATTTGACACCTACACTTTGTCATAGGACGAAGCTCATAAGGCAATGAAGTAATTTTGTTATTTTTGTTGTAAGAGTTCAAGTTCTATTTTGTCCATCTCCCTATGAATTTGAACAATGGTTGGGACTTCCTCTTGTATCAGGTAGCGCAACTAATGCTAAAAAAGAGAACAAACAATATATGGAAATAAATTTTTTTCCCCACACATTCACTTATTTTCTTATTAATTTGTATAAAAAGTTTTTTTTAATGCAAGTTTTCACACTCAACTAATAATAATAATTTTAAAACAGAATGAAGTTGAAAACGCCTATCTCTATTTGTATTTGCATTTGTTCAACGTATTTGAGGAATGAAATGAAATGTTTCCACTCAAATATGAAAAATACGCGTATAAATAAAGAAAAGAAAGTCAACCAAATGCAACTAGAGAGTTGCTTCCATCAAAAGGCTGGACCTAATTTTTCAGTAACTGGTATTGCGCCTCCATCAAAGGGCTACGTGTTTACTGCTCTATATGGACAAGTGGCAAGTTCTAAGGTAATCGCTTTGCCATGTCAGACAGATTGCTGACGTGGCATTAGTTTCCCATGGAAGTTGCGGCGACGTTTGCGGTTGAAAATTTTGGATTTTCCATTACATAAAAGGGAGAAAGGACTTCAACAGACCGGATCGCCTGACCCTCTTTTAAAAGCGGTAACAAAGGACCTGATGTCACGTGACACGCGACGAACGATCACGTGGGGTGAAACGTTTGGCGGTCAAGAGATTCCGCCTGGGACTTCAAGGAGAAAGAGACCAGGTGGGGCCATATATCTTTGAAATCTTGAACCTAGGCATGTGCAATTGTCATGAGGATTTTTGGGCTAATTATTAGTGATCTCTTGGAATTCTTTTTCCTTTTTTAAACTGCAAAGGAGTACAACAAAAGCATAGCTTATATCCAAGTCACACCGACGTGTGCTTAACCTCTTCAGAAAGCAAGTCTAAACCATTAAATAAAAGATACTTCTTTATATGATCAAAATATGAAAAATATTGTCTTGTTACAGAATATATTACATTTTATAAGTTAGGTAACGATCATGTAGGTTGCATTAATATTATGTAGGTTATAACATTAAAATGTATTTCAACCAAACTTATGACAACCAGATATTTTGCAACAGGAATATAGTCTTTTTTTCAATGAATTCTCGCCTTGTTATTAATAATTTATATTATGTAACGAGTTCATAAGAAATCGTTGTAGCACATACTGATATGACATAATTGTTTTCGTTAGAATGAGCAAGATGTGAGTTTATACAATCAATCAAATAGAGATATACTTCTATTGAAACGGTTATGCCTAGTCGATTTGACATATGATTCACTTTGTAAATCGTCTGATTGCCGTGTGTAAAAAAAAATAATTCGTTGTAAATATATAATTTTCTATATTATTACTTAAAATGATCCAGTCGTTTGGCTCAACGAACTTTACTATTGAATCTTTGAATTGCATCATTGAATTTTGTTTCATTTTGTTCTATGGAAAAATTCTAATCAAAGAGGGAATGAACAAGTAATTTGCCTTGTGACCATGTGGAGAAAAGTGGGAATCTTTTCTAAAAATTATTACGCTTTCTTTTCTGTTACTTTTCATCTCACCGTCTTCAAAATTTAACTTGTAATTACTAACTAAACCACATCCAACGATGTTCAAACCTTTTCTTAATGTATGATATCGGATCAATCAGTTCTTTTATACTTTATTTACTCTGTTAAGATTAAGACCCCGTGTTACAGAAAATGGAAATGCTACAAAGAAATGTCCCTGATACTAAAAGATGATTACTATATAACTTGCCTCACAAGGGTTGTGGTATGGGGAATACAAGCGTGAACAAAAAGATATCATCGGGGTCCCATGAAATCCAAGAAAGAATTCCGTCTTTATTTATTAACATATATTAATCCATTTGTGTTATGTACAGAAATAGATTTTATTCCATTCTCCAGAACTCACATTTCTTTTTTAGTTTTTTAGGGGTAATTGTTTACATTCCTGAAGAAAACCACATAAACGATAAACTAGTGATCTTTTGTGACTAACATATAAAACAAAAACTGGAGTGTCTTTCAAGCTAGTTATTTCTTGTAACTATTTCATGAAAATATTTATATATTTGGGCATCTAAATAATGAAGTTTGGGGGTGTTAAATATATTTTTTTTTTTACAAGTAGGTAATCAAAGTTGCAGTGGAAGGATAGGCATGGACCTTGGAATCGTCGGTGCAAATTATCCTGTAGTCATGATGCATACAGCTGTGTTTATAGCACCTAGGAGACTAATAGGGCATAGGGGCCAGGATTGGATTAGGTTTTTGACTAATGAAAGAGAACCTCAACTAAATTTATTATAATTGAAAACGCTACTTAATGTTATTCCAGCTAAAGTTGGCAAATGGTGTTTTGTAATTAAAGAAATGGTTGGCAAATGGCAATATTGAGGAAGAATTAGGTATACTCTCTCAAGGAAAATATGAGACTATTTGTTTATAGATGGGGTGAGACTTTATGTGCGTGGGAATGTCAATTTTTATAAATTTATAATCTCAAACACTGTCAAAGTTGATACTACGCGTAATTTCAAATGATAAATCAAACTAAAAGACCTAGTATCAATTTGTATATTCATGAAGCCGGATCTTCACCAAAGGTCAAGATGACCTCGAATTAAATGTGGTCAGCTAACTTGAAGAATTGTTAACTGGGTTGAAGGTTATAACTGGAGTAGCTTCAAAAATAACCTGCACAATGAAGCACATATCAGAGGTCCCGGAGGGTTGGTCCCGGAAAAAACCCTCCGACGCTCAAGTCAGTTTAGGTCATTTCTCACTGAGAATATAATTTAGATAGTGAGTTCAGAGTTTCTCACAGTATGAGCTGAAGAGCAAAGTATATGAATTTGCTTTAGGATGTGAATGTTTGAAATCCGGATCCCCTTCTTCATCTCGATTGGTCTGCTTTTATTAACTTTTTCCCGTCTTTGGTCTCTGAGGGCGGATGAGATGTTTGCTTGGGACAGAAAGTCTAGGACGTCGTAGGTCTGCTGATGTGACCAGTAGACTGGCTGATATGACTAATAGGTCTGCTGGAATGACCTTGGCGTGTACAGGCTGAATAGCCAGCTGTAATCATTATATTCGAATTGCACTCCTGCCTGATTGTCCCACGAGGTAATGTCGTGCTTGGTTCCTTCTCCGAAGTGCCAAATCAAGCTTTGCCGAAGTACATGATGAGGCCTTGCCGAAGTACATGATGAGGCCTTGCCGAAGTGCAGAGTTAGACCCAACTGAAGTGGTCTGAAGTACGACACTCGGGCATAAGCTGAAGTTGGTGCCGAGGTGCAAACCTTGGCATATTCGTCGATAATATAATAAGTGTCATTCCGCCCTGCTGAAGTGCAGCCAAGGCTGAACAGCCATGTTTGGGCGCTGAACTGCTGAACTGCAGTACTTGAGTGCTGAGCTACAGGAGTTGAACCGTTGACTGTTGTTGACTAACAAACGATTTAATTATGGTTTATCATATATACTTTTTGATTGGGTGTCGGTATAGTCTTGTTTGAGGGAATTGGTCGATAATCATTTTCAAAATTTTTTGTTGAATGTTTGTAGTTTGATGAAAGTTGAGGTCAACCGAAAGAAAGGACTCTAAGACCATCTCAAATGGGAGCACCAAAACACTAAATTGGTGCAAAAATGTCACTCCAACCAAGCACCAAAGCTTGCACCAAATTGGTGAAAATGAATAGTGTTGCATCTATTCATTGCACCAAATCACTATTCATCCTCCACATCATCATTTTAAGAATATTAATTTAATTTTAATTTCATTAATTTTGTTATAATAATTTTAATTTTGTTAATATCGTTATAAAAATTTTAATTTCGTTAATTTTGTTATAAAAATTTTAATTTCGTTAATTTCGTTATAAGAAAAAATTATACAACAAAAATCTGGAATGAATACTTACATTAAATTTACATGAATGTTAAATTTGTGTTAAAATATTTATAATAATGAATTAAAAATAGAATGATAGAAGAATCTTTGAGGGAATATTCTTATTTGGTGTTAGATTTGGTGTTTGTGGTTGGAGTACTTTTTACTGTTTATTGCACCAAATAGGTGATTTGGTGCAAAATTTGGTGTTTTGGGTTAGAGATGGTCAAAGTACATCCTTCGAAACGGTTGGGATCAAAATAAGGCTGTGTAAAAATTGCAGAAAATTAACTTCTCAGTTTTGGACAAGTGATAGCGTTTCGCTAATAACACAGCAAGGTTTAGAGTTTGAGTTTCTTTAATTATGAGAAATTTTATTGTATTTTTAAAAAGCAAAACCTTAAATACGGTACGAACTGGGAAAATTCCTAAAATAATTAGGACCCAACTGACAATGTCGCCTAAGAGCAACCTACACGACACTGTCAGTAGCGTCCAGAAAGTCACCTTTAGACGGTACTGTCAGTTACGTCCAAAGAGTATGTGGTTTTGGATACACAAAGCCTGTTTTGGAGACGTAAAACCATCCATGCCTAGGGCAACATTGGCAGGCGCGTCCAAAGATTAGACGAAACTGTCAAGTGCATCATGCGCTTTAGACGGTACTGCGAAGTGCATCTAAGGGTGTTGGACGTCAACTATAAAAAGGAGGCCACGTCCAGCATATTTCTTGCGTGTGAAATCATTTCCTAAATTTTTAGCTTTGTTGGGTGATGCGTGTCTCACGCCAAAAGAAGCGACCTTTCCTTTTTTTTTGTAAATGTGTCTCCACAAGAAACCTTGTTTGGTGACAAGAATGGTTCAACAATCACCCTTGGCCATGTGCCTCTTGTTTGGACTGAGCTATATCTGCCTTCTTAAAGCTTGTTCGTGGTCCAACAACGACAAACCACCCCTAGTGGTGTCTTCAAGACGGTAAGATTTGATTCCCCCCCACAACGTTCACTCAGAATATTGATATAAAATCTAGTTTTGATCGATGATCAAAGAAAACACAAATGAATGCCTTGGTGGCAGCCTTTGGCTGAAAAATGTTATTTTTCATTCAATTCTCTTTTTTTTTCCAGGTGGATGGCCATCGATACCTATAACCCGATAATATTAAACCTAGTTTACAAGAGATGAGATAGGTCTTCTACTTGATTATCATCATCTCATCATCTGATCACTCTTCCGTGCCTAATCTCGCTATCTAGAGGCTGAATCTGTCAATGACGTCTTCTAGAAAGTTGTAGACCCCGTATGTCTAGTTCTCATAGCATATTCAATCACCTCAAAACAATGTCGTATGAAAGAGCTTTGGCTAAAATACCAAGATATGGTCATCCTATGAAAAATCCTACTTTTTAGGCCTTATTTTTTAAAATTGGAAAGCCTATTTTACTATCTTTTAACTAACTTTTTAATGCTTAAAAACCCTCTAAAAACCTGTAATATAACTCTAAAATATATTACAAAAGAGTACAAGTCATGATGGTCAAAAATTAGGTCATGCAAAGCACTGTAGACGTGCTTCCTCCCACTCCATCCCGTTGCACATCTTTTTCATGCAATTTAGCTCCTTTGACCTCATCATTCGGTTAAAAGCAATAGATGAGGGAGGTACGGCCGGGCAAGAAAGGAGTTACGACCAGCTACAACGAGACAAACCAGTTAGTGATGTTATCACTATTATTGTAATTATTATTATTAGCATATTGTTTTTGTAATTATTATTGTTAACATGTTAGGATTGTAATTTTTTATTGTAAATAATATTGTTAGCATTTTACTATTGTAATTTATATTGTTATTATGTTATTAGTGTTATGTTATGATGTTATTTTTGTGATTATGATCTTATTGTTATTATTTAATTTATGATAAATTAATTAAAATGCATGCAGTTAGTTTGATCATTTAGGATTTATCATAATTGAATATGTAAAATTTGTTACTAGTTTGTTCAATTTTGTTGTAGTTTTATGTCATTATTTCGAAGCGATATGTTGTTAATACATAATTATGTCATGTTATTGGAAATATAGGTGTACTTATGGAGTCACATGCTAATGGTAGCGATAGTTGTACATGACATATGGAGGTGTTGAGGCCTGAGATTTCTGACTTGTTGACTATTCAGGGTGAGCATGGAACACTCTACCTTAGGAGTAGTACTTGTCATAAGACCTCGAATTGTATACGTAGAGTAGACCTGCATAAGGAGGATTTAGACATCCCATTTAGATGCATACCTTATATGGAGGCGGAAGAATTATAGGAAGCCATTACTTGCAGAAGAATTAAGATTGGTCATGCATTGATGACATCATCTGTTGAAATATGGATACAGGACACACCACACGTTTCATCTACCTGTGGGTGAAGTGACTGTCACGCTATAGGACATATCGATTCTCTTCGAGTTGCGCATTAATGGTGAGCCTCTTATGCTGATAGAGCATGGGTACAATACATCAAGGTGGAGGGATTTGTGTACTTTGTGGATGGGTTGGACCTCTATTGATGACGATAATAGAGGATCTTTCATGTACTGTAAGAGACTTGTGGAATAGATTAGAGTGTATGACATTGAGGTACAACAGAGAGCACATGCATTGATGTTTGTTCATGCCATGACATTATTGTATGATTGCTCTAGTAGCCATGCTCGGTTTGTGTAATTACATGCCATGTAAAACTTTGGAGCCGCATCTAGGCATTCTCTGGGGAGTGCAGTGTTGTGTGTCTTTACCGCAACATGCGCAATACTGCCCTTGCTAGTCCGAGGTACGAGTATGCAGAACTGTTACATCTTTTACAATATTGGATATGTGAGAGATTCCTCATTTTGTGGCCTGCTATTCTACCGATATGAGTATGTCATCTGCGTCTTTCGGTTATTACTCCTTGTACTACGTGTGCCACCTAGTTGCTAAATGCATGTAATTTCCCTAGACACACAATTGATGCTTATCGTGACCAGCTGGATCGTATCGTAGACAATGATTTCGTATGACAGCCCTATCTGGGGAAAGTCATTATGTAGTTGCTGGATATATGCCATGAGAGATCAAAGTTGTGGTGTCTTTGAGTGCCACTTATATAGTAGGAGATAATCGAGCTCTACTTGCCTGATAGGGTCATGCTTCAGTTTGGCCTGGCACAAGGAGTGTCTGATCTAGTCGATACAGGTATCGTTGCATCAGAGCGAGAGGCGGATTGCCAGAGTTGATTATCAAGCTCAGATGCAGCAATACGTAGAACAGTGGGCGAGACGATATGAGAGCATAGTACATGGAGAATGCATCCTGTAGATGCAGCCATGCAGCAGAGCATAAATGACTATTTCTCGCCGTACGAGTTTACCCAGACACAGCCCCCGACACACAAATCTACGGGACCTTCGGGTGGAGTAGATTTTTACACACCAACCACACCTCATACACATGCGTTCGATCAGGAGAGGTACGTAATATAATTGTTTGAGTAACCACTTTTACATATAATGATTTACTAATATATGTCTGAAATTGCAGGTTTGATGTGCATCCCTTGTATGAACTTATGGATACTGGTGATGCTGTTTGGAATGATCAAACTCATATTTATCACTCTCAAACTATGGTTGATTATGAGTATTACAGAACACTTGAGTCGATGTGTACAGCACCAGCTCCTACTCAGTACGACATCGAAGGTCCATCTCAGCAATCTCAGTCACATCCAGTATCTATGCCGACACCTCTACCAGCTAGACCTATCAGATGTAGGTCCCAAATTACTCTATGTATCGAGATTTGTATCATTGATGAAATTTGTAGATATAACAAAGTTGTTTTAATCTATGAACATACATTTAATTTTTTAAGTGTTTTTATATTTATTCTACTTTTAAAAAGAATGCTACACATGATTTAGATAAACCTAACCATAACCCTAACTTATCTCTAGCCCTAACTCAAACCTTAACCCTAATCTAACTCTAAACCTAACCAAACCCTAGCATAACACTAACCTAACCATAACTCTAACCTTGATCTAATCATAACTTAACCTTAACCTAACCATAGCCCTAATATAAGCTTAACTCTAACCATCACACTAATCTAACCATAACCCTTACTTAACTCTAACCTAACCCTAACCTAACTTTAACCTAACTCTAACCTTAATCCTAACATTAACCTAATCTAACCTTAATCTAACCCTCACCCTAGTCGCCTTTAATCCTAACCCCAAAATACAAACATTACATAGAGTGCATAGAAAACAAATTACACATGAACAAACATTAGGATTAGGGTTATAGTTAGACGAGTTTGGCAGAATGGGCATGGCAGGGCCAGACATGACACACTTGGTAGTGCCGTCTAAGGCATAGGACGCATTTGTTATCACTGTCCAAGCCTTAGACGTGCCTGCCAGTGTTGTCCAAGGGTGAAAACCTGGACGCGATTGGCAGTGTCATCCATGTGCTCTTGGACGACACTGCCAGTCACGTCCTGATTATTTTAGAAGTTTTCCCTATTTGTATCATATTTTAGATTTTCCTTTTTAAAACTGCAATAAAATTTGAAATTTCTCTTCTAATTGTCTTTAGAAAGCTGGTTCCATGTTGAAAGAGCCCACATACCAGGCCTGCCTGAGTGAGAGTTAGACTTTGTGAAATGCTCAGATGCCGAGTATGGATTAGTCTAACGAAAATGGTGGAGGCACCGGATGCCTTATATATTTAACAAAAAATTTGTAAAAAATTTAAGTTTTCTCTTTTTCATTTAATGTGAACCCTGAGAACTTAAAAAAATTGTGCTTGACAAAATCAATATCAAATGTCTTTTATTATTAAAATATCAATATTACAAATTGAGTTAAGTCACCATCAAAGATACTTTTGAGCAAGATACCTAATGGGATACCCATGTTCCCTCATTGTTTCACATACAAAGTAAATTGATATAGGTGTACCACATGCTTCTGATAGCTTTGGCTGAAATTATCAGTTTGACGGCCTTGTTGAATAATGAGTTTGAGATGAAGGATTTAGGTGCAGAAAAGAAGATACTTGGCATGGAAATTCGGAGAGATGGAAGCCATGACTTTTGTATGTATCTCAGGAGAAATACATTGAGAAGGTGCTACAAAATTTCCAGATGGATGATTCCAAGCTGGTTAGTACTCCTTTGGCAGAACAGTTTAAACTATATGACAGTGTCTTACCTGACTATTGTAGGGAGAGTTTATATGCGCAAAGTTCTATACTCCAGCGCAGTGTGAATATTCACATAGGTGTTCTTGGTTTTCTTTAAAGTTTGAAAATTCAAGTCAAAGTGGAGAATTGTTTATTGACTTGGAATTTATTGAACGACCCGAATTGAAACTCAAACCAGATATCTTGGGAGCACAACTCCAGGGGGATTTGTTCTGCCCCGTGATATGGTTTGACCCAAACTGTTTACAGTTTGGATCCTATAAATTGTTTTGTTGGCTAAATGATCTTGTAACACTTTCTCACGCTGTTTTTTAAAGAAAGGGGAAGAATATATCTCTTTTATGTACGTAGTAAGTTGGATTGACCGAACCATAAAAGCTTGTGTATTCTGTATTTAATTTACTTTAATTTTTTTTTTTCATTCTGTGATTTTTCTAATATTCATTAAGGTGAAAATTATTTAAAATAAAAGACTTAATTAAAACTTTATTGAATTGTGATGTATTATAATTTGAGATTCAAATGGTGGTTCCAAACTGTAAAGTTTAGTGGAGCAATCAGGGGTAGCTTATTGTGTCTTTTTCTTTTTTAACTTCAGTCAAACTAGAGGGAAGAAAAGTGAAAAATCCAGTCCAGTACATAAACAGAAGATATATTATTTGGCTTTCACACTAAAAGCCATTTCCCGCTTATTCGCGTGTACTTGGACAAAAATTTGGGCAACTTCTACACTCTATCCAAAGGAGTGTTTATAATTATCTGAAGTTAAGCATTTAATTAAGATATACTCTCTCCCCTGCGATTCCGGCGCACTCCGAACGAAAACCCTAGATTATCACCGACTGTCTACTCGCCGGTCATTCACCGGTTATTCCATGGAATCCGACCCCCCAAATCGAAGTAAGGAAGAGATGGACCTCCTGCAACGCAGCGTGAAGAAGTTTAAGAGGCGAATGGAGGGAGATTCGACTACCCCCACCGCAGATGTCAATATGGATTCCAATGGCTGGGCTGTATTCAAAGGTACTGAGCTGCCTCTTGACTTGTATACAGGTAGTGATGATGAGGATGACACGATTGATGAGTTTCTAGAAAGCTACGATGAAGCGATGGCGACGGAGCACAACGGGGTTGATACAGGGGGCCGGGAACTAGAAATACCAATCGAAGAGCTCAAGGAGATGTGGAGACCATGGCGACAGGCCCTTATTATCAAGGTACTTGGTAAGCAAATTTCCTATCGCCTGTTAGAGAAACGGTTGTATGATATGTGGGGGCTGGGTAGCAGAATCGATATCGTTGATTTGTTTGAGGTTTTTTACGTAGTGAGGTTCTTTTCGAAGCTCCAGTATATGCATACACTTGAGGGTTGGCCTTGGATGGTCCAAGGTCACTACATTACTGTGTCTAAATGGAGGCCATTCTTCTCAACGAAGAATGAGGTAGTGACCTCAACTCTTGCGTGGATACGTATTCCGAATCTACCTTTGGAATTATTTGACGATGGGGCACTACTTAAATTGGGAAATCTAGTTTGGAAAGCGGTGAAAGTGGACCATACCAATTTGCAGAAACCTCTTGGGTCGAGGATCAGGGTTAACAACAGGGTATTTAACGTTGAATACGAAGGATTATCCCAGATTTGCTTTAACTGTAGACTTTATGGACATGTAGTGGAAGAATGTGGTAAGGGACAAGAGGGGTAGGTTGGAAATGATACTTGAAGTAGAAGGCAAGAGGACATACAAGCGGCACCATACGGCCCGTGGATGATTGCAACCAATAATAGGCGGCGCCGAGTCCAAACTTTTAACGAACCAAACGCTGGGGTTCCCCCGGAAGAAGTGACTGCTACCCGTAAGACAGATCAGCAGACTAATATGACAGGAGGAGGTTCGCGCTTTGACCACTTGGGAGATTCGATAGGTGATACGAATGAAGAGATCTCACTTGATGACCTGGGCTATCATCTGCATAACATGGAGGACAGGGGTCCTCCGACGACGTTCCGAGCAGTGAATAAAGAGTCCATTAAGCAGAGCGTAACACATAAGAGAGCAGAGAAACACGGTAAAGATTCAATAAGGATGCAGAGGGGGCACACCTTGGCTGACCATCTATTTGGAGAAGGGTCAAATAAGTTATTGATGAGGGGCGTTTCATTAAGGGGTAGGGGCGCTGCCTCGTGATCAAGGGGTCGGGGTGCTGGATTGCGATCCCTCGGGGACATCTCGAATATCTCACTTCACTCAGCGAAGGGTAAGGATGGAGTTGGGAGCTTTGAGTCCGTTGAGGAATGGCCACATCTCATCCCAGGTGGCAAGGTAGCTAGTGTTGGAGAATCTATCAAGCGACAGCCCCCTGATCCTTGCCGAGATGAAGGTGTGGAGAAGACCTATGGGGCTGCAGACGGTTGTGCAACAGTAGCCATGAACCATCTCCAAACAGAAACTGCTAGCTATGTGCATATTGACGAGGCTGAGAAGAATGGAATGGAGGTTGAACAAAATCATCTTTCTTAATGAAGCTTATCGCGTGCAACTGTCGGAGAGCAGCCTCCTCATCCTTTAGAACATCCTATGTGGAGATGCTACAAGAATACCGTCCAGAAATTGTGTTTTTGTGAGAGACCCGCACACAGAGTGTGTATGCGGAATGGATACTTCGACGGTGTCAATTTACAAATATGGTTGCGTCGGAAGCAAGGGGGTTCTCGGGGGGCCTCTGGGCGTTTGGGACAATGCGGCTGTGAATGTTCAATGTCTTAACTGCACAGCGCAAGTCCTAAATCTGTTGATTAAGACCAACGGGCATTCGTGGTTGCTTTCGCTTGTCTACGCTTCCCCGATCGTCATTATTAGAGATGAATTTTGTGAGTATATTGAACGAATGCACAAACTTGTTAACGTCCCATGGCTGCTAATTGGAGACTTCAACCAAGTTACCAGTCACGAGAACAAGCAGGGGGGACGAGCAGTTAACGGTTGCCCGGTGGAGCGTATGCGACGTATGGTTGATGTGTGCGAGCTGTTCGAATTACCGTTTTGTGGCCCAAGATTTACATGGGACAACAAGAATAGACACACGGGTCGTTTTAGTATACAACAGCGGCTTGATCAGAGCTGGACAAATCAGAAATGGCATGATCTCTTCCCAATGGTGGGAATCCAACACCTGCCAAAGGTACACTCGGACCACCATCCGTTGCTCTTAAACTTGGATGAGTTGCAGCCTATGTCGCACGCTACAGTACCTTTTAGATTCAATATTGCCTGGATGGAACATGCAGCGTTTCCGGACTTCATAAAAACAGCTTGGACACATTTGCCAGGGGACTTTGCGGGAACGTTGATAATGTTTAGAGAAAGGGCCAGGTGGTGGAAGCAGGATGTGTATGGAAATGTTGCACATAAGAAGAAACGCTGCCTAGCGCATATTCGGGGTATCCAGGAAGCATTGTCTGAGAGGCCGTCACGCTATTTATCGAATCTTGAGGTCAAGCTTGTCGATGAATATCATATGTTGGTCAAGTTGGATACTTTATATTGGCAGCAACGTTCGCGACTCAAATGGCTCACGGAAGGAGAACAAAATACCGGCTACTTTCATCGGATGGTTGCGACACGCAACAGGCCAAAGCAAGTGTTGCGGCTAAAATGTGACACAGACGAATGGATCTCAGACCCTAGTGTACTGAAGGAGGTCTTTGAATATTTTTCCAATCTGTATACCACTGGTTCATCCGCCTCTGCATCACCACCGGATGTTGGGTTCCCGTCATTATCCCATTCGGACAAAAGAATGCTAAACCATCCAGTGACACAGCGGGAGATTGAGGTGGCTCTTTTTCAGATGGGCCCCAATAAGGCACCGGGACCCGATGGAATGCCGCCAGCGTTCTATCAGAAAAATTAGGAGATTGTGAGTCCGGCGGTAGTTACATTTGTCATGGAGGCATTTCGGGTAAAGCACTTCCCAGCGGAGTTAAACGAAACAGTCATCACCCTTATACCAAAGGTGAGCCACCCGGACAGTGTTACGCAGTTCCGGCCTATTCCGCTGACTAATGTCGTGGTCAAACTTATATCCAAAGTTATCGCGAACAGGTTGAAGTTGGTCATTCATAAACTCGTTGCCCCTGAACAGTGTGCATTAACACTGGGTCGCACTGCGTCGGAGAATATTGTAGTGGCACAGGAGTTAATACACTCTATGCGTTCAAAAAGCGGTAAGAGAGGCTCGATGGCGGTAAAAATAGATCTCGAAAAAGCATACGACAAGGTGGATTAGGGATTCCTACATGTGGTATTACAAGCTGCCGGCCTTAGCGGAGACTTGGTCACACTTATAATGTACATGGTCAGTTCAACCCGTCTTTCGGTTATTTGGAATGGAGACCGATTACCCAGCTTTCAACCGACGTGTGGCATCCGTCAGGGCGACCCACTGGCACCTTACATGTTTCTTCTGTGCATGGACGTTTTTGGCCGTGCCATTTAGCATGCTGTGGTTAGACGGAATTGGATACCTATTAAAGCCTCCCGGTCAGGACTTGAGGTATCTCATATATTTTTCGCTGATGACCTATTATTGTTTGGTGAGGCGTCGGCGAAGCAAGCGCGAGTTATGGAGGTGATTTTGTCCCAGTTCTGTCCGATGTCTGGTCAACGCGTAAGCCTATCTAAATCACAATTTTTTGTGTCCAAAAACACCTCAACGGCCATCATCGCAGAGCTGAGCGATACTCTGCATATAAAGGTTACGGGCAATTTAGGTAAGTATTTAGAAATGCCAGTGATACACAACAAAGTGACATCGAATACATATGAGTTTTTGGTGGATAATATTCGAAGAAGATTGTCAAATTGGAAAGCCAAGATCTTATCCCAGGCTGTGCGCACTAACTTGTGAAATCGGCTCTCACAGCAATTCCCACCTATGTCATCCAGACATCGAGAATTCCTAGCGGGACTTTAGATAAGGTGGAAAAGTAGATCCGGAAATTTTTTTGGGACGAGTTGGATGGGAGGAAACAACTGCACTATCTATCGTGGGATGCCATTTGTAAATCTAAGGCGATGGGCGGGCTTGGTATTAAGAAACTCGGGCAGATGAATACGTCGTTTCTTATGAAGTTATGTTGGTCATTGTTAGTGGATCGGGAAAAATTATGGACAAAATGATGTGGAGCAAATACGGATCTCCAATTAGCGACGGGGGTCGTAAGAACGTTTCGGCAGTTTGGCGAGGGATACGTGGATGTATCCCGGATATGCTACGAGGCCTGGAAGTTTCGCACCATTCCGGGGAAGGCCATGGTACCATGTATCAGTGGGGACCATCGGCATCAGGAAAATTTGATGTGGTCAGTGCATATGAGTTGTTGACGGCTGAAACCGAAGACTTATCTTCGCAAGCATGGCATCGAGTGTGGGAGTTAAAGGGCCCTCACCGTTTGAACTTTTTCCTATGGAGAATGCGTCATAACACGTTACCCACAGTCAGCTTTCTTAGCCGCAGACATCTGGTGAGTCTAGCCACATGCCCTATATGTGGTCGGTTAGCTGAGGATAGTTTACATGAGATGCGTGATTGTGCCTGGGCAGCTCAAGTTTGGAGGAATCTTGTTCACGGTGACCACTGGAACGCGTTTGTTGCACCGCGTAACCTGCAAGCTTGGGTTGATTTTAACCTAGATAGTAACATCACCGCTCTGATGATCAAGGTCCGATGGGCCTACTTGTTTCGGAAGGCGGCTTTTGGGATTTGGTATTGGCGTAATGGGTACCTACATGGTAGCAGACCGGATCGTGCCCCGCCATGGACATTCGCTAGTGAAGTTGTAAATAGGGTTAAAGCAGCACAGATAGCTTTTGGGTTGGATTGTTTGGATCCACTTATAGGGGATTGATAGTCTCTCTTTTTACGAAGTTTTTTGATGTAAATCTTTTTGGTTTTTTTCATATTAATGAAAAGCATCCTTTTGGAGGAAAAAAAAAGGAGTGTTTATAATTAGAGACTTCAAACACTAAATAGAGAAAAAGCAAAACCAATATTACAATTGGCAATTCCTTTTCATGCCAATCAACAAAAAAAGTAGGTATAATATGTTGTTGTGTCCCGTTTTCCCCATGTGGGTAGGACAAGATTTCAAGGGTCATCAGTTTCTCTGTTTAACGGCAAAAACTAACTCAAGGGCCCCCATTCTTGCGGAAATTACCGTAAAATCAGCAGCCACAAAAGGGCATGGGGCAGGGTACCCTACTTTCCATGTTCAATTGCACAATTGCCCCCTCCCTCTAGCTCTATATAAATCACCATTACTTATAGTTTCCCTACTCAACCCAACTCATCTTTATTTCCTCTCTACACACTTGGAAAGAGGGTCACCAAAATGGCCATTCCTTCAATGTTTCTCCTTCTCACATTCTCTTTCTTAATGGCTCCATTCTTCATTGTGTCTTCCTTTGCAACAGTGCAAGACCCTGATCTTGTAGTGCAACAAGTACAAAGGTACTTTATATTAGTTGTCTTTTCAATTAAATTGATGTGTTAGTATTGTTGTGCAACAATGAGAACAAAGGTACATTTATATCAGTTGTCTTTTCAACTAAATTGATGTGTTTGTCGACCTTCGAAAGATATTGGATCCAGCTAACATCTTTTGACATGTTATGTTATGGTTATACTAAACTTCTATGGCATTTAGAAGTTGTTATCAATATTTTGTATTTGTTTTACATTTTACTCTTTTTTTTTTGGTGCAATGCAGGAGCATTATAAATGCTACTAGGACGGAAAGGAGGAAACTGGGCTATTTTTCTTGTGGCACAGGAAATCCGATCGATGATTGTTGGAGATGCGACCCCAATTGGGAGAATAACCGTCAGAGGCTAGCAGATTGCGCTATTGGGTTTGGAAAGAATGCCATTGGCGGTAAAGGTGGCAAAATATATGTAGTTAATGAATCGGGTAATGATGATCCGGTCAACCCTAAACCAGGAACATTACGATATGCTGTAATTCAGGACGAACCACTGTGGATCATTTTTGCTCGTGACATGGTTATTCAACTGAAAGAAGAGTTGATTATGAACTCATTCAAGACAATCGATGGTAGAGGAGCTAGTGTACACATTGCTGGAGGTCCATGCATAACTATACAATATGTGACAAATATTATAATTCACGGTATAAATATACATGATTGTAAGCAAGGAGGGAATGCTATGGTGAGGGACTCCCCAAGGCACTATGGATGGAGAACTATATCTGACGGTGATGGTGTGTCCATCTTTGGTGGTAGCCATGTTTGGGTAGACCATTGCTCATTATCAAACTGTAATGATGGCTTGATTGATGCAATTGAAGGGTCCACAGCTATAACCATTTCAAACAATTATATGACCCACCATGATAAGGTTATGCTTTTGGGACATAGTGATACCTATGTTCAAGACAAGAACATGCAGGTCACCATTGCCTTTAACCACTTTGGAGAAGGTCTTATTCAAAGAATGCCTAGGTAAAAATTAAAAGATTATGGGACTTTCCTTTTTCTTATTTTCTTTTCAATAAAGAATTTGGTGGGTTTTTTTAGAACTTAAAAGAAAAGGTATATTTGATTTAATTAAAGTATTATTTGTTGCATTCAGGTGTAGGCATGGGTATTTCCATGTGGTAAACAATGATTATACACATTGGGAAATGTATGCCATTGGAGGGAGTGCTGCACCAACTATAAACAGTCAAGGAAACAGATTTCTTGCCCCGGATGATAGGTTCAAGAAAGAGGTGAGACCAATTTTATAGTTAAAATTCTAATTATAGTCTTGCACAAATTCATGTTGTTATAGTCTACTATCTTGTTGTATGCAATTTTACACTAGAAACCACTGATATCTACTTAAACTTGTAAATCACTTATTTTTATATTTTCTAGGCTATTATTATTATTATTATTATTATTATTATTATTATTATTATTATTATTATTATTATTATTATTATTATTATTATTATTATTATTATTATTATTATTATTATTATTATTATTATTATTATTATTATTTTATAATTATAGTTTTAAATTCATTTACTGGAACAATAACCTAATATATTTCTATTATTATATCATATATTTAGGTACGCATAGAGCCAGTGGTCTCACTGGAATCAAACTCTCTGTCTTCTGGGATAGAGTTATTGTTTGCGTGTCTTTCATCCACTGACTCGATAGCTTTTGTTTTCGTTGGTATTTTACTGGATGCGATTGTCATTATTGTATAGTTTTAAATATTTTTAGCTGGGGTTTTGGTTTTGTGACCTAGTCGAACAAAATATCACTTTCAGTTGGCTTCATTTTCTTATTGAATATTGACAAGTAGGGTCGTAAAAAGACTATTGCCTTCATAAAGGACCAACTGCACATGCGTGCTCATTAATTAGAAACACCGTTTCTGTTTTTGCCAATGTTCAATGTCTGGTACAAATTTACATACAGATACACAAGAATAACTAACTAAATCAAATTTTCCTGGTGCAGAATTGTTTTTATTTTTTTTGCCCTCTTAAGTATAAAAAAAAAGGAAAAATAGCTTCCTTGTATCCACAAGTTCAGCTTTTCCCAATTTTGCTTATGTAAATCGAACCAAAACTTAAAGTTAGTAGAAAAACAAAATAAAAAGCATTATCCCATCTGAAAATGTTTAATCGCTTCTACTTTCTCAAACAATGCATGTTCTCACTTTCTGATTGATGCATGTTATTAACACATACATAACACATGTCATGATCATGACCAAACAACATAGATAGACCCTTAGGCAGAGAAATGCTTCCACTTATTTACTATGATCCCCAAATATTAAATTAATCGATACAAAAACGAAAATGTAAAAACACTCATTTCTATTGATATATTGGTACCCGTTACTTTTGTTATATCTGGACAAATATCAAGATATTTAATAGTCATCACTTCACCATATTAATACTGCTTCTTACGATGGGAGGGGTTAATATGAAAAAAACTACTATAATTGATTCAAAGTTTTTAATATATACAGGTGACCAAATATGAAGATGCACCAGAAAGTGAGTGGAAGAGTTGGAATTGGAGATCAGAAGGGGACCTGATGCTTAATGGTGCATATTTCACACAGGCAGGAACTGTAGCTTCCTCAAGTTATGCAAAAGCATCAAGCTTGAGTGCTAGGCCATCTACACTAATTGCCTCCATCACCTCCAATGCCGGCACGCTTATTTGCAAAAAGGGCTCTCGTTGTTGACCATTTATTCTACATATATATATATATATATATATATATATATATATATATATAATCTAGGCACAAAAGATCCAACAAAAACAAGACTATAAATCAATACTATTTTGTTATAAAAGTTTTTGTTTTGGGATGCGGGTGGTCAAAGATGGGCTCAAGAATCTCTAGGTTATACCGCTAGGATAACTTCTTTATTTTTATTTTATATTTTCTTTTTTTTCTTTTTGTTTCTGAAAAAGTAAAGGTACTTGACCCTTGTTATTTGGAGGGAGGGGTGGGGTGTTGCCAAGCCTTGTTATTTTTGTTTTTGTTGGATGGATTGGTGAAATACAACCTCAGCATGTAACTTTGACCATCGGAAGTAAGTTGTTTTAGGACTTACCAGTTGGTTTTATGGGAAGCAAGAGCTGAAGTGTTGAATGTAATGGAAACTTTATTCAACTAATTATATTCGTTTGAATCACTCAATTTGACAACAAAAATGAAAAAAAAAAGCATTGTGCTGACAAATGTCACAATCTATTGTAGGAGCAATATGGTTTTGTATGACATCTGTGCACTATAAGTTTCTATTTGGTTCAATTCTTTTAGTCAATCCTGAAAAAGGAAAAGGCACACATGTTAAGTTTTCGTTTATTTGTAAACCGAAATACTAATTTCCAAAGGGAAAAGTAGCAGAAAATCTGAGGAAAAGGAAAAAACTATTACTTCTAATAAAAAATTCACTTTTATCATAAGTTTGAAATAAAACTCAAAACTATACACCAAGCTTTGTCAAAACCACGATGTACAATGAACCACAGTTTTGATAGAACCGCAGAGTGTATTTTTGACTTTTTAGAACCGCAGAGTGTATTTTTGACTTTCGGCACTCTGTGGTTATGAAAACTTTTTAACAATACTATGTAAACTTTTTTTTATAAACATTATCCATCGATAGATATTTTTCTAAAAAAGGATGTGCCAGTTGACAAAATTGCAGAGTGGCAAAAGACAAGATGTCTCACAGAACCGCGATCAATTATATAATGCGGGTTTGGCAGAAACTCAGCGTAGTTTTTAGTTTCTTCCAAACCCGTGATAAAAGTAGATTTTCTTATTCAAATTGATATATATATTTTTTCGAAAATTCTAGTTCTAGAACCACATGAAAAAGGAAAAAAAGAAAAGAAAGAGGAAAGAGAATTTAAGAAAGATAGAAAACGTGAGGGCAAAATCGACTGCCAAAACAAAAAGTATGCTTTTGCTAAACAAAATATAAAAGAAATAAACATAGTTACACAGACTTAAACATTCAGTGCGCCAATTACTTTTCATTTAAATATATAAAAAAAGTAAATGACAAATTTTATTATAGCCAACAAATAACAATTACATATCATAATAGTTAATTATGACTAATAAGATACATACAAATAATATGGATTAAATTATTGACGCAAATGAATTCATTAAAACAGGGGTTTACTCATTTATTTTTATAATTTATTAAAATAAAGCTTATTGGTGAATAAGTAACTATTAAATGTTTAATAGTTAATGATTATATTAAAATTTGTCAAAATAAAGTTTCTTGTCTCTGTGTAGTGGGAAAAATTTCGCCTATTAGTCAGAAAAGTTATAATTGGTCAATAATATTTTCAAGTAAAGTATACTGAAAATGATGAATATTTAGAAAAAGAATAATCCTTGCTATTTTCCGTATTACAAAATAAGAAATGCTGTTTCCTTTGTTTCAAAATATAAACGTATTTAGACTTTCTAACGTAGACCAAAGGACGAATGGATAAAAAATTTGATGCGTATATGTTTTTAATCTAATCGTTAAGAGGTAATTATTAAAAGTTATTGAATGGTTTAGTCATCTCCGAAATGCTGTTGTCTTTACTCAGTTCCGGAAAAGACGTCATGTCATTTGTAGAAGGAGTCCAGATTCCCATCGTTCTTGACTCTTCACCGTCGCTATCTAGCGTTTCAAATGAAGAGCCTTTTCTTCGGCCGTTTGAATGTATTACAGGCAATGCTTTTTTTTAAAAAAAATTTTATTCTAGGGAAACGACTATAGGCATCTCTAAAATTACGGTAATTTCGTTTTTCCATATGTGTTTTTCTTTCTTAATCAGGGGATATGCTGAGTTTTCTTTCTGCTTTCATGTCTTGCGGTCAGCTAAAGCGATAAGATTGAAGAAGATTATTTTAGTGCGGGTACTTGTTGCTTGATGTATCGACAGTTGTTATGCCCGCGTTCATGGTATAATAATAATAATAATAATAACAATAATAATAATAACAATAATAATATGCTTGGACTTCTTATCCAACAATTGGTGGCATGTATGGTTTTTATACCAAATTATTGAGGTTGAAGCGCGATATTCAGCGTTGGAATAAGGAAGTTTTTGGCAATATCTTTTCGAAATTATCTGAAGCTGAAGCAGCCGTGCGTCGCACGGAGGCAGTATGGGATGCAGAGCCGTCTGACTTGAATCGATCATTATATCATCAAGCCAAGGCTGAGTATATTCGAGCGTCTAAATATGAACTGCATTTTTGGAAGCAAAAAGCACGAGTTAAATGGCTACAGGAGGGTGATGATAACACACGATATTTTCATTCAGTGATTAAAGGCAGACACAGCTGCGCCTTCAGCAAATTCGGACTTCTTCTGGTTTGTTATGTACCACGCCAGATTCTATTCAGAGTGAGGCAGTTTCTTTTTATACAGCTTTATTTGCGAGGGAGGCTACGGGGAATTATGATGAAATCCTGCAGCATATTCCACATCTCATTACAGAGGAGGATAATGCATTATTAACTACGCTTTCCGCAGGAACTCGAAGTAAAGGATGCAGTATGACACTTGGATCCTAATAGTGCAGCGGGGCCAGATGGGTTCAATGGTAACTTTTTTCGTGTATGTTGGTATGTTATTCATACTACGTATTATTGGCTGTGCAGAAGTTCTTTCTAAGAGTGCCCCATCCAGCGGCAATGGCTAGTGCTTTAATAACGCTAATTCCAAAGAAAGTGTCGCCAAGCACTTTCAGCGATTTTCGGCCAATTTGTCTAACCAACTTTTTGAGCAAAGTTTGCACTCGCATTATTGCGACTCGATTGAATCTATTATTATCAAAGATGATATCTCCGAAACAGACTGGTTTTTTAAAGGGGCAAGGTATTTCCACACAGGTACTACTGGCGCGTGAAATGATACATATGCTTGATAGAGGGGAACTCAGTTATGTTTAAAATTTGATATGATGAAGGCGTTTGATAGAGTAAGTTGAGAATATTTGGAATTGTTGATGCAGAAGTTTGGCTTTGCGGATTTCTTCATCCGGATAGTATTGAATCATTTACGCTGTACAAGCTTTGCAATACTGATTAATGACATTCCCACACAGACCTTTCCGCCATATAGAGCTGTTAAACAAGGGGATCCTCTTTCTCCTTTGTTGTTTATTTTATCATCAGAGGGATTCACTCGGGGCTTAAAAGCATTAGTGGCCATGGGTGCATTAGAGCGATTTTGGATAGGACGCGTCCTTTTCCATATCACGCACTTGGCATACGCAGATGATCTACTTATATTCTTGTGTGCCACAGTACGGAATTTAAACCGCTTTCAGAATTTTTTGACAGCTTATGAAAATGCCTCAGGACAGAAGGTTAATTATCATAAGAGCAGTTTTATCTCGTCATCTTCTACATCGGACCACAAGCGACGGAGATTCAAGGATATCCTACATATGCAGTCCACTTGTTTGCCATTTCGATATCTTGGATCTTTCTTGCACAGGGGGATTACACGAGCTCGATATTGTGTAACACTTCTTGAACACATTGATTCCCGGCTGTAGGGTTGGCACAATAGTTTGCTATCGCCAGCAGGTAGGCTAGTTCTACTGCGGTCAGTTACATCGGCCCTACCATTACATATTATTGCTGCAGGTGGCTTGCCTATATCTATGGTTAAAGTTCTGGAACGGAAAATGGCTGCATTTTTTTGGGGGCAACGGCGCCATTGGTTACCATGGCCAACTTTAAGTACTCCTTATTCTGAAGGTGGTCTAGGAATTTGAAATTTACGAGCATTGCAAGTGGCCTATTTCTGTCATATTTGGTGGTCCTATCAGCAAAACAACACGCTTTGGAGTCGTTACCTGCATGCAAAATACGGATACCGTGGGGATTTTCTTCCTCGACTTCCAGATTCTCCTATTTGGAAGCTCATTTGCTGGATCCATGCATTTTGTGAGAATAACAGTCATCGACATGATTCACATCTTGGTTGGGCGGCAACTGAATCGGGTGAATTTACTTTGCGATTCGCTTATGATCTTTGTCGTATGCAGCGGCGCACTCTTATTTCTGCCCATTTTATTTGGTGTAAGTATACTTCCCCTATCATATGAAATTTCTTGTGGATGATTTATCGTCGTGCCTTGCCATTTGAAGACTTTATAGGAAAGTTTTCCTTATTATGCCTACATAATGTCCATTCTGCAACCAGGCTTCTGCTGCACTAGATCATATATTCTTGTACTGTGATCGTATTCGGTATGTTTGGGAGTATTATGCATCTGAGTTACATGGTGTTTCTCCTATGAATTTGACGTTGTGGCAGTATCTCTTGTCTTGGTGGTATCTGTCTACAATGAATTCATTAATGGGAGTGTTGAAAATAGTAGTTCCATCCATTATTGTCTATAATAAATGGCGCAAATACACATCACTGGTTTATGGAGATGACACAGATTTTTCAATGACCTTTCTTATGGCTGGGATATGGACGAACATTTTTCTGTGGGGAAAAACACTTGATGGTTCAAAGCTAGCTGCAGGATTTGCATCAGTCCAACATCTTCACTTGCTACCACCTATGCGTCTGCCACGACCGCAAATTGTGTGATGGTTAGCTCCTCCTCTAGGCTGTTTAAAACTAAATGTTGATGCATCGGTAGGTAGAAGGTATGCAGCAGGCGGGGCTATACTACGGGATCATTCTGGTGCATGTATGGGAGCTATTTCTTTTCGTTTGACACAAACTACTCTGCTCATTGCAGAGATACATGCTGCATTATTTGGTTTGCTTTATTTTCTGCCGTTGCATCCCATATTATTTTAGAGTCTGATTGCTCCCAGTTACATACGTCACTTGACCGATCTTCATTTGTTGCGGGGAATTATCATCTACGGTTGTTGCTTACTTTGAAGCAACATCATCAACTTGTCTTTCAGCACATTTACAGGGAAGCCAACATGACTGCACATTATTGAGCGCAGCAGGGTATGTTAGACCCTCTGATGAGTTCATACTCACATCACACGCTTCCACGATTAGTTCAAGGTTACGCTTGGATATGACGACAGGACACCTTCGTCCCCCTTGAGTTTTCTTGTCTTCCATATGGATTGTTTAGTTCTGCTATCTGCTGTTGGACCGTGCACCTGCAATAAACACCACTAGAGGGAGGTGAATAGTGGTTACCAGAAATTACACTACTACCCTTAATTAAAAACCCCTTTGAAAACAGAATCTGAGACTACCTCATATTCAGATCCTGTTTTTGAAAAATTCACAAATCCTTATACACAACTCCAAAAATTATGAAAATTTCCAGATTTTAACTTCAATGTGTTAACAAGACGCTATCCAAATATCAGACAAAAATAAGATCGTTTAGCCCTTCAAATAAATAAAAATATTTAGATGGTCAATTTGGACAGAATTGGACAGAATGTTGCTGATTTTGAAAAACGTGTTTCTCTTTGAATACTCAACCAAAATGGTTGATCTTTATATTAAAACACTCCTTAGAATGTTTAGTTGATGTTTCCAAAAGGCCCTGACCTTAAACAATTCTTGATTAATACAGAATTCAAGTTTTCTCAAAATGGGTCAGATTGCATCTAGATTGGAGCAGTTATCTTGCAAAGACTGAAAGATTAACTTTCCCTTGCTCAAATCAAGTGATTCTTGTTTCAAATAAAAGCTAACAATCTGAAGTATAACTCCACCAACAATCACAAATTTTGAAACTGTTTAGCTATTTTTCAAAATGTGAGAATTTGTGAGAAAACTGCAGTAAAAACGGGCAGAATACTGAAATGAAGAAACAAGACAAGAATACCGAGAATTTATCCTGGTTCGGTCAATGTGACCTACTCCAGTCCCAAGGAACACCTTTCCTTGGATTTCACTGTGAAATGAATCAGCTTATAACAAGAACCAAGCTTGATCCTTGGGTTATACACCAACCCTATTCAAGACTTGGATGAACACCTTCTATGCAACACTTAGTTGCAACACTTCTACCACCTATTGATGTAGCCTTATAGAAATGGCTAATCAATATTACAAATGAAGATCAAGAGGCTTGTAGCTCAACAAATACAATAAGAACACCTTTGCTACAAAGAGTGGAACAAGAACAACAAGAAGAAGATGATAGCCAGACAATTCAACAAATGCTTTCAAGTGAGCTTCAAGTGTGTTTCATCTTCTTCGCCATTGCCTCCTATTTATGGTGTGAGTTCAGCCTTAGAGATAAGAATGCACATGTGTCACTATCTTCATCATCAAGTCCAAGTGTCTTCACATCATTGATTGGCTTTGTACACTTTGCAACAACAAGCAGAATGATTGGTCCACCTTTACATTACAGCATGGCCGAATTTTAGCTCCAAAAATGACTTGGAATTATCTTAAAAATGTGAAGATAATAGCAAGGGATAATACTCCATTATCCCCACAATGTTTTGGCAAGAAAATAGGCATGTGGGCATTTGACAATTTCAAAAAAAAATCAGCTCCAACAACAAGTCAAGTAGCCGTTGGCTACATTTGAATTTTCCATTAAAAATAGCCTTGATTTTCCTTTGTAAATTGAAGATAATAAGAGAGAATAATACCACCAAAATACCCTCACCTCTTTGCACAAGAATAGGGCATGTGAGGGCTTTCATTTGACCAGAAAATTCAGCTCCAAAAACCCTTATAGCCGTTGGGTTCAAAAATAAAATTTCCAAGTTGGCAATTTTAGCAACTAGCTCCTTTTTGGTTGGTCCACTTGTCACCAACTTATAAAATGAATAATCTATCACCTTCATCTGGATATACACGTTTTTGAACATATATTGAAGTATATCAACTTAGATTTTTTGAAGAAGAAATCACCAAATAATAATTGACAAGATTATGCCAATATATAACACCAAAATTCCAACTATTTCTTCTTGTATGTAGTGATCATTTCCACACTTTTAACACCTTTGATATCTCTTAATAATGATGATAAATATGCTCTCATAACATATATAAGAGGGTCTTCAAGAAAGAAATAGAATGCGACATCACAACTCGTCACATATCCCGCTATAGCCAATAATATCATCATTTGAGAGAATAAGATGAAGAATCACCAAATAATCTTCAGGATAATAACTCAACTCCAGAATGAAAATAATTATATGCTCAAGAGATTCCTTAAGTGAAAATCCCAGAATACCCTCAGGGGTGAAATGACCAAAATACCCCTGGTGAGAGAAGATGGAAGTAGCAGAGATGAAGATGTTAAGATGGATGTGTGGGCATACAAGGTTAGACCAGATCAGAAACGAGGTGTTTCAAGAAAGGTTAGGCGTGGCTAGTATAGAAGATAAGATTAGGGAGGGCAGAATGAGATGGTTTGGGCATGTCAAGCGGAGACAGATAACGGCATCGGTCAGAGCAATTGAAAGCCTCATTGTAGAGGGGAACAAGAGTAAAGGCAGATCCAAGCTGGCTTGAGATGAGCAGATAAGGCACGACCTACTAGATTTGTGCCTCTCTGAGGACATGGGCCAAGATAGGAGGTCATGGAGACATAAGATTAAGGTTAACGAGGTATAGGTCATATATAAAGACACTTTAGAGTATATTTAAGGACATAGGTAGGCATAGACACTATCTACACTTTAGGTTGACTTTCTACCTGGTTGCGTATGTTATACCGTTATTTAACATTACATGTACATATACACGTGGTGTGTATCTTAATATCGAAAGTCCTTTCTTTGTATTTCGTGAATTTCTTCACTAACACACTAGCCAACATATCTCTATTATCATGTCATTTATACAGGTACGTATAGAGCCGGGGGTCTCACTGGAAGCAGACTCTCTATCCCTTGGGATAGAGGTATTTTCTGCCTACCACGTACCTTCCCCAGACCCTAACGGTAGCTTTTGCTGTAGTTGGGATATATTGGGTCCGGATGATGATGATGATGACCCCTGGTGAGAGAAAACTCCAGAAATGACCCAGATGGTCAGAAATAATCATAATATCATCTTTATCATGATTAATAAGATGAGAATAAGTCCTTGATATATATCCACCATATCATGTTCCTACAAAACTCAAAATACTAATTTTGCCGTTTTTGGTAAGTTGTAGAAACTTCCAAGGCACATTAGTCACAATACATTTAAAATCACCAAAAACACATAATATTCACATATGAACATGTATAAATCATATACAAATGAAAAACAACCATTTTATCACATTTAGAAAATTATTTCTGAAAACCCTAGACATCGATCGATCGAAGTGGCTCAGGTTGAGAGATCGATGTCTCACCGAAAGTTTCAGAGTTTGTCTCTAACCTACATCGATCGATCGAAGTAAGGGTTCGATGTACATCGATCTATCGATGTGTCTCAGGTTTAGAGATCGATGTCTCACCGTAAGGTCTTGAACTTTCACTGCCTTACATGGATCGATCGATGTGAGGGATCTATGTGCATATATCGATTGATGTGCAACAACCTGAGAGATCGATGTCAAATTTTTCAACTTTTTCAACTTTTAATCGTATATAACACCATGTATGATATTTTTATGTATTTACCACTTAAAATCATGACTTTGAAAATTATCCAAACATATTTCTCAACATTCTCCCCCTTTTAGATGATTTTCAAAATAACTTAACATGATTTTAATGTAACAAATTATAACCAATTGTTTATCATAAATCAATTGTTTCAGAAACAAATTTTCAAACATTGTTTTCAAATTCTTAACTCTTATGTCTTCATGTGCTCCCCCTCAAATTATATTCTCCCCCTTAACCTATGCTCAACTTATACCAATTGAAACTTAGCATATTATTCAACCACCCAAATTATGACTTACCAACTGAAATCATGTTCTTATTCTATCTCTCCCTTTATTTTGCAAATCATGCAAAAGATAGAACTATGCAATGGTATCGTAAGTCATCATACCTAACTTGGCTCGTAAGTTTTCAAAAATGGCTTGATTAAGGGGTTTGGTGAAGATATCAGCTATTTGGTGATCAGTTATTATATGGTTTATAACTATATCCTCATTTTGAACATGATCTCGAAGGAAGTGGTATCGCACCTCAATGTGTTTGGCCTTAGAATGAAGCACCGGATTCCGAGAAAGATTGATTGCACTTGTGCTATCACAAAAAATTGGAATCTTATTCATTTTAATGCCAAAATAACTGAGTTATTGTTTAAGCCAAAGTATTTGGGTAGTGCATAAACTTAAGACAATATACTCGGCTTCAATGGTAGAAAGAGCTACACTAGCTTGCTTTTTAGAAAACCAAGAGATCAAGTTGGTTCCTATGAATTGACATGTACCGCTAGTGGATTTTCTATCTAACTTGCAACCACCATAATCAGTATTACTATATGCGTGTAATTCCAACTTAGCGTTTCTATCATACCAAAGTCCTAAGTGAGGTTTGTGTTTAAGATATCTAAAGATCTTTTTCACTGTATTGTAATGTGATATCTTATGACAAGATTGAAACCTAGCATACATACACACACTAAACATGATATCAGGTCTTGATGCAGTTAATTATAACAGTGAGCCAATCATAGACCTATATAGTGTGTCATCAAAAGGTTTACCATTTTCATCCTTATCTAGTTTGGTGCTAACACTCATGGGTGTAGGTGTCGGTTTCAACTCTTCAAAGCCAAACTTCTTAATCATATCATTGACATACTTAAGTTGGCTAATGTGAATTCCTTGAGGGGTTTGTTTGATTTGTAGTCCTAAGAAATAATTCAACTCTCCTACCATTGACATTTCAAATTCTGACTTCATACACTCTTCGAAGTCTTTTACTAAGGTAGGGTTGGTTGAACCAAAGATTATATCATCTATGTATATTTGAACTATTAATAAATCATTATCTTTTCTTCTTAGGAATAATGTGTTGTCTATGGTTCCCCTTTGATAATTATTTGCAATAAGAAATTTGCAAATATGTCATACCAAGCTCTTGGAACTTGTTTCAAAACATATAGAGATTTCTTAAGCTTGTAAACATGGTTACGATTCTTTGGATCTTCAAACCCAGGGGGTTGTTTGACAAACACCTCTTCTTGGATGTATCCATTCAAGAATGCACTCTTGACATCCATTTGGAAGAGTTTAATGTTTCTTAGACTTGCAATCGCAAGTAACAATCTAATTTCTTCTAGTCGTGCAACGGGTGCAAAGGTTTCTTCATAATCTATTCTTTCTTGTTGATTATAACCTTCTGCGACTAGTCTATCCTTATTCCGTGTGATGTTTCCTTGTTCATTCATTTTATTCCTAAAGACCCATTTAGTTCCTATTATAGACTTGTCTTTAGGTTTAGGTACTAAGTCCCACACGTTGTTCCTTGTGAATTGGTTTAATTCCTCATGCATGGCATCTATCCATGATATGTCACCTAAGGCTTCCTTAACATTCTTAGGTTCTATGTGTGAGACTAAGCTATGTCCTTTAAGTTGACCTATGTTTCTACGTGTTCTAACCCCAACACTTGGATCCCCAATGATTAATTCTTTAGGATGCCACCAATTCCTAGATTGACTAGGTTCACTCTCATCTTGTTCAAATGTTTCATTTGTATGAACATTATCGTATGTAATTGGATCATTAGTAGTATTATCCTCCAATTGCAAAATCTCTTCATTTATTTCATCTAATGGTTTATGCATGTCTTGTTCAGAGGGAGTTGGTTCTAGATGATCAAGTACAGGCTCAAGTAATACATCATCATCAAACTTATTTTCAACATTATTCTCATGTTTATGTTGAGTTTTATCACTAACTTCAAAGCATGCATTTTCATTGAATTTCACATGTATAGATTCAACTATTTTTCTAGATGTAGGACTGTAACACCTATATACTCTTGAATTAGTTGAATAACCAACAAATATGCATTCAATAAACTTTTGTTCAAACTTGTCTAGATTATCCTTAGTGTTCAACACAGAACACTTACATCCAAATACTCTAAGATAATCTATTTTAGGTTGTCTATTGCTTAACAATTCATAAGGTGTTTTATTTAATTTCTTTCTAATAGAAAGCCTATTTATAATATACCATGCACAACTAACAGCTTCAGCCCATAAATATTTAGGTAATTTATTTTCACATATCATAGTTCTAGCAACTTCGTGAATTGTTCTATTTTTACGTTCCACAACTCCATCGAGTTGTGGTGTTCTAGGTGGTGAGAATTCATGTTTAATTCCATGTAGTTCACAAAATTTGATTACGTCTTTGTTTTTAAATTCTCCATCTCTATCACTACTAATTCTCTTAATGTTTTCTTCGTAAATATTTTGAAGTTGCTTAATAAGAGTTTCGATTGCTAATGGAGCATCATCTTTGTGTGTTAAGAACAATGTCCATGTGTAGCGTGAGTAATCATCTACTATGACACACACATAGTAGTGTCCACCTACACTTCTTGTCCTACTTGGACCAAATAAGTCTAAGTGAAGCAATTCTAGTACATGACTAGTACTCACTTCATGTTTCGGTTTTAATGATTCTTTAATGTGTTTTCCTTTAATACATGTTTCACATAGTTGAAAATTATCTACTAAATTAGGCCTTCCTCTAATTAAATTCTTCTTAGATAATTTCTTAATGGTTGAAATACCTATATGACCTAATCTTTTATGCCATAAATTTACATCTAAGTCATGTGATATTAAACACTTAACCTTAGCATCTAACATGTTATCTAAGGCAAGAGTATAAATGTTACCATCCCTATTTCCTTTTAAAAAAATTTCTCCTTTTTCATTTATTATATCACAAGAATTGGGAAGAAAAAAACATTATATCCGCAATCTATAAGTTGAGAAATACTTAATAAATTATAAGAAAGATTACTTACTAACAACACATTTCGTATTTGAAATGTGTTAGGGTCACAATTTTCTTGTCCTTTGTTGTTGTCACCGAATGTTACCTTTCCTCCATTTTTGATATGTTCCAATTCGATGAATAGTTTGGGATTGCCCGTCATATGCCGTGAACATCCACTATCTAAAACCATTTAGTTTTTAGATTCAATGACTTTGCCTCCTTCTTGCATTCCTTGCGATTTTCCTACAATGGCGACAAAGTTTTAGGTACCCTTTATTTGGGTCCTTGAATGTTAGAGGTACCATTCTTGTTTAGATTTCCCTTAGGTATCCAAACTTGAACATACCTTCTAGACACATTTTTAGGATTGTTATAATTTGGAAAATAAGAAGGATTAGCATATACATGATCATTCTACATAAGTGAAGATGCATTGTTATATATGTTGCGCCATGGTTGATAATTGTTATAGGATGGCCGAATTTATGATGTGTATAAGGCATGTGACTTTGTTTCTTATATGGTGCTCTATATGTATGTTCATATGCATTTCTATAAGAATTATATGAATGTTGTCTATACTTAGGTTCATAATAAGTTGAATGCATTTTATTATTTCTAGTTGTATTTGTATATATATAAGCATAATTTCTAGGTTGTCTAGATGCAAAGTTTTGCCTAGATGTACGTTGATATGTATGTGCTTTTATGGGCGCATGTTGTATTTTTGCTTTAGAATAAACAGAAGAAAGCGTAGAAGAAGATTTAGCAGGCAAAGTTGTTTTGATAGCTTTATTAGGTTGTTTAGTAGTTGAAGATACAAAATTAGTCTTTTTACCTACTTTGTCATCTTCTTCTTTATATCCTAATTCAGTTTTATCATTTCCGTATTTTTGCGATGATATAAGAGTATCTAACATATTTGCACCAGATTTAAATTTTTTTAACATTTTTTCTAAGATAAGTTTAGTAGACTTGAGTTGTACTATCTCATTTTCACAACTTTCTAACTTAGACTTTAACATACTATTTTTCGTTTTTAAATTTTGTTTATTTTTTCTAAATGATTCAATTTAATCTCTAAAGAATCAAGAGTATTAGTAGACTCTTGTTTGAAAGACTCTAATTTTTTAGAAAATTCCAAGTTGGACGTCTTCAAATTGTCATTTTATTCAATTAGTTTCTTCTTTTCTTTAGAGAGCCTCTTACAGTGAGCATGCATTTTTAAAAATTCTTCATACATTTCATCAAATGTCATTTCATTTTCAGAATCACTATCAGATGAAGAACTTACCTCATTCGATACGAAGCAGACTTGAGCTTCCTCAGTGTCATATTCTGAATCGGATGAGTCGCTTCATGTGCACACCTTCATTGCTCGTTTGCCTTTCCTTGACTTAGACTCCTTTGTCTTTTGTGCCTCCTTGTCTTTGGCTTGTTTATTATTGTTGTTATTATTATTACTTTTCTTTGTTGGACAATCATATGAAATATGTCATTTTTGACCACATTCGTAGCACTTTAATTCTTTATTATACCATTTATTGTCGTTAGAGTTATTTTTCTTAGATTGAGAAGAAGAAGAAGAACATTGTCTATTCCTATGTGGACGTTTGAAAAACTTTCTAAGTTTTCTTGCTATCAATATCAAGTTATCGTCTAATTCATCATCACTATGACTATCATGATTACTAGCATGTGTTTCAGTTGTTTTGAAAGCTATTGACTTACCGGATGACTTAGACGATTCAGACTTTCGTTGGTTTAATTTTACCTCGTATACTCTGAGTGACCCTATCAGTTCGTCCATTTTTGTGATCGATTTTGTCTCTTCAATTGCCGTGACCTTTGGATCCCATTCAGCAGGAATTCTTCGCAGCACCTTCTGAACCTTTTCATTGTTCGTGAATGATTTGCCTAAAGCTTCAAGAGCATTGAAAATGTTAGTAATTCTCAAATCCATAGATGTTATGGATTCGTTCGACAACATTTGAAAAGACTCTGATTCAGTCATAAGCATGTTTATTTTTGATTCTTTTACACCGCTTGTTTCTTCATGCTTTAATACAAGTGATTTCCACATATCGTGTGTACTTGTACAATTTGACACATATCCTGCTTCAGATGTTGTAAGTCTATTCAAAAGTAATTGCATAGCTTTAGCATTCATGGACATTTTCTTTTTATCTTCCGATGACCATTCACTTTTATATTTTTCAACTTCTTGAGTGACTTCACTAACTTGTACAACTTTCATTGGAATGTACTATCCATCTTCAACTATAGACCATAAATCAATGTCTATAGCCATTAAGAATAGCCTCATCCTTAGTTTCCAATGAACAAAATTATCACCATCGAAAAGAGGAGGACGTTTTGTGGACATACCTTCCAACTCACCTTTGTGAGAAACTATTGCCATTGTAAATACCTTTGTTCTGAGACTAGCAGGATATTTTGAACTATTGTTTCTTGGCCTTGTGTTGTTTGTACGATGTTAAATCTTGCTTCATTGAGTGTTGTAGACCTTGCTCTGATACCAATTGTTTGACAGTGCACCTGCAATAAACACCACTAAAGGGGCGTGAATAGTAGTTAGCGGAAATTACACTACTACCCTTAATTAAAAACCCCTTTGAAAACAAAATCTGAGACTACCTCAGATTCAAAACCCATTTTTGAATAATTCAAAAATTCTTGTACACAACTCCAAAAATTATGATAATTTCTAGATTTTAACTTCAATGTGTTAACAAGAGTTTGTCTAAAAATCAGACAAAAATAAGATTGTTTGACCCTTCAAACAAATAACAAGATTCAGATGAACAATCTGGAAAGAATTGGACAGAATGTTGTTGATGTTGAAAAACGTGTTTCTCTTTGAATACTCAACCAAAAAGGTTGATCTTTATATCAAAACACTCCTTAGAATGTGTAGTTGATGTTTCCAAAAGGAACAGACCTTAAAAAATTCTTGCTTAATACAGAATTCAAGTTTTCTCAAAACTGGTCAGATTGCAGCCAGATTGGAGCAGTTATCTTGCAAAGACTGAAAGACTAACTTTTCCTTGTCAAACAAAATGATTCTTGTTGCAAATGAAAGCTAACAGTCTGAAGTATAACTCCACCAACAATCACAAATTTTAAAAGTGTTTAGCTATTTTTTCAAAACGTCAGAATTTGTGAGAAAACTGCAGTAAAACGGCCAGAATACTGAAATGAAGAAACAAGACAAGAATACCGAGAATTTATCCTGGTTCGGTCAATGTGACCTACTCCAGTCCCAAGGAACACCTTTCCTTGGATTTCACTGTGAAATGAATCAGCTTATAACAAGAACCAAGCTTGATCCTTGGGTTATACACCAACCCTATTCAAGACTTGGATGAACACCTTCTATGCAACACTTAGTTGCAACACCTCTACCACCTATTGATGTAGCCTTATAGAAATGGCTAATCAATATTACAAATGAAGCTCAAGAGGCTTGTAGCTCAAAAAATACAATAAGAACACCTTTGCTACAAAGAATGGAACAAGAACAACAACAAGAAGATGATAGCCAGACAATTCAACAAATGCTTTCAAGTGAGCTTCAAGTGTGTTTCATCTTCTTCACCATTGCCTCCTATTTATGGTGTGAGTTCAGCCTTGGAGATAAGAATGCACATATGTCACCATCTTCATCATCAAGTCCAAGTGTCTTCACATCATTGGTTGGCTTTGTACACTTGGCAACAACAAGCAGAATGATTGGTCCACCTTTACATTTCAGCATGGCTGAATTTTAGCTCCAAAAATGGCTTGGAATTATCTTGAAAATGTGAAAATAATAGCAAGGGATAATACTCCACTATCCCATCAGCTTTTTGGCAAGATAATAGGTATGTGGGCATTTGACAATTTCAAACAAAAATCATCTCCAAAAACTAGTCAAGTAGCCGTTGGCTACATTCAAATTTTCCATTAAAAATAGCCTTGATTATCATTTGTAAATTGATGATAATAAGGAAGGATAATACCACCAAAATACCCTCAACTCTTTGCACAAGAATAGGACATGTTAGGGCTGCCATTTGACCAACAAATTCAGCTCCAAAAACCCTTATAGCCGTTGGGTTCAAAAATAAAATTTCCATGTTGGCAATTTTCCCAACTAACTCTTTTTTTGTTTGGTTCACTTGTCACCAACTCATAAAATGAATAATCTATCCCCTTCATCTGAATATACACGTTTCTGAACATATATAGAAGTATATCAACTCAGGTTTGTTGAAGAAGAAATCACCAAATAATAATTGACAAGATTATGCTAATATATAACACCAAAATTCCAACTATTTCTTCTTGTATGTAGTGATCATTTCCACATCTTTAACACCTTTGATATCTCTGAATAATGATGATAAATATGCTCTCATAACATATATAATAGGATCTTCAAGAAAGAAATAGAATGCGACATCACAACTCATCACATATCCCGCTATAGTCATTAATATCATCATTTGAGAGAATAATATAAAGAATCACCAAATAATCTTCAAGATAATAACTCAACTCCAGAATGAAGATAATAATATGCTCAAAAGATTCCTTGAGTGAAAATCCCAGAAATACCCTCAGGGGTGAAATGGCCAAAATACCCCTCATGAGAGAAAACTCCAGAAATGACCGAGATGGTCAGAAATAATCATAATATCATATTTGTCATGATAAATAAAATGAGAATAAGTCCTTGATATATATCCACCATATCATGTTCCTACAAAACTCAAAATACCAATTTTGCCCTTTTTGGTAAGTTGTAGAAACTTCCAAGGCACATTAGTCACAATACATTTAAATTCTCCAAAAACACATAATATTCACACAATGAACATGTATAAATCATATACAAATGAAAACAACCATTTTATCACATTTTAGAAAATTATTTCTAAAAAACCTAGACATCGATCGATTGAAGTGGCTCAGATTGAGAGGTCGATGTCTCACCGAAAGTTTCAGAGTTTGTCTCTGACCTACATCAATCGATCGAAGTGAGGGTTCAATGTACATCAATCGATCGATGTGTCTCAGGTTTAGAGATCGACGTCTCATTGTAAGGTCTTGAACTTTCACTGCCTTACATGGATCGATCGATGTGAAGGATCTATGTACATAGATTGATCGATGTGCAACAACCTGAGAGATCAATGTCAACGTTTTCAACTTTTTCAACTTTTAATCACATATAACACCATGTATGATATTTCTAAGTATTTACCACTTAAAATCATGACTTTGAAAATTATCCAAACATATTTCTCAACATCTACTGCCTGTATCCTAAGTGATGCATGCAGACTCGGTATGACTTCATTTTATGTAGTTCACATACTCTCACACTTTTTCTGCCTTACTAATCCATCTATTTCTTCATTTGCATGGATGCACATGAGCTGCACTGTTGTGATTATGGTGATTATGGACTTCTCTACTGAACCTCATCATTCATATGGCTTTCGGGTGAGACACATTTTGGCTGGGATACGGCATACCAATCTGATTTCAAAGGCGGTAAATATGTACTCTTTTTCCTTCGTGCAAGATTTTATCCACAAGGGTGGTTTTGCTTGCCAAGTTTTAGTGAGGCATATCATACCGTTTTGAACGATTACCGCTCCATTTTCGTACTTGGACAAATCCATTTCGTCCTTTGAGTAGTTTCATTCTTTTATGCTATGACTTTATTTATAATTACGATATTCCTCCGCCATAAGTGAGGGCTTTTTCAATAATAAAATGCAGAGACATGGTCTCACAAACTTTCGCAGCAAAGTTTGTACAAGGATTATTGCAACATGTTTGAGTTCTTTGCTTCCAAAGTTGATATCACCAGAACAGGCTGGCTTTTTAAAGGGTCAGGATATCTCCATGCAGGTGGTGTTAGCGCGGGAAATGGTGCATATGCTTGATAAAGGCAGGACTCAATTATGTTTAAAACTAGACATGATGAAAGCTTTTGACAGAGTCAGCTGGGAATATTTGGAATTGTTGATGAGAAGATTCAGCTTTGCAGATTTCTTTTCTCGCATTGTCTTGAATTATCTGCGGTCCACATATTTTTCAATACTGATAGATGGAACAACCACTCAATCTTTTCAGCCGCATAGGGGTGTTAAACAAGGCGATCCTTTATCGCCATTGTTATTTATTTTGGCCTTTGAAGGTTTCAGCAGAGGTTTAAACTCTCTAGTGGCTACTGGAGCTTTGCAACCACTACGGATAGGACGTGTTCTATTTCATATCACACACTTGGCATATGCAGATGATCTCCTGATATTATTGTGGGGGACAACCAGGAATTTGAGACGCTTTCAGTCATTTCTAACATCATATGAAACAGCATCTGGTCAAAAGATGAATTATATCAAAAGCAATTCTATTCCTTCATCATCCACATCGTTACAACATCGTATGTGTTTTGAGGAGATTATACATATGCGGTCCACAAGTTTACCCTTTCTCTATCTTGGAGTTTTCTACATAAAGGAATTAGTCGCTCTAGATATTGCGGTACACTGCTGGAACATATTGATGCTCGGCTGAATGGATGGCATAATTGGTTGCTTTCTCCTGCAGGTAGACTTGTCTTACTGCGTTCTGTTATTTTGGCGCTACCCTTGCATATTATAGCAGTAGGCGGCTTGCCACAATCAGTAATTGAAATTATAGAAAGGAAAATGGCTTGGTTCTACTGGGGACACCGCCATCATTGGGTTGCTTGGTCCACTATATGTACGCCTTGTTTTGAAGGAGAGTTGGGAGTTCGGATTCTTCGAGCGTTGCAGGAAGCTTATTTTTGTCGTATTTGATAGTCTTATCAACAAAATAACACGCTTTGGAGCCAGTACATGCATGCTAAATATAGACAGCATGGGGATTTCAGGCTGCGACTTCATGATTCACCCATCTGGAAGCTCATTTGCTGTTACCATGTCCTATGTATCAATCATACTCAACAGCAGGAGACACTTCTAAGTTGGACACCTAATGCATCGGGTCAGTTATCATTGCGCTCGGCATATGATATTTGCCGTACTCAACATCCTACATTTATTTCCGCATAGTTTGTTTGGTGCAAGCATCATACACCTGTGATTCAAACTTTCTTGTGGAGAATTCATCATTGTGCATTACCTTTGGAAAACTACATTGGTAAGTATAATATGGCTAGGCCTACACAATGTCCTTTTTGCAAACATGCCTCCACTACGGTGGATCATGTCTTCTTATATTGTGATCGTATTTGGCATGTCTGGGATTTCTATACGATGGAGCTTCATTGGCCCTCACCTACATCTGTGAGACTTTGGCAGTATCTTTGGTCTTGGTGGTATCGGTCCACAATGTCTTCATTATTTGGGGTGCTCAAAACTGTGGTTCCTTCTATTATTGCGCATAATATCTAGCGTACCTACACATCGTTGGTCTATGGGGATTTGATGGATTTTACGATGACATCATTTAGAGCGTGAATAGATTCGGATAATTTTCAGTGGGGTAAAACTATGGATGGCTCAAGGCTTGCTTCTGGATTTCACTCACTTCAGCACATTCGTTGGCTGCCGCGTATTAGGGTTCCGCGACCCCATGTTGTCAAATGGTTATCACCTTCTTCAGGTCGATTAAAACTTAATGTGGATGTGGCAGGTGGAGCAGTTTCAAGGGACCATACTGGTGCATGTGTGGGAGCTATATCCTTTTGGTTGCCTCCTAATACTCCGTTTATGGCAGAATTTCAGGCTGCTGTTTTTGGTTTGCTGTACTTTTTACCATTGTATCGGAATATTATACTAGAGTCTTATTGTTCACAGCTACATACCTCATTAAGGTGACCTGGACTGGTTTCTGGAAATTACCATTTGAGGCTACTGCACTCCTTGAAATATCAGCATATACTAATTTTTCAGCATACTTACAGAGAAGCCAATATGGCAGCTCACTACTTAGTGCAATAGGGAATTATCAACCCTCGGACGACCAATTATTCTCCATGCACACTCCCATCCTTGGTGCATGGAACCATATGCTTGGATGTCACTTCTGTACATCTTCGCTTACCTTGACTTTCTGTGCCATTGAAGCTGCTTGTAATGTCTTCCACATGGATTGGCTATCTTTGATGTCTTCTGCCTGTATCCTGATGGATGCAGGCAGACTCGGTATGATTACGTTCTCTATGGTTTGCCTGTTTTTACAGTATCCCTTTCTTTCGCTTTCTCATGGATCTCTCTCTTTATTTGCATGGTTTGCACCGAGCTACACTGCTGTGATTTGGATATTCCTTGCTGACTATCTTTAGACACACTGCGTTATGGCTATATCACATGGGTTGTGAAGTTTCCTTATATTTGTTTCAAAAGTGATAAATATGTGCTCTTTTTCCTTTGCGCAAGATTTTATCCACAAGGGTGGTTTTGCTTGCCAAGGTTTTAATGAGGCATATCATATCACATTTGAACACACCCCCCGCCACATAGACTGTTTCTGGATTTCAGCTTTTCGTCCTTTGAGTTGTTTTATTCAATTATGCTACGACGTTTTATGTAATAATGGTATTCCTCCGCCATAAGCGAGGGTTATAATTCTAATAAAACATAGAGACCTGGTCTCTTTTATAAAAAGACATAATTTTTTTATCTAACGGAGGTGTTTGCCTTTTTCATTTTATTATGAAATCTTTTCGCTCACTTATGGCGGAGGAATACCATGAATGTAGTGCATAAGTTAACTGATTGAAATAACTCAAAGGACGAAAAATAGAACAATGTAATCTGCCAAGGCTCGAGCAGATGAAATAATGTCCATATTGTATATGATATGCATCAAAACCTTGGCAAGCAAAACCACCCTTGTGGATAAAATCATGCACGGAGGAAAAAGAGTACATATTTATCCAATATGGAACATCAATGTGCAACATGTGAAAGTAGTGAAATGTCCAAAGCCAATGCATTCGTGAGCCATCCACATCCTCCAAAGCAGGCCAAGCAAGACAAATGAGAACGTTTGTATATGGTGGAAATAGCGATAAAAGATAAATCCATGAGGGAGCAATATCGTACATAGCCTGCCTGCATCCAGAAGAATGCAGGCAGCGAATGCAAAAGTATACCATCCATATGGAAGGCTGTAGTAGTGTCAAGTATATCGAAAATTACTGGTGGTTACATCTAGCTCAACACAGCCTCGGACCAGAGATGGGAGTCCGTCTTGAATGAAAGTGCACGTTGTAGCTGTCATCATACCATGCTGTGCCAAATAATGGATGGGTAGGTTAGCCTCTCGGTATGTATGGTCAACTGCGGTCTGAGTATGTATGATCAACAAATATAATCGGCGTAATTGATAATCGTGTGGTATGAGTGTGGAATCTGAGAGCAATGTCACTAACTCCTGAAAATCTGTCTCCAAGAATGCAGCCTGTGTTTCTGCTGCAAATGGTCGAACAAGAAGTAATCTAAACGTGATAGCTCCAAGACAAACCCCATATGAATCACGCAAAATGGACCCACCTGCGGCAAAATGGCGGCTAACTGCGACATCTGTGTTAAGCTTTAAATGGCCTGAGGGTGGAATCAACCACCTTATTACTTGTATTCTTGGCGGTCTAAGAGGAGGTAGAAGGCCTGCTTACAGAAGAGTGTTGGAGCCTTGTGCAATTTTAGTACCTTATATTGTCTTCCCTAAGAGTAAAGATCTGCCCGTATCCTCGCCATTAACCCAAACCTTGTCAATGTAGAATCATCATTATATATAATTGTTGTGTAAGAGCACCAGATATTATATAAAATAATGCCTGGAGTTATAATACGCAAAACACCTAGCAACATGCGTGTGCAAGAAGATAACCACCAAGCCATTAAGTATGGCCACAAATCCATGGATGACGGATATATCCCATCCAAAGAGTCCGCAAAAAATATCCAAACAGGACGGATGCTTTGACAATGTATAAACAAATGAGAAACCGTTGCTGATGTTGATTTACAAGACGGACATTGCGTTGGGTGTATAGCCATAAACATTCGCAAAATATCGTCCAACGGTAAAGCATGATTAGACAAACGCCACAAAAAATTACGGATGACAAGCCGCTGGTGTTTATGCCGAATGAGTGTTGATGATAATATGGTTGGACGTGATACATGACAAACCTAAAATGCGCACAGCAATGAGAACATGCCCGAAGTGGTAAGTCGTCAAATTAGCATATCGCCATCCCATTGACTGTGCTGCTGGCAAGAAGAATGTACTTTACATATTAATTTCCATGTAGGAGAGTCAGGTAGGCGTGGATGATAGTCCCCTTGATTGCCATAATTTGCCATCATATATGTACTCCACAATGTGTTTTTCTGGTGATACTGCCACCAAATACAAAAACAATAAGCCTCCTCCAGTGTAGCCAGGTTTCGCAGGCCTAAACCTCCCTCAGAATGAGGTGTTTGAATGCGGTTCCAAGAACTCCAGTGTCTTTTGGGTCCCCAATAAAATCTTGCCATTTTCCTATTGATATCATGGATGACTGATTTTGGCAGACGCCCTGCAGCCATTACGTGTAACGGCAATGTTGATATTACATAGCTCAATAACACTAATCTGCCTGCATGCGACTATAACTTATTGTGCCAGCATTTAAACGAGAGCCTATATGCTACAATAATGATGTGCAATACCGAGCCTGTGAAATCCCTTTGTGCAAAAATGATCCCAGATACTTTAAAGGCAATGTAGCCGAGTGCATTCCAAGAAGCTGTTCAAATTGCTGACAACAAACTGAAGAAACATTAAATGAGACGATAAAACGACTCTTCTGAAAATTTACCTTCTGTCCCGAAGCATATTCATATGAAGTCAAGAACTGTTTGAATGCATGAAGATTGCATTTCCCACCATGCAAAAAGACTAAAAGGTCATTTGTGTAAACCAATTGTGTAACATGAAAAGGTATTCTTCTCAGGCAGAATTCGACCATCTGCTACATAATCTTTGAGTCCTCGACTGAAGCCTTCCGAAGTGAGGATGAAGAGTAAAGGAGATAATGGATCTCCTTGTTTCACCCCACATGTTGGACTGAAGAAACCACAAGGAACACCATTTATCAATACTGAAAAACGAGTACTACCAAGGTGATTCATAATCATCTGTATAAAAAAAGCAGAGAAACCAAAAGCTGTTAGTATCAACTCTAAATATTCCCAGCTGACTCTATCAAAAGCCTTCTGCATATCGAACTTCAAACACAGCTGCGCTCCTGCACCCCCTTTATCCAACATATGTATCATTTCCCATGCTAAGAGGACTTGTGAAGAAATGTATTAAGCTTTTAGAATCTTGTTTGTTCTGGTGATATAAGTTTGGGCAATAACACACTAAGTGGCGTTGCTACGATGCGTGCACAAATTTTACTAATGAAATTTGTCAAACAGATGGGCCAGAAATCGCCAAAGGTACGTGGGGATGCCACCTTGGGCAATAAAATGATCAATGCACTAGCCATGCCTGCAGGTTGTAGAATACCAAGAAAAAACTCTTGTGCAGCTTTGACAACATCTGTCGAAATGATATTCCAGTAGAAGCGAAAAAAATTACCATGAAAACCATCGGACCCAGCTGCACTTTGTGAATCTAGCTGTCGTACTGCTGCCTTTACTTCCTCCGGCTGAGGAACTTGCGTGAGCATCACGTTCTCAGCTGCAGACACCAATTCGGGTATATTCTCCATTATCCGAGCATAATTGCCAGTATCATCCCTTATAAATAATGATGTGTAAAAGGAAACTACTTCACTCTCTATTTAATCCTATGTATCACAAATTATGCCATCCGCAGTATATAGCTGCTGCAGTTTAAGATGGTTGCATCTGCCTTTAATGATTGAATGAAAGTAGCGGGTATTTGCATCACCATCTCTAAGACACTTGAATTGAGCCTTTTGCTTCCAGAAAACGTACTCATATTTTGTTGCGAGTAAAAAGTCTACCTTGGCCTTGTGATAGGTTTGAGGATTGTTTAGACTTGGATCAGAGTCATATGTCTGCTCATCTAGGGCAGTGAATCCTCAACCTGCTGAACATTATCAAAAATGTTTCCAAAAATATTTTTATTCCAGAGGATAATATCCTGCTTTAGTCTGGACAACTTACGATAAAAACCATACATGCCACCTATAGTAGGATATTGTTGAGAAAAAGTGTTTGAATAATTTATAAATGCATGATTTAAACAGAAATGCATGACAAAGTTATTATCTGACACGTTTTATGTGATATACATGCCTCATATGTTTATATATATTGTTGCCGTACTAACAAGCCACGAAGCATTAAAGCCTACATCATACGGCAAATATTTGTTGTCTTTGAACTGTTTTTAGGTGCCACAATTTATGAACCAAACTAGTTCATTAAGTGAAGTGCTTAAGTTAATGAACTAACTAGTTCATTAAATGGAGACGTTTTTAGACAAAGCTTTATGGCAACAAATTTTGAAATGGAAAGTCTTCTCCCCATTCAATCTTACACGCCATATATATTATATATATATATATATTCATATTTTTTTAAAAAAAGGCACAATACACATATATTCTGCCGTACTACCGACACGTTACATATATATTACAAAAGTACGTCAACATCACACCACTATATACACCTCATATATGAGTATATTCAGATCTTATGTCATATGATATAAGTCATGGTGATGACAAAATTATAATGACATATCACAAGGTTATAAACCAAAAATTGTCGTATTGGGTGACTACTGAAACTTCACCAACGTGTCACGTGGTTGCCATGTAAATATGGCCAGCCCATATACTTCAAAAATAGCCAAAACTTTCTTGGCTCACATGTTAAATTCAGCCACTAAATTATTCCATGTTGGCACACACAAATCACCCACAGTTTAGGCCAAATTTGTGGAGATTTCAAATTCAATTCTTTAAGCACATGGGGCGCCTATACCATCAGCCATTAGAGCTGAATATACACTTTATTTTAGGATTATTATGTGTGACATAATAAATGTTACATGTGTAAAAAGTTTGAATTTAATCGGAGAAAAATCACGTAATCGACGAAAGTCGAATATTCGGTTTTCTACGAACATAATACATTGAATGTTTTTGGCATGGCTTGTAACATGTATCTATAAACTTTTTACACATTCAAGACATGTTAAAGTGTTCTAGAAAAGGCAAATTAGGGCTGATTGGAATTTACCATATATGTGTAATTGTTGTGTATTATTTGACAACGCTTACTAAAGTTAAATTTCACCACATGCCTAGCCATTCTACACGTCATTTGCAGCCTTGATGGAGCCTATGTGGAGCTTAGTTGACATTTTAATTGGTGGAAAATAAGCCACACATGATGGGTGACTTTGAAGAGGGCAACACACAATGAAAGATTTCAAAATGCAACACATGTTGAAAATTTTCAGCACATGTGAATAGTGGCCGAATTTTACTATGTTTTTGTCCTTAATTTGCTTTTCAAAATTGAATGGATTGAATGGTGATTGTTTGGTAACCTTTTGACTACTAATTTGGACATGTTTTATGAGTTTTAATCAGATTTTTATAGCACACTAAATGATGACAAGTTGGACCAATCATCAAGTGTCAAGTAAGCAAGGCCAAGTCATCCCTCCAATCATAATGTGCCAAGTGAGGAAGATGGTGTCATATCTACACAAAGCAATCTTCCAAGAGCATTAAAGAGAATTCTCAAAAAGAGAAGATACCCTAGGGGTCAGCCACATATGATAAAAAGAGAAGAATAGTGCAAACAAGTTAAAGAACACAACTCTCATTCTCTCAAGATCAAGAAGCTCTACTACTTTCTTCTTCTCTTTTTCTTACTTTTTCTTCTTCTTTCAAGCCTATTGTTCATATACTCAAAATATTGTATAGGCTTTGATTATATCATCGACACTCATACATTGTTGTAAAAGGTTGATCAAGGTATAATCAAACCTCCATTTGATGGTGGTGGTGTTCGTGATCGTTTTTTGGTTGTTTTGGTTGTATTGGTTGTAAAAGGGTAGAGTTGGTGTATAACTCCAGTAACCCTTGTTTTAAGGTGTTTTTGGTATTTAGTGATGGCGAGGAAGGTTTCCTCGAAGACTGGAGTAGGTTGTTTTAACCGAACCAGTATAAAATTCTTGGTGTTCTTACTTTCAGCACTTTACTTTCAGTTTCTAGTGTTTTGCATCAATTTCGTGGCAACTGAAAAAACAGTAAACGTTTTGAAAAAATTACAAAAGTTTCCAGAAACATATCCACATATCTTAACTTTCATGTGGCACAAGGTTCAGCTCCTTTGGATAAGTATAAGTCAATCAAACTTGAATAGTTCTGAGACTAGTGCTATCTGATTTTCGGAGTTGCAAAGGTTGAGAACATCAACGTGATTGATATACTTCCCAAAGAAACTTTTAAAAACTGTTTTGACGCGTTGAAATAAATATATTGAGGTTCTTATAATTAAATTTTCAGACCATTTGGAGTCTCCAATTAATCAGAATAAAATTTTCAAGTCGGAGCACGGTTTCTGGCAGATGCGGGCAATCTGACCAAAAACGTATTTTCAAAGGGTTAGGAGTGGAGTTTTATTCTGAAATTTTTATGAGATACTTATAACATCTGAGAGTTCATTCACACCAAATTTTGTAATTTGTGGAGGTATGTAACTAGGTCTTCAAATCGTTTCAAATTAGAATCTAAAAACAGAAATTGTTTTCAGAAGTGAGGTTTTTGGTTAAAAAGTTTTAAAACACCAAATTTTCTGCACCCACTATTCAACCCCTCTTTTAGTGGTGCTATACAGGTCCTACAGATATGATTCCCACTCCATCTTAACATACGCACGAAAATCTGGGTGCTGCAGCCAAACATCTAGAAATCGAAATGATTTTGGATCAGTCGTCTGAACTAGCTTACAGACCAACAAAAGAGGTGTGTGATCAGATGTAGCACAAGAAAGATGCTTGAGTTGTAAATCACCAAACGCATCGTGAAACATAGAATTTAGGAAAACCCAGTCTAGTCGACGGTGCACAAGTCCAAGTCCACGTCAGCCTGTCCATGTATAACGTGTACCATGATAAGGCGGATCCACTAGCGCACAGTCCTCAATGCAGTCGTTAAAATCTTGTAAGGAAGATAAGTGGGGATTTGAGCGCCCCTTATGGTCCTCCAAGGAGCGGAATGTATTGAAAATTTGAAATCGCCACATAATAACCACGGGTGTGTTTGAGATTGAGCGTATCCTCATAGTGTATGCCAAAGTGGTTGTCGGAGTACCACCGTATGACGAGCATAAACCACCATCCAACAGAACGTAAAGTTAGTAGGCAAAAAAACAAATTGCAAATGTACAAGTTGGTCTTTGTCACTTACCTGCACAAGGCGATAATAAGAGTCTCTCCAAAAAAATCCATATTGCACACTTGGAGAACTATGAGAATGGGAGAAACCAGTTCCATCCAAATGCGCGTTAATTGACATAATGAATGCTTAGGCTCCAACAAAGCTAAAAGATTTAACTGATGTGTATGAATCAAACGATGCAAATGTGGCAGCGAAGGTCGAATGCCACGTATATTCCATGTCATAATATTCGTTGAGAAGATGTACAAGATTCACCCTTTTCAGAGAATCGTGTTACGCTATGAGTTAGAACTATTGAAGGGGCTAGTGGGGGCAACTCCTTTCTTTTGTGTGTATATATATGTAGACACACACACACATCCCCACATACACATCTACCACCACCCTTATTTTTCAAGAAAACAAACGGTAGCCATCTATTCTTCAAATCCAATATTCTGCCGCCAACAATCTAAGCAAGAAACAATAATTTCTTCATCGCTCTTCATCCGTTCTTCGTGTAGTACGTATAATCGAGACACGATGCAAGTACCTTTAATATATTTACTATGATTTTCCAATGTTATTATGCTATTTTCATATCAAGTTGGATCATGCATACGTAATTGTGATTTGCATAGATTATTGATTATACGTACATAATTGTTGTATTTATGGATCGATTATATAATAGATAATACAATAGCGGTTTCTAGGGTTGAGCATCAAACTTTTTTTTTTGAAACACCCCCTCCCTAATTCGCCAGCGGTGGCACATATGAATCTGTAAATTAAAATGTAAAAATACAAAAAAGTTTTCTGTTTAATCTCATTCATAAGGTGTTCAGCCGATACACATTTAAACCTAATATTAATTATACAGATGTATTTTCTTCTCGTATATATGTCACTTTGATGATGGTTTAATGAAGTGACGAACCTCTTTTTTCTATATTTACTTTTGAATGTAACTTTTGATCTTTTGCAATCAAGACAAATTTTATATCATTGGTCAACGAAAAAATCATAGTAGTTAATTATTGACCAATAAAAAACATGATAATAGAGGAGACTTCCTATTTTACACATTCATCATTGCTAACAACAACAACAACAATCATACCGAGTATATCTCAATGACAACAAAAGCTATCGCTAGGGTCTGGAGACGTGAGAGTCTATCCCAATGGATAGAGATTTTGCTTCCAGTGAGACTCCCGGCTTTATATATACCTATATAGACAGGGGCGGAGGGAAGGGGGGGCCGGGGGGGCACGTGCCCCCCAACGTCGACAAAAAAATCCTATATATAGGTAAGTGTAGTTGTATTTTTGGCCATTCAGTTCAAAATGTACCCCTACTTGAGAGAACACTAACTTTCTGTTACATGGTCACAGTGTTTAGTGTTCGACAATTCTCTGCTAAGTAACTAAATGTGTCTAAAATTTACCGGAACACATTTTGCATTTTAAAATATTATAAATTACACTATATGTTATGATGTAAGGGCTCAAGAAAAATATTCATGAACAGAGGGGTGTAATTGTAATAAAAGAAAAGTAATAAAACCTAATGGTTGCAGCAGCCAGCAGCCTCTTATTTTCTTTGCATAACTGTTCTGAAAAATCCATGGAGACGAAATCCCTAAATCTTCCATCCTTCTGAAACTTGAAGCCCAAAATCATGCTAAAATCCTTCTATTGAGCCTGGAAATCATCGACCCGACCACCATTCTATTGCAAATCTTCACTTCTCTGTAATATACCTGATCCGTTGCTTTCATTACTTTGCTTTCCTGCTCCTGCGTAACTTATCTTTTTTTTCATATTGCCTTTTACAGGTTTATTCAAAAGAGTGGCATTTGGTACATCAATTACAGCCGGTGGATGGTCTAAAGGTTGTCTTTCTAATTTCGAAAGCGCACCATTAGGATTTAGGTGTATTGTGCAACATTGTTATTAAATTATTATTTATCTTCTCAACATTACATGACTAAGTATCTTTTGGGCTTAGTAATCATCACCTATTTTTGACGTACTCAATTTTTCTTTCATTGATAATCAGAAGATGTTGCTTAATATGGTTAATGTATGCGTGCGGGTGTAAGTGTAATGTGTATGTGTCTCATAGTTTAGAAGCAGAATGATGTAAATTGTAATGTTATTAGTTGGTTGATTTTTCAGAGTACAGAAGTTTTGAGGCTTTGTTTAGCAATACATTATGGACAAGTTTGTTATCAGGCAACCGAAAAATTTCGAATCTTCATCTTCACAAGAAAGGGGAAAAAGAGCTTGTGTTGATAAGAAATGTGCAATTTCGGAATATGATGTTATTGGTGATCCGGGTTTGCGGAAACTAATTAATAGTTATCCTATTGAAATAAGAGATTCATTAAGGAGAAGATATTTATCTAAAGGTCCTTGTCGGCCGATTGGGCATGTGTTTCCACAAACTATGCTCGGAAAAAAGAACAGAAGGTTTCAAAGTGCATGGTTCAATGATTATGAATGGTTGGAATACAGCGTATCAAAAAACAGAGCATATTGTTTATATTGTTATTTATTTGCAAATAACAATATAAAAAGTGGAGCAACAGCTTTTACTGAGAATGGTTTTGCTAATTGGAAAGATGGTAAAACATCATTCATTGATCATGAAGGAAGTTCTTTTAGCTCGCACCGTACTTGTAAAGATAAGGTTGAGCAATACCGCAATCAAAGAGAGAATATGGATTATGTCATGTCAACGAAAAGTGGTATCGATGATTGTTAACATAATTGAAGCTTCATGCAAAAGAAAGGATTACTTTCGTGAGCTACTCAAAGACGAAATTGCAGATAAAATAGACATGGGTGAGATTTCAACTGGAAGGGGTCGGAATCAAGAAACAAGTTTAGTACGACCCGGCGATACACGTTGGAATTCTCATTATAAAACATTGTTGAGAATTTTTGATAGTTGGAATCCAATTGCACAATTGCTTCTCTCATTATACGAGGATGGCGATAAATCAGATATCCAAAATACTGCATCGGGTTTGATTGATAAGATGGACTCTTTTGAGTTTGTATTTGTTGGAAAGTTTATGTTGAAAATTTTAGGAATGACAAGTACACTTTCTAAGATTCTACAAGTGAGAGATTAAAACATAAGGTGTGCTCTTAATATGATCAACGGGGTAAAAAATAGCTTACAAGAATATAGAGATGTTGGTTGGGATAATTTGTTGAAAGAAGTCTGTAAGTTTTGTGAAATACATGAAATTGATGTGCCTAATATGGTGGATGTTGTCATTGGCCGGTCTAGAAAAAAGCGTAAAGGTGGTGAACCGCTGACATACTTTCATCATTTTCGTGCAGAAATCTTCATAAAGGTACTTTATTTATCTTTATTGTGTTGATACATATGCCATTGATGATTAATTTATCTATATCGTAATTAATTTTTATTCATATAAATTCTTAGGTGATTGACATTATTGCTATGGAAATGGATGAACACTTCACATAGGCAAACACATATTTACTTAAATGTATAATGTGTCTTGATCCTTCAAATTCTTTTGCAAACTTTGATCATGGTCAATTGTTGCATCTTGCTGAGTTATATCCAGATGACTTCACTTCCTTGGAACAAATGGAGCTTGACCATCAACTTGACAATTACATTGTCGATATGAAATCAAATGAAGTATTCTCTAATATAAATAATCTTGGAGATCTTGCAAAGAAGATGGTAGAGAAAAATTATCACAATTACTTTCCTTTAGTATATCGGCTTATCGAGCTAGCATTGATCTTACCTGTTGGAACGGCTAGTGTTGAAAGAACTTTTTCTGCAATGAATATCGTCAAGACTGATCTACGCAACCGATTGGGGGATGATGTACTATCGGATTGTTTATTGTGTTACTTTGAGCATGAAATTTTTAGCACCATTGAAGATGAAGATATTATGCAACGATTTCAATCAATGTCATCTCGAAGAACCTTTTTGCGTCCCTTGACAACTCCTTCTCGTCCTACAATAGGCAAATAAAAGGTATGTATTGATTATGTTACTATATTCATTTAATAATTATGATCCGCATATTGTTTGTTGTGTATTGTTTTTTTACATTGGTTGGTAGATGTGTTATCTTTCACAAATTTTATGTTATAATACAAAAATATGTATACAAGATTTTGTCGGTTTCTCCGGTCCGAAACAATGACCGGTGGTATTCTTGTGGCGAAGCCTGTAAGTGCCCCCCAAGAAGGGACTCCTGGCTCCGCCACTGTATATAGATAGCATAATAATAGAACTATGCACCAATGAAATGATTTTAATAAACATAAATGGAAAGATTCCGAAATGAAAATAGTCATAACAGTATATATACACTTATAATTGAAAGACAAAGGCCAAAACAAAAAAGTGCAAGTCAACCTAAAGTGTAGAGAGTATCTAATCTTCTAAGTGTGCTCTAAGGTGCCCCTATATCTTGCCTACACCTCCTTAACCTTAATCCTCTGTCTCCATGAACTCTTATCCTGGACCATGTCCTCATAGAGATGCAACTCTTGTAAATCATGTTTAATATGCTCATCCCAAGTCAGTTTGAGTCTGTCTTTACTCCTTTTCCCTCTACAGTGAGGTTTGCAACTATTTATTGACTTTATTTATTCCATACATAGTTACTCAATTATTCTATACATAGTTACTCAATAAATCCCTAATAGTTATTTATCGACTACCGTACAAATTATCTTCAATCAAATCTAGCTATCAATTATGTAGTATAATCTAAGCAACCCGAAAGGATTGCATGCAAAAAATCACGCCAACACCTCTTTTTTCCCCTCCCTACCATCATGCACTTTCGATGGCTTGCTGCATGCCCTCTTTAAAGAATGCCCACTCCAAGACTCCAAAACTCAAATTCTTGCCCCTACGCATTACCCCTCAACCCCCCCCCCAACATCCCAACCCACCTCACAAAAAATTTCCCACTATATATAGAGACCCAACCGCATTGATTTTTATGCATTTCATGCAGGAAAAAAATATAGAACTATTGAAATCTTGAAGAAAGTCTTGTTGGTAGAAGGGGGCGAGTGGGTAGCCCTTGATGGAGAAGCAGGGCACGTGCAAGTTTGTTTTCTTGGTTAAAAATGGTTTCTTCCCATGCATGGAAGGAAGCTTTTGAACTTTGCCCTTGTTCCCCTTCTCCAACATGTGTTGCTCACTCTATTTTCTCCGCAAGATTCAACCCACCAAAATTTGCAGGTAATTGAAAAACAAGCTTCAAAATAGGTTGCCAATGCTAGCAATTTTCCATGCTATATTTTATCATTATTATTTCATCTTGCCTTCCACATGTTTTTGTTTGAAGTCTTTTAACGTAAAAGTTGATCAGTCTACCTTTGCTTTGTGAAGATCAAGTTTTTTTTTTTTTTTTTTTTAATATTTACACGCCCATTAGATATATGTCATGTGGGTAACACTGGCCGTAGCCACTACATAATTACTTCCTCACAACTGAAAATTGTGTTTATATGTATATATAATATTTACATGGGAGTTTGTGTTATACATGTATAAACATATTTGTGCGTCTACTTATATATTCATATAAATATGCGTGTGTGTGTGAATATGAACCACCATAGCAGTACTTATGTAGGTCAGGAGGCATGTAGGATAGCTTTGAAGTGGGAGTGGAATAGGAGCATTGTGCTGCTTTGTTTAATCATTAATGTGATAGGAAGTAGTGAAGCACTTATTCATTCTCTTTTCTTTTTCCCTTTTGTTGGGAATTTGGGACCGGGGGGAGGGGAGGGTGTCTGTTTTCATATAAGTGCATATGATTAATAACATCGTTCGTTTTCCTTTACAGGAACACCACAGTTATTGGAAGGGGATATTTTAAGAAAAGAAAATCTCTTCTGCCCAACCTGACATATGTGTGTATTTTTAAATGTGTATATTTAAGCGTGTACGTATATCCGCATATAAATGTGTGTACGTATATCCGCGTGTGTGTTTGAATCGCCATAACAATAGTCATGCAGGTCGGCAAGTGTGTACAACAGCTTTGAAGTTGAAGTGGAATAGTAGCATTCTGTTGCCTTCCTTGTTTACTGTGAGACAAAGAAATAGAGCAGTTCCGTTTTCTTATTTTTTATTTTTCAGTTTTTCATATGATCGCGTATGATTTATCTTCTTTTGCATCCCTTTTAAGGGACACCACAGTTAATATTGGGAATAATTCAAATTAGACAAAATTGACTTCCGTACAGTAGTGAACGACCTACCGAGCTCAGGGTAGGCTGGATTGATCTGCCAAGTCAAGACAGTTCAGATAGCGCAATTGAGTTTGCGTTCTGAACAGTCAGCCGACCTGGCGACATGAACTGAACAGCACTTCAGAACAGTAGCTCTGTGCTATCAGCCTTCCAGCCGAGCTGAACTAAACTAGTCTAATCAGACAGATCAGACCAGTCCAGTCAACGCAATTGTATTTGCGTTCTGGGCTGATCACCGGCCTGCCGACCCCGGTACCTCAGCACAACAAACAACAGTTGTGCTTTCAGCCGCTTCAGCCGAGCTCAATACAAAGCAAAGCTCAGCACGACAGTGCTGCAAAACAATAAATGTTCTCAGCCAAACAGCAGAGCTCAGCTCGACAACACTGTACAACAACAGTGCTGCACTATCCCACGATCAGCAGAGCTCAGCTCGGACAATAACCTCAACATCTCAGGTGAGTCCAAGCAATCGTCACTCAGGATACAACGGAAGTCAGTTCAGACGAGCGATACTGCAGCGTATGAAGTTTATGAACCTGTAAGATGCCCTGAACTTCTCAGACTTAATGCAAAATATGGAAGAAGAAGAGAGAAGAAGAGCACGTGTATGTAGAGGAGGAGAGGAGAAGAAAATTAGATGGATGCAGCATACTGCCTTGGCCTGGTATTTATAGGAAAAATGGATTTGGGTGGTTAATTGCAAGTTTAACCACAACCATCGAATCAAATTGCCACTGTTAGATCATATAACCGCTTTTCAAATTTGAATTTGAATTACGGTTAAGTAACCGATTTTCAAATTTGAATTACGGTTAAGCAACCAACTTTCAAATGATCTCACCCTACTTTGAGCATTAAATTTTCATTCATCCAGTATCGTAATTGAGTGATTTCAAACCCTAAAATAATCTAATCGTTACGTAGAAAATTAAGAGTTTATTAGTTTTTACTTGTCATTAATGAAAACTAATTATAACTAAGCTCAAAGTACGTTACTAACCACAGTTTGCAACTTGGCCCCTAACAATTTATTTCCAAATTCTCCAACGATCCCCCACATGAATGAGAATTAATGCAAGTGTTTATGCAGACTCTTCTGAGAAGTCAGATATGAAAATGTTGTATTAGAAGAGGTAGCTTGTGGCTTTGAACATTTCTTTGTGATATACTATCAGATCCACTAGGCTAGTTAGTGAACTTAATGTCTTGAACTAACTGGCCTTTAGTGTGAACCTAGACAATAGTACTCACAACATTTCCTTTAACACCTTTTTTTGGTTCTCATGATTGTGTTCATTTTGGCCATAAACTGTTGGTTTTAGAAAGTGTGTTAGAGAACTTTGATCTTACAAAATCCTCATGAAGCGGCTACTCTTCACACTTACATAGGTGTTTCCTATCAAGACTATTCTACCATACCCCACTTAAAATATCAAGATATAGGAACCATTAAAAGCCTTAGCGTACCTTCATTTCTCTGCAGACAACACTTTTATTTAACAGAATGGGTAAATGCTCACTACACTCCATAACTTAGTTGTCCCATTGAAACAAGATTCTGGAATCTCCAGTTAACAAGGTTGGGTTACCGTTACAAAGATTCATGCATTATAGGTCTTAGTCCCATTCCATTTGTCAAAGTTGGCATCCGATCTCTAGGCAAGCCTTTTGTAAGTGGATCCGCAAGATTCTCCTTTGATTTTATATAATCAATAGAAATCACGCCATTAGAGATCAAGTGCTTAATGGTATTATGTCTCCGACGCATATGTCAAGACTTAACATTATAGATGCTTCTTTGTACTCGTCCTATAGCTCACTGACTATCACAGTGTATGCTAATAGGAGCGATTGACTTAGGTCAGTGGGGCACATCTTCCAGGAAATTCCTAGTGGCTCGCCTCGGTTCTTCTTTAAGTGTATACTTAAGTCGAGTGGAGTCTTCACTGGTTTCATATCAAGCATATCGAAACGTTTTAAAACTGATTCAATATAGTGCGTTTGTGACAACACGAGTCCTTCGGCTATCCTAGAAATTTTAATTCTTAGAATAACGTTGGCAACTCCCATATCCTTCGTATCGAAGTTTCTCGTCAACATCTTCTTTGTATTTAAGATGAAATTTTGAGTACTGCCCATTGTTAGCATGTCGTCTACATAGAGACATACTATCTTATATGAATTCTGTGTGTTCTTAATGTAGACACTTGTCACACTCATTAATCATGAAACCATTAGCTAGCATAGCTTGATCAAATTTCAAGTACCACTGTTTAGACGGTTGCTTAAGTCCGTATAGTGACTTAACAAGTCTACAAACTTTTGACTCCTGTCCTGGAACCACAAACCCTTCGGGTTGTTCCATATAAATTTCTTCATCTAATTCACCATTCAGAAAAGCAGTGTTCACATCCATCTGATTTATTTCCAAGTTATAGACTGCAACAATACCAACTAGCACCCTTAAGTGATCCTAGTTACTGGTGAGTAGGCGTCGAAAAAGTTAAAGCATTCCTTCTATCGATAGCCTTTAGCTACCAACCTGGCTTTATACTTTTCGATAGACCCATCCTCTTTCATTTTCTTCTTGAAAATCCACTTGCATCCGAGTGGTTTACTTTCTGGTAGAAGCTCAACCTACTCCCAAGTGTGATTATGAAGAATCGAGTCTGTCTCACTGTTAATTGCCTCTTTCCAGAAAAGAGCTTCTAGAGTTGACATTGCCCCGGAAAAGGTCTTTGCCTCATTTTCTACCGTATAGGTTAGAAAATCCGGTCCAAACAAAGTTGGTATTCTGGCATGCTTGCTTTGACGAAGCTTCTCATTTCCTTGAGGTGTCGCCTCACACATTCGCTTACCAATACTTGTTTATTCTTGATTTTTGTCTCTCCTCGAAAATAAATCTCTGAAGAATACTGCATTCCTTGACTCCATGACAACGTTTTCATGTATGTCAGGAATATCCAATTTGTGCACCAAGAAACGATATGCACTTTTGTTTGTAGCATATCCTATAAATATGCAGTCAACCGTTTTAGGCCCAATTTTCACTTGTCTTGGTTTAGTTACAGTAACCTTTGTCAGACACCCCCACACTTTCAAGTATTTGTAACAAGGCTTGTGACCTTTCCAAAGATCGTAGGGAGTTTCATCCATCTTCTTAAATGGAATTCTATTTAAAATGACGTTAGCTGAGAGAACTGCTTCCCCCATAAGTTTTGAGGTAAGCCTGAACTTATCAACACAGCATTCATAATCTCTTTTAGAGTTCGATTTTGGTGTTGAACAATACCATTCGATTGAGGTGATATGGTGCAGTCGTTTGTTTTGAACAGAACCCATTAAACGGTGTATCATATTCGCCACCTCTATCACTACGAATTGCTCTAATTAGTTTGCTAAGTTGATTCTCAACATCATTTTTATAGTCCTTGAAAGCATCAAGGGCCTCATCTTTGTTAATTAGCAAATAGACATAACAGTATCGTGCGTAATCGTCGATAAAAGTTATTAAATACTTTTTACCACCTCTCGTTTGCACAAACTTTAGATCACATCGGGATGAATTAAATCCAAAGGTTCAGTGTTCCTTTCTATTGAAGGAAATGACGCCTATGCCATCTTCGCTTCAACACATATTTGGTATTTCTCATTATCAAAATTTAATTCGGGCAACAAGTCAAGATTAACCATTCGTTGTATTGACTTATAATTAACATACCATAAACAACAAGACTCAAGCATGTAAGCAGCAGAGGAAGCATTATTATTAGCCTCTGCGGGCAAATCTCTTTTGGGTATAACAGTAATGACATTCTATAGCGCCCCGCTCCCGAACCCTAGCTTCGAGAACAGTGCATCCGCCGTAGCCTACTACGAGGACTACAAGGCGTCGTTCAAACTTCTTTACACGTCAGAACTGACGTAGAAATTTTTTGCGGAAATGATAACAAAAGAAATAAATGTCTCAATTAAATTGAATTCATCAGGATAAAATTAAGTACACGGGTTGACGAAACCGCTAAGTCAAATATGAGATACTAAAATCAAATAATAAACCTAGGTGGAGGTCTATCTGACTATCCCAAGAAACAAGCTTCTGGTCAACAAGATCCCTTCTCAAGTCTAGCTCACTCGTCCCAGCTCGCGTAATCTGTTCCACCCTCGATAATCATATATACTCATAATCCTGCTCACCTGTGGAGGGGGGATGAGTGATGGGAGTGACTCGTAGGTTATTCGTCTCTCCCAAAAAGGGATCGTCACATACTGAGTCGGGTAAGCAGATAAAGCATGTAAAGCAACAACAGATAAATAGATAAAGCATTCAAGCATAAATAAATAAATAACTAACAAATACCCGACCCGATTCGTATCCCAACACGTAGCACTGAAACAACTTAATAACAAGGTCATCGATAATCACAACAATAACAAATGCAATGCGCAACTTCATAATGCATGCACTTCTATCTCTGTGTCACACGCAGTCAGTTAATACCACACGTTATGCTCTTTCTTTTCCATGATATGCTATGCATGCCGTAGGTTCTATTAGGTGAAGGTAACCATTATTACCAACACCCATCACACGCCTCGTCAGGCCACACGTCTCGTAGGACCACATGGCGCATAGGCCAAATGCAATGCTCGTGCCATGAATGCGCCACGCTTTCACACTTCCGTTTCTCCTATGTTGCATGTTCTGTTCTATGTTGCGTATTACCTATATTGCGTATTTACCCTATGTTGCATGGGGTTCATTACTGTATTTTATCTTCTACCGTTATTTTATCTTTCTAGACTTTATTTTATGTTTCTACACTTTATTTTATTTTTCCTAGGCTCTCAAACGCTTAAATCTTTAATTTAAATATTTTTATCTTCCCCTACTATTTTTATTTCTTTTATTTTAAATTTATTTGTGGGTTTCTAAATTTTCTTATCTATAAAACATTATTAATGTCAAATTAAACGAATGTAAAATTATATATACATAAATATATATTATTATTATTTTTTTCGGCACTAAAGGACCGTTAAGTTTATTATGATTTTATTTTATTGTATTTTATTTTAATCATTTTCCTTTATTTTATTTTAGTTACTAAATTCCTTTTTTTTAACTAAATACTAATTACATTAATTTCTTTGACTATACAACTATTATTTTTATTATGCTACACTTCATGCCTTAAAGAATTTTGGTCCTTCTGCACAGTGTGGCCCTGGCAGCCATGGCCCGCTGGCCTGCCAGGCGCCTTAACACTTTTATATATATATATATTTTAATCTCAGACGATATTTGGGCTGGCCTGTTGGCAGAGGCTGGCCCGCTTTCCAGCGGTCCACTGGCCCTCTCTCTTCTTTTTTTTTTCATTTCCTGCAGAATTGGGCCGGCCTACTAAGATAGTAGCTGACCCGCTAAGACTGACCCGCTATCCCACGGCCTGTCATCTTTTAACTTTTTATTTGAATATACTTAGATTTGGACCGTAATTCGCCTGGCCTGTTGAGAATTCGGCCTGTCATGGCAGGCCTGTTGACCGAAGCAGGCATGGCCTGTTTTATTATTACTTTTAATTACTTTTCTTTAATTTCTTAATTTCTAAATTCCTTTAAAAATTCATAACTTTTTCGTTTTAACTCCGATTAAGCCTAAACCAATTCCATTGGAATTCATTTAACGCCCTCGATGTTTTTCAGTGACATGCCTGTGCGTGAACAGTACGCGCCGCTCAGGGGCGCGCGTGGGCCGACACGCGTGTGCTACTTATGTTTCCTTCAGACGCGTTTTTCGACGAACCGAACCCATTCCAACCTATTTTCGTGCTATGTGATCTATATCTAACGACAAACACGCAATTTCCATACCCAAACATAAAGAATTCATAATAAACATATAAACGATAGACATACAGTGATAATCAAATAATTCCCAAAACAGAATGCGAAAGAATCCAAAGCAATCCGACAGAGGGGATGGTAACCTATCATTTAGTCGAAGCATTTCCTAGACACGATGGTTGGACTTGGTGTAGGTGGCCAATACCTTCTCTCTTTTTCTCTCTCTCTTTTCTCTTTCTTTTCTTTTCTTCCCCCTCTTCCTCTCTTCTCCCCCTGTCCCCTCTTTACTCGTTTATTTCACTCTTTTTCTTTTCCTCCTGGAGTGTATAGTGTGCGTGTGTGTGGGTGGGGAAATTTAAGGAGATTTAATTTAGTTGGGGAATGGTTTTAATTTGCCAAAATCAAAGACTAAGAGGGAGAGGGGGAAAGGGTGGTAACTGCTAGAGTTATGGAGGGGGTGGGGCGAAATTTTTGGGGAGTGGGGGGTGGAATTAGGGAATTAGAGGAAAGGAATTGGGGAGTTTGTTAGGATAGAATTAATTTTAGATAATTAATTAAATTTAATTAATTTATTAAATTTTTTTATCTTTACCTTTTCCCACGGTTACAACATCCTCCCCTTGCAAAAAGTTTTGTTCTCGAAACTTGCGTATAGTGTAATCAATAATTTAGTATGGTTCTACTTGATTCATCCACCTAGATAGTGATCAAATTATACATCCATTGCATATGTTGATGTGTTCACATTACACTTTCTTGACATAGAACTAAATCCTCAGAATTATTCCTTGTATACATCCAAGTAATTTCTAATCCATTTCTCTGCGCTTATTTAAGATCGTAACTTAAACTACCAACGATTATCGAATCAACTTAAGCGTATTGTCAACATACCGGGGTTCTATAACCCAATCGTCGGTGTGTAATGTACTTGTATCTGCGGTCATCAGCAGCTCTCTAAAATCAGTTCTTATAAGTGCTATAATTTTTTAACTTAATTCTCTATAATAACAACTTATAACCTCCATTTATACCATTTGATGTGTATCGTTCAACTTATTGTTGCCTACAATTTCGAATTCTTAATTCGCCATATATTATTCATCCCCTAGTTACATGTCCGAAATAAACACATGTCCAAAATATCCATCAAGTCCTCCGATTTATTACTCATTACATTTCATAGATATAGAATCAAGTCTCAAAATCAATTCTTAAGTACTTACGAGCTAGTTCTATGATCGTGTCTTTACTTTTCTCAGATATACCATCAACAACCTAGTATACGAAGTATGTGCATGGACATATTTCCTTCAATTTAAAGTAGTTTTTGTAACTATAGCTCTAACAGTTGGAAATAATATACATTCTAATTTTTTTTTGTAAACACAAGACCCACGGTATCATATAGTTATTTTCGCAAAGCGGTGTCTCAAATGACCGTTCGTAAAATAATGGTACAACTTACTTTGCAAAAGTATTTCGATGAAATTGCATTAAAACAGTTGAAACACAACAATCGTAAATATGCTTTTTTTACAAAATGATTTGAGCACGGTATCTTTTTATTTCCAAAGAAATCAAATTCTGAAAGCTATATTTTTTTGTGCAAAATGAGACCATTGAAAACTCAACAATTATAAAGTTTATATACATATATATACATATATACATTGGATGTTGAGGTAGATTGTCGCCAGTTAATTTCACTCATGCAAACTATGTCTCCTTTAGCTCCGGACATTGAACGCCTTCGGACATTTCTTGCTGCATCATCGATCCATCTATCTTATGCACCCCGTGAGGTAAATCAAGTTGCACACGTTCTATCCCAGGATGGATCACGGATTATGCTACTTACATCATATTCCACGCTCACATCATTACCCACGCATATTCGAGGTGTTCTTCTGACGGACTTCATGCTTCCAACATTTCAACCTTCAACCGATGGTGGACCCTAATTGGCTACATTGGAGATTCATCCTCATCTGCTCCAGATTGTATCTTTCATTATCATTGCACATTACATTCGTGGGATTGCACAATATCAGCTATGCAACAATATAAATATGCACGTTTTTTCCTTCGCCATGGTTTTATCCACAAGGGTGGTTTTACATGGCAAGGTTTTAATGCGACACATCATATATTGTTGCACTTTCACAACCCACATGTATCTCTATTACTTGTTTTCATATGATGACATCATACTCATTGTTGTAATAAGGCTTTCTCCTCCGCCATAAGTGAGGCTATTTAATATACCACGCATTTTGCTTAAAAAAACATATATATATATATATATATATATATATATATATGTATGTATAGATATTGAATTGTATGGATTTTTTTTAAAGAGGCCGTATGTTGAAAAGTTAAAAAGAAAAAAAAAACGGCTGCTGTGATGGCCGAAAGTTAAGGTTGCATTTTTGAAAGGTAAGATTTATATGTATACGGTATTATGCATATTATAATATTTTATGTGTACATATGATTGGAAATTGGAATTGTTGCGTGTGAAATGGCCGAAAAATAATTTAGGAGGTGGAGATGTGTATTTTCAGCCACGGGCTATAGTTGGTATAAGTTATGATGCAATTTGCAGAATGACATTTGCATAGTTTTATGTGAAATAAATTGGAGTACCGGTATCGATTTTGGAGGAAAAGTGGGCCGATGAAGTAGCGTGTAGGTATATATGTGTATATGGGCAAAGCATGTATGGGCGTGAACATATATACATGTATGCTTACACGGCTGAGATGGCCCATTTTGATAATTTGGACATACAGAAGCAGAGACTTTTAAAGGTATATTATGGTAACCTTCTTTACGTTCGAGCATAGAATAAGAAAGCTATGAATTAATTATTTTAAGTAAGTCAAGTTAACCTTTGTAATTAGATATTGATTTTCATACTAAAATTGTTTAGATTAGAGCATAGAGGAGAAGGAAGTTAATTCGTCAAAAAGGTAGGTGCCTCTTCCTTCTCAAACGAGTATGATTCATGCATGCTTTGATGGTATACTAATGTATTTCGTTATTTTTATTTGTTTAAGTTGCAAAATTTTGTTTTGTTGTTTTTATTTGTTTAAGTTGTAAATTTTGTTACGTTGTGTTTATTTGTTTAAGTTGTAAATTTTGTATATGTTGGAAAGCATGAGATACATTGTTTATGGCTACTATGTGCGTGTATGTGTGTGAATTTGGTGGTAAGATTGGATCGAAACAAAAAAAACCCTTAAAGAATTGAAAAAAGAGGGGAACAATGACACTAGGAGTCTTTAAAAAGTTATGTTTTGACCTTAGAATAGGTTCCTATAGACTGGAAATAAGAGAAAATGGGGGTTGGGATCGAAGAACGAATCATAGCGCGCTGTAGCGCCCTGCTCTCGAGCCCTAACATCGGGAACAGTGAACCCGCCGTATCTCACTAAGGAGAATACAAAGCGTCGAATCAATCTCTTACTTGTCAAAAATGACGTAGAAATTTTTCGCGGAAACGTAAATCACAACATATATTAAACTCCAATAATCGTCATTACATTGCTAAATAAAAATTCTGGGAATAAAAGTAGTAAAGTAGTATGTGGAAAATCCTCAAAGTATAAATAAGAACAAAACAACTGCAGAGTCCCCCCATATCCTAGCTGCAGCTCTCAACCAGCCCACTCCGCTATGTCCGTCCCGTCCTCAACGAAGATGTGCTCATAGCCCTCATCCGGCTCACTTGGGAAGTAGGGGTGAGTGACAGAAAATCACCCAGTAGATGCCCGCCTCAAACTAATACAAAACGTGCATACCGGAATGATATAGCCACATAGCACATAGATATGATATAACCACATAGCACATGAATATAAGATAAAACCACATAGCACATAAATATAAGATAAAACCACATAGCACATAAATATAAGATAAAATGCATAAGATAAAGTAAATGCAGTAAGTAAAACACTCCACATAAAAATGCGCAAGTACGTGATGCATGCTCAATTAACATGTCACATGCAATGAGAATCATGTCATGCAATATGCCCCTAGACCTATATGCAATGCATGATCCCGGGATTGACTGGATGCCTGTAGCCCGTACACTACAATCCACCCTGATCGATGCCCGTGGCCAGTACACCACGATCCACCTTAACCGATGCCCATGGTCTGTACACCATGATCCACCATGACCGAGTACCCATGGCCCGTACACCATGATCCACTCCACTCGAGCGTCTGAGACCCGTACATCTCAACCCACTCCAAATGCAATGCACGTGCCATGAATGCAACAACAAAAATCGCCTGGGGCCCGTACGCCCATCGTCACCAACTCCGGCACTCAACAACAAAGTCGCCTGGGGCCCGTACGCCCATCCTCACCATCTCCGGCACTCAATATTTGGTTTCATAAATTTTACGAATATTAGAAAGTTGTTATTTAGCATCCCCTTATTTTTTTCCTTAGCTTGTATTGATTTACTAGAATTTTCTACTAATTTCTCATATGTTTCCATTACTTACTTCTATCTATTATTATTAATTTTTCATTACTTAAATTTACCAAACTTCAGAAATTAAGTGAAAATAATTTAATTTTTAACCTTTTATATTTCTTGAATTTATTTGAATTCTTATTGATATTTAATTATATTTTCCTGGCCTGATCCGCCAGACCCGATACATTTTTTTGAGAGATTAATGGGCTGCCTTCGGTCTGACCCGCTGGCCAGTCGACCCGGTCCGTTGGCTGGCCTATTCTCCGTCTCACTTTAATTATTTATTTATTTATTTAATGGCTGCTCCACTAGTGACAACCCGCGCTGTGATTTGTTTTTCGATCCCAACCCCTATTTCTTCTATTTTCAGTCTATAGGAACCTATTATAAGGCCAAAACACAACTTTTTAAAGGATGTTAATGTAAAAGTTCCCCTTTTTTCCCCCAATTCTTTAAGGGTATTTTGTTTTCAATTCAATCATACCACCAATTTCACAAACATACATGCACATAGCAGACATAAACAATATATCTCATGCTTTCCAACATATACAAAATTTACAACTTAAACAAATAAAAACAACGAAACAAAATTTACAACTTAAACAATTAAACAACGAAACACATTAGTATACCATCAAAGCATGCATGAATCATATCCGTTTGAAGGGGAAGAGGCACCTACCTTTTTGTCGAATTAACTTCCTACTCGGAATCTCTTCTTCCCAACCCCGCTGGCCTCTATGCTTGGTGTTAGGCAAATCCTTCCTTCTCCCTATAGGTCTCAGATGGTTATTTTGGATACAGAAAGTTGACAAGTATAACTTTAAATACCTTTTCTTTACCATTATACTTTTGCGTTTATCATTTTATTACCGTTTTAATTCCAATTTATCTCCTACGTATAAATATACTCACGTATATGTCCGCGCCTATACACATGCATATACGCGCTTATACTTACGCGCTTACCCTCAGCCCATTTTGTTTTCATCCGGCCATGCATACAAATGTTCACCAAAATCACTTTCTAACTCACATAACTTAATTACATAAAATAACCTTCATAATTAATAATTTACATTATATACATTGTATACATATATTATTAATACTTGTATTATAATAATATAAAAAAAATACTCCTTTCACCCCCACAGTTTACCCTCAGCAACTAAAACGAATTTCTACGTAACCTCCAACATATATACCCACCATGCATAACTATATAATCCACCCTTTTTTTTAAGCCAACAAAAATCTCACATCGGCTATGCACAAGCAAACTCCAACTTTTAAATTCCTTTCAGAGTCTCAGCCCTCCAATTCAGTGATTCACACCCATATAATTTGACATAGAGATTTTTCATATACTTAAAATATTCATTAGTTCAGACACGTACAATTTTTTTTTTTGAGGAAAATTTATTTGTTTAGAATAAAGCCTCACTTATGGCGGAGGAAAACCATATTACATCAGTTCAGAGTATGTGAACAAGTGAAATAACGATCTAAGGATTACATATCTCCAGTCATATATGATATGCCGCATTAAAACCGTGCTAGGTAAAACCACCCTTGTGGATAAAACCCTAGCGAAGGAAAAAGCGTACATATTTATATGACTATCATTGAAATGCATAGAATGTAAATATGAGTACAAATGTTGGTATCCTTGAAAATGGCGCCAGGATCGGATTAAGCTGAAAGTACGATGCGGCAGTGTCACCTCCAGTAGTCCCGTCATATCAATCCAAGGGTTAGGCTTGTGAATGAGTGTGAAGTTCTCCAAGAAAGAAAGACCAGCAGTTGGCAGCGCCAGACGTAATCCAAGACATGAAATAGAATACACCAAGCGGTAGTTATAACACAGTGGATAATATGAAATATAGGTCAATAGATAAGCAGACATACCGAGCCTGCCTGGATCCCTGAGGAAACAGGCAGGATGTGTCAGAGTTCGCCAATCCTTGTGGAAGACATAGATAGTGAGCCAACGCCAAAGTTCTTGCCCCAAATGCGTTCCCCTCCACGTATAGTCAGTTGCGCAAGATGAATATCCCGCAATGTGAAGGTTCCCGGAATCAGCATGCATGAGAGATTGCCAGCACACAAATATACATGCAGCAGCCAAACCAAAATATATATTACACAGGTTTAGTAAAATTAGCCCAATAAAGTAAATCGATAGAATATTGAACCCACCAAGGCTGCCTGCACTAGGAATAGCGCAGGCAGCAACAGTATTACTGTGCCATGCATTGCAAACGCCCATGATCTTACGTATCGCAGGATGTACCAAAACCGGTCGAGCATCCTCATCAAAAGTATTAGGTGTACATGGAAAAATAATATGTGTGTAAGCATGGGGAATGCTTATGCTAAATAGGAAAGAAAGAACAGCCAACATACCCGGCCTGCCTGTACTCCACCAAGTACAGGCAGATAAAAATTGTGTAAGCCAATCCATTTGGAAGACGTTATGTTGACTGTCTACGCACTGTGACTGACGTGAGGTCCAGTGAAACTGCTGCCCTGACAATTGATGGCAGGCTAGAGGCTGTGAAAAATGAAGTGCATGGCGACATCATTGCATGCCGAGCCAAGAAATGAGCTGGCATATTTGCCTCTCTGAACACGTGATTAGTTTCCAAGTGATGGCGTGTGACCAACAACTTTAATAATTTCAGATGGAAGTTTCCGAAGATCGATTGATGTTGCCCTAAACGTTGTAGCAGTTGTGCGCAATCAGTTTCCATAATCAGGGATCTGTATAATGGTAGAAAATATAACAAGCCAAACAGTGCCGTCTGGATTTCAGCCTGCAGCGGTGTACAGGATGGGAGGCGGAATGCGATGGCACGCACACATGCGCCACTAGAGTCACGCAGTATGGCGCCTCCTACAAATTCATCTGTATATATATATATGTATATACTTACATACGAACAAGCAGTATACCCATATAATTTGACATAGAGATTTTTCATATACTTACAATATTCATTAGTTCAGACACATACAATTCATCTGTATATATATATGTATATACTTACATACAAACAAGCAGTATAACCATATATATACACAAGCTATTTTCGGCCATACTTCAAGTCAACAACATTTCTAATCCAATTCATACATATATGAATTTACACATACGTGTGTATATATATATATATATAACTTCATCCATCTATTTAAACAATTACACTAATGCATGATCCAATTTTATACAAAAATAACATCATAACGTTGAAAAATCATAGAAAATATAGCAAATGTACTTGCCTCGATCTCGATTATACTCAACCGTATGAAGAAACCGGATTGAAAACGGGCAAGAATTGATTTTTTTTCTTTGGAGCAGCGGCTGCACTTGGAGAATTTAGGCAGCCGCTGCCGTGACTACATTGCTACTAGGACTATCTTGGGAGAATTAGGGTAGAATTAGGAGGGAAGCAGCCGCTGTGTAGTTTATTTAGGTTTTACTTCTCTCTCTTTTTTTGCTTCGGCCAATAGGGAAAACAAAGGCAGCTTCCTAGGAATCTTGGGGAGGCTGCCGGTGTGTGTAGGTTTCATGTGGGGGGATTATTTTGGTGGGATATGTGTGTATATATAGATGAGTGCAATTAGATTTCCTATTAGGTATAGGTAGTATATGTAAAGTATATCTTTTGGGTAGTTAATTCATATGCATATTTCCTCTTTCAATCTTAATAGTATTGGGATAAATATCATCCTTCATTATATAACTACACTTTTCCTTTTAATTATTTTCCTTCTTATTTTACTTTTTTTCTATTTTCCTTTACAACACCCGGTTCATAACATTCTTCCCCTCTTACAATAAGTTTCGTCCTCGAAACTTGTGTATGTCGTAATCAATGACTTAGGGTAGTTCTGTTGAGAAATATGTTTGGATAATTTTCAAATTCATAATTTTAAGTGATGAATACTTAAAAATATCACATATGGTGTTATAAATGAAAGAGTTGAATAAGTGAAGAAAAATGACACGATGTCTAGGGTTGTTAGAAATATTTTTCTAAATTGTGATAAAATAGTTGTTTTTATTTTACATGATTTATATATGTTTATCATGTTATGATTATGTGATTTTTATGATGATAATATCTTGTGACTAATATGCCCTTGAAGTTTCTACAACTTACCAAAAAGGGCAAAAGTGGTATTTGAATATGATTCAAGAAGATATTATCATCTTATTTATTATCAAGAAGGTGTTACTATATTTAATTCTGACCATCGGGGTCATTTCTGGAGTTTTATCTCACTAGGGGCATTTTGGTCATTTTACCCCCACAGACAGTTTCAGTATTGTTACTCAAGGAATCTCTTGAGTATCTTATTATATTCATTCTGGAGTTCATTTAGTATATTTTTGAAGATTATTTGGTGGTTTTCTATTTTATTCTCTCATTTGATGATTTTATCGACGGTAGCGGGATATGTGACGGTATTCGATGTCACGTTCTATTTTCTCTTGAAGACTCTTATATAATGTTATTGGAGGTTCTTAATCATCATCTTTCAGAGATTACAAGGTGTCCTTGGTGCAAGATTCATCACAATATGTCAAGGAGAAATGGGAATTTTGATATTATATGTTGACATAACCTTGTCAACTATTATTTGTTGATTTCTCCTCAAAAATCTGAGTTGGTATTCATATACACAGCCTCCAAAACATGATTATACAGGTGGATTTGATGTTTTTCTCATTTTATGAGTTGGAGACAAGAAGACAAACCAAAAGCAAGCTAGTTGGCAAAAGTTGCCAACTTGAAATTTCAAATTTGAATGTAATGGAGACAAGATTGTTGGAGATGATTATGGAGGTGTTTTAATTCAAAATTCTCAGCCATCACATGGTATAAAAGTTGGAGGGAATATGCCATCAATTCACTCTACAAATAGAAGGCAAGGTGAAGAAGAGAAGACACACACTTGAAAGCAAAATTGAAGATTGTTGTCTTGCTATTCTCTTCTCATATTTTTGTTCATACTTTGTGTAGCTAAGGTGTTCCGATTTTCTTTGTTGTCCAGCTACACTATACACACCTTCTTGGGTTGGATTTGTATGATTGATTAGCCAAATTTATAAGGCTACATCAATAAGTGGTAGAGGTGTTGTAACCAAGAGTTGCATAGAGATGATTAACCAAGTCTTGAATATGGTTGGTGTATAACCCAAGGATCAAGCTTGGCTCTTGTTGTAAGGTGTTCATTTGATAGTGAAATCCAAGGAAAGGTGTTCCTTGGGACTGGAGTAGGTCACATTGACCGAACCAGGATAAATTCTCGGTGTTCTTCTCTTGTTTCTTTATTTCTGTTTTCTGCCCGTTTTTGACTGCAGTTTTCACACAACTTCTTACAATTTGAAAAAATAGCTAATCATTTTCAAAATTCGTGATTTTTGGTGGAGTTATACTACAGACTGTTAGCTTTCATTTGCAACAAGAATCACTTAATTTGAGAAATCAAAAGTTAGCCTTTCAGTCTTTGCAAGATAACTGCTCCAATCTGGCTGCAATCTGACCAGTTTTGAGAAAACTTAAATTCTGTATTTTTCAAGAATTGTTTAAGGTCAGGGCCTTTTGTAAAATTCATCTACACATCATAAGGAGTGTTTTGATATAAAGATCAACTTTTTTGGTTGAGTATTCAAAGAGAAACACGTTTTGCAAAATCGGCAACATTCTGTCCAATTCTGTCCAGATTGACCATCTGAATCTTTTTATTTGTTTGAAGGGCCAAACGATCTTATTTTTGTCTGATTTTTGGATAGAGTCTTGTTAACTCATTGAAGTTAAATTCTGGATAGTTTCATAATTTTTGGAGTTGTGTACAATTATTTGTTAATTTTTGAAAAATAGGTTCTGAATCTGAGGTGGTTTCAGATTCTGTTTTCAAAGGGGATTTTAACAAAGGGTTGTAGTGTAATTTCCGCTAACCACTATTCACCCCCCCTCTAGTGGTGTTTATTCCAGGTGCACGGTCCAACATTAGGTATCAGAGCCAGACCAAAACCACTCAAAAGAAGCAAGATTCAACACCGTACAAACAAGACAAGGCTAAGAAGCAAGAAATCATAGTTGCCTGCTAATCCCAAATCAAGAAGGTTTGGAGCATTGAACACTTCAAGAAAGTTTGGAGCATTTGTATTCACTTGATTAAATATTCAAGGTATTCATCTAAAATCATACATCATGTCATCTATCTCTCATAAAGGAGCGTTCTCAAAGTCTACGAAAGAGGTAACATCTACTCCTGATTTTGATTCTGATAATGAGATGACTTTCGATGAAATGTATGATGAATTCATGAAAATGTATGCTCATTGTAAAAGGTTGTCAAAAGAGAAAAAGAAACTAATTGAAGAAAATGACAAGTTGAAGACAACCAACTTGGAACTTTCTAATCAATTAGAGTCTTTCAAACAAGAGTCATCAAATGCTCTTGATTCATTAAAGACTAAAATTGAGTCATCTAGAAATAATAAACAAACCTTAAGAACGAACATCCACTATCTAAAAACCATTTGGTTTTTAGATTCTTTGACTTTGACTCCTTCTTGCATTCCTTGCGTTTATTCTACAATGGAGACAAAGTTTTAGGTACCCTTTATTTGGGTCCTTGAATGTTATGGGCACTATTCTTGTTTAGATATCCCTTAGGTATCCAAACTTGAATATACCTTCAAGGCACATTTTTAGCATTGTTATAATTTGGAAAATAAAAAGAATCAGCATATACATGATTATTCCACATAAGTGAAGATGCATTGTTATACATGTTGTGCCATGATTGATAATTATTATAGGATGGGACGGGGAACCCCAAACTATTCATCGAATTGGTACATATCAAGAATGGAGGAAAAGTAACATTCGGTGACAACAACAAAGGACAAGTTGTTAGAAAAGGAACAATTGGGGACCCTAACACATTTCGAATACGAAATGTGTTATTAGTAAGCAATCTATCTTATAATTTACTTAGTATTTCTCAACTTATAGATTGTGGTTATAATGTCTCCTTTCTTCCCAATTTTTTTGATATAATAAATGAAAAAGGAGAAACGGTTTTAAAAGGAAATAGAGATGGAAATATTTATACTCTTACCTTAGATAACATGTTAGATGCTAAGGTTAAGTGTCTAATAACACATGACTTAGATGTAAATTTATGGCATAGAAGATTAGGCCATATAGGAATTTCAACTATTAAGAAATTGTCTAAGAAGAATTTAATTAGAGGAATGCCTAAGTTAGACTTAGATAATTTTCAAATGTGTGAAACATGTATTAAAGGAAAACATATAAAAGAGACAATGAAATCAAAACATGAAGTGAGTACTAGTCGTGTACTAGAACTGCTTCACTTAGACTTATTTGGTCCAAGTAGGACAAGAAGTCTAGGTGGACACTACTATGTGTGTGTCATAGTAGATGATTACTCACGATACACATGGACATTGTTCTTAACACACAAAGACGATGCTCCATTGGTAATCGAAAATCTTATTAAGCAACTTGAAAATCTTTATGAAGAAAATGTTAAAAGAATTAGAAGTGATAGAGGTAGAGAATTTAAAAACAAAGATATAATTAAGTTTTGTGAATTACTGGAATAAAACATGAATTCTCACCACCAAGAACACCACAACTCAATGGAGTTGTTGAACGTAAAAATAAAACACTACAAGAAATAGCTAAAACTATGTTGTGTGAAAACAAAGTACCTACATATTTGTGGGCTGAAGCTGTTAGTTGTGCATGTTATATAATAAATAGGCTTTCTATTAGAAAGAAATTAAATAAAACACCATATGAGTTATTGAATAATAGACAACCTAAGGTAGATTATCTTAGAGTATTTGAGTGTAAATGTTTTGTACTTAATACCAAAGATAATCTAGATAAATTTGAACAAAAGTCTATTGAATGCATATTTGTTGGATATTCAACTAACTCAAAGGCATATAGGTGTTATAATCATGAATCTAGAAAAATAATTGAATCTATACATGTGAAAGTCAATAAAAATGCATATTTTGATGTAAGTGATAAAAAGAAATAAGAGAATAATGTTGAAAATATGTTTGATGATGATGATATATTACTTGAGCCTGTTCATGATCATCTAGAACCAACTTCCCCTGAACAAGATGTGCATGAACCTTTAGGTGAAATAAATCAAGAAATTTTACAATTGGAAGATAATCTATCTAACTTACAGGATGTTCCAATTGTATATGAAAATGTTCACACGAATGAAACATTTGAACTAGAAGAAGGTGAACCTAGTCAACTTAGGAATTGGTGGCTTATAGAAGATAAACATAAAACACCCTAAAGAGCTAATCATTGGTGATCCAAGTGTTGGGGTTAGAACACGTAGAAACATAAGTCAAGCTGAAGGGCATGTCTTAATATCACACTTAGAACCTAAAAATATTAAGGAAGCCTTAGGCGATTTATCATGTATAGATGCCATGCATGAGGAGTTAAACCAATTTATCCGAAATAATGTATGGGACTTAGTGCCTAAACCTGAAAATAAATCTATAATAGGAACAAAATGGATATTTAGAAACAAAATAGATGAACAAGGAAACATAACAAGAAATAAAGCTAGACTAGTCGCACAAGGTTATAATCAACAAGAAGGTATAGATTATGAAGAAACCTTTGCACCCGTTGCATGACTAGAAGCAATTAGATTGTTACTTGCGATTGCGAGTCTAAGCAATATTAAGCTCTTCCAAATGGATGTCAAGAGTGCATTCTTGAATGGATACATTCAAGAAGAGGTGTTTGTCAAACAACCCCCTGGATTCGAAGATCCAAAGAATCCTAACCATGTTTACAAGGTTAAGAAAGCTCTATATGGTTTGAAACAAGCTCCAAGAGCTTGGTATGATAGATTTGCGAACTTTCTTATTGCAAATAATTATCAAATGGGAACAATAGACAACACATTATTTCTCAGACGAAAAGATAATGATTTGTTAATAGTTCAAATCTATGTAGATGATATAATCTTTGGTTCAACAAACCCTACCTTAGTAAAAGACTTCGAAGAATGTATGAAGTCAGAATTTGAAATGTCAATGGTAGGAGAGTTGAATTATTTCTTAGGACTTCAAATCAAACAAACCCCTCAAGGAATTCACATTAGCCAACTTAAGTATGTCAATGATATTATTAAGAAGTTTGGCTTTGAAGAATTAAAACCGACACCTACCCCCATGAGTGTTAGCACCAAACTAGACAAGGATGAAAATGGTAAAACTTTTGATGACACACTCTATAGGTCTATGATTGGATCACTATTATACTTAACTGCATCAAGACCTGATATCATGTTTAGTGTGTGTATGTGTGCTAGGTTTCAATCTTGTCCTAAGGTATCACATTACAATGCAGTTAAAAAGATCTTTAGATATCTTAAGCATACACCTCACTTAGTGGTATGACAGAAACGTTAAGTTGGAATTACACGCATATAGTGATGCTGATTATGGTGGTTGCAAATTAGATAGAAAATCCACAAGCGGTACTTGTCAATTCATAGGAACCAACTTGATTTCTTGGTTTTCTAAAAAGCAAGCTAGTGTAGCTCTTTCTACCACTGAAGCCGAGTATATCGCTTTGAGTTTATGTACTACCCAAATACTTTGGCTTAAACATCAACTTAGTGATTTTGGCATTAAAATGAATAAGATTCCAATTTTCTTCAATAGCACAAGGGTAATCAATCTTTCACGGAATCCGGTTCTTCATTCTAAGGCCAAACACATTGAGGTGCGATATCACTTTCTTCGTGATCATGTTCGAAATGAGGATATAGTGATAAACCACATAAGAACTGATCATCAAATCGCTGACATCTTCACCAAACCCCTTAATCAAGCAACTTTTGAAAACTTACGAGCCAAATTAGGAATGATGACTTACGATACAATTGTATAGTTCTATCTTTTGCATGATTTGCAAAATAAAGGGGGAGATAGAATAAGAACATGATTTTAGTTGGTAAGTCATGTTTTAGTTGGTAAGTCATGATGAATCATATGCTAAGTTTTTATTGGTATAAATTTTGGAGCATAGGTTAAGGGGGAGAGTATGAGTTGTGGGGGAGCGGCATACTATTTAAAAGTTGAAAACATAGTTGAAAACATTTGGTTAAACTTTTGGTTATATGTTGTGACATTAAAATCATGTTAGGTTATTTTGAAAATCATCCAAAAGGGGGAGAATGTTGAGAAATATGTTTGGATAATTTTCAAAGTCATGATTTTAAGTGATGAATACTTAAAAATGTCACATATGGTGTTATAAATGAAAGAGTTGAATAAGTGAAGAAAAATGACACGATGTTTAGGGTTGTTAGAAATATTTTTCTAAAATGTGATAAAATAGTTGTTTTTATTTTTACATGATTTATATATGTTTATCATGTTATGATTATGTGATTTTTATGATGATAATATCTTGTGACTAATATGCCCTCGAAGTTTCTACAACTTACCAAAAAAGGCAAAAGTGGTATTTTGAGTTTTGTAGGTACTCGACATGGTGAATATGATTCAAGAAGATATTATCATCTTATTTATTATCAAGAAGGTGTTACTATATTTAATTCTGACCATCGGGGTCATTTCTGGAGTTTTATCTCACTAGGGGCATTTTGGTCATTTTACCCCCAAAGACAGTTTCGGTATTTTTACTCAAGGAATCTCTTGAGTATCTTATTATATTCATTCTGGAGTTCATTTAGTATATTCTTGAAGATTATTTGGTTGTTTTTTATTTTATTCTCTCATTTGATGATTTTATCGACGGTAGCGGGATATGTGACGGTATTCGATGTCACGTTCTATTTTCTCTTAAAGACTCTTATATATATGTTATTGGAGGCTCTTAATCATCATCTTTCAGAGATTACAAGGTGTCCTTGGTGCAAGATTCATCACATTATGTCAAGGAGAAATGAGAATTTTGATATTATATGTTGACATAACCTTGTCAACTATTATTTGTTGATTTCTCCTCAAAAATCTGAGTTGGTATACATATACACAGCCTCCAAAACGTGATTATACAAGTGGAGATGATGTTTTTCTCATTTTATGAGTTGGAGACAAGAAGAAAAACCAAAAGCAAGCTAGTTGGCAAAAGTTGCCAACTTGAAATTTCAAATTTGAATGTAATGGAGACAAGATTGTTGGAGATGATTATGGAGGTGCTTTAGTTAAAAATTCTCAGCCATCTCATGGTCTAAAAGTTGGAGGAAATATGCCATCAATTCACTCTATAAATAGAAGGCAAGGTGAAGAAGAGAAGACACACACTTGAAAGCAAAATTGAAGATTGTTGTCTTGCTATTCTCTTCTCATATTTTCGTTCATACTTTGTGTAGCTAAGGTGTTCTAATTTTCTTTGTTGTCCAGCTACACTATACACACCTTCTTGGGTTGGATTTGTATGATTGATTAGCCAAATTTATAAGGCTACATCAATAGGTGGTAGAGGTGTTGTAACCAAGAGTTGCATAGAGGTGATTATCCAAGTCTTGAATAAAGTTGGTGTATAACCTAAGGATCAAGCTTTGCTCTTGTTGTAAGGTGTTCATGTGATAGTGAAATCCAAGGAAAGGTGTTCCTTGGGACTGGAGTAGGTCACATTGACCGAACCAGGATAAATTCTCGGTGTTCTTCTCTTGTTTCTTTATTCCTTTTTTCTGCCCTTTTTGACTGCAGTTTTCACACAACTTCTTACAATTTGAAAAAATAGCTAAACATTTTCAAAATTCGTGCTTTTTGGTGGAGTTATACTTCAGACTGTTAGCTTTCATTTGCAACAAGAATCACTTAATTTGAGAAAGGAAAATTTAGCCTTTCAGTCTTTGCAAGATAACTGCTCTAATCTGGCTGCAATCTGACCAGTTTTGAGAAAACTTAAATTCTGTATTTTTCAAGAATTGTTTAAGGTCATGGCCTTTTGGACACTTCATCTACACATCATAAGGAGTGTTTTGATATAAAAATCAACTTTTTTGGTTGAGTATTCAAAGAGAAACACGTTTTGCAAAATCGACAACATTCTGTCCAATTCTGTCCAGATTGACCATCTGAATCTTTTTATTTGTTTGAAGGGCCAACGATCTTATTTTTGTCTGATTTTTGGACAGAGTCTTGTCAACTCATTGAAGTTAAATTCTGGATAGTTTCATAATATTTGGAGTTGTGTAAAATTATTTTTCAATTTTTGAAAAATAGGTTCTGAATCTGAGGTGGTTTCAGATTCTGTTTTCAAAGGGGATTTTAACAAAGGGTTGTAGTGTAATTTCCGCTAACCACTATTCACCCCCTCTAGTGGTGTTTATTGCAGGTACACGGTCCAACAAGTTCTATTTAATTCATTTACCTAGATAATGATCATGTTAAACCCTCCATTGTGTATTCTGATACGTTAACCATTCACTTCCTTATCAAGGCTGAGGCCTCCAAATCATTCCTTGTATACTAACAAGGTAATTTCTGAGTCTGTTATTCTCCGCTTATTTAAGATCAAGATCAACTTAAGGGCATTGTCATCATACTAGGATTCTATAGCACAATCGTCATTGATATCATACTTAAATCTACTGTCCTCTACAATCTTCTAAAATCAGTTCTTAGGTGTACTACAATCTTTAACTTAATTTTCTATAATTACAACTTGTAAGCTTCTACGTATACCACTTGACATGTATCATTCAACTTTTTTTTCGATATCTATAATGTCGTATTCTTAAATTCATCATATATGATTCATCCCTTAGTTATATGACCGTCCAAACTATCCCTCAAGTCCTCCAATATGCTACCTATCACTCTCCTTTGTCATAGGATCAAATTGTTGAAATCAATTCTTAGTCATACGAACTAGTTCTATGATCATGTTCTTACCTTTTTTTTTCGAGATATCATCAGCAACTAGCATACGAAGTATGTGTGTAGACATTTTTTTTAAAAAATAATTTAGAGAAAGTAACTTACGTACCTATAATTTGAAGTATAGCTTTAACTGTTTAAAATAATATACCTTCTAATTTTTTTCGTAAACACAGAAATTCAAAGTATCATATAATTGTTTTCGAAACATAGTGCCTCAAATGATCATTTATAAGACAATGATATAACTAGTTCGCAAAAGTATTACGGTTAGAATTATTTCAAAAATAATTGAGACACGACAATCGTAAAATTTCTTCTTCTTTTTTTTTACAAAACGATTTGAACGTGGTGTCTTTTTCTTTCCAAGTAGAATATATATTTTGAAAGCTATGCTTTATTTCGCAAAATATAACAATTGAAAACTCAACAATTGTGAAGTTTCATAAAACAATTTGAATAAGGTACATCTCTTTTTCAAAAAAATATATATATATCTTGAAACTATTTCTGCTTCACAAAATAAATTCATCGCAAGCAGATACATAACTTCAAAAGCTTTTAATGGGTAAAATGCTCGCAATATCGATAGTTAATAAATTTTAGCAAAATAAATTTAGCTAAACAAAAATCGAGAGTTAATGTAGAGACTAAATAAACATATCGTTGTCCGGAAACATCTTTATTTTCAAATATATCAGTTTTGTCAAGAGTGGTCGAAATTTCAGTATGTTGATATACATATTCGAAAGGAAAATAGCGTTGTAAAGTAATATACTATATAAAAATTAATGAAGATAGTTGAAATTTTCAGAAGCAAAAATATTTGAAATACCTTTGAAATATATAATATATCTTGGTGTACGTGCTTATAAGAAAACGTTTAAATACTTGTAACAAAAAAATAATAGTTTAATACTTCGTATAATTTTCTAAGCCACCCCTCAAAGTTAATAAGAAATCCACCTACGTACTGTTTCTTATAGATCTTTATCTTAAATTGTCCAATCCTAGCATGGTACGCTAAATATTGATCGGCTTAGGGCATTCTAATTCACCATGCTTCCACGCGCCACACTGATCCACTGTACTTCTTTACTTGGTTATTTCAACCGCTAATTCTAATTTAACTAGATCTCACCTGAAAAACAAGTTGTTCATACTTACTCTGCTACAATTCAAGCCTACTCGGTACATCTGTACTTATGTGTTTCTATGGATCAACACTTAATCCAATTTGTAATAATTTGTCATTCTACTGTACTTATTTTAGTAGTGTTCACTTATCACTATCAATCAATATCTCTAATAGGACTAATATCTTTGGCTTAATTGACATTCCAAAATTCAACCTCTTAATCATGGCTATAAACCCCTTTGTAGGATATTCTTTGCTAAACTCTACTAATCATAATGCTAATGAATCCTTTTCTTAGTACTTCGTTTTACTATCAATCATTCCTTAGGAACTACAATCCCCACTTAGACCAAGTCACGTTCCGACACTACTGTCAAGGTAGAGGCGTGAGCCCGGTTCATTTACCAAAATGGTACCGGGTTAGCAGGGTCGAATCTAAGGAATTATACAATTGGTTATAATCAGCACTTAGATGCGACAACTAATTTCAAGTCGTATGGAGCGCCCTAGGTATACGTGGGCATATCCCTTATCCGATCATCACTTAGGTCTAATGTCATGACTTATTTCTAGAATCAATATTCGGTATTATCATTCCTTACGTCTAAAATCATTACCTATTTCTAAGTTCAATGCTTAGAATATAATTATAGCTTACGACTAAGATCTGTGCTTGTATTCAAATCATCACTTGATGTTCAGATCGCCATTTATAAGATCAGTTCTCATTTTCAAATCATACTTAGCATATAATCAATGTTTATGACTAAAATCAATACAAGTCAAGGATAAACTCTTAATGAAGATCGTCGCTTATGTTTAAGTCGTGACTTACGAGTAGGATTATCACTTAACCTCTAAGGTCTCATCTTATTTCCAATAACATGCTTAATGTATAATTAGTGCTTACGAAAAAAATTCAATACTTATGTCTAAGATCGTGAATTAGGGGCAAAATCGTAACTTAATCTCTAAGATCATGTCCTGAATCTATATTTCCGCCGTGGATCTAGAACCATGCTCTGAAAGATCGCACTGTCGAACACGTAGTACTTATTAAACTCATTCCGAAATTAGATCCAAGTGTTCGGCGGTGTCAGTTGTGTTGTGCCATCACTCCTCCGCATCTCCTTGTCGAAGAATTTCAGGTCCGAGTCCGATGGTGGTGGAGGCAGTGCATGCTAGTTCAGCAGCTGGTGCTACTGTGCTAAGGTGTTGGTCATAGTGACTATGACATCTTCAAGTGCTTGGGATGATCCCTTGATTCTGGTGGTTCTCACCATCATTTCCAGCTGGCTCACGTCGTGGAGACATTTCTATAATTCTAATTCATGAAAAAATCAGATTAGTCAATAGCGAGTTAAAAGGGTTAGACACGGGGTAAAACGATAATTAGACAGAGAAAGCTCACCATCGGCACACATCTCCCATAACCCGATCATAGCCTAAGTCTAAAATCATCTCTTAGGTCTACTTTGTTTATTAGGGGTAAAATCGTCCTTTTACAAAAGATCGTAACTTATGTCTAAATGATCTAATTAATCCTGCGTTTCTGAGACGGATCTGAAGCCTCGGCTCTGATACCACCTATAGCGCCCTGCTCCCGAGCTCTAACATCGGGAACAGTGCACCCGCCGTATCTCACTAAGGAGAATACAAAGCGTCGAATCAATCTCTTACTTGTCAAAAATGACGTAGAAATTTTTCGTGGAAACGTAAACCACAACATATATAACTCCAATAATCGTCATTACATTGCTAAATAAAAATTCTGGAAATAAAAGTAGTAAAGTAGTATGTGGAAAATCCTCAAAGTATAAATAAGAACAAAACAACTGCAGAGTCCCCCCATATCCTAGCTGCAACTCTCAACCAGCCCATTCCGCTATGTCCGTCCCGTCCTCAACGAAGATGTGCTCATAGCCCTCATCCGGCTCACCTGGGAATTAGAGGTGAGTGACAGAAAATCACCCAACAGATGCCCGCCTCAAACCAATACAAAACGTGCATACCGGAATGATATAGCCACATAGCACATAGATATGATATAACCACATAGCACATAAATATAAGATAAAACCACATAGCACATAAATATAAGATAAAATGCATAAGATAAAGTAAATGCGATAAGTAAAGCACTCCACATAAAAATGCGCAAGTACGTGATGCATGCTCAATTTACGTGTCACACGCAACGAGAATCATGCCATGCAATATGCCCCTAGACCTATATGCAATGCATGATCCCGGGATTGACTGGATGCCTGTAACCCATACACTACAATCCACCCTGACCGATGCCCGTGGCCAGTACACCACGATCCACCTTAACCGATGCCCATGGCCCGTACACCATGATCCACCATGACCGAGTACCCATGGCCCATACACCATGATCCACCATGACCGAGTACCCATGGCCCGTACACCATGATCCACTCCACTCGAGCGTCTGAGACCCGTACATCTCAACCCACTCCAAATGCAATGCACGTGCCATGAATGCAACAACAAAAATCGCCTGGGGCCCGTACGCCCATCGTCACCAACTCCGGCACTCAACAACAAAGTCGCCTGGGGCCCGTACGCCCATCCTCACCATCTCCGGCTCTCAATATTTGGTTTCATAAATTTTACGAATATTAGAAAGTTGTTATTTAGCATCCCCTTATTTTTTTCCTTAGCTTGTATTGATTTACTAGAATTTTCTACTAATTTCTCATATGTTTCCATTACTTACTTCTATCTATTATTATTAATTTTTCATTACTTAAATTTACCAAACTTCAGAAATTAAGTGAAAATAATTTAATTTTTAACCTTTTATATTTCTTGAATTTATTTGAATTCTTATTGATATTTAATTATATTTTCCTGGCCTGATCCGCCAGACCCGATACATTTTTTTGAGAGATTAATGGGCCGCCTTCGGTCTGACCCGCTGGCCAGTCGACCCGGCCCGTTGGCTGGCCTATTCTCTGTCTCGATTTAATTAATTAATTATTTATTTATTTATTTAATGGCTGCTCCACCAGTGACAACCCGCGCTGTGATTTGTTTTTCGATCCCAACCCCCATTTCTCCTATTTTCAGTCTATAGGAACCTATTATAAGGCCAAAACACAACTTTTTAAAGGATCCTAATGTAAAAGTTCCCCCTTTTTTCCCCAATTCTTTAAGGGTATTTTGTTTTGGATTCAATCATACCACCAATTTCACAAACATACATGCACATAGCAGACATAAAAAATGTATCTCATGCTTTCCAACATATATAAAATTTACAACTTAAACAAATAAAAACAACGAAACAAAATTTACAACTTAAACAATTAAACAACGAAACACATTAGTATACCATCAAAGCATGCATGAATCATATCCGTTTGAGGGGGAAGAGGCACCTATCTTTTTGTCGAATTAACTTCCTATTCGGAATCTCTTCTTCCCAACCCCGCTGACCTCTATGCTTGGTGTTAGGCAAATCCTTCCTTCTCCCTATAGGTCTCGGATGGTTATTTTGGATACAGAAAGTTGACAAGTACAACTTTAAATACCTTTTCATTTACCGTTATACTTTTTCGTTTATCATTTTATTACCGTTTTAATTCCAATTTATCTCCTACGTATAAATATACTCACGTATATGCCCGCGCCTATACACATGCATATACGCGCTTATACTTAAGCGCTTACCCTCAGCCCATGTTTTTTCCATCCGGCCATGCATATAAATGTTCACCAAAATCACTTTCTAACTCACATAACTTAATTACATAAAATAACCTTCATGATTAATAATTTACATTATACACATTGTATACATATATTATTAATACTTGTATTATAATAATATAAAAAAATACTCCTTTCACCCCCACAGTTTACCCTCAGCAACTAAAACGAATTTCTACGTAACTTCCAACATATATACCCACCATGCATAGCTATATAATCCACCCTTTTTTTTAAGCCAACAAAAATCTTACATCGGCTATGCACAAGCAAACTCCAACTTTTAAATTCCTTTCAGAGTCTCAGCCCTCCAATTCAGTTATTCACACCCATATAATTTGACATAGAGATTTTTCATATACTTACAGTATTCATTAGTTCAGACACATAGAATTCATCTGTATATATATATGTGTATATACTTACATACAAACAAGCAGCATACCCATATAATTTGACATAGAGATTTTTCATATACCTACAATATTCATTAGTTCAGACACATACAATTCATCTGTATATATATATATGTATATACTTACAAACAAGCAGTATAACCATACATATACACAAGCTATTTTCGGCCATACTCCAAGTCAACAACATTTCTAATCCAATTCATACATATATGAATTTACACATAGGTATATATACATATGTATCTATCTATATATATATATATATATATAACTTCATCCATCTATTTAAACAATTATACTAATGCATGATCCAATGTTATACAAAAATAACATCATAACGTTGAAAAATCATAGCAAATATAGCAAAGATACTTGTCTCGATCTCGATTATACTCAACCGTACGAAGAAACCGGATTGAAAACGGGCAAGAATTAATCTCTTTTTTTTTCTTCTTTGGAGCAGCGGCTGCACTTGGAGAATTTAGGCAGCCGCTGCCGTGACTACATTGCTGCTAGGACTATCTTGGGAGAATTAGGGTAGAATTAGGAGGGAAGCAGCCGCTGTGTAGTTTATTTAGGTTTTACTTCTCTCTCTTTTTTTTTTGCTTCGGCCAATAGGGAAAACAAAGGCAGCTTGCTGGGAATCTTGGGGAGGGCTGTCGGTGTGTGTAGGTTTCATGTGGGGGGATTATTTTGGTGGGATATGTGTGTATATATAGATGAGTGCAATTAGATTTCCTATTAGGTATAGGTAGTATATGTAAAGTATATCTTTTGGGTAGTTAATTCCTATGCATATTTCCTCTTTCAATCTTAATAGTATTGGGATAAATATCATCCTTCATTATATAACTACACTTTTCCTTTTAATTATTTTCCTTCTTATTTTTTTTCTATTTTCCTTTACAACACCCGGTTCATAACAGCGCGTTGCCATTGCTGGAACATCTAATTAAATAAATAAATAAATAATTAAATTAAGACAGAGAACAGGCCAGCAGGTCGGACCGAAGGCGGCCCATTAACCACTCAAAAAAATGTATAGAAAAATATAATTAGATACTAGTAAAATTCAAATAAATTCCAGAAAATATAAAGGGTTAAAATTAAATTATTTCTACTTAATTTCTAAAGTTTGGTAAATTCAAGAGATTAAAAATAAATAGCAATAAATAGAATTAAATAAGGCAGAAATAGGAAAAATTAGTAGAACATTTTAGAAAATTAATACAAGCTAAGGGAAAATTAAGGGTGACGATGAATAACAACTTTCTAATATTAGGAAAATTCACGAACCTAAATTTGAGTGCCGGAGGATGGTGAGGATGGGCCAGGGACCTCAGGCGATTGTGTTGGTTGCATTCATGGCACGTGCATTGCATGGTGGTGGGCTGTGACGTACGGGTCACGGGTGCTCAGGATGGTGTACGGTGACGGGGCCAAGTACACTCAGGATAGTGACTGTGGGTGGGTACGACCCACAGCCATTCAGTAGGTCCTGGGATCATGCATTGCATGGCGGAGATATCGACATTTTGTGTGACATGACTTTGTTGTGTGTGACATGCATAGTAGGACATGCATCACGACGTTGCGCATTCTTTATCTGGAGTGAATTACCTTTCCGCGTTATCTCATATGCTGGTGTGATATCATGTTCTATGTGCTATGTGTTATATCATTACTGCATGCACGTTTTGTATTAGTTTGAGGCGGGCATTTACTAGGTGATTTTCTGTCACTCACCCCTACTTCCCAGGTGAGCCGGATGAGGACTACGAACACATCTTCGTTGAGGATGAGACGGACATAGCAGAGTGGTCTGGTTGATAGATGCAGCTAGGTTTCGAGGGGACTCTGCAGCAGTTTATGTTTACTTATACTTTGGGGATTTTTTTCCACAGACTGCTTAGTACTTTTATTATCAGGGTTTTATTCAGTAATGTAAAGATGGTTATGGAGTTTAATTTAAGTTGCGATTTACGTTTCCGCGAGAAAAATTTCTACGTCATTTCTGACATGTAAGAGATCGATTCGACGCCTTGTATTTTCCTTAGCGAGATACGGCGGGTGCACTATTTCCGATGCTAGGGCTCGGGAGCGGGACGCTACAGGTGGTATCAGAGCCGTGGCTTCAGATCCGCCTTGAAAATGCAGGATTAATTAGATCACTTAGACATAAATTACGATCTTTTGTAAAAGGACGATTTTACCCCTAATAAACAAAGAAGACTTAAGAGATGATTTTAGACTTAGGCTATGATCGGGTTTTGGGAGGTGTGTGCCGATGGTGAGCTTTCCCTGTCTAATTACTGTTTTAACCTGGGCCAACCCTTTTAACTCGTTATTGACTAATCTGATTTCTTTTCATGAACTGGAATTACAGGAAATGCCTTTACGACGTGAACCAGCTGGGAATGGTGGTGAGAACCACCAGAATCAGGGGATCATCCCCAAGCACTTGAAGATGCGATAGTCACCATGACCAACGCCTTAGCACAGTAGCACCAGCTGCTGAATTAGCATGCATCGGCTCCACCACCATCGCACTCGGACCTTAGATTCTTCGACAAGGAGACGCGGAGGAGTGATGGCGCAGCACAACTGACACTGCCGATCACTTGGATCTAATTTCAAAATGAGTTTAAGTACTACATGTTCGACAGTGCGATCTTTTAGAGCATGGCTCTAGATCCACAGCGGAAGCATAGATTTAGGCTATGATCTTAGAAATTAAGTTACGATTTTGCCCCTAATTCACGATCTTAGACATAAGTGACGATTTTGATTAAAAGTGATTTTAGACATGAGTACCATTTTTTTTGTCGTAAGCAATTATTATATAAGCATGTTATTGTAAATAAAATATGACTTTAGAGATTATTTGATGATCCTACCCGTAAGTCACGATTTTAGACATAAGCGACAATTTTGATTAAGAGGTGGTCTTTGACTTAAGCATTGATTTTTAATCATAAACGATGATTATACACTAAGTATGATTAGAAATAAGAAGTGATCTTAGAAAGTAAGTGGTGATATGAACATTAGGTGATGATTAAACATAAGTACAAATTCTAGTCATAAACTGTGATTATACTTTAAGCATTGAACTTAGAAATAAGTGATGATTTTAGATATAAGGAATGATGATACCGAGCATCGATTCTAGAAATAAGTCATGACATTAGACCTAAGTGATGATGGGATAAGGAATCTACCCAAGTATACCTAGGGCACTCCATACGACTCTGAATTATTTACTCTACCTAAATGCTAATTATAATCCTTTGAATAATTCCTTAGATCTGATCCTTGCAAACCCGATACCATTACGATAAATGATGATGATGTTCACGCCTCTACCTCGGCAGTAGTGTCGGAACGCGACCAGGTCTAAGTGGAGATTGTAGGTACTAAGAAATTATTTATAGTATAAAAAAAAAGAAAACTAGGTAACGATTTATCAGCGTTATGATCAGTAGAGTTTAGCAAAGAATACCGTACAAAGATTTTTATAGTTATGATTAAGACGTTGAACTTTATAGTATTAACTAAGTTGAAGATATTAGTCCACTAGAAATATTGATTGATAGTGACAATCGAGCACTACTGAAATGAGTACAATGGAATGACAAATTGTTACAAATCCGAGTTAAGTGTTGATTCATAGGAACACGTAAGTATTGATGCATCGAGTAGGCTTGAACTAAAATACAGTAAGTATGAACAAGTAGTGGTTTAGAATTAGCGGTTGAAATAACCAAGTGAAGAATTACAGCGATCAGTGTGGCATGCGGAAGCATGGTGAATTAGAATACGCTAAGTCGATTAATATTTAGGGTGACATGCTAGCATTACCTAACTAAAGTTAAAGAATTATAAAATGGTACATAGGTGGATTTTTCACCAACATTAAGGGGTGACTTAGAAAAATTATACAGAGTATTGCACTATTATTTTTCAAGTAGTTAAACTTTTTTGTGTAAGCACGTACACCAAGAAATATTTTATACTCAAAAGGTATTTCAAAGACTTTTGCTACTAAACATTTTAACTAGTTCCAATTTTTTTTAGTATATTACTTTACAAGACTATACTTCTTTCTGAATTCGTATAGCCACCTAATGAAATTTCGACAACCACTGACAAAAACTGATATATTTTAAAATAATGATGTTTTCGAACGTCGATATATTTATATATCTTGTACATTTCTCAAACTTTTGTTTAGCTATATTTATTTTGCTAAAATAATTTTATTTGGTAACTATCGATGTTGCAAGCATTTTACCCATTATTATTATTATTATTTTTTTGAAGTAAAGTATCGACTTGCGATGAAATTATTTAATTTGGTGAAGCGGAAATAGCTTCAAAATATATGTACTTAATTTTGAAAAGAACGATACCTTATTCAAATTGTTTGATGAAACTTTGCATTTGTTGACTTTCCAATCGCTGTAGCTTCCAAAATATATAATTCGTTTGAGAGAAAAAGACATTGCGTTTAAATTGTTTTGTAAAAAGAAGTTTTACGTTGATTGTGTTCTCAATTGTTTTGAAGTGGTTTTCACCATAATACTTTTGCAAATGAGTTATATCATCATTTTAAAAGTGGTCATTGAGACACCGCTTTGTGAAAACAAATATATGAGACTTTGGATTTTGTGTTTACAAGATTAGAAGGCATATTATTTTAAACAGATAAATCTATAGTTACGTAAACTACTTTAAAATTGAAGAAAATTTTGTTCATACACATATTTCGTATACTAGGTTGTGATATCTCCGAAGAAGTAAGTGTATGATCATATGATTAGTTCGTAAGTATATAAGAATTGATTTTGAGGACTTGATTCGGTGTGAAAGAAGAGTAATGGTTGGCCTATTAGAGGACTTAAAGGACATTTGAGATTAAATTTCTACCTAGATAATTGATCATATATGAATAGTTTTAAGAATTCGTAATTGTATATTACAAGCGTATAAATTGAATAATATACATCAAGTGGTGCGAGTGGAGTTTGAAGACTTAACAACCTTAAAGTGAGGTTGATATGATGATACTCGTGGATTGAGTAGAACTACAATAACTTATTGATTACGTAATACATAAGTTTCGAGGATGAAACTTTTTGTAAGAGGGAAGAAATTTATGGCCGAGTACTTTTGGAAAAAAAGTAATACAAATATTAATTGTTATTTAAAATTTAAATAGGAGGATAAGTATGTGATTAGATATAGGTTAGGAATCTTAATCTAACCAACTAGGAATATACCTTTTATATATATCCTCTATTTTCCTATTTAAATAACATAAACTATTAACCCTACCCCCATTATCATATTTCAGCCGTTTCCCATCATAAAAAAAAGACAGAACTGTGCAGCTTTGGCCCCTTTTCTGCCACCTTCAGCGTCCCCAGCCGACCTCCTTTTCTTTGCAACAATCAAACAAAGGAAAATAAAGGAATTCTACAGCGTAATTGTTTTTCCCCAACCTTCGGCTAGCAGCAAGCAAATTGGAAAAAGAAAGATATTCATCCTTTTCTTCTCCCACTATCAAGCCGAGGCACTTAGGGAAGGAAGGAAGAGATTTTTGTCCAAACACCAACTCCAATTCCAATTGTACGATATAGTATGGTAATCGAAGTAAGTAATCTCCCTATACTTGCTATGTTTTGCGAAAATTTTATACGTTATGTTCGTAATAAAATTGGATCATGCATGAGTATTTTCAAATGCATAGTTGTATAGAATTATGTATAAAAGTATATGTGGTGCAATTTGTATATGTTTATATACGAGATTTGTGTGTGAATTAAACATGTATACCCAGGACTGGGGTGACCGAGTGTGTGCAAGATGTAATTATGTGTAATTGTTGTGGTATGTATGTATAATTATTTTTGGTCCGGCCCAAATATTTGCGGCGGCCATGTTAAAAAAAACAAAAAAAAAACATGTTGATTGAAAATTTCATATGATAAATGTAGCAATTGTAGAATTCATTCCACCCCACATTCTACGGGCATTGTTGTGATACTTGTTAGACGAACCTCTTGAAAAGATGACAAACAAACAAACAAAACGCCGAGACGTGATGTAAATCACTGTCCTTAAAAGCAATTTCGCCTCACCAGTGAGCAAGGTGAACTACAAGCGAATGCTTCCCAGGATTTAACGGCTTCTCTTGTTCCTTTGCTCTAGGAGAAAGAGAATGAACTTGCAAAATTGAAGTGTCAAAAGTAGAGAAAGAAGAAGAAGACTGCTGAAACTTTTTGCACTTTTTGGAAAAACTTCAAAGAAGAATTCTTAATCTCTCAACATACTTAAGCCTAATATATATATACTTTAGGATAGAAGAGGACAACAATTTAAACTTGTTTCAGCAGTTTTCTAACCTCTTCAAACAGTTGAACAACGTTCATAATCGAAAGGACATGAATCTTGGATCAAAAAGCTGCAACTCTTGAAGAGATTTCTGCCCGTTGGACACATCGATCGATCGCTTCGATCGATCGATGTCACTTCGATCGATCGATGTGATCGATCGAAGTCTGACAGAGAACATCGATCGATCACTTCGATCGATCGATGTACTTCGATCGATCCAAGTGATCGACTGAAGTCCTCAGATTCACATCATTCTCTAACGTTGATCGATCTATGTACTACAAAAATCGATCGAAGTAAGAGATCAATGTCCAACAGAGACTATTCCAGCTTTATACACCCCAAATCGATCTCCCGAATGACCTCATATATGTTCTATATAAGTTTGGAGCACATGAAAGGTACTTTAACGTACTTTTTCCAACAATCCCCCACATGACCCAAACTTATATAAAAACATTTTCAGAACGTTAAACAACTACTTTCTCTACCTTTAAACAAAGACAATGACACATTGTGGACAATGACTTTTGTCTTGAATTGCCACTTAGTGCAAGAAGAAGCATATAAACGGAAATAAGATGACAAATGTCTTGAATCTTATCTCGCTACTGTTTATATAAACTTACAACTGACATGCCATTGACTAGCTTCAGGCAAGTTCGCGGTTTGGTGCGAAATCGGCCATGCACCCAGTCCCAGGTTTTCATAAGAGCTCTAGTGAGTTGTTCCAAACTCTCATAGGAAGCGGCACCACCTCCACTCTTATATAGGTGATGTTCATCAAGTGTGTACTGCGCACACCACCATACAACATGGCTATGAACTTCATTAAGAGATTCTAAAAATCTCACCCTCCTCAATTTGCAGTAAGTACTATCTTCAACAACACCATAGGAAGGGACAAAACGATAGCACTTGTAGAACTTTTGTATGACTTGTTTTTACCACATTGAACCTCGTTCGTAGGATCTCTACTAATAAAAGGTTGGGTTGCCGTCATACAAAGTTCACAACATCGGAACCAGCCCCATTCCCCTCGATGCTTGTTGGACTAACTTCTTATTTAGTCCTTTAGTTAAGGGGTCTGCTAGATTTAACTCGGTTCTTACATACTCCAAGTTAATCACCCCAGAACTAATTAGATCTCGCACAATATTGTGTCTCAATCTGATATGCCGGCTCTTCCCATTATAGATCTTGTTCTTTGCTCGAGCGATCGCCACCTGAGAATCACAACGTATAGAAACAGAAGGCATTGGGTTATGCCACAAAGGAATATCAAGCAATAAATTCCTTAACCATTCAGCTTCAGTTGCAGCAAGTTCTAAAGCTATAAATTCTGATTCCATAGTCGATTTTGCTATACAAGTCTGTTTAGAAGATTTCCAAGAAATGGCTCCACCACCTAAAGTGAACACATAGCCATTTGTCGAATTAATCTCATCATTATCCGACACCCAATTAGCATCACAAAAACCTTCTAAAACTGCCGGAAAACCGTTAAACACAAGACAAAGATCCATTGTACCTTTGATATATCTCATTAACCTCTCTAAAGCCATCCAATGTTCACTACTTGGATTATGAGTATATCTTGCTAGCCTATTCACTGCATAAGCTATATCAGGTCTTGTGCAATTCATTAAATACATAACACTACCAATGATTCTAGCATAATCAACTTGTGAAACACTATCATTCCTATTCTTCTTTAAGTGAACTGCTGGATCATATGGTGTACTTACGGGCTTAACATCAAAGAAATTAAACCGTTTCAACATTTTCTCAATATAATGAGATTGAGATAAAGCAAAACCCCCACAATTTTCGACTAACTTCAAGCCAAGTATTAAATCAGCCTTACCCATGTCTTTCATATCAAAGACGGAAGATAAGAATGATTTAGTACTATTAACAACATCCATGTTAGTCCCAAAGATTAACATGTCATCAACATATAAACATACAACGACACAACCAGAATTTTCAACTTTGCTATAAATACAACGATCACTTTCATTCACAACATAACCATTGGAAACCATAGCATTATCAAATTTTTCGTGCCATTGTTTTGGTGCTTGTTTAAGGCCATACAAGGACTTTTTAAGCCTACACACCTTATGTTCTTGACCTTGAACAATCATACCTTCCGGTTGATGCATATAAATCTCTTCATCTAAATCACCATTTAAAAAGGCCGTTTTAACATCCATTTGGTGTATCACTAACTTGTTGATGGAAGCTAAAGCCACTAACACTCTAATAGATGTTATTCTCGCTACCGGTGAATATGTATCGAAATAGTCTATACCCTCTTGTTGGGTAAATCCCTTGGCAACTAATCTTGCTTTGAACTTGTCTATAGATCCATCAGCCTTTAGTTTCTTTCTAAACACCCATTTACAACTAATAGGCTTACAACCTCTTGGCAACTCTACTAGTTCCCAAGTGTTGTTACTAAGAATTGATTCAAGTTCACTATTAATAGTCTCTTTCCAAAACTTAACGTCTATGGAACTCATAGCCTCTCTATACGTCTTAGGATCTTCTTCTAAAATAAAGGCGGTAATAAAATCATCTCCAAATGACTTTTCAACCTTTCGCCTTTTGCTTCTTCTAAGAATAGAAGGAGCTTCATCACTAGTTCTATTACTAGACTCACCAAGATCAAGATTAACACGAGTTTCCTTATCTTTCTTCATCGGAAACTCATGTTCAAAAAATTCTGCGTCCTTTGATTCCATGATCACACCATTATCTAAAGTCATAAACCTATATGCAGCACTATTCAAAGCATATCCCACAAACACACAATCTCTAGTTTTAGACCCAATTTTATTCCTTTTGAACTCAGGAATTCCAACTTTGGCTAAGCACCCCCACACTTTCAAATAATTCAAGTTGGGTGTATAACCTTTCCAAAGTTCATACGGAGTCAAACTAGTTTTCTTATGTGGTATTCTATTTAAAATATGACATGCTGAAAGAATAGCTTCACCCCACATATTGCTAGACAATCCGGAACTTACGAGCATTTTATTCATCATATCCTTAAGTGTCCTATTTTTCCTTTCGGCAACACCATTGGATTGAGGAGTATATGGAGCTGTAAACTCATGTATAATACCATTATCTTCACAAAAATTTTGTAAAGATAAAGTATTATACTCACCACCTCTATCAGACCTTATCTTTTTGATCTTTTTGTCTAGTTGGTTTTCAACTTCATTTTTGTACTTAACAAACATACCTTCCGCTTCGTCCTTGTTGCTAAGTAAATAAACCTTGGTAAACCTGGAAAAATCATCTATGAAAGTAATATAGTACCGCTTACCACCTTTACTCATCATATTCTTAAAATCTCCTAGATCACTATGAATCAATTCTAGTTTCTCGGTTGCTCTATTTACCGTCTTGAAGGGTTTCTTATGATGTTTCCCTTCGACACAAAAATGGCACTTTGTTAGACTACTTTCATTGTTTAATACAATTAGATTGGTGTTCTTTAACCTTCTAATTGCGTCGGCATTAACGTGACCTAGTCTAGCATGCCATAAATCAAAAGAATCAACAATATACACAGAACTAGATGCATTCTTATTACTTAAACATACAGCATCAAGAACAAATAAACCACCCGAACAAAAGCCTTTCCCAACAAACTCCCCACTCTTAGATAATACAAGTTTATCAGAATCAAAAACAAGTTTAATATTAGCCTTGTTCAGAAGTGCTCCAGAAATCAAGTTCCTCCGAATAGTTGGAACATGTAACACATTGCTCAACTCCAGCTTTTTACCAGAAGTCAACTTGAGGAGCACTTTCCCCTTCCCGATAACTCGGGTCGCTCGTGCATCCCCTAGAAAGACTTGGTCTCCACTGTCTATCTCTTGATAGTCAAGAAATAGATCTCTGCTGATCGCAATGTGTCTAGTGGCTCCAGTGTCCACCACCCATTCTGTTGCACCTCCGACAAGGTTTACCTCATCGACGACAACTGCAGCGATTGTCTCATCCTTGGTGTCTGAGCGTCCTTCAGCAAGGTTGGCTTGTCCACTTGATTGTCCTTTTCGCTTATTGCAAAAGAATGCCTTGTGACCCTGCTTCCCGCACACCCAACAGGCTCCCTTTGACTGCGACTTGAACCGCCCCTGCACTTGAGCTTTACCTTTGGCCTTGTTTGAGTTAAATCTCGGCTTCTTGGCCACATGCTCAATGACGTTGGCCTTGACACCACCTTCATCTCCGCTTACATCTTCAATCCTATTGTTTTCCTCTATACGAATGTGTTTGATTACACTATCCATAGAGAGTTTGGCATCGTCATGCTTGCCCCTTTTCTTATACTTGTTCCAAGAGGAAAGGAGTTTCTCGATCAAAGCAGCAGCTTGGAAGGTTTCATCAATCTTGATACCTTCTTGTTCAATATTATCCACCAGTTGCTGAAACTGATGAATCTGATCATTGATAGATATGTGGTCAACTATCTGAAACTTGAGAAATTCACTGACCACATATTTCCTTTTCCCTGCATCTTCAGAACCATATTTGTTCTGAAGAGCTTTCCAAATTTCTTTCGCTGACTGAAATTTGACATAAATGTCAAACAGCGAATTAGAAAGTAAGTGTAGAATATGTCCTCTACACGTAACATTATCTGCATCAAACTTGAGTGCTTCTCCATTTTCAGTAGGTCTCTCCTTTGTCAGAACGTAGGAGACAGATAACATCTCAAGGAAGAAAAGAACCTTTGCAGACCATCTTTTGAAGAACTTTCCGTCGAAAGGCTCCAGCTTCGACATATCAGGAACAACAGATTGTTTGGATGCCATCGCAGTAAATTGCTTTTAAGAATGTTAGACGAACCTCTTGAAAAGATGACAAACAAACAAACAAAACGCCGAGACGTGATGTAAATCACTGTCCTTAAAAGCAATTTCGCCTCACCAGTGAGCAAGGTGAACTACAAGCGAATGCTTCCCAGGATTTAACGGCTTCTCTTGTTCCTTTGCTCTAGGAGAAAGAGAATGAACTTGCAAAATTGAAGTGTCAAAAGTAGAGAAAGAAGAAGAAGACTGCTGAAACTTTTTGCACTTTTTGGAAAAACTTCAAAGAAGAATTCTTAATCTCTCAACATACTTAAGCCTAATATATATATACTTTAGGATAGAAGAGGACAACAATTTAAACTTGTTTCAGCAGTTTTTTAACCTCTTCAAACAGTTGAACAACGTTCATAATCGAAAGGACATGAATCTTGGATCAAAAAGCTGCAACTCTTGAAGAGATTTCTGCCCGTTGGACACATCAATCGATCGCTTCGATCGATCGATGTCACTTCGATCGATCGATGTGATCGATCGAAGTCTGACAGAGAACATCGATCGATCACTTCGATCGATCGATGTACTTCGATCGATCCAAGTGATCGACTGAAGTCCTCAGATTCACATCATTCTCTAACGTTGATCGATCTATGTACTTAGATCGATCGAAGTAAGAGATCAATGTCCAACAGAGACTATTCCAGCTTTATACACCCCAAATCGATCTCCCGAATGACCTCATATATGTTCTATATAAGTTTGGAGCACATGAAAGGTACTTTAACGTACTTTTTCCAACAATACTTAACAATGTGAGACTCCTCAATTTGTTGGAAGTCACTCCTCAATTTGTTGCAACTTTCGGTAATAGAACAGCAGGCTGTCATTTTTACATATATATATATATATTTGACTTCTTTTACAAAGCTAATATATTAATAAATATATGGTATATATGTTTATATATGTGTATATCCATTATATAATATACTACAGAATAGCTCTGGCGATGATCAGCGCTCATAGCGATTAGGTCGGCCGGAAGCAGGAGCTTCAGCCGACATTGCGTTTTTCTCCAACCCCAGCCATTATTCAAAAGATTTTACACTTTTTAATTCTCCTTTCACATAAAGAACCAACCTTTTCTGTTGGCAATGGTGGAAACGGCTGCTACAAACCCTACGGGGTTGCCGACCAAAAAAGCGTATTCTTCGTTATTCCACACGTCGACCTCCACCATTATCCTTCCGAAGATCATACAAAAATATAAAGGGAGTCCAGTGATATCATTTACAGATGAGGAAATCGCTTCCTTAGCGGAACCATACAAATTATCATTGGTTGAAACTTTTTGGTATGGCAAGCCCCCAATCGCCACAATACGATCGACAATGGACCGAATCGGTTTTCTTGGATCAGTACAGGTGGGTCTCCTGGATTCTAAGCATGTGATACTACATTTTCAACAGGAACAAGATTACTTGGGGTGTTTTGCACGTCGCAGTTGGATGATAGCAGGGAAGTATATGAGAGTCACTAAATGGACTCCCACATATGATCCCACAGTAGATGTTCCGATCATACCAGTTTGGGTGTCCTTCCCAGGCCTACCCTTACATTATCATTAGAAATCTGCATTAATGCAAATTGGCAAGATGTTCGGCGATCTAATGAAGTTAGACACGGCGACAACGGAATCACTTAGACCATCAGTTGCTCGTTGGCGTGTTGAAATTGATGTTTCAAAAGAACTTCCTAACAGAATATTTATTCAAGCGTTAATCAAGGTGGTTCAGCAACAGGTTGTATATGAAGATTTACCCTCATACTATTCGAAATTCTTTAGACAAGGTCACAACGCTGCTGATTGCAAACAGAATCATGAAGGAAATATCATAGAATTTCCTCAAACTAAAGAAGCTCAGCCACAGTCTAAAGATCATATACATAAAACAAAAGATTCGGCTAAAGAACAACGGTGGACACCTAAAAAACCTATGATCTCGATTCCCCCGTTGAACAAGGAGACAATAGCACTGTCAGCTTCACCAGATTTAACCGCTCCACATATGGTCTCATATGTTCAGGATCTTGAAAGATTACAGGGAGTTGATGATAGTTTCATTGCAGATATCTCCCATCCACCCCACTCATTTTCAATATCTGAGAGTGAAGTCACACCGGAATTATATGAACAACAACACCCTACGAACGTCGATACTACAGCCAAAGAAATTGTATCAGAAATCCTCACTGACATAATGTGTTACGACCCGAGATCCCGGGCTAGTGGAAATGATGAAAATAGAACGCAAATGCGATATTGATGAAATTTCAGTGGAATTTTAAATTTCTATTTAGAATTAATAAAGACATCGACATTAAATATCGGGGTTAGAAACACACATAAAATAACCTTAAGGTAAGTTAACGGATATAACGAGACTTGTTGGAACTAGACAATGACTGTATCGGACATACAATGTATTTAAATAAATTAGTCGGTAGCAACATAAGTCGATAGAGATAAATCAAACCGAATAAAAAAAATACCCAATACGATAACTATAATACACACTAGTATCATATTTTCTTTCACTTCATCCTACATGGCAACAAAAGACAAAACCCTCCCCATATTTCCCTACATGGCCGCCCACCCCTTATCCAAGTGTGGGGAATCTCTACTTTCTTCACATGGCAAACAACCACCACTTACTTTACACACTTTTACACCCACTACTCACTTTCATCTATTCTATTTCACATGCCACAAAACAATAATTAATCTCCTTCTTCCTCACCATTCACGTCAACTACACCACAAAAAGGAAGACAACTCTTTTTTTTATTTTAACTATTACCCACCTCCTTTTTCTTTATAAAATTATAATACACCACTATCTATTCACTTTCTTACACCAAACAATTAACATTTTTCCTTTTTCCTCTCCAATTTTCGGTTGAGGGTAAACAAGAGGACAACCCTCTTTCTTTTCTTCACTTCACCCATTTTACATTTCTTACACTACACAAAACACTCCCTCCTCTCTCCTCCAAGCAAACAAAGTCTCCAACTCCATTTCCTTCTTGGCCGAAAGTTTCTCCTTCAACAAGGAGAAGATTTTCTTCTCCTTTCTTCACACCAACCTCACTCAAATCAAGTACCATAAACACTCCATCAACTAAGAAAGATTCAAGAAGGTTGTAGCATGTAGAATCAAAAGCAAGTAAGGTAAGAATTTTATGAAGTTGAGTTTGATTCTTCCATATAATTAGTTTCATAAGTTTTACACTAACTCTCCTTTTTGGGTATCATAACCGTATACACTAAGGAGAAGGAGGAGAAATGTGTTCTTCAAATCCAAGTGAAGGAATCATCATCTAAGAGTAAGAAAGTAAATCAAGGCAAGTTTTCTTCCTAGATCCTACATGATTTTACAAATATTAAGTATTTATGTTTATATCAAAATTGGATCATCATGTAGTATGTTCAAGACTCCCTTTTCAAGAAAGTATAGATCTATATTTGAGTGTGAAGTATATACATATATACACTATATACACACGCACACTAAATACATATATATACACTATATATAAGCACGCATACATATATACATATTATAAGTATGTATGTTGATATATATATATATATATGTATAAGTGTATAGATCTACATATAAGTATGTATAGATGTATAAATGTATATTTATATACACATTTGGTTTTGAGTATCAATGTATATATATATATACACATTCGGTTTTTGATGTATAATATATATACACATACGGTTTATATATATATACGTATAGTTGTATAGATATATGTATGTACATATACGGATCTATATGTATATATGCATATGTTCAATATGTATGCTCAAGACTTAAAAATGAATAAGTTTATGTGTGTGTGTTTATATATATATCTCACTGTTTTATGGGTATATATATATATACACAAATATATATATGTTAGTTATGTATATGTGTAAACAACATATACAATCCGGCCTTAGAGCCATTTCAAGGTTAAAATATGAATTTATATGTTTTATGTGTATATATGTGTAATATATATTTTAAAGAGAGGAAATGAATAAGTATTGGTGTACTACATACTATATAGTAAAAAGATTTTATAAGTGTATATATAGTATATATACATATTCGGCCTTTAGGGTCTTGATGACAAAATGATTTCATTATATTTTTGTACAAGTACATATATATATGTATATATGATGAATATGTTAAGTTATGAAAGTAGGCTAAGTATGTAATTTATGTATTATGTTACGAAAAGTAGGAAACATAAATAGTTCATATTTATGTGTGCATAAGTATAAGATTATTAACTTTTATAGTGTATGTATATGATATGTTACATGTTATGTATACTAACATAATAGGTTATGATAAGATGTAAGTTATGAAATCTAAGATGAAATGTTAAGGTAATTGGAAATTTCATGATGTAAGCATTTTTAATTATGAATTATGCTATGTATGTATGAAATAGATGCTACCAAATTATTGTGTGATGATAATAGAAAAAGGGGGCTGTTTTAGTATGATGGCCGAATGGTACTTATTTGTAGGTGAAAATGATATTTTGTTTAAGTTGTGATATGTAGAAGGAAATTAAGTGAGTGATGTTACTAGTGGTAGTATGACAAGATACCCGTATTTGACCGAGTCTCACGTTGCATGAAAACAAGATTTGCAAAGTTATGTTGTCACATCTCATGTTTTTAAAAGTTCATATGCATAGGAATAATAAACACGAGACGAATGATTCCGATGAGACACGATATGTTATGTTATGTCATGATCAATGATTATGTTATGTTATGTTGAAGCGCTGTCCTGACATCGAGACCGGAGTGGTAGGTGTCAGGGGCCCATGTTTACGTTACGGCTGAGTGTAACACCAGGTCTGGGACATGGGATCTCAGTCATAATGCGTCACCGTTAGCACATGTGCATATGATTCATGATGTTATGTCGCACATGTACTATATGGGGAATCATTCGGTAGGTCGTGCGTTATTATTCTTATGAAAAGTGCTATAGCCAATGATGTAAATGTTATGTCTTCATGTTATGAAAAAGTCATGTTATGCAAGTTATGAATATGTGATGTTATGCAAGTTATGAAAATCATGTCATGATTATAAAAAGTCATGTTTACGAAAAGTCAATTTATGAAAAGTCATGTTTTATGCATCACGTCATGATCATGTCACCTTAGGGTTATGTTTAAGAATTCTTTAAGTATATGATAGCACTACAGTGGACAATGTAGTGTTAAGCATGAGAATGTAGTACATGTAAGATATGCAAAGATGGTATAAGTTATCGATTAGAAGTTAAGTATGGATATAGTATGATGTTTTGGATTAAGCAGAATGAGATGCTGTTATGCTATGTATGCTTTGAAATCTTCCTAATTTATCTACTTTCAGTTTACAGCAGTTTACAGATATGATATGATACTTGTTAGAAAGGAGACGTGCTTATTATATTCAAAATTTATGGCTATTATGATTTGTCACATCGTCTCCCCATGTATGATCCACATGTCGTATCTGGTAAGACTACTTGCTGAGCGATTAAAAGTCGGTGGCTATCGCTCATACTTGCCTCATTTATAATTTTCCAGATAACCGGTATCAATGTACAAGCTCGTTGAAGACATGCTAGATAGACCATTGATAACGAAGAGCATACTGAGAGATTATTTCGAAGGCATTAAGTTTCGGATTACGTTGTATGATATATGATTTCAGTATTCTGTTTATGATGATTGTACAGTTTATGATGTAGTACAGTGCATGTTGATGAAGATTTGTTTATGTTATGTTGCTTCCGCTTATCGATTCATTATTCATGTCGATATGTACATGTATAGTATCGACGCTTTGTACTCTATGTAGTAGAGTACGGCGGGTGCACTGAGCCGAAACCCTGGTTTCGGGTGGGGTGCTACATAATGCATGCAGTTGTTCCTACTGATCAAAGCCCGCTTGGGGATGCTCAGCCAGCAACTCCCATAGAAAATCAAGCAGACGTGCCTTTTCAAGTTCCACCTCGTCTTCTTCGTCGTCACTGTCGTAATTTAGAGCCATCTTCACCACCACTAACAAGATCAAGGTCTACTCTCTCTAACTCCTTTGATTGTTTATCAACTCAATGAAGATAATGATCTGGAATGTCCGCGGTATTCACACTTCTTTACCGCGTCTATTATCACTACTACGTAGCTATCACCTGAATCTTTTAGTAATCATTGAGCCTAAACTGCGACCATCTTCATTGGTACATTACAGACTGCAATTTGGTTTCACCCACGCACTATCAGTTTGTCATGATAACATTTGGATATTCTGGAGTCCAGCATTTGTAAGTTTAGAAGTGGAACGAGTGGGAGTTCAAAATCATTCGATACAATTTCAGTGGATACCCACTGGAGCTCGTTTTTACAGTACTTTCATTTATGGCTTACACACTGTTGCTGCACGTTGTCCGCTTTGGGAAGATATTAAGGAGATACATTCTGTGATTGATTTGCCTTGGCTACTAGGGGGGATTTCAATACCTTCTTAACATTAGACGAGCACAAAGGTCGGTCATCTCCTCCTCTTAGAACATTACAAGACTTTAATAATTGTGTTTTAACATGTTTGCTATAATCAATTACTTATCAAGGTACGCCAATTACTTAGAGTGATGGAAGAGGACTCAGACGTGTCTGGAGAAGACTGGATAGATATCTTTGTACGCCTAATTTTTTTGATCTCTTTGCCACCGTCTCTTATCAACATCTTAGTCGCACAACATCGGACCATTGTTCTATCTATCTATAATGTATAGCGGACGTATCAAGTCGGACTTCTTCGTTTTGGTATCTGGATGTGTGGACTACTCATTCTGACTTTAAACAGTTTGTTACGCACCATTGGAGCTCCTTAAGCACAACAGGTGGTATGAAGGGGTTCTATAGCAAACTTCGGCAACTCAAGCAACAATTAAGGCAATGGAATAAGGATGTTTTTGGCAACATATTTGATGCTCTTGAACATGCTGAAAAAGAGACCCTTCGCTATGAGAAAGAATATGATCATCAACCTACTGAAACATCCCGTGAATTATATCATCTTAGCATGGCATCATTAGTGAGACAGAAGGATCGAGCTACATTGTTCTGGAAGTAAAAAAGCTAACGTAAAATGGAAGACGAACGGTGACGCCAACACACGGTATTACCACCAAATTGTAAAAGAGAAACGGCGTCGTCAGACAATTAGCAGAATACTAGATTCCAGTGGTGTGGAATATCAAAATATCACAGACATTGAGAATCAAGCCGTCAGCTACTATCAAAATTTATTTACGGCAGAACAGTTATCTGATCCATCATCTTTGCTACAGTATATTCCCACTATACTAATACAGGCGGATAATGACATGTTGATGACTATTCCAGATCTTCAGGAGGTTCAGAAAGCAGTATGGGATCTAAGTCCAACCAGTGCAGTGGGAACTGATGGATTCCCTGGCTCATTCTATCGAACATTTTGGAATATCATTAAGTCTGATGTGCATAAAGCGGTACAAGAATTCTTTATTGGAGTGCAGCCACCTCACCAGCTTGCCACATCACTTATCACACTCATTCCAGGTCGGCCCAATAACACAATCAAGATTGGGACATGGATGCCAGCTGAGACGTTGGCTCAGCTCCATAGTCTGCTAAGGGAGTTCACGAAAATTTTTGCATGGACGGCAAAGGATATGCCCAGGATCCCGACTTCCTTAGCACAACATCGGCTTAATGTGGATTCTCAGGTCAGACTTATTAAGCAGAAGAAAAGGAACTTTTCCCCGGAAAGGAATAAAGGGATAGCCGAAGATGTCAAAAAGCTCCTTTCCGCAAAGTTCATTGAAGAGGTCTTGTATCCGACATGGTTAGCCGACCCCGTTGTGGTCCCTAAACCCGACAAGACCTGGAGAATGTGTGTTGATTACACTGATTTGAACAAGGCGTGCCCAAAAGATTGTTACCCCTTGCCAAAAATTGATAGGCTGGTGGACTCCACTTTGGGGTATGAGGTCTTCGATTTTCTTTATGCTTTCAAAGGCTACCATCAGATCATGATGGCAAAGAAGGATCAAGAAAAGACTTCCTTTATAACAGAGTCGGACACCTATTGTTATGTCAGCATGCCCTTTGGTCTCAAAAATGCAGGGGCTACTTACCAACACTTGGTCAACTCGCTATTCCGAGATCAGATTGGCCGAGTTATGGAACTCTACATTGACGATATGCTGATCAAGAGCAGGTCTCTTGATAAGTATATCTCAAATCTTTGAGAAGTGTTTGTGATCCTAAGAGATTCCTGTATGAAGCTGAACCCAAAAAAATGTACATTTGGAGTGCGTATGGGAAAGTTTCTCGGATACATGGTTTCCAAGGAAGGAGTACAGGCCAACCCGGCCAAGATTGAAGCCTTACAAAGTATGCACCCACCTCGGAACATCAAAAGAGGTTCAGAGGTTGATAGGCCGAATTGCTGCCTTGAGCAGATTTCTTTCTAAGTCAGCTGAGAGATCACTACCTTTCTTCCAAATCTTGAAGAAACGAATTGCTTTTCTCTGGGATGACCAGTGCCAGAAGGCCTTCGACGATTTAAAAGCACACTTAGCCGAGGTGCCTATGCTGACATCTCCTCTGCCTGGGGAGACTTTGTACATATATTTGTCAACCTGCCATGAGGCAGTAAGAGCAGTTCTGCTCAGGGAGCAGGACGCTGTTCTATTTATTTTGCTAGCAAAGTTTTGCATGGAGCCGAAGTGCGTTATCCTAATGCTGAAAAAATCATCTTAGCCCTGATAGTAGCGGCAAGGAAATTCCGACCCTATCTTCAGGCTCATCCCATAATTGCTGTGACAGATCAGCCCTTGAAGCAAATTTTATCCCGGCCAGACACTTCTGGCCGAGCTGCTAAGTGGGCTATGGAGCTTGCTGAGTATGGCATCAATTATAAGTCACGCACTTCTGTTAAGGCTCAAGCTTTAGCCGACTTCTTAGCCGAAGGGATATTTGTTGAAGAAGATCTTCCTCCAGCGCAAAGATGGATCTTATACGTAGATGGATCTTCTTCAAAAGAGGGAAGCGGAGCAGGGCTCCTGATAATTAATCCAAATGAGGAAGATATTGAGTACGCCTTGCGTTTTGACTTTGAGACCACCACTACAAGAAATCATCCATTTAACGACTGCATTTAGTGACCGCTTTATACGCGGTCGCTAATTTGTGACCGCTTAGAAAGACAGTCGCAATTTTTGCAACTTAGTAACCGTTTCTGCGACTGTTCAAAAAACAGTCACAAATTTGCATCCGTCTTAAAAAAAGGTCGTAAATTTGTGACCGTTTTAAAAAACGGTCACAACTTACTGACTGCTTTTGCGTTTGTCTCAAAAACAATCACAAATTTGCATCCGTCTAAAAAACGGTCGTAAATTTGCGACTGTTTTAAAAAACGGTCGCAACTTACTGACTGTTTTTGCGTCTATCTCAAAAACAGTCACAAATTTGCATTCGTCTAAAAAACGGTCGTAAATGTGCTACCGTTTTAAAAAACGGTCGCAACTTACTGACTTTTTTTTGCATCTGTCTCAAAAACAGTCACAAATTTGCATCCGTCTAAAAAACAGTTGTAAATTTGCGACTGTATTAAAAAACGGATGCAACTTAGTGACTGTTTTTGCGTCTGTCTCAAAGATGATCACAACTTTGCGACCGTCTCAAAAACGGTCTCAAATATGCGACCGCTATCAAAAACGGTCATAACATAGCGCCGTTTTTATGACTGTCATGAAACCGGTTGCAAATTTGCGACCATCTTAAAAACGGTCGGAAAATGTGCAACTGTTATTAGAAACAGTCGCAATTTAGTAACCGGTTTTGCTCTGTCTAAAAAACGGTTACAAATTTGCAAATGTTATCAAAAAATCAGCGACCGTTTTTGCGTCCATCTCAAAAACGATTGCAACTTTGTAACTGTTTCAACAACGGTTGTAAATTTGCAACTGTTATCAAGAACGGTAGCAAATTAGAAACCGCTTTTGCAACAGTCTCATAATCAGTCTCAAATTTGCGACTAACTTAAACAGAGTCGCAAATTTTCAACTGTTTTAAAAAACGATCGTAACTTAGCGATTGATTTCGCTCTATCTCAAAAACGATCGCAAATTTATGACCGTTATGAAATACGGTTGCAACTTAGCGACTGTTTTTGCTTTCGTTTGAAAATTGATCACAACTTTGTGACTGCTTCAAAAATGGTTGCAAACTTGCAGCAATCTTTATCAAAAACGGTCGGTCTCGAATCGTTATCAAATACGGTTGAAAAATCTTAATATATCCATTAAAAATTATTCTATCAATCTCATTGGGTGGTATTCTTTAAATAAAAGGATATATGCATATGTTCATAACTATATAAGTCTATATAATCCTATAAGTGCATAAGTACATACCTTACCCTATAATAAACATAGATTATATACTTTTATATTGCATATACATATATGCACCAGTATATAAGTATACAATTTTATATAATCTTCTACATACATAAGTATATACGTTACCTTATGAAAAATGTAGTATCTCTTTATATACTTACATAGGCGTAAACTTGTATACTTATGTAGCGATATATTTATATAGTTATATATACTTATACATCTATAAGAAATATATATACATCCACCTGTTCAGTTATATATATATATATATATGTGTGTGTGTGTGTGTGTGTGTGTGTGTGTGTGTGTGTCTATTAGTCAAGTGCTAATACAAGCACAAATGAGTATATATACCAAGCAACAAAATAGGAACAAGTATAGAATATTTTTAAATATATTCATTAAAGATTTTTCTATCAATCTCATTAGGTGATATTATGTAAATAAAAGCATGCCAATCATGATTATAATCAATAAGTATGTAATCATACGAGTTTATATAATCCACTATGTACACAATTATATAAGCATGCATGTTTATATAAGCCTCTATACACAAGTATATATGTTACGTTATATATGAGTATAAGTATATATACTTGTATATTATATATAAGTACAAGTATATTACTATATAAGTATATATAATCCTATAAGTGCATATTATATATATTACCCTTTGACTAACGTAGGTATATATGCTTGTATATTACATATAAGCACAAGTATATAAGTATATACTTTTTTATAATCCTCTAAGTACATACGTGTATATGTTACCTTATGACAAATAGGTACTTGCATATGATATACTTGTATACTTATATATAGCCATATGTTTATATAGTTATATATACTTATAAATCTATAAGAAATATACATACGTATACACTTGTTTATTTATGTAAGTCAATTGCTATACAAAACTCATATGAGTATATATAACAAATAACAAAATGGGAGCAAGTGTATACACTTTTGTAGTATAAGTATAATTAATATATAGTATAAGTATAAAATAGGAACATATACATACAATCTCTCCTTTGAAATATATGTCGTAGAATCTCTTTGAATAGACTAGAAAAGACTATGCCATATGTGTTCAATTTTTTCATATTTAATATATATAACAAAATTTCATAAGACTAAATGTGATAGAAGTTGAGTTGGAAAAACTTTTTCAGTATAATACATAGTTGGATTATGAGATATTTATGTAAAAGTATTGATGCGATTCCAGGAGCCCTAAACATACAAACTTCACAAACAAGGGTCTTGAACATACAAACTCCAAAAACAAGAAGTTTTTGCACAAATAGAAGATGTAAACTAAAGAGCTTCTTGTTCAAACATGTACAAGATGAGCCAAGAAATGTAGATTCATGATCTTTCTATGTTTATTGAAGTTATGATCTGATTGTCCAAGTGTTTCAATGCATATTATAAGATGTAAGGGTTGGTGGGAAGGCAGGATGGTCATTTCATGCGTTGTCGTAATATCGAGTCTAGTTTTTTTTGTTGTCTTTATTTTAGGTCTAGGCTATTTTATAGAGTCTTCTAATATGTATTTATAGTACTAAATATCGTTTTTGAGTGTTTTCTAAGGTGACAAGGCTAAACAAGGAAAGTGGCTTGGAGAGTCCCTATTTTTCAGGAAGGCAGCCAGACACCAGTCGGTATTTTAGACGCCTAGGTCGGAGTACTGATCCAAATGGGTTCAAACCACTTGGAGGTTTCAGATAACTCAATTTGTGACGAGTTTCATGTTTTACACTTTGTCTAATTCGGGCTACAAGGTGGACCGAAACCAGGTGCAAGTTGGGAGTTCAGAATAGAAAGTACTAAAGTTCACTGGATGGATACCTAGGTTTTAGAAGCCCGTATCTCTGTCAAGAAGAGTCCAAATGAGGTGATTCAAAAGCCTAAATTCAAGAGAATTTCATGGTCTACAACTTTTCTGAAGAGTGAAAACCCTAATTCGGCGTCTAGAAATGGGTATAAGTCAACAACCGACAGGATGTATTCCAGGACTAGATTTTAGAGATTTGGATTTTGAAATCTTCCTTGATTAGCTTTGACTTGTCCTTTATGTAGATTTGATTTAGATTGATAGGTAATAATGTGAAGACTTTGATTTATCATTTATCTTTTAGGAATAGCCAAAATATAGCCTTATATAAGGTAGGAAATGTAGCAAGAGAAAGATAGTTTTCTCAGAATTTCAATTTCAGGTTTCATACCAAACTTTTGGTAACTTTGAGCTTGTAACCGTGGGTTGCTAATTGAGTGTTTTCCTTTGGTTTTCACAATTAAAAATCAAGGCTAGATCCAATCAAGGTTTGAGCAAACCTAGTTGGTGAATCACAATCTAAGGATACGGAACGACGTGTTGGATTGGGAGATTCGAATTGCTCGACGTAGATGTTGTTGATTTCTCTTGTCCAAGAAGGTGGTGTTTGCGCCATTGTCCCACGCAAGGGTTGATCAAAGGTGTCTTTTGGAGTTGAAAGAAGCGGTCGTTATTTTCATACGATCCAAGATCGTATCAAAGTGGTATCAGAGCAAAGGTTTCTTCTTTACAACTCAAATATCCTTTAATTATTCTGCCTTCATTCTTTATCATCCCGCAGTTTCGTCAGTTTTTTTTCATCTTTCGAATTTTTCATTCAGTTCTCCATACAACGAATTCTTGAATCCATAGCTTAAATCCCTCTCTGATAACTTTGGTTTAGTCAAGGAAAAAGTCCCAGAACATACAAAAAAATTACTCCTTTTTGGACTTTTATTAGAACCCCACTGAATGCCTACATCCCCATGTATGCACATGTAACTTACTATTGCAAGGAACTTTGTCCTCTTGCTTGACTCACATATTCACTCTCTCTCTCGTATAAAAAAACAAAAAGACAAAAAAAAAAGGTTGCATTTTTTGTCAACACATAGAAAGCAAAAAAAAAAAAAGAAACAAAGTTCAATTTTTTGGCTTCAGTCCACGTTGCTTTTTCCTCCACCACACATACTTGCCTTTTTTTTGTTTGACTCACGTTATTCAGCTGTAAAAAAAAAAGAGGCATACGTTGGATAATTTTGGACATTGCAAATATTTTATACTCTTAACATTTCAAGATCAATTCTTTATACACACTTGACAATAAGTTCATTGTATTAGGGTCTAAATTCAGCCATAACATATAACCCGAGTTCATTGCTTAAAAATGCTACCTAGTCATACGTAAATCTTGTTGCTAACGAAGCTTTTAGTTAGTTTTAGACTTGTGTGGCTTGATTGCATTGTTGCTTGGTTTGTGTTGCAATTTTTCTTGTATCCAAGACTTTGGTGCCCTTACAACTATTCGGGCAAAAGGCATTGATCATACACCAAAACTATTCACTTGTATTTTCATATCACATATGCTGCCTTTCTTTGCCTTAAACAATAAGGAAGGTCTCATATTAGAAAACACAAAAGTCACCTTTTATGCTGTCTGATTCCGTAAAGGCAACAAATTGTTGCTGTAGGTCATTTAGCCAATTCCAAACAACGATTAGGTAGCAATCATTTTTGTCACTTTCAACGTTGTGAGAAAACAAAAAAAATCAGCAGAATACCAAAAGAACCAAAAAAAAGTGTACAAAAAAAGAAGAAGAAGAAAAAGAGTAGTGCAAGAAAAAAGAGTACCAAGTTTGTTGACGAATTGTTTAAATATCAAGTTCTATCCAAGACCATAAAACCATGCCTTTTGAAGCCACAAAATACAACACCATTCATTGTCTTTACACTTGGATACTTGATGATTGTAATCGAATGAACAACTTGTGATTAATTTGCATAAGGCTAAGATTAACTAAAGATTGCCCAGGGCAACCCTTAGTTTTCTTTGGCTCAGCCTTTGACATAATTTTTGGTCTCATTTTCCTTGATTCTTAGGAGGTTAAGTGTGTTAAATTGTCTTGTTCTTGGTTTAATACCTTTGCTTGATAGTTGCTGAAATTTGGGTGACACATTGGAGAAAAGGGCGCAATTGATCATCGGATTGTGTTAGCCACTTGAGGAGCTTGCTTTGGTTGTATCTAGCCCAAGATTGGCCGGAGAAAACACAAACTTGAGTGACTATACAAGAGCGAGAAAAAAAACATACACTTAGATTTTGATTTATACTAACGTAACGAAATCTCTTTTGTCTTTGTGTTAGTTTTTCTTTTCTTGTTTTCTTTATTTCATTTTAGGTGCAAAAAAATGTTGTTGACCAATGCCGTAGATGAGGAGGCAAGGGCTGAACTGTCACTTGAAAAGGTGTTGGAGAAATTGCAAGAAATCTCCAACAAGGTGGAAGAATTGGATTGGAGAACCTTGAATAAACAAAGTTCACAAGTTGAAGAGTTGGTTGTCACCATTTGGGGAGTCATGTGTTATGAGCATGAGTACAAAGAGGTTGAAAAACGCATGATTACCTTTGGAAAATCAAATGGTATTTGGGTAAGAAATTGGCGTTGCACAGTGCCTAAATTTCAAAATTATCCACAACATGATAAAGATGTTAAAGCATACTACAATAAATTGTTAGATGACTTATATTATGCTTACATTGACGAGATTGAAGAATTAACTACGATTAGATTCATTGCTGGGTTAAATAAAGAGATTGCACACGAAATGATGCATTGTAGATATGAATCACTTGAAGCTATGTATGAGCATGCAACTAACATTGAAAATAGGATAAAATTTAAGAAGGACATGGATGATTTTTTTGCTAAAATGCATAAGCGTGGCAAAGCTGAAATTTTTCTGAAAAGGAGCAAAAAGCTGAAATTGTACCTAAAGTTGATGCTGACACAAAACTGAAAGTTGATTTGTTCCCACATGACTTGAATGAGGTCAAAGTTAATGCATCTAACGAGCATGAATTGCAGGATAATACAGCTGAATTGCATGGCAAAATCTTGGTTGAATTGCGTGAGAAAATGAGTGAACATGAGGATGATTTACATATTGAAGTAGCATCGCCTATTTGTCTTGATTTGTGTTCACCACGTGTATCGTGCGATCTTGAGTTAAGACTTGAATTTGAACTTGTGGCACATGAATTAGATGATGATTTAAATGATGAATCAGATGCATCTGAGTTGGATGAACCTGAGTCGATAATTAAGAGTGTTGGATCGGTTGTTGCTAAATCTTTTAAAGTGTGTGTTGAACTGCCTAGTCTGCATTGTTTTCATGACCGTTTTCATATGCATCATACGCACACAAACTTTAGTATAATTCATTCCCACAGTATGCTTGTTCATAAGATGATTCATGCTATGTTTGCTCATGAGAGATGCAATATCACATTGTCTTGTTTCCCTTTCCAAATCATGGTGACTTGCGACTTCGTTTGCCATGATAAATTGTTGGTCTATGTATTGATTGAGTTTGAATGTTCCTTGCATGATGGATTTTGGTTGCATCCTAGACATTCATGTTTGATTGAGAGAAGCATGACTATACACCCTAAACACATCAAGAAGAGGTTTGTATTGACGTGGAGTCGTGTTCTAGTGTGTGATAAGTCTTTCTTTTGGAAGCTTCATAAGTGTCTCACTTGTGCTTTGTTAATGCATCCTAAGCATGTGAAAGTGAAGATACAAAAGAGGTATGACTCTACTCCTTATTTATCTCTTTGCCATCATCTTTTACTTGATCGTGGTTCTAAATATGCATTTATTGAGTTAGAGTTTCAGGTGTATGTCTTTGTGCACCTTAAAGATGTTAGGAAGAGGTGTTTATTGATGTCTAGATGTATCATCATTGGAATACGTGGTCATCCTAATCATGTTAGACTTAAATTATGTATGATCATTACACTTGGTTTGTTTGTACTTGTATCATACGTAGTTTATGAGTCATTTATAGAGTATCCCTCTTATCCATTTGTGTGTTTAGATTCGAGGTCGAATCTTTTTGAGGAGGGAGGGAATGATGCGATTCCAGGAGCCCTAAACATACAAACTTCACAAACAAGGGTCTTGAACATACAAACTCCAAAAACAAGAAGTTTTTGCACAAATAGAAGATGTAAACTAAAGAGCTTCTTGTTCAAACATGTAAAGATGAGCCAAGAAATGTAGATTCATGATCTTTCTATGTTTATTGAAGTTATGATCTGATTGTCCAAGTGTTTCAATGCATATTATAAGATGTAAGGGTTGGTGGGAAGGCAGGATGGTCATTTCATGCGTTGTCGTTGTAATATCGAGTCTAGTTGTTTGTGTTGTCTTTATTTTAGGTCTAGGCTATTTTATAGAGTCTTTTAATATGTGTTTATAGTACTAAATATCGTTTTTGAGTGTTTTCTAAGGTGACAAGGCTAAACAAGGAAAGTGACTTGGAGAGTCCCTATTTTTCAGGAAGGCAGCCAGACACCAGTCGGTATTTTGGACTCCTAGGTCGGAGTAATGATCCAAATGGGTTCAAACCACTTGGAGGTTTCCGATAACTCAATTTGTGACGAGTTTCATGTTTTACACTTTGTCTAATTCGGGCTACAAGGTGGACCGAAACCAGGTGCAAGTTGGGAGTCCAGAATAGAAAGTACTAAAGTTCACTGGATGGATACCTAGTTTTTAGAAGCCCGTATCTCTGTCAAGAAGAGTCCAAATGAGGTAATTCAAAAGCCTAAATTCAAGAGAATTTCATGATCTACAACTTTTTTGAAGAGTGAAAACCCTAATTCGGCGTCTAGAAGCGGGTATAAGTCAACAACCGACAGGATGTATTCCAGGACTAGATTTTAGAGATTTGGATTTTGAAATCTTCCTTGATTAGCTTTGACTTGTCCTTTATGTAGATTTGATTTAGATTGATAGGTAATAATGTGAAGACTTTGATTTATCATTTATCTTTTAGGAATAGCCAAAATATAGCCTTATATAAGGTAGGAAATGTAGCAAGAGAAAGATAGTTTTCTCAGAATTTCAATTTCAGGTTTCATACCAAACTTTTGGTAACTTTGAGCTTGTAACCGTGGGTTGCTAATTGAGTGTTTTCCTTTGGTTTTCACAATTAAAAATCAAGGCTAGATCCAATCAAGGTTTGAGCAAACCTAGTTGGTGAATCACAATCTAAGGATACGGAATGACGTGTTGGATTGGGAGATTCGAATTGCTCGACGTAGACGTTGTTGATTTCTCTTGTCCAAGAAGGTGGTGTTTGCGCCATTGTCCCACGCAAGGGTTGATCAAAGGTGTCTTTTGGAGTTGAAAGAAGCGGTCGTTATTTTCATACGATCCAAGATCGTATCAAGTATTACTCAATTTCATCTTCATTTCCGTGTTTACACGATAGACATATAAAAAAATAGTATAATAATCCATATGTCATTATGCTAAAGTAAAAAATATTATAAAATATTATTAAACTTTTCATATCTTTTAATATATATCATTAGAGGAAATCATCAACGAGCAATTAATAACTTCATATTTATCCTTTCACCTCCCTCAGCAAGTGGGAAACCCTTCTGCATCACCCTCTGCGCGCGAAACCCTTCTGCCGCCATACTCTATTCGGTGCCATCACCATCATCTCTCTCCTGCAAATCGATCTGTACATCCTGAGGTTTCGATTTATTTGTGAGCTTTATTCTTTTTGCTCCTCTGGTTGATAGTTTACCAGTAACGGTACCCATTATCAATCTTTTTGCCGAATTGCATTCCTCTGTTTGACTTTATATTTATGTGTGTAACCTGTCCACTGTAGAGTATCCATTTGTGTGGTTGATTTATGTACTTTGATCTTGAAGGAGTAGGATCAAGAGGGAGTGCTCTGCTTTTACTTTGGAATAGAAACAGAGCAATGCAGTTCTTTTAGTTATAAAACTAAGATGCCTTAATCTGTTTAGTTTCATTTGCTAGTCTTGTTTTCATATGTTTTATTTGAATCGTTAATGTTAATATTTGTTTCAAATTAAACTTTGTTAGTTTTCACATTATTCAGATCAAATCATTTACTCCGTCGTGTGCAACGAGAGAAAATAGAATTAAAAAGCTATCACAACACCAAATGATATTTTAATGTAAACTGAGGCCAAAATATTTGACTAATAGTGATATTAGTATAATAAAATGTATATTCGGTGTTTACAGATAGGAAACAATTATTGTTGTCAAAGCACAAGCCAAACGTTCATTTCCTTTTGTTTTTTGTATAAACGTTTAAAAGTTCTTTTAGTTTGTTATGGAGAAAGGCAGCAGAAATGGATATATTAATGTGGTAGTTCTTAAATCTAAGTACACTACTTTTCATTGGTATCATTTCATTGGTATCTCTCCTTTTGCAAGTTGCAGGACAAACACAGTATCTTTGACATTAACTGTGCATAGCACACTTTTTTTGAACTAACAGCTATACAAAATTACCACTTCAATGTCCAATGGGAGAGGTTAGGATTCGACCTAATGAATTTCCCTATGAATTTGCTATAGCAATGATTATTTACAAACATCAGCATAAGTAGGCCTTTGCCATTTCTAGCTTTACGGTCCGACTCCAAATGTTATATTCCTCCACATATTTGAAAATTTTCACTGGACACGTTTTTCTGTTTGTCTTGCATTATTTGTGCATATGCTTGTTTATGACCTATTTACCTTTTTCTTTTTTTATCGATTCTCTTGTTTTTTTAATGATTATATATACTGATTAGGTTGTTATCATAGGCTTTAGAAATAGCCCTTAAGTTACAATCAACATGATGAAGCGGTTGGAAAGACAGTGGATGTATGAAAGACTGGATGAAAGGAAGAAAGTAAGGATGGAATTTGTGAACGGAGTTGATGAGTTTATTGAATACAATAAAACATAAAAAGACTTTCGACATGATGGGCGCATTAGATGTCCATGTCGTTCTTGCAAAAACCTTAGGTTTCACGATATACGGATTGTGTAGGAACACTTATACATGAAAGGTTTTTGCGTTAACTACTTTGAATGGGTATCTCATGGAGAAGAAATGGCTATTGTTGAAGATGACGATGTTAATAATTCCTTGAGGAGCTACGAAAATATGGTACGGGATGCATTTCCTCCATTATTTGGGTATGAATACGATAACAGTGTTGAATTAGTGGAAGAAGAGCCGAATCCTAAATGCAAGGTGTTTTTGGAAATGTTGAATGCTGCACGACAGCCCTTGTATGATGGTTGCACGAGAACACTTATGGAGTTGGCATCTAGGATGATCGACATAAAGTCTGAATATAATTTGCCACACCGTTTTTTAGATAGGTTCGCTTCTATGATGGATGACTTTCTTCCGGAAGACAATTTAATGTCAAAGAAATTCTATAATGTCAAAAAAGGTGCTAAAAGGCCATCAACTACCGGTTGAGAAGATACATGTGTGCCCTAAGGGATGCATGCTATATTGGAAAGATGGTGTTAATTTAGAGAACTGTAAGGTGTGCGGAGAAGATAGGTACAAACTGAGTTCGCATGGGAAGAAAAAGGCGAAAAAAGTCCTTACTTGTTTTCCAATTACACCAAGATTACAAAGACTATATGCAACCACCAATACAGCAGCGCATATGAGATGGCATTCGGATAATCCAAGAGTAGGTGGTACAATGGCACATCCGAGTGATGGAGATGCATGGAAGCATTTTGACAGAATTTATCCAAGTTTTTCATCTGATCCCCGGAATGTTTGTTTAGGACTTTGTACAGATGGTTTTACACCATACGGGAAATTCGACGAAACTTATTCTTGTTGGCCAGTTATTTTGACACCATACAATTTGCCACCGTGGTTGTGTATGAAAAAAGAGTTCATGTTTCTTTCAATGATTACTCTAGGACCAAAGGCTCCAAAATCAAACATGGATGTGTATTTGCAACCTCTAATAAATGAGTTGAATTATCTGTGGGCTACTGGTGAAACAATATATGATGTCTCTAGAAAGCAAAATTTCACTTTCAAAGCAGCAGTTATATGGACTATTAATGATTTTCCTGCATATGGTATGCTTTCCGGGTGGTCCACGTCTGGTTTGTATGGATGCCCATGTTGTATGGAAGATACGCGTGCATTTTTTTTAAAAAAATGGACGGAAAGTATCATGGTTTGATTGTCATCGACAATTTCTTCCATCAGATCTTCCGAAGGTGATCGACCCAAATTTCATCACATTAATAAAATCATTGCAGAAAAACGGTCTTCGTGGCTGGACCAAACAAAGTATATTATGGGGCCTTCCTTATTGCAAGGATTTGTTGATCAGACACAACTTGGATGTCATGCATATTGAGAAGAATTTTTTTTGAGCAATTAACTAATACTATTCTTGACGTAAAAGACCATACATCGGATAACATTAATGCAAGGAAAGATATAGTTCTTCATTGCAAACGCCCATATTTAGAGCTTTATAAGGATGAACATGGTAGGGATGTGAAGCCAAAGGCACTTTATGAGTTGGACAAGAAACAAAAGAAGGTTTTATTAGAATGGGTGAAGGAGTTAAAATTTCCTGACGGTTACGCATCTGACCTTGGAAGGTGTGTAGACTTAAAAAACCTCAAACTCTCAGGAATGAAGAGTCATGACTGTCATGTGTTTCTTGAGCATTTATTGCCTGTTGCATTGAAGCATTTGATTCCGCTTAATGTTTGGCAGGCAATCACAGAGATTAGCCAATTTTTTCGTGACTTGTGTGCATCAACAATAACTGTTGAAGATATGCGTCGCTTGGAGAAGAACGTACCCGAGATAATCTGCAAACTAGAGAAGACCTTTCCTCCTTCTTTCTTTAATTTAATGGAGCATCTTCCAATCCATTTACCATACGAGACAATACTCGGTGGTCCCGTTCAATATCGATGGATGTATCCATTCGAAAGGTATGTGTAGTAATTCAAGCAAGATATCGAGATTTAATTTTAATAATGTGGTTTGAAACTTCATGCTAAACTGATGATGATTTTCCTTTATTTTGAAGGTTTCTTAACCATTTGAAGAAAAAAATTGGTAATAAGGCACGAGTTGAAGGGTCTATATGCAATGCGTACTTGATGTAGGAAATTGCAATTTTTTGCAACCGTTACCTCAATTCGGATATGGATACCAAGATGCGTGACATTCCTCGTAATGCAGATAAGGGTGTTGATATGGATATTGATCCAAATGTTCCAATAATTTTTCGTCATCATGCTGATTTTTCTTCAGCAAGTGGGAAAAAAAATATTTGAATGATAGAGAGTATACCCGTGCACATCTATATGTCCTTTCCAACAGTATTCTGTCCAATTATGAAAGGTATGTGTGCATGATTTTCGATTTATAGATTACACCTTATCATTTTATTCCATTAAATAATTTAACCAAACAAATAGAACTTATACAATGAACAGGGAGTTTCAGAAACACATTCTCCAGCTTCACCCAAACACGGGTGCCAATGAGGTTTGGAGTAGGTTTGAGGAAAAATTCCCGAGTTGGTTCAAGAATTATGTGAGTTTGAAGTTTTTTCTTTGTTAAAGAATATTATGTTTTATTAATTTCAAGCACATATGTTCATCCATTTGATAAATCACATTCTTTGATCTAGGTAATTGAACATAATGTGAAGGATGATATAGTTCGTGCCTTAGCAATGGGTCCAATCCAAGAAGTGAAAACATGTCCTAGATGCTCAATTAGTGGATTCAACTTCCACACCATTGACTATGGAAAAAACAAGTCCACAATGAATTACGGTGTTCATGTTCGAGATGATAATGAAGTTGACTATTTTGGTATATTGGAGGAGATTTTTGAACTAAGATACTGTGGTTCAAAAACATCTTTTACCGCCCTTTTATTTAAGTGTTGGTGGATGGACCCCTTGAATGGTATTAACATCCACCCGAACTATAAGCTCATAGAGGTTAATCATACAAGAAAGTATCCAAAATATGATCCTTTTATTTTGGCCATCCAAGCCTCCCAAGTCTATTACACATTGTATCCAAGCTTAAGGAGTAATATGAATCAATGGTGGGTCGTGTTTAAGACAAAGCCTAGACATGTCGTGGTAGCTCCAACTGAAAGTATTGTTTTCCAAGAGAATGTAATAGATCAACAAGCAACATTATCTCAAGATGGTGACATAGAAATGGATGAGGAAGACGAATGCAATGAAATTCATGATGACAAGGATGATGAGGCTAATATAGAACATGCATATGAAACTGAGGAAGATGATGAAGAAGATCTACCTATAGCCGAGAATGAAGAGAATGATGAAACTGATTCAGAAGATGATTTTTTGGGATTAAAGATTAGCGGAATGATTTTATGTTGATCTTTTGCTTTGTGGATTGTTTAATGGTTTCTGACGCTGTGTTACCATGCATTATTGATATGTAGCAGGAGGGGCATCTCTGCTTTGCTCATTATGAACTCCTTTGGTTAGGAGAACCTCTCCACCACTCCTTTGGTTGAAATGCACTTCTCATTTCATTTCATTTTTTATTTTTATTTTATTTAATTATTTTTATATATTTTTTAGTTATTCATTCTTTTCCTGGTTTTATTGGCATGTCTCTAGAATCATGGTTATTCATTCTTTTTCTGGTTTTATTGGCAAGTCTACAGAATCATGGTTATTCATTCTTTTTACTTTTTGTTCTTGAAAAATGGTATGCATGTTTATGCATGATTTTATAGTCTCATAGCTCTCATTACAGTATAATTGTTAGGACATATAAGTAATATTCAGTTATAGAGATTGGAATATAGGTTACATCGCCTAAATTTGTTAGAGTTGATGGTAACTAATATGGATTATTGATTGATGATGTAGGAAAAGAGTGGTTAGGTGTAGAGGTGGCAAAACAGGTGCTGTCATAGATATCAGGGATAGTTCACATGGTTCAGGTTCTATAAAATGTTCAACAAGCATGACAGATGGATCAGATTCTATCAGGGGAAATAGTGGGTCTCACAATGAAGGAGACACACGAAGGGACGCAGACTGCATTAACCAGATGAGAGGCCTCAGTGGTTCTTTTCCTACTCAGTCTCGGACACTCATTACTCAGCCACCTGTCCTTATTACTCAGACACCTGCCCACAATGCTCAACGACGGTTGGATGATGGTGATAACACACATCTTTCATATCCCACTGAAGTGGATGATATGGATGATGATTTTTATGCCCCTGCTGCAGGGGACAAGATTCATTTCCTGGAGCCGACAAAAAATGGTAAGTAGATGTTTTTGTTTACATATTTATATGTGTTTATATATATCTTCTTACAGTTCTTGATTGATTAGACAATTGAAAATGATTGTCACTTGGTTCAGTTGACTTTGGCATTTCGGTTTATATTTGAAAATGTCTGACTCCTTAAGATGAATTGGCAAGTGATGTCTTCTGTACTTGGTTGCTAGTCTATGCTTAGATGCTGTGTATAATAAATGTTTTCTCTTTGTATATCTTGGATAATCTTCTTACTGTTTTTCTAGCACTTAGATGCAATAGAGATGGCTGTGATGTAAGCACATGCTTTAAGATCTAGAGATAAAAAATGGTCCGAGGTATTAAAAATGCACTATACATGTATGAAGGAAAATCCTTCCAGAAATTTTCAGTGGGAAGCTACATTCACTTGCATATGACTGTATTTGCTTTGGTTAATTACCATGGAAAAAGTGGTTTTTGATTAATGGATAGCTTTGACTTCTACCAAATTTCAAGGTGCAGTGCATACCCTAATAGTATTAGAGCTTTGTGATGAACGTTTCTTTTCAGAGCTGCTGTGGGCTTTGTCAACTACACCTAACTACAGATTTGACATGTTAAATGTAGTAGGAATGTGCATGTCTCTGTTCATTAGAATTATTGGTATCTAAGTGGTTATTGGAAAATTTAAACCAACTCAAAGGGTATCTTCAAGATTTAAGATTTGGTTTTGATTCTAACTGGGTGTTGGGTGCTGGGTGCGTACCCTCACATAGAGATGAATTATTTTTGTATGCTGGTTTTCACATCTATGTTGGCTCATTAATTCTTTTTACTGCTATACATAATGGATTTGTATGCATAGACTATTTAACCGAATCAAATAAAATATTTTTAACAACTATATGTTAACGTTAGTTCCTTATCAATAAATTTTGTTTTGTTGCCGCAATTTTAAACAAGGGTTTTCAGATTTCATGTCCATGATTTATCATCTTTCTGACATTTCGTTTCACTTGTTCCTCATCTGCTCAACATATACATAGTACTGTTTATCATTTTTCTGCCATTTATAAATTATGTTTTGTTTACATATTTATTATGTTTATATATATCTTGTTGATTGTTTCTAACAGGTTTGGTCAAGGAGTGGTCACACGAGGTATTTCTTCCTCTATAAGGAAACATTACACCGAGCCATGGTTGAATTTGAGGCAGACTCCTGCATGTGAAAAAGATCACTGGTGGAATATTTTTAAGGTCCTTGCTTATTAGGTTGAATTTCATCATTTTTTTTACCAAGAAACAATGCGATTGTGGAATCCGATATAATTTCATCATTTCATATTACACTGCAAATGACTTGATTAATGCTCTTAATTTTGTTATTTCAGCAAACTTTCAAGTGGCGTTCTGAACTAGAGAATGTTGTTCGGAAGGAATTCAATGGAACCAGAGCAAGGGTGTTGAGAGGACTAGCAAGTTCTGCTGGCACAAAAAATAAGTGTCCAATATGGATGTCTGCAGATGTTTTTGACAAACTAATGGAAAAGCGATCAGATCTGGACTTTCAACAGAGATCGCAACGGGCTTTGAATAATAGGAAGAGAGGTTCGGAGGATGGCAAAGTAGTTCCTGGTCATCGAAACGGGTCTGTGTCAACTATTGAGATGATTCAGCATATGGTAATACTTTTTATGATCTTATTCTTGGTTATGCATTTTTTTATGATTATGTGTTTATTAATATATTTTTATTGGGGTGAGGGTGCAGTTATTATAATTGAATGTTTATTTTTTATGACGTATCTTGTGTTTTTAAATTTCAATTTGTGCAGGCATGTAAGAATGGAGGAAGTTTCTGACACGAGTACAGGCTTTTGTAGATACACACTCACGGATTGCAGATAATGGAGAGAGAGTTTATTCTTGCAAAAAGGCAAAATCTATGATGGTAAGTGTATTTTAAAAATTTGTAGATATACTACATGATGTCTTTTGTTCAGTTAGTTAAATCGTATATACATTATATTCTTTTAATTATAAATTTCGCCATGCAGGACGCATATCAACAATTGTTAGATAGGTATGCGGAACAAAGAGTGGAAAAAAATGAAGCGGAGATTTGGTATGAAGCTGTTGGCGGTCGGAAGAAAGGAAAAGTGTATGGGTTGGGACAATCTACAAACTTTTACTTTGAGAATACCACATCATCCAACACTTTTGTATCTAGTGCATATACTTCAGCATCATGTTGAATTACAACACCGGATCTCAACACAGCAAGATGAATTGGACTCACTGCGTTCTCAAGTAGATGAATTGGACTCACTGCGTTCTCAGGTAAGAGCTCTGGAAGCCTTGATACGTGACAGACACACAGATGTATGCTCCCCAGCTCAATCACGTAACAGACCAGATGACCCATCATCTGGCGGTGGAGGGAATACGTGCGCCGTTTAGCCGTATGTTTTCAATTTATTTTGAGTTTATATTTTGTTTTCTTTGCGTAGAGTATGTGTGGTTTTCAATGTTACTGTTTATGGATCTTTGTTTTGTTATGTATACTTGACTTGCTGGCCTAATCCACCTGTCGGTTGTATTACTGGGATCTAGTCTTGATCATTGGACCTGCAAGTGCATGTCAACTTGTCGTTGAATGGAAAAGTGATGGTGATTGCTGGTTCCTCTGTTGCTTAGTATCATGGATCCTTCTATAATCTATTAAATGTTTTGTGGAATACTACTATATATTTACAGTTGTAGTGTTGTATATTTGAATTTGATCTTCAAAGTAGAAATGCGTTTTTGGATATTGAATAGGTATCTTAGTTCGTTACTTTAGTGTTCTGGTCAATTAGAATTCAAGTAGTAATGGGTTTTGATCGGATTTTAATTTTTATTAGATCATTTAATATTTGAATATTTCAGTTTTTTTCTTAAAATTATTTATTGTTTTCATCTTTACCGACCGTTGGAAGCATCGCTAATATTAAAATGGGTTGGTCACAGATAAATATTAGCGACCGCAAAACCGTCACTAATTAGCATCCGTTGATGTTAATTTTTCAACCACTAAAACAATCGGTCAGTAATTCGCGACTCATAAAATAATTGGTAATTAGTGACAGCTAAAACAGTCGGTAATTTGCGACCGCTACAACGGTCGGTAATTTATGACTGATAAAACAATTGGTAATTAATGACAGCTAAAACAATCGGTAATTTACGACCGCTATACAGTCGGTAATTTGTGATCGCTAAAACAGTAGCTAATTCGCGACAGCTAAAACAGTTGTTATTGTACGACGGTCAAAGCTGTCGCTAATTTACGTCTGTCAAAGCCATCAGTAATTTACGACGGTAAAAGCCGTCGCTAATTTCTGACAGTCAAAGCCGTTGATAATTTGCGAACGCGTAAACAGTCGGTAATTTACGACCGCGTAAACAGTCGGTAAGTTGCGACCGTTTCTCTGTACAGTTGCTAAATCCATCACAATTTTCCAACCGTTTTCAAACAGTCGCAAAATTCATTTACCAACCACTGTTTACCGACCGATGTTTACCGACCGTTATACAGTCGCTATTCAGTTTACCGACCGTTTTCTACAGTTTACCGACCGTTATAGACGGTCGGTAATTAGCCTTTTTTTGTAGTGCACTAACAATGAGGCCGAGTACGAGGCTTTGATAGCAGGGCTAAGATTAGCTCGAAAAGTGGGGGCACAACAAATAATCGCCCGAAGTGACTCACAGCTCGTAGTTTCTCAAAATAATGGAGATTATGAGGCCAAGAGGACAACATGAAGCGATATTTTGCTAAGGTTCAGCATTTGAAAAGGAATGTTTGAACACTTTATGATAGAACACATCCCTAGGTCGGCCAACAAACCGGCCGACGTACTATCTCGGCTGGCCTCGTCCACCTCGGCCACTATAGGGAAAAAGATTGTTGTAGAGCTGGTGAAACATCATGCCTTTGATGGAAATGAAGTCTTGCAACAAGACTACCACAATACGTGGATGGATGAGATAGTCACCTACCCGCAACATCAGACTCCGCCTAAGGACAAGTCTCAAGCTCGGCGTCTTCGATTGAAGGCTTCCAGGTACGCACTCTTTAAGGATCACCTGTATAGAAAGTCTTTTTCACAGCCGTGGTTGCGTTGCGTACCTGAAGATGAAGGAGACTATATTCTTCGTGAAATGCACTTGGGGATATATGGAAGCCACTCTGGTGCTTGCTCTCTATCTCGCAAGTGCTATCTAGCTGGGTATTATTGGCCCACTATTCGCAAAGACGCAGAAGAGCTCGTTAAAAAGTCCCCATCCTGTCAAGCTCATGCTCCGACCTCTCACTTGCCGAGCCACGAGTTAACCATTATTTCCACTCCTTGGCCGTTTGTGCAGTGGGGTATGGACTTAGTGGGGCCTTTGCCTCGAGCTCCTGGCTCGGTTAGATTTCTGCTAGTAGCGGTTGACTACTTCACCAAATGGATAGAGGCTGAGCCACTAACCACCATAACTGGGGCCCAGGTCAAGAAGTTCTTATGGAAGAATATCATCTGCCGATTTGGCCAACCCCAAGTCCTGATCTCAGACAATGGCGGGTAATTCGCCGAGGATCCGGTGAAGAGTTGGTGTCTTAATTTTCACATCAAGCAACGATTCACCTCGGTAGCTCATCCTCAGTCAAATGGCCAAGAAGAGCTTGCCAATAGGATCATCAAGGATGGTCTTAAAAAACACCTGGACAAAGCTGGCACTAGTTGGGTGGAAGAATTACCCAGAAACTTATGGGCCTACCAGACTACACCATCTACTTCAACAAAGGAAACTCCTTTCTCATTAGTGTATGGCACAGAAGCCATCATTCCTGCGGAGATCGGCTCTACCTCAACTCTAGTGGATTATTACTCTGCCTCAGATAATAACCAAGAACTACAGTTAAATTTGGATGAACTCGAGCAGAAAAGAGACCGAGCTCACATCCGCATGGCTCAATATAAAAACTTGATTTCCCAGTATTACAACTCTCGGGTACGTTCGAGATCTTTTCGAGTGGGAGATCTGGTGATTCACAACAATGAAGTCAGCCATTCGGTCTCGGCAGGAACTTTTAACCCTAAATGGGAGGGTCCTTACCGAATAGTTGAAGTATTCCTAACTGGAGCCTACAAGTTACAGACTTTAGAGGGACGAACTCTTCCTCGAACTTGGCACACATCTCATCTCAGACTTCTTCATCAATGACGTAAATTGTAACTATTTTGTATATCAATACAACTTTTTTGGAGCATCTATTCAGAGTCAAGTACTGAGTCAAGTGTCCAAGCAGACTTCGAGCACCATGGAAGGCTCATATAAGACCTCGGTAGGTCCAAGGCAAATGCCCGCTAAAGGGTACATCAAGACCTCGGCAGGTCCGAGGCAAATGCCCGCTAAAGGGTACATCAAGACCTCGGCAGGTCCGAGGAAAATGCCCGCTAAAGGGTACATCAAGACATCGGAAGGTCCGAGGCAAATGCCCGCTAAAGGGTACATCAAGACCTCAGCAGGTCCGAGGCAAATACTTGCTAAAGGGTACATCAAGACCTTGGCAGGACCGGGACGAAAACCCGTCAAAGGGGTATATAAGACCTCGGCAAGTCCGAGGCACTGGCCTACTGAAAGAAAAACAATACCTCGGCAGGTCCGAGGTGAAAGTCCAAAGAATGACTTGTAAAACCTCAGCAAGCTTGAGGTGAAAAATCACTAAAGAGAAGACTTGCACGAACAAGCCTCAAAAATCCTCTTGGCATAAGGAGGCCGAAGCGAAATCGAACAAGGTGCACATGCCTTATCTGATCTAGCCCGACTAGATAAAGTTGCGTTAAAAAGCAATATTATACATCCAAGAATTGGAAGCACAATTATAGTCCAAGTCAGAACCTGATTTAAACAAGGCAGAGTTCATCTCAAGTTTTTTCATGAGTTAGCTCAGCCCAAGCAACATGTTTATTCTATGACTTGAAGACTTAGTTTATTTTCAATGAGGTTGATCAAGTTTATTAAGACTGACATGAAAAGTTAGCAACAATAGCACTGAAAAATAAACTTGATAAAACTGCTAAAGACGAAAGAGTCAACTGAGCCAAAAAGAGGTTTTCATTAATGAAGAGTTAGAGTACAAATTGATGTCTGCCCTATTACAAGATAAACAAAGAAGAATTCTAAGCCAAGTCATCTCGGTCTTCATCCCTCAAGTCAGCTCCATCAACAAACTTCTGGAATTGTTCTTCGAAGTCCTGAGATGCAAGGGGGTTGTATAGCTCAGCTAGGCGAGAATCCTCTTTGTTCAGATCAGGATACACCGTAGAGCAGACATCAATGGCTCTTCTTTGGCCGACCTCCATGGCTGAGCCTTGCAGAAGGATCATGTTCTCTTCAAAAAATTTGGATTTTCTGAAGTCTCGAATTGTTTTGATCTCAGCCTCGGACAAGCTTTGCCGCAGCAAGTTAATCATCTTCTCATCATCCTGGCTCTTCTGCACCATCTCAGCCATTTTTTTCTTCAGAAACTCAATCTCATTTAAAGATTGAGTGGAGGTCAGCTCCAGATCGGCCACTTTGTTCTCCAACTCATCCACCTTAGAGTTGGAGGTGGCCAGCCTCATCTCAGCATCTTCGGCCCTTTGCTGGAGTTGAGTATTCCCAGCCCGCAGGTCGGTGATCTCTTGGGTCAGCTTAGCTTTCTTTTGCTCAGCTTCTTCCAGCTGCTTGTTCTTGTTCTCGAGCTCCCCAAGAAACTCTTTACTACGAGTCAGAATCTCCAACTCCTGAGCTCGGACCTGCAAAAGGAAGCAGAGTTAGAAAAAGTTGAGTGTTAAAAAGTAAAAACAGCACTCAAAGAAAATCTTACTTACCAAAGAAATGTTGGACTGGAAGGCGTTTGTCAGCTTGCCCCAAGCAGTTGCCCTGAAATTTTGATGGTCCAAAGGCAGGACTGCCACCTTATTCAGCTTTTCCGCTATGGCGGGCTCAAAAGCCGAATCTCCTTCTGAAAACCCAATCAGAATTGGGTCATTAACTTCAACCGGCTCAGCAGTGATCATCTCCGGGGGTTGAGATGGCCCCGGATCACGACTGCTGGAACCTTCGCCCCGTTGCCTTTTCCGAGGGCGAAGGTTGGAGCCTTCACCAGCGTCTGCTGGGACTTCTGAATCAGCAGGAGGCTGAGGCTGGGCCTCGGCCTCATCATCCATCACTACAATGGGCAGAGCTGCAAAGAAGTAAAATAGATCAGAATCCAAACAAGTGTTAACACTTGGAGAATTTTTGCATTTGAAGAAAAATCATACCTGATTCAGGCTCCGCTGGCTCGGGCTCAGCAGGAGCAGCACTTGAAACCGGGGGCAGAGAAGAACTAGAAGCTCTCCTAGAACCAAGGGTGGCTAACCTCCTTTCCCTCCGAAGCCTCTTCCTAGCTTGGGCCTCAGCCATTAACTCAGCTCGAGTGGAAGGACCAGCCATTGCACCTGCATCAAAAGTCAAATAGGTAAACACCGAATAAGGAAAAATGACTGAGAAGAAAAAATAGCAATATCCACCTCGGATAATGGTTAACTGGTCCGGAGAAAGAGGTAAATAGTTGTCACCCTGAGCCGAATGAGCTATGTCAGCAGCTATCCAGATCTCAGAATCAACTTTCTGCCAGTCTATGACCACGGGAGCTGACCGAATTCTATCTACTTCATCGCAGTAGTCTTGGCTCGGCCTCATATTGTCAGCTCTGCCAGACTTCCAGATGTTTCCGCTCGGCAGCTCAGATTTCTTGACGTAAAAGAATTTTTCCTTTCATCTTTTGTTGGAGGTGGGAATATTAACAGTAAAAGGAAAATCTTTGTTAGACGCTCGCTTGCTGAAATAATACCAACTATGCGAGGTTTGGCATGCAAAAAGGGCTCGAAAAATGGTGGCATTGAAAGGAAACTCAATTATTCTAAGAGGAAGAATATAGCAGAAAATAGGCTTAAGGCCATTTGGTTGAATTTGAGGAAGCCTGAGCCCGTAAGCCCGCATGATACGGACAACTGGCTCAGGCACAGGAAGATTGAAGCTAGATTTAAAATAGTCTTCGTAGACTGCTTCATAATCCCTAGGGAGATCATAAGCAGTCTGACCTGACAAAGGAAGGATTGGGCCAAAGCGGTTTTTGTCAATTTTATAAGATTTACATATTCTGTTCAGGTCGGCCTCAGTCAGAGTAGAAGAAGTTTTCTGGACAAGGGGGGGTGGCCGACCTCTTTTAATGACTCCCAAAAAGTGGGAGGGGCCCCTCAATGGGGCCGGAGGATTTACAGACGCCGGAGCGGGAGCAACCACTGCGTGCTCTGGTGAAGAGCTGATTACGGTAAGGGCTCTGCTGGATTGTGCAGAGTCACCGGTGTTTCGACGCAAACTGCCGATGGGAAGATCATTGGCATAGGCAGATCTGCCTGACGGAGATGAAGAGCTGATGGTTACTCCACCACCGGCGGTGTAGGAACCACCCTCCGTAAGGTTTTGAGAATCGTGGGAAGGAGAAGACATAATGAAAAATAGAAGAAGAAGACTTACAGAAAACTTAAAGGAAGAAGGAGGCTGGACGAAGACAGAGCAAGGCTGAAATTGCCGGAATCAGGAGGAGTCGCCGGAGAAGAAAGTAGAATACTGGAGTAAGGAAGCAAAAGCAAATAAAGAGGAAAAATGACCAGTGGAAGACCTATTTATAAGGCTCCATCTCGGCAGCCCAAAGGTCATCTCAAAATTAATTAGCTTCGAATCTTGAAACGGTCAGAATCCCAAAAGCTGCACAACAGACGCCTCACGCTCCGCGCAAACAGTAAATACGCAAAGCGGACCAATCGAAAGTGGACGCGTGCCAGAAAAGACGACGTACTTATGAATCTTGTCAGATTCATCTGATTAGTTCGGCCAAAAGTTACCATTAACGCTTCGTACTCTGTGCACCTAATAAGTACGTTGAGCAGCCTAATCAGAAGTTGACACGTCATCAAAGGAAGGACACCATGGGAAAATTTTGAATATATTAGCCCGTCCTCTCAGGTCAGCACGGCCAAACTAATCTGGAGGCAAGTGATGAACCAAGAAATACTACTCGTTAGTCAATAACGGTCAACGGCTGAATATGGGCATAAAAATGTTAAGCCCCGTGGGTTGGCCCGGAGGTTGACCATCTCATATACGGACCAACAATCCATCTCGGCCACACGACCCCATCGCAATCTAGGCCTAGAGGCCTAATCTCGGCCTTCAGCTCCATCTCGGCCAAAGAGCTGTATTCGGTCTTGGATCCGATCTACCCGCTGATCTCGGACCACATTTGTGACGTCAGCTGCAAACATTATAAAGGGCCTACTAACGCTCCTTGAAGTCGACCACTTTCATCTCAGCAAGCAGGCTCCACACCCTAACTCATCTCGGGCACTTCTGAGTACTTCTAGAGGATCTGACCTCGGTTCTAGAAGTTTACCGTAGGTAATTCTACCAGGTGAAACTCCCAGCCAGGTGTCCCAAACTAGCTTACTCAGCTCAGTACCGAGCCACGTGGTGAGCATGCAAGAGCAGGAGTCATCCTTATGACCTCCTTGCCTGTCACGATCTCCGGGCTCTGCCCATGCATTGGCCCGAGCCGCCTTATAAAAAGCAGAGAAGCAGGAGAGAGAAAATGAGGTAACATTTCACAACTTGTTACAGTGAATCATCTTCTTTGCGGTGAAATCACAGGTTTACCAGAAAAACCTTCATTTACAAACTTTCAATAGTCTATAAACCTCTCCAAAAATGGCCTCAACTGACTTGACCGTCGGAGGGTATTACCCGGGGCCATAGATCCCGGGTCCTCTGACCTTGTTCTTTTGTGCAGGTTGGCCAACCGCCAACTACAGACAACTGACGGAGAATTAACGGCGTAACCCACCACATCACACTTAATACTTTGTGATAAATCTGACATCATCAGGTTGCACTCTTGTTTTGATTTTTCTTATTAATATATTAGCATTTTAATAAAAAAAACTTTATCATCTCATTTGCAGCATCAGAACCTTAATTTGTATAATAAACCATTTTCTTTCAGATGATGAGAAGGGGCTATTTCGGACAATGCCACCTAGGAGAATCTTAACATCTGCCGATGACACTTGTGTGGGAGAACCCTGTGATTCTTGCCGAGACCCAGTTGGTGATGAATCGGAGTGCATTTTGTTCAGGCGATGTGGGATATTTTCTGGAAGATCCTCATTGTCTTCCACTGGACGAATTTCTTTAGGAGTAACTGATTTGACGTTCTCTTCTTAGTCATGCCTCTATGTCTATGTGTGCAGGCCATTCTCGGCCAATTGTGTTGCCAATGTAACATTTCTTATAAAATAAAACTGGAGGCATACCATTCCACTGCTACTATGTTCACTGTGGTCACTTGAAATTCAATTATCATATCTATTCATGTCATTTCAATTTTCCTCTGATCTTGTTAAACATTTTGCAACTTAAATAGTTTTTACTTTTCAATTAAATTATAAATTTCAAGGTCCATATTCTTAACAAGCTTATAACTGAAGTTATACATGGTTTAAAAAAAGGAGGATTGCTTCTTCAATGTACTAGTTAGGCTTTTTACAAGAGAACTGATCAAATTTTTGTTGGAGATTTAAAGTTTTGGGCTTTGCCCCATTAATGAAGGTTGCAAAACTTGGTTGAGCAACATACTTTGAGCTTAATTATGATGAGTTTCCGATAATAAGAATCGAAAACTAATGTGTCCTTAATTATCTACGTAACGAGTATTTAATTTTAGGCTTTGGAATAACTCAATTACGATAACGGGTGAATGAGAAATTAATGCTCAAAGTGGATGGAAAACGTGAGTTAAAGGGTGTTGTGTCACCTTGATGGAGGAATACCATATTGGACACTTTAGGTGTGGCCTTGGGGCATGAGAAGTTTCTGACGTACATCGATCGATCACATCGATCGATCGATATCACTTCGATCAATCGATGCAATCGATCGAAGCTGGACAAGAAACTTCAGATCATTCAGACGTACATCGATCGATCGATGTCACTTCGATCGATGGATGTAATCGATCGAAGCTGGACAGAAAGGTTCGAAATGATTCTGACGTACATCGATCGATCGATGTCACTTCGATCGATCGATGTGATCGATCGAAGTTGGACAGCGTACAGAATCCTTTCTGCTGGGCGGTTGTGTTTCAAACTTGAAACAAACGCTATCCTCCTACATGCGATAAGATCAATCAGGTTTGATCTAATGGTGGCGGAAGAGGCAGCTTTGATCTAATGGCCGAGATTTAAACTGACCTAACCGCCCAACCGTATGTGGTTTTCATCTAACGCCCCAGGTTTAAACCTGCGAATCAGTTTTCAATCTAAAGGCTGAGATTAACCTTCCATGACCGCTTGGAGGTTTTGATCTAACGGCTTATAATCAAACTACGGTTTTGATCTGACGGTCACGGTAACCTATTCTCCAACCGACTCCCCTATATAAACAGAGGCAAGGGATGCATTCTAGATACACTTGCTCTCTGCATTCGTAGCATACAACATTCATAGCATTCAAGGGTTTGCATCCCGTCCAAGAGAAGTCAGGACACTCGAAAGTTCGAAGCAGTTCAAGTTCAGCAGTGCCGCTCAAATGAACAGATACCCGTTGTATCCTGGGAGACGGTTGCTAACGCCGGTTGGGCACAGTATACCGGAGCAATACGTCTTAAGGACAGAGTCCTCAACTCGCCCCGGGTTTGATTTATTTTGTTATTTCCATACGCACACACCGAACGACTGCGTCTTAGTACAGGATTGATTGGTTCCAACAATTTTGGTATCGAATTTAATTGACATAGCAACTTTTAATGTAAGTAGTGAGCTACTTCGTTATTGCTACATTAAGATGATTTATTCTTGTGGTTCTATTATTTTATTTATGGGACAAATTTCTCTAAAGATGAATACAGCTTAATGTAACAAAGCAAGATTGCTATTACTTGGGCGTACTTATTATTACACTTTTGATTAGGGTCTAGCTCTTATTATATTTATTAGTGGCTTTACTACTTTCTTATTTTATAGATATAAACACATCTTTGAACCACATAAATATTGACTTATGGCTAGCATTTTGTCATCTCCGTTTTTTTATAACAAATGCCCCTCAGTCGTCTCACTTCAAAGAAGACCAAATTTGAGTGGCCGGCGGAATACAAGAAAAGTTTCATGGAACTTAAGAAGAGGTTGATCACAACCTCAGTATTGGCTCAGCCCTCCGGTACGAATGGGTTTGTGATCTACAGTGATGTGTCGAAGAATGGTCTAGGTTGTGTTTTGATGTAACATGGGCGAGTTATCGCATATGCTTCGAGGCGACTAAAACCTTACGAATAGAATTATCCGACACATGATCTTGAGCTTGCAGCATTTGTGTTCATCCGAAAGATTTGGCGGAACTTTTTATATGGGGAGAACTGTACTATGTTTACTGATGACAAGAGCCTAAAGTATCTGTTCTTCCAGAAGGAATTGAACATGGGGCAACGGTGATGGTTGAGAACGCTAAAGGATTACGACTTGACCATTCGTTATCACCTGGGAAAAAACTAATTTGGTAGCCTATGCATTAAGCAGAAAGTCTAGCCATACGCGACAATCACCACTTGAGAGAGAAATAGAAGAATTCGGCTTGGATTTGGTTGACTATATAGTTAATGTTTTGACATTATTGACAATCACCCCTAAGTTTGATGGATTGGTTGAAGGAGGCACAGAAGAATGATGAGGCTCTAGGTGAGATGTTTGAGAAGTTGAAGCATAGTCAAGCTAAAGGATTTCAGGTCAATGAGGACGGGAGCTTATTGTTTAAAAGAAAACTGTGTGTGCCTGATTTAGATGAGCTAAGGAAAGACATTTTTCAGGAGGCTCACAGCTCAAGGTTATCGATACATCCTGGTAGCACCAAGATGTACATAGATCTCTAAAAACATTATTGGTGGTGTGGGATGAAGAGGCATATTGCGGAGTTCATTGAGAGATGTTTGGTGTGCCAGCAAGTTGAGGCTGAACACCAACGACCTGGTGGATTAATGATACCGTTGGAGATTCCAGAGTAGGAATAGGAATGTATAATGATGGACTTTATGGCTGGTCTACCGAGAACAATAAGTGGATATAACATGATTTTGGTCATTGTGGATCGGTTAACCAAGTCTACACATTTTCTACTCATCTCAAGTGAATCGTCTCTCGACAAGTTGGTAAATATATATATGGATAATATTGTCAGCTTGCATGGTATTCTGGTGAGTATAGTGCTCGACTGAGATCCATGATTTACTTCTAAGTTCTGGACAATATTTCAGAAAACCATGGGTATGAATTAAGGTTGAGTACAGCATATCATCATCAAACTGATAGACAGTTTGAGCGGACTATTCAGATCCTAGAAGACATGCTAAGGGCTTGCGTTTTAGATTTCAAAGGGAGTTGGGATGGAATGGTGAAGTTAATGGATTTCTCTTAGAATAACAGTCACCACAGTGCAATTGATATTGCTCCCTTCAAAGCGTTGTATGGACGGAAGTGCAGTTCACCCGTAAACTTGGACGATGTTGGTGTGAGGACCATCACCAGACCTGAGTTACTCGAGAAGACGTTAGAAAAAGAGAAAATCATTCGAGATAGACTCAAGACGACTCAGGACCACAGAAAACTTTAGGCGGATTCCAAGCGACGGCCTTTGGAGTTTAATGTAGGTGAGAAGGTTTATTTAAGAGTATCACCTATGAAGGGTATTATGAGGTTTGAAGTCAAAGGCAAGTTAAGTCCCCGTTTTATTGGTCCCTATGAAATACTGGAGAAAGTAGATGCTTTGGCATATAGGTTGGCATTACCTCCGGTATAGCGCAAGTCCACAACGTATTTCACGTATCACAGTTAAAGAAATACATGACGGATTCACGCCATGTGCTTGAAGCGCAACCTTTGGAACACAACGGCGATGTTACTTATGAAGAGGTACCGTTGAGGATCGTAGACCAGAAGGAACAAGCATCGAGGAAGCTGGTGATTCCATATGTGAAAGTCCAATGGAGTAATCACACGGAATGGGAAGCCACTTGGAACTTGAGGAACAAATGCAGGAGAAGTGTCATCAACTCTTTAACTAAGGTACGTAAGTTTTGAGGACGAAACTTTTTCTTAGGGGGTGGAATTTCATACCCCGTATTTTCCTCTGTCCGACGTTAAATAATTAAGAGCAACTTAAAATACAATTTTATTAATTATATATGTCAATGAGGCTTAGCTAAATGAATTGTAATAGAAAAAATAATTAAAAAACTGAAATTAAGAAAATTAGACCAAAATACCAAAAATGCCCTCCCACTTAAATGCTAGGGAGTTACATAAAGGAGTATAACTCCCCATTAGCCACTAGCCGTGAGTTACAAGTAGAAAAAGAGGGAGAAATCGGCTAGAAGAGAAAGAAAGGGAGAGAGAAAAGGGAGAAGAGTAAAGAAGGAAGTAGAGAGAAGAAGGAAGGAGAATGTTGGACCGTGCACATGCAATAAACACCACTAGAGGGGGGGTGAATAGTGGTTAGCGGAAATTACACTACAACCCTTTGTTAAAATCCCCTTTGAAAACAGAATCTGAGACCACCTCAGATTCAGAACCCGTTTTTCAAAAATTCACGAATAGTTGTACACAACTCCAAAAATTATCAAACTTCCAGAATTGAACTTCAATGAGTTAACAAGACTTTATTTAAAAATCAAACAAAAATAAGATCGTTTGACCCTTCAAACAAATAAAAAGATTCAGATGGTCAATCTGGACAGAATTGGACAGAATTTTGCTGATTTTGGAAAACGTGTTTCTCTTTGAATACTCAACCAAAAAGGTTGATCTTTATATCGAAACACTCCTTAAGATGTGTAGATGAAGTTTCCAAAAGGCCCTGACCTTAAACAATTCTTAAAAATACAGAATTTAAGTTTTTTCAAAACTGGTCAGATTGCAGCCAGATTGGAGCAGTTATCTTTCAAAGACTGAAAGACTAACTTTCCCTTGCTCATATCAAGTGATTCTTATTGCAAATGAAAGCTAACAGTCTGAAGTATAACTCCACCAAACATCACAAATTTTGAAATTTTTTAGCTATTTTTTTTGAAATTGTGTGAAGTTGGGTGAAAAAATGCAGTCAAAAATGGGCAGAAAACAGAAATAAAGAAACAAGAGAAGAACACCGAGGATTTATCCTAGTTCGGTCAATGTGACCTACTACAGTCTTAAGGAACACCTTTCCTTGGATTTGACTATTAAATAAACACCTTACAACAAGAACCAAGCTTGATCCTGATTATACACCAACCCTACTTAAGACTTGGATAATCACCTTCTAAGCAACACTTAGTTGCAACTCCTCTAACACCTATTGATGTAGCCTTATAAAGATGGCTAATCAATCTTACAAATGAAGCTCAAGAGGATTGTAGCTCACCACATTACAACAAGAACACCTTTGCTACAATGAATAAAACAATAACAACAAGAAGATGAAGATGAAAGCTAGACAATTCAACAAATGCTTGTGAGTCCCAAGTGTGTTTCATCTTCTTCACCAATGCCTCTATTTATAGTGTGATTTGAGCCTTGAAGATAAGAATGCACATGTGTCACCATCTTCATCATCAATTCCAAATGTCTTCTCATCATTGGTTGGCTTTGTACACTTGGAAAAATAAAACACAATGATTGGTCCACCTTGGCACTCCATGTGGCCAAAATTTTCAACTAAAAATTGACTTGGAATTGTCTTGAAAATGTGAAGATAATAGCACCATAACAACTACATCATCTTCTGAACTCTTTGGCAAGATAATAGGCATGTGGGCATTGACCATTCAATTCAAAAATTCAGCTTCAAATTGAGACGTAGTAGCCGTTGGCTACTTTTGCTTTTCAAACAAAAATCTTGATTTTTCTTAATAAAATAAGAAAGGATAATACCACCAAATTATCCTCAACTCCAAGAACAACAATAGGACATGTGAGAGCTCCATTTGACTTCCAAAAATCTGCTGACAATTCACCAAGAAAAGCCATAGCCGTTGGCTATTTTTGAAAAAGTCCAAGTTGGCAACTTTAGCCAACTAGCTCCTTTTTGGTTGGTCCACTTGTCTCCAACTCACAAAATGAATACACCATCATATACATCTGAATATACACGTTTTCCAACATATATAAATGTGTAGCAACTCAGATTTTTGAAGAAGAAATAAATAGATAACAGTTGACAATATTATGTCAACGTGTAACACCGAAATTCTCCAATATTTCTTCTTATATGTCAAGAACATTTCCACACCTTTGAAACCTTTAGTATCTATGAATAATGATGCTAAATATCCTCTTATAACATATATAAGAGGGTCTTCAAGAAAAAATAGAATGTGACATCTTAAATCGTCACATATCCAGCTATAGTCAATAATATCATCGGTTGAGAGAATAAGATATAAGATCACCATATTATCTTCAAAATAACAATAACACATCTCCAGAATGAAGATAATAATATGCTCAAGAGATTCCTTGAGTGAAAATACCAAAAATACCCTTGGGGGTAAAATGACCAAAATGCCCCTGGTGTGATAAAACTTTAGAAATGCTCCCGATGGTCAGAAATAATCACAATTCCACCTTTTTCATGATAACCAAGATAATAATACACCCTTGAAATATTTTTCACCATATGATGTTCCTACAAAACTTAAAATACCAATTTTGTCCTTTTTGCTAAGTTGTAGAAACTTCCAAGGCATGTTAGTCACAATAATAATCACCAAAAACACATAATAATCACCAAAAACACATAATAATCACATAATGAACATATATAAATCATATACAAATGAAAACAATCACTTTAACAAATTTTAGAAAAATATTCCTAAAAACCCTAGACATCGGTCGATCAAAGTGCCTCAGCTTCAGAGATCGATGTCTCACAGAACCACATCAATTGATCGACGTAAGGGGATGACGTACGTCGATCGATCCATGTGAGAGATCGACATCTTACTGAAAGTTTGGTTCTTCTTAGTTCAACATGGATCGATCCATATGAGGGGCTGTCGTACGTCGATCGATCCATGTGACTCTGAATGAGAGATCCACGTTATTTTCCTTCACTTTTTCAACCTTTAACCCCTTATAACACCATATGTGACATTTCTAAGTATTCAACACTTAAAATCATGACTTTGAAAATTATCCAAACATATTTCTCAACATTCTCCCCCTTTTGGATGATTTTCAAAATAACCTAACATGATTTTAATGTCACAACTTATAACCAAAAATTTATAACCAAAAACCAAATGTTTTTAACTTTTAAATAGTATGTTGAGACCAACTAAAATCATGTACTTATTCTATCTCCCCCTTTATTTTGCAAATCATGCAAAAAATAGAACTACGCAATGGTATCGTAAGTCATCATTCTTAACTTGGCTCGTAAGTTTTCAAAAGTTGCTTGATTAATGGGTTTGGTGAAGATGTCAGCAATTTGATGATCAGTTCTTATATGGTTTATCACTATATCCTCATTTTGAACATGATCGCGAAGAAAGTGGTATCGCACCTCAATGTGTTTGGCCTTAGAATGAAGCACCGGATTCCAGGAAAGATTGATTGCACTTGTGCTATCGCAGAAAATTGGAATCTTAGTCATTATAATGCCAAAATCACTAAGTTGCTGTTTAAGACAAAGTATTTGGATAGTACATAAACTCAAAGCAATATACTCGGCTTCAATGGGAGAAAGAGCTACACTAGCTTGCTTTTTAGAAAACAAAGAAATCAAGTTGGTACCTATGAATTGACACGTACCGCTAGTGGATTTTCTATCTAATTTGCAACCACCATAATCCGCATCACTATATGCGTACAAATCCAACTTAGCGTTTCTATCATACCAAAGTCCTAAGTGAGGTGTATGCTTAAGATATCTAAAGATCTTTTTCGCTGCATTGTAATGTGATACCTTAGGACAAGATTGAAACCTAGCACACATACACACACTAAACATAATATCAGGTCTTGATGCAGTTAAGTATAACAGTGATCCAATCATAGACCTATAGAGTGTGTCATCGAAAGGTTTACCATTTTCATCCTTATCAAGTTTGGTACTAACACTCATGGGGGTAGTTGTCAGTTTCAACTCTTCAAAGCCAAACTTCTTAATCATATCATTGACATACTTAAGTTGGCTAATTTGAATTCCTTGAGGGGATGGTTTGATTTTAAGTCCTAAGAAATAATTCAACTCTCCTACCATTGACATTTCAAATTCTGACTTCATACACTCTTCGAAGTCTTTTACTAAGGTAGGGTTGGTTGAACCAAAGATTATATCATCTACGTATATTTGAACTATTCGATGGTTCCCCTTTGATAATTATTTGCAATAAAAAAATTTGCAAATCATATAAAGCTTTCTTAAGCTTATAAAGCTTTCTTAAGCTTATAAACATGGTTAGGATTCTTTGAATCTTCGAATCCAGGGGGTTGTTTGACAAACACCTCTTCTTGGATGTATCTATTCAAGAACGCACTCTTGACATTCATTTGAAAGAGCTTAATATTGCTTAGACTTGCGATCGCAAATAACAATCTAATTGCTTCTAGTCGTGCAACGGGTGCAAAGGTTTCTTCATAATCTATTCCTTCTTGTTGATTATAACCTTGTGCGACTAGTCTAGCCTTATTCCTAGTAATATTTCCTTGTTCATCCATTTTATTCCTAAAGACCCATTTAGTTCCTATGATAGACTTCTCTTCAGGTTTAGGTACTAAGTCCCACACGTTGTTCCTTGTGAATTGATTTAATTCCTCATGCATAGCATCTATCCATGATATGTCACCTAAGGCTTCCTTTACGTTCTTAGGTTCTAATTGTGAGATTAAGCTATGACCTTCAAGTTGACTTATATTTCTACGTGTTCTAACCCCAACGCTTGGATCTCCAATGATTAATTCTCTAGGATGCCACCAATTCCTAGATTGACTAGGTTCACCCTCATCTTGTTCAAATGTTTCATTAGTGTGAACATTATCATATGTAATTGGATCATTAGTTACATTATCTTCCAATTGAAAGTTTCTTCATTTATATCATCTAAGGGTTCATGCATGTCTGGTTCAGGAGGAGTTGGTTCTAGATGATCAAGTACAGGCTCAAGTAATACATCATCATCAAACATATTTTCAACATTTGTTTCTTGTTTATGTTGATGTTTATCACTAACTTCAAAGCATGCATTTTCATTGAATTTGACATGTATAGATTCAATTATTTTTCTAGATGCAGGAATATAACACCTATATGCTCTAGAAATAGTTGAGTAACCAACAAATATACATTCAATAGACTTTGGTTCAAATTTGTCTAGATTATCGTTAGTGTTCAACACAAAACACTTACATCCAAATACTTTAAGATAATCTATTTTAGGTTGTTAATTGTTTAGCAATTCATAAGGCGTTTTATTTAATTTCTTTCTAATAGTAAGCCTATTTATTATATAGCATGCACAACTAACAGCTTCAGCCCATAAATATTTAGGTAATTTATTTTCACAAAGCTTGTCCTAGTAACTTCTTGAATCGTTCTATTTTTACATTCAACAACTCCATTGAGTTGTGGTGTTGTAGGTGGTGAGAATTCATGTTTTATTCCATGTAGTTCACAAAATTTGATTACGTCTTTATATTTAAATTCTCCACCTCTATCACTCCTAATTCTTTTGACATTTTCTTCGTAAATGTTCTCAAGTTGCTTGATAAGGGTTTCGATTGCTAATGGAGCATCGTCTTTGTGTGTTAAAAACAATGTACATGTGTAGCGTGAGTAATCATCTACTATGACACACACATAGTAGTGTCCACCTAGACTTCTTGTCCTACTTGGACCAAATAAGTCTAAGTGAAGCAATTCTAGTACATGACTAGTAGTCACTTCATGTTTCGGTTTTAAGGTTTCTTTAATGTGTTTTCCCTTAATACATGTTTCACACATTTGAAAATTATCTAAGTCTAACTTAGGCATTCCTCTAATTAAATTCTTCTTAGACAATTTCTTAATGGTTGAAATTCCTATATGCCCTAATTTTCTATGCCATAAATTTACATCTAAGTCATGTGATATTAGACACTTAACCTTAGCATCTAACATGTTATCTAAGGTAAGGGTATAAATATTTCCATCTCTATTTCCTTTTAAAACCGTTTATCCTTTTTCATTTATTATATCACAAGAATTGGGAAGAAAGGAGACATTATAATCACAATCTATAAGTTGAGAAATACTAAGTAAATTATAAGATAGATTGCTTACTAACAACACATTTCGTATTTGAAATGTGTTAGGGTCCCCAATTGTTCCTTTTCCAACAACTTGTCCTTTGTTGTTGTCACCGAATGTCATTTTTCCTCCATTTTTGATATGTTCCAATTCGATGAATAGTTTGGGGTTCCCCGTCATATGCCTCGAACAGCCACTATCTAAAAACCATTTGGTTCTTAGATTCTTCGACTTTGCCTCCTTCTTGCATTCCTTGCGTTTTTCCTACAATGGAGACAAAGTTTTAGGTACCTTTTATTTGGGTCCTTGAATGTTAGGGGCACTATTCTTGTTTAGATATCCCTTAGGTATCAAAACTTGAATATAGCTTCTAGGCACATTTTTAGCATTGTTATAACTTGGAAAATAAGAAGAATTAGCATATACATGATTATTCCACATAAGTGAAGATGCATTGTTATACATGTTGTGCCAAGGTTGATAATCATTATAGGATGGCCGAATTTTATAATGTGCATAAGGCATGCAATTTTGTTTCTTGAATAGGGCAGTATAAGTGTGTTCATAGACATTTCTATAAGACTTATAAGAGTGTTGCATATACTTAGGTTCATAATAAGTTGTATGCATTTTATTCGGTCTAGTTGCTTTTGTATACATGTAGGCATAATTTCTAGGTTGTCTAGATGCAAAGTTTGGTTTATACGTGTGTGCTTTTATGGGTGTATGTTGCATTTTTGCCTTAGAATAAACATAAGAAGAAGTAGAAGAAGATTTAGCAGGCAAAGTTGATTTTGTATTATATGGCATCTTTGTACTAGATGAAACAAACTTAGTCTTTTTATTTACTTTTTCATTTTCTTCTTTATAGCCTAAGCCGTTTTTATCATTACCATACTTTTGTGATGAGATGAATGTGTCTAACATGTTTGTACTGGATTTAAATTGTTCTAACATTTTTTCTAAGTTAAGTTTAGATGACTTAAGTTGTATTATTTCATGTTCACAACTTTCTAACTTAGACTTTAACATGTTATTTTCCATTTGTAACTTTTGTTCATCTTTTCTATATGATTCAATTTTATTCTCTAAAGAATCAAGAGTATTAGTAGACTCTTGTTTAATAGATTCTAGTTGATCGGAAAATTCCAAGTTGGACGTCTTCAACTTGTCATTTTCTTCAACTATTTTCTTCTTTTCTTTAGAGAGCCTCTTATAGTGAGCGTGCATTCTTAAGAATTCTTCATACATTTCATCAAATGTCATGTCACTATCAGAATCACTATCAGAAGAAGAACATACCTCGTTGGATACGAAGCAGACTTGAGCTTCCTCAGTTTCGGATTCTGAGTCAAATGAGTCGCTCCATGTGCTCACCTTCATTGCTCGTTTCCCTTTTCTTGCCTTAGACTCCTTTGTCTTTGTCGTTTGAGCCTCCTTGTCCTTGGCTTGTTTATTATTGTTGTTATTATTATTATTTTTCTTCGTGGGACAGTCGTATAAAATATGTCCTTTTTGACCGCATTCATAACACTTTAATTCTTTATTATACCATTTGTTTGTGTTATTCTTCCTAGGTTGAGAAGAAGAAGAAGAAGAATTACGTTGTCTATTCCTATTTGGACGTTTGAAAAACTTTCTAAGTTTTCTAGCTATCAATATCAAGTCGTCGTCTAATTCAGTATCACTATTACAATCATTGTTACTAGCATGTGTTTCGATTGTTTTGAAAGCTACTGATTTACCGGATGACTTAGATGATTCAGACTTTCATTGGTTCAGTTTTACCTCATAGACTTTAAGAGACCCGATCAATTCATCTATTTTAGTTACTGACTTTGTATCCTCGAATGCAGACACCTTTGGATCCCATTCAGCAAGGAGGCTTTGTAACACCTTTTGAACCTTTTCACTGTTCGAAAATGACTTCCCTAAAGCTTCAAGGGTATTGAAAATATTAGTAATCCTCAAATCCATAGATGTTAGGGATTCGTTTGGCAACATTTTGAAAGTCTCTAATTCAGTCATAAGCATGTTTATTTTTGACTTTTTAGCACCACTAGTACCTTCATGCTTTAATACAAGTGATTTTCACATGTCGTGTGCGCTTGTGCAATTTGACACATATCCTGCTTCAGAGGTTGTAAGTCCATTTAAAAGTAATTGCATAGCTTTAGCATTCATGAACATTTTCTTTTTTTATCATTCGATGACCATTCACTTTTATATTTTTCAACCTCTTGAATTACTCCACTAACTTGTATAACTTGCATTAGAATGTATGGCCCATCTTCAACTATAGACCATAAATCGATGTCTATAGCCATTAAGAATAGCCTCATTCTTAGTTTTCAATGAACAAAATTATTGCCATCAAAAAGAGGAGGGCGTTGTGTAGCATACCTTCCAACTCACCTTTGTGAGAAAAAATAGTCATAGTATGTACCTTGGATTTGAGACAAGCAGTATATAATGAATCGTTGTTTCTTAGCCTTGTATTGTTCGTATGGTGTTGAATCTTGCTTCTTTTGAGTGGTGTTGGTCTAGTTCTGATACCAAATGTTAGACCGTGCACCTACAATAAACACTACTAGAGGGAGGATGAATAGTGATTAGCAGAAATTACACTACAACCTTTTGTTAAAATCCCCTTTGAAAACAGAATCTGAGACCACCTCAGATTCAGAACTCGTTTTTCGAAAATTCACAAATAATTGTACACGACTACAAAAATTATGAACCTTTCCAGAATTGAACTTTAATTAGTTAACAAGACTCTGTCCAAAAATCAAACAAAAATAAGATTGTTTGACCCTTAAAACAAATAAAAAGATTCAGATGGTCAACCTGGACAGAATTGGACAGAATGTTGCTGATTTTGCAAAATGTGTTTCTCTTTGAATACTCAACCAAAAAGGTTGATATTTATATCAAAACACTCCTTAAGATGTGTAAATGAAGTTTACAAAAGGCCTTGACCTTAAACAATTCTTGAAAAATACAGAATTTAAGTTTTCTCAAAACTGGTCAGATTGCAGCCAGATTGGAGCAGTTATATTGAAAAGACTGAAAGACTAACTTTCCCTTGCTCAAATCAAGTGATTCTTGTTGCAAATGAAAGCTAACAGTCTGAAGTATAACTTCACCAAAAATCACGAATTTTGAAATTTTTTAGCTATTTTTTCAAATTGTGTGAAATTGGGTGAAAAACTGCAATCAAAAAAAGGCTGAAAATAGAAATAAAGAAACAAGAGAAGAACACCGAGGATTTATCCTGGTTCGGTCAATGTGACCTACTCCAGTCCCAAGGAACACCTTTCCTTATATTTCACTATGAAACGAACACCTTAGAACAAGAACCAAGCTTGATCCTTGGGTTATACACCAACCCTACTCAAGACTTGGATAATCACCTTCTAAGCAACACTTAGTTGCAACTCCTCTAACACCTATTGATATAGCCTTATAAAGATGGCTAATCAATCTTACAAATGAAGCTCAAGAGGCTTGTAGCTCACCACAATATAACAAGAACACTTTTGCTACAATGAATAAAACAATAACAACAAGAAGATGAAGATGAAAGCTAGATAATTTAACAAATGCTTGTGAGCTTCAAGTGTGTTTCATCTTCTTCACCAATGCCTCTATTTATAGTGTGATTTGAGCCTTGAAGATAAGAATGCACATGTGTCACCATCTTCATCATCAATCCCAAATGTCTTCTCATCATTGGTTGGCTTTGTACACTTGGCAAAATAAAACACAATGATTGGTCCACCTTGACACTCCATGAGGCCGAAATTTTCACCTAAAAAGTGACTTGGAATTGTCTTGAAAATGTGAAGATAATAGGCATGTGGGCATTGACCATTCAATTCAAAAATTCAGCTTCAAATTGAGATGTAGTAGCTGTTGGCTACTTTTGCTTTTCAAACAAAAATTTTGATTTTTCTTAATAAAATAAGAAAGGATAATACTACCAAATTATCCTCAACTCCAAGCACAACAATAGGACATGTGAGAGCTTCATTTGACTTCCAAAAATCTTCTGAAAATTGACCAAGAAAAGCCATAGCCGTTGGCTATTTTTGAAAAAGTCTAAGTTGGCAACTTTTGCCAACTAGCTCCTTTTTGGTTGGTCCACTTGTCTCCAACTCACAAAATGAATACACCATCATATACATCTGAATATACACGTTTTTCAACATATATATATATATATATGTGTAGCAACTCAGATTTTTGAAGAAGAAATAAATAGATAAAAGTTGACAAGATTATGTCAACGTGTGACACCGAAATTCCTCAATATTTCTTCTCATATGTCAAGAACATTTCCACACCTTTGACACCTTTAATATCTCTGAATAATAATGATAAATATCCTCTTATAACATATATAAGAGGTTCTTCAAGAAAAAATAGAATGTAACATCTCAAATCGTCACATATCCAGCTATAGTCAATAATATCATCGGTTGAGAGAATAAGATATAAGATCACCATATTAACTTCAAAATAACAATAACACAGCTCTAGAATGAAGATAATAATATGCTCAAGAGATTCCTTGAGTGAAAATACCAAAAATACCCTTGGGGGTAAAATGACCAAAATACCCCTGGTGTGATAAAACTTCAGAAATGCTCCCGATGGTCAGAAATAATCACAATTCCACCTTTGTCATGATAACCAAGATAATAATAAACCCTTGAAATATTTTTTCACCATATGATGTTCCTACAAAACTTAAAATACCAATTTTGCCCTTTTTGCTAAGTTGTAGAAATTTCCAAGGCATGTTAGTCACAAGACAATAATAATCACCAAAAACACATAATAATCACATAATGAACATATATAAATCATATACAAATGAAAACAATCACTTTAACACATTTTAGAAAAATATTCCTGAAAACCCTAGACATCGATTGATCGAAGTGCCTCAGCTTCAGAGATCGATGTCTCACAGAACCACATCGATCGATCGATGTGAGGGGATGAGGTATGTCGATTGATCCATGTGAGAGATCGACGTTTTACTAAAAGTTTGGTTCTTCTCAGTTCAACATGGATCGATCCACATGAGGGACTGACGTACGTCGATCGATCCATGTGACTCTGAATGAGAGATCCACGTCATTTTTCTTCACTTTTTCAACCTTTAACCCCTTATAACACCATATGTGACATTTCTAAGTATTCACCACTTAAAATCATGTCTTTGAAAATTATCCAAACATATTTCTCAACAGAGATAGGAAGGAAGAAGAAGAAACCGTGATCAATCCTAGAAGCAATCCGCCTCAAAGTTCAACTTGATCATCGTAAGACTATCTAGAAACAAAGGCAAGTAATATTTCTATATGCTTTACACAAATTTTGGTTCAACAGGCCCTATGTTCTTATAAAAAATTTGGATCACACATTGGTAATCGTGATGCGTTTATGTTAAATGCTTTACTATATGTATTTGTTGATGTTGGTTGAGTAAAATCATGTTCTTTGGGTCAAATTCTGATAATATCTATGTTGTGCTTGGTTGTTAATAGACATGCCTTTAAAGTGTCATCTTTGGTGTAAATATTGCGTTATGGTAATCTATTGTGTTTTCCAAATATTGCCTTAGATGAATTGAGATGAATTGAGGAAGGTTTGAATGTTTAGATGATGTGTTGCTGCAAATTTAGTATGGGTTAGAACATTGATGATACATCCAGAGATGTGAATGGTAGTTGTCTTAGGTTGATGCAGGCTGATGGTTTTAAGGATCAATATGTGTTCTATGTTTGTTAAGCATGATGGATTTAGATGGTAAGCTGGAATTTGAGGTGTTTAACATGAAAGGGGTGAAGGGAGAAGATGATGAGGAGAAGTTATTGCAGAATTTGTAGTTTTCGGAATCGCCAGAACACTTCAAACACCCACTTTAGGCGCTCAATGTCACATTAGGTGCCTTAAGTAGGCGTTCGATATGTCCTAGTGTATTCCAGAACACTTCGAACACCTCATAAGGCACTTCATGTCACATAAGGCGCCTTATGTAGGCGTTCAATACATCACAGCACATTCCAGAATACTTCAAACGCCTAGTATAGGCGCTTCATGTCACTTTAGGCGCCTCCTGAAGGCGTTCCAAGTGTTTTGGAAGTCCCTTTTGACACATTAAGTCCTCCATGTGTGTGAAATACCTTTATTCTCTTCCATTGCTCATAAAATACAAGTGTTTTTGAAGTGTGCTTGAGTTGTGAACATTAAGTGTGAATGAGTAAGGTTAAGTATGAATTCGAAGTGAATTTGCAATACGAAAGGGCATGAAATGGTACGAATGAGGTGTGCTTGAGTTGTAAACATTAAGTGTGAATGATTAAGGTTAGGTATGAATTCGAAGAGAATTAACAATACGAAAGGGCATGAAATGGTACGAATAAGATGTGTTTGAGGAAGTATGAATGAGTAAGGCTAAGTGTGAACTCGAGATGATTTTTGTAATATGAAAGGGCATGAAATTGTACTAGCCGGGTGTGTTTGAGGTTCAGGACTTTGTGTTTGATATGTAAAGTGTGTATGCATGTTTACACGTTTGATATGATGTAACATGATCATTCTGCATCACGACATGAGCACTTTATATTTCGAATTGAGATTTGTTTTGTGAAAGAACACGTGTTTGTAAAAGGAAGATTAAAGTTTTCAAAAGACAAGTTATGGCTGCTGTTGATCGTAGGGTGTAAAAGTCACGCCTGCAGTAGCAGGGTATAAAAGCATGACCTGTAAATCAACAGCAGGTATAAAGTTATGTTATGGGACCGTGGACCTATCAGCACAGGGTATAAATTTTATGTTATGGGGCCATGGACCTTTCAGCACAGGGTATAAAGTTCTGTTTGCTATGGATTGGTCACCCATAGGGTATAAAGTTTTGCTATGCGAAGAATAAGATAAGAAGAATTGTTAAAAGCTTTGTGAAATGACACGCATGACATGCTGATGAAAGAATGCATATGCATGAGTTTCTGTTTATGTCAGTGTGTAGTTTTAAAGGAGTACATGCATCATGTGTCAAGAAGCATAAGACTTGACATGCAAGAATTGACATTCGCATATGATCTGTTTATGTAGTATGTTTGGCCAGATACATGTTTATTTCGTATTCGCATATCATTTATGTGATTTATTTGGCTTTGGTGAATTGTTATAAAGATGTTATTTGCTAATCCGATCACCTTATTTTGGGCAATGATTTATATACTGATGACTCGTCGTTTGTGGTCCCGTAAGGTGTATAGACGGGTTACTTGCTAGCGATATTTTCGCTAAGAATAGACACTCCATCTGCTTTTCAGGTGAGCCAGAGTACGAGATGATTTTTGTAGAAGACAATGGCAAGTGGGATCATTGGGATGATGGTCACCGATGTGGCTAGATTTACTTTCATTCTCTTTCTAGCAAAAGACTACTGTTTAATACCCTGTATTCAAGAATACATTAGGCATTTCCTCGAACATGTTTTATTTCTGCCATATTACATTTGGTTATGTTGATGTTAGTGAAGTTTTAAATTTTACGACGTTTCTGTTGATTTAGATTACGTCATGGATGACGTATGCTTGATCCACTTTGACACTTCGTATTTCTCATAGTAGACTCGAGCGGGTGCACTGGTCCGATGTCCAGTATCGAGTCGGAGCGCTACATTGCGAGCTGTCTTAGACAGATATGGTATAAACCTTCATTACGCTAGACTTCCAAATCAATTTCTATTTCCCTTTGCGAATTTGTGTCTGCTTCTGCGCCCTCAGTCTCTAGCTCGTCATGCAAAGTTGAGACCGGAATATCCACTTTAGTGATACTAAGCATATTATAGCAATAATCATCGCACGCATGATCCTGGTTCCATTAATTTCGACAATTAGGATGAACTGGTCCAGCTTTAGATAACCCTCCCGGACTAATTGATATCACTTAATTTCTAGGCGTACTCTGCAAACATGTAAGGTACTAAACATGCGATAAGTCCCTCTCTAAACTACTAGTCGGCGAATCAGTAGCAACAGACGTGTTGCGTCCTTCGAACCCAGCTGGTTCCAGTTCCGCCATCTCAATAAGGGCGGTTTCTCAAATAGCTGCTGTCGGAGTAATTGCAGGTGAATCCATGGTGGAGGATATATAAGTCTCTGCCAAATATTGCAAACTATCTGTTGAGCCTTCTGGAGTGTGTACCAATCCCTCTACTGCTGATAGCAATGTAGCCATAGGCGAATGTGTCTCCCCTGTTGTTACACCCCGTGACTTTTAAGCGCAACTTTCAATACTTAGAGGTCAACCTTAAATGCAACTTAATTAATTATGTAGGTTATGAGACTCAGTTACACAAAACATAGAAGAACAAAAGAAAGGGGTTAAAAGTTGAATTAAAAGAAATTATGGTAAATTATCAAAATAGTCCCTACTAAGGATAGTGGAGTTACCAAAACTTGGTAAAACTCCCCATCAGCCTATAGGGGACGGTGTCCACACCAAAGAGGAGAGGGAAAACCGCAGGAAAAGAGAGAGAAGAGGAAAAGGAAAGGAAGAAGAAGAAGAAGAGAAGAAGGAAAAGAAGGAAAAAGGCCATTCTACGTTCAATTCTTATCAAGGTTCTGCAGTAAATCCGTAAGACTAACTAGAAACCAAGGCAAGTAATCTTTCTATACGCTTTACGTAAATTTTGATACATGAATCACACATTAGCATTCTTGTCTTGTCTATCTTAAATGCTTTGCTACATGTAAGTCTTGTTGCTAATTGTGTAAAGTCTTGCTCTTTGGGCCATATTTCTGAAAACAGTTGTGTGGTGCTTTATTGTTTGTCAAGCATGCCCATAAAAGTGTATATTTTGACGTGCTTATTGTCTTGCTCTACTCTTATGTTGATTGTCTACACTTAGACGTTGAGAGTAAGTGCAGGAAATTGAGAGATGAGTGATGACATTGCTGTAGTCTTGTTTTGTTGGGAAAGTTGATGAGATCTTTTGAAGGTTGTGAATGATTGAAGGCTAGAGTGGATATTGCTAGGCATGACTAGGCATCAATTCATGTTTAGATGTGTGTTAAGTAAGATGAATCTAGATGTTAAGATGGATCTTTAAGTGTTGAAAATGGAAGGGTTGAAGAAGGAGGGTGTTGGAGAGGAAGTTACTGCAGAAAAACTGCAGTTTGGCATCGTCAGAACACTTCGAACGCCTACATTAGGCGCTCTATGTCACATTAGGCGCCTAATGTAGCGTTCGATGTGTCCTGAAGCTTTCCCGTATAGAAAAACTGCAATTTAGAACCGTCAGAACACTTCGAACACCTATATTAGGCGCTTTATGTCACATTAGGCGCCTAATGTAGCGTTCAATGTGTCCTGAATCATCCCCGAACACTTCGAACGCCTAGTATAAGCGCTTTAAGTCACTATAGGCACTTCATGTAGCGTTCCAACTGTACTGGAAGTCTTTTTGACCCTTTAGGCGCCCTATGTATGTGTAGTAACTTTATACCCTTCTTTTGAACATAAAATGCAAGGGTATTTGAGGTGCAATTGAGGTGTAGATGGTAAGTTTGATTAAGTAAGCATAAGATTGAATTACAAGTGAATAAGTGAGACGAACAGACTTGACAAAATACGAACAGGGAGTGTTTGAGGTGCAAGACCGTATACTTGATATGCAACATGTATGTGTGTGTGTTACATGTTGATTTGAAGCTACTTGTGCATCCTGCATCATGACATGGGCACTTGCATTTGATTTGAGATTTGCTTTGCAAAAGAACATGTGATTACAAGAAAGGTTTAAAGTTTTCGAAAGACAAAATGGCTGCTGGTTGATCGCAGGGTATCAAAGTCACGCCTGCAAAAGCAGGGTATAAAAGCGTGATCTGTGAATCAACAGCAGGGTATAAAGTATTTTATGAGGCCGTGGACCTATCAGCACGGAAAATAAAGTTATTTTATGGGGTCGTGGACCTTTCAGCACGGATACATGATATATGTAATGGGGCCGTGGACCGTTCAGCACGGACATATGATATATGTAATGGGACTGATACGAATGTGGTTCGTATGTTAATGTTGTCCCGATCTTTCTTCACTCTCCAAACGTCCCTCAAGCCTTGAATGTGATGGACAATGGTGCCAAGCAACCACCTTCCTTTCAAGCCTCCAAATTCGTTTGGTTATGTGTGTTTCAATCCGCTCAATCCAACCAGTCACTCCTAATCCTTGGATTGTGGATCACCAACAAGGAACACACAATCCTTAATTGGGTCTAGCCTTGATTTAGATATGTGTAAACCAAAGGAAAAACACAAACTTTTATTCAAGAAACTCAAGAACAAAAGATAACATAAAACCGTAGGGTTTGTAATTCAAAGATGAAAAATAGTCTAACTCCTCAAAGAAATGCTAAGTGATCTATATATATGATTACAAGTCTTGTAAGCCACCTCCACAAAAACGGCTAGGGTTTCTTGGAATACACATGTTGGCGCCACCTTCCTTTGATGTGCAAAAATCTGAATTTTGTTATTTTTGGTAAGTTCCCTTCTCTTGGCAAACCCACAATTATTGTCTCAATCACCAATTAGTGCATTATTAACCATCCTTCTAGAACTTTCCTTGTGCATTCCTTTACCTCCTTAAGACGCCAATCAGCCTTCCTTTTGCCACATGATTTAATTTTGGTAACTTCCTCTTTCTTGAATTATCTCCTTATTTGCTCCAAATCTTCAATTATGACTCCCATAATTCATTCCAATCATACCAATCTGATTTATGACATTATAAAAGTCTCTTAATTGCATTTGAAGATGCCTAGGCGGCTGCCCCCTTTCTTCAAGAAAACCGAAACCCTAATTTGCACAATTGGGCTTGTTTTGGACTTCTTTCTTGCAGCTCTTGTATCTATTTTTGTGGACTGATTTTGACAAAACCCAAAACATGAAAGATGCTCCAAATTAAGTCTACTTCAAGGTCCAGCTGGTTCCATGCACTCCCAATCTCGTTTGAAAGCCCAAAATCACAAAACAGCCTTGTATGGACAAGCTTGGTCCAAATCTGAGAAGCCCTTCTTTCCAAAGCTCAAAACGTTTGATCCAAGACTTGTAATACCTACAAAACACACTCATACACCAAACATAAGTATTCTAAACAAACTTTAAAAGAAGCAAACGAAAAGACAACTAAAAGCCACAGAAACGGCACCAACAAGCGGACTGACTATCATTGGATAATCAGTTCTTAAGCTCAACAATGAGCACCCATTTAGGAGAAACATCCATTGGTTCATCTTGCACATGTTTGGTTAGAAAAGAGCCAACATCAAAACCAAGTTGAAAACCATTAATCCTCTTGGTTTGGCTCCTTGTCAACGGCCCCTTATGGTTAAGGGCACCTTGTGCAAGTTCCTCATTAGGGGGCTGCTCCTCAGCCTCATCAATCCCCCCCTCCTCAAAAGGATTCGCCCTCGAATCATCAAGATAAAAATGCTCAAAAGGGGAAAGATCACTTACATTGAAGGTGTTAGAAACTGAACCATACCTGTCTGGAGGAAGATCAAGCACATAAGCATTTGGACCAACCTTTTGAATGACCTTAAAAGGTCCATCTCCTCGAGGCATAAGCTTGGACTTCCTCTCCTTTGGAAATCGTTCCTTCCTGAAATGCAACCAAACAAGATCTCCAAGATAAAACACAACATCTTTTCTATGCTTGTTAGCTTGTTTGGCATACTGTCTATTCTTGCGTTCAAGTTGAAGTTTAACTTTTTCATGCAATTTTTTGATCATTTCAGCTCGTTGTTTACCATCCATGCTAGTACGCTCATCAATTGGAATAGGCAACAAATCAAGTGGGGAATGGGGTAGAAAACCATAGACAACTTCAAAAGGGGAATACAAAGACCCACTATGAACGGCCCTATTGTAAGCAAACTCAATATGTGGTAAACATTCTTCCCAATTTTTCAGATTGCTTTGGATTAAAGCACGCAACATTTGTGACAAGGTCCGATTTACCACTTCAGTTTGGCCATCTGTTTGTGGATGTGCAGTAGTAGAAAACAAAAGCTTAGTTCCCAACTTGCTCCAAAGTACACGCCAAAAATGACTCAAGAATTTACTGTCCCTATCACTAACAATTGTTTTAGGCATGCCATGCAACCGAACAACTTCTTTAAAGAATAGATTTGCAATGTAAGAAGCATCATCTACTTTGTGACAAGCAATAAAGTGTGCCATCTTAGAGAATCTGTCTACCACAACAAAGACACTATCTCTACCACCTTTTGATCTAGGTAAGCCAAGAACAAAGTCCATAGAAATGTCCTCCCAAGGTGCACTAGGTACGTCCAAGGGTGTGTACAAACCATGAGGTTGTGTTTTCGACTTAGCTTGCCTACAAGTGATGCAACTACTACAAGCCTTTGCAACATCTGATTTCATGTGAGGCCAAAAGAAATGTTCCTTTAAAGTTTCTAAAGTTTTAAAAACTCCAAAGTGTCCCATTAACCCGCCCCCATGTGCTTCCTTAACCAGCAATTCACGCATTGATCCCTTAGGAATGCATAATCGTTTCTCCTTAAACAAATAGCCATCATGCAAATAAAATTTACCAAAAGGAGAATCAACACATGCATCATAAATGGAAGCAAAATCAGAATCATCCTTATACAATTCCTTAACAAATTCAAAGCCAAGCAAGTGTGAAGACAACTTAGTAATCAAAGTATACCTTCTAGACAAAGCATCAGCAACTATGTTATCTTTTCCTTGCTTATACTTAATGACATAAGGAAATTGCTCAATAAACTCAACCCACTTTGCATGCCTCTTATTCAGTTTTCCTTGACTCTTAAGGTACTTCAAACTTTCATGATCAGTATGAATGACAAACTCTTTGGGTTGCAAGTAGTGTTGCCAAGTTTGTAAGGACCTTACCAAAGCATACAACTCCTTATCATAAGTAGGATAGTTCAATGCAGCACCTTTCAACTTTTCACTAAAATAAGCAATAGGATGCTTACCTTGGGTTAGAACAGCTCCAATTCCTACGCCACTTGCATCACACTCTATCTCAAATGTATCATCAAAGTTTGGCAACTTCAAGATAGGTGCTGTAGTGAGACGTCTTTTAAGTTCATCAAACGCCCTTTATTGGGCTTCCCCCCAATGGAACCCAACCTCTTTCTTGACGATCTCATTCAATGGTGCGGCTACGGTTGAAAAGTCCTTGACAAACTGCCTATAAAAACCTGCCAAACCATGAAAGCTCCTCACTTCTCCCACACTCTTTGGTGTAGGCCATTCAAGGATGGATTTCACCTTGTCTTGATCCATTTCAATCCCTGCAGAACTGATTACAAAACCAAGAAAAACAACTTTGTCCAAACAAAAAGAACATTTCTTAAAGTTAGCATAAAGTTTTTCTTTTCTTAGCTTTTCAAAAACAGCCCTTATGTGATCTAAATGCTCTTCTAAGGTCTTAGAATAGATCAAGAAGTCATCAAAATAAACCACAACAAACTTCCCAATAAAAGCTCTCAAAACTTCATTCATAAGCCTCATGAATGTACTAGGTGCATTAGTTAACCCAAAAGGCATAACTAACCATTCATACAATCCAAATTTAGTTTTAAAAGCTGTTTTCCATTCATCACCCTCTCTTATTCTCACTTGAAAATAACCACTTTTCAAATCAATTTTCGTATACCATTGTGAACCATGCAACATATCAAGCATATCGTCAAGTCTAGGAATGGGGTACCTATACTTTACAGTGATTTTGTTGATGGCCCTACAATCTGTACACATCCTCCAAGTGCCATCTTTTTTTGGAATAAGTATGACAGGCACTGCACTTGGGCTCATGCTTTCCCTTACCTTCTCTTTGGCCAAGAGATCCTCCACTTGCCTTTGTATCTCCTTTGTTTCCTCCGGATTGGCCCTATAAGCTGGCCTATTAGGTAGGACAGCCCCTGGAATAAAGTCAATGTGGTGCTCAATCCCTCTTAAAGGTGGCAACCCATGTGGCTCCTCCTCGGGAAACAAATCTGCAAATTCTTCCAACAAAGAAACAACACCACTACGCAAGGTAGATGGTAAGTCATTCTTAGAAAACAAGCATTCAACACTTTCTTTGTAAAGCATCACCAAAACAGTTTTATTATCATACAATGCATGTGCAACTTCACGAGATTTTGCAAAGAAAGCATGCTTCTTAGGTGGATGTGAAATTTGTGGCGTGGATGCTTGTGAAAGTGTTTGAACCGTGGGTGAGGGTGGATTGATTTGGGCCGTGGGTTGTGTACCCTTGGCCGAGGAAGTGGTGGCCTCCACAAGGCTTCTTCTCTCCTTTTTAAGAACCTCTAAGAACCGTTTTTCAGCCTCCTTTTCCTTAGGATCTGAATGGTTCTTCTTCATCCTCTTAGCATCCTCATAAACTTTATGTGGAGACATTGCATGTAACTTAAACTTTTTGCCATTGAACGTAAAAGCATACATGTTCAATCTACCATCATAAATAACATGCTTGTCAAATTGCCAAGGTCTACCTAACAAAATATGACTAGCATGCATAGGAGCTACATCACACAAAATTTCATCTTTGTAGCCGCCAATAGATAAAGAAATCAGAACTTGTTTAGACACATGAATCTCACCACAATCATTTAGCCAAGATAACCTATAGGGATGGGAATGATCAATCATAGGTAAATCTAGCTTTCTAACAAGTTCAATACTTGCAACAGTAGCACAAGAACCACTATCAATAATTAACGTGCAAGTTTTGCCTTTTACCAAACAATGGATGTGGAAAATGTTCTCCCTTTGCAAGTTTTCTTCTTCCGCCTTCATGTGTGCACTTAAGGCTTTTCTTACCACAAGAAAGTCCTTATAAGCACCCTCTTCATCACTCTTTATCTCCTCAGCTGAGTCCTCTTGGTATTCTTCCTTTGTGGCTTCTTCTTCCTCCTCTTCGGAATAGAATTCATTTGTCTCCTCAAGGTACAACACTTTCTTGGCATTGGGGCAGTCCCTTGCATAATGCCCTCTCCCTCTACATTTAAAGCACTCAATCTCCCTTGTCCTTGGAGGGTTTGCGGTTGCCTTGCCTTTGCCTTTGTCGTTTTGACCTAGATTTGCACCATTGGTCCTTTGAGTGAAGTGTGGTTTGTTTGGAGTGTTAGGGTTGTTTTGGCCGTTGGTGTTTGAAACTGGCCGTGCTCCTCCATTGCCATTAGACCTAGGCTGCACTTTAGAAAAAGAAGAAGCATTAGTTCTAAAACCAAATCCACTAGTAGAAGAACGTACCTTTAATTGCCGATCAATTTTCTCAGCTTTGTGAACCATGGAATTTAGATCAACATAGGTAGTGAGTTCAAGTTGAAACCCAATCTCCTTACTAAGACCTCCCAAAAACCGAGCCATGGTTGCCTCCTCAGATTCTTCAGTATCGGTTTTTATCAACAAACTTTCTAACTCCTTAAAGTATTCATCCACACTTTTATTTCCTTGAGTTAGGCATTGCAACTTTTGGAACATGGATCTCTCGTAAGATTCTGGAATGAATTTCTTTCTCATCTCGTATTTCATCTCATCCCAAGTTCCAATTGTGGGTTGTCTAGTCCTTCTTCTTATACTTTGAGTTTGGTCCCACCAAATCAAGGCATATTCCAAGAACTCTATACTTGCATATCTCACTTTTTGCAACTCGATATAGTTGGTATAGGAAAAGATCATGTCAACTTTTCTCTCCCACTCAATGTAAGCTTCAGGGTCACTTTTACCATAAAAGGGTGGAATGTTTATTTTGGTTTTCAAATAATCATCCTCTTGGGGTACATACCTCCTAGGTTGTATTCGGCCTTGAGGTCTTGGGTATACCTCCTCAACCTCTTCCTCTTCATAGTAGTCATTCCATTCCTCCCTAACAGGTTGTGGTCTCACTCCGTGTCTCCTATCTCCTCTACCCCTTGCTCCTCCTCTACCTCCCATGCTTGTGGACCCCTTAGGTTCAGTTCCACGGGATGTTTGGCCTTGGTTTTGATGTGGGGGCTGTTCTTGGGTAGGGGGTGTGTTGGATGTCATCCTTGCTTCCCACTCATCCAACCTAGATTGCATGGTACTAAGCATCTGCGCCATCTTTTCCATTGAGAACTCCACTTTGTCTCCTCCTCCTTGGGTACTGTTTGAACCATCCATGGCAGCCTGAAACGCTTTCACAAACAAGAAAAGAAGAAAACTAACACAAGAAACAAAGGTGAGTTGTTAGTGAAAACAAAAAGGAAAACGAAAATCTGTTTGGCCTTTTTTTTTGTCCACCCTTGTTTTCTCTCAATTGTTCAAGTGTTTTTCCTTGGCCAATCTTGAGCTAGAACCTCTTAAGGCAAGTCCCAAATCGGCTAACCACAATCTGTTTTGTTTTTCTGTCCTTGCAATCTTCTTTTCCCTTCAAAAACACCAATTGATCAACAAGTGGTAAAACAGCTTCAAGAAATTTAGAGCACAATTTTTAAACACACTTAATAACTATGATTCAAAGAAACAAGAAACCAAAAGTGATGTAGTTGGCTGAACCAAAGAATTGCTAGGGGTTGTCCTGGGCAATCTTTAATTAAACCAACTTATGCAATATCAAATGCAAGTTCTTTGATTGATAGTATGAATGCGTATCCAAGGTTGAGAATTTGAAGGTTTTATGTGTGTTGTTTGGGGCAAACACACGGTTTTGTTTTGCTTTTGTCAACTTGGATAGTAGATGTAAAAAGATGGAACTTTTGTACAAAAGGAACTTCTTTTCTCTTCCTTTCTTTGTGCACTTTTTTTTTGGTTGTTGTTGTGCACGTTTTTTCTTTGCCTTTCTTTTCTTTTCTTTTTTTTTTGACGTTCAAAGCAGCCTTAATGTAACCCCTGTTTGCTTTTGTGAGAATCAGTTGCGTATGCTCAAAAGATGATCCTTTTTGTGTTTGTATGGATGTGTAGTAGAACAAAGATTTTCCCTTGGATACCAATACAACCAAAACAAACAAACTTGTATTCAATATCACACAAGCAAATTTAATTAAAAGCTTCGTTAACAACAAGGTATTTGACTCAAAGGTAGCTTCTTTTAGGCCTTGGACTGATTTTTAGATGGAGTTAAATCCTATTCAATGCAAACAACAATGATCCTATGATTAAGTGTGTTAAAGATGAGATCTTTAATGATAGGTGATCAATATTGATGCAAAAGGTGAAACCTTTTTTTGGGGTTTTCGTTGGACTGAAGAAAAGAACAATCTTTGTTTTTGTTTTTGATGAAAGGAAGCAAAAGATCCAATTTTTTTTTTTTTGTCAATAACGTTTTTTTTTTGGATGTTTGAGAATAACAAGAATGACACAAAACGACACAAGAAAAGATATTTGAGATGAAGATAAACGAGAGCTCTGATACCACTTGATACGAATATGGTTCGTATGTTAATGTTGTCCCGATCTTTCTTCACTCTCCAAACGTCCCTCAAGCCTTGAATGTGATGGACAATGGTGCCAAGCAACCACCTTCCTTTCAAGCCTCCAAATTCGTTTGGTTATGTGTGTTTCAATCCGCTCAATCCAATCAGTCACTCCTAATCCTTGGATTGTGGATCACCAACAAGGAACACACAATCCTTAATTGGGTCTAGCCTTGATTTAGATATGTGTAAACCAAAGGAAAAACACAAACTTTTATTTAAGAAACTCAAGAACAAAAGATAACATAAAACCGTAGGGTTTGTAATTCAAAGATGAAAAATAGTCTAACTCCTCAAAGAAATGCTAAGTGATCTATATATATGATTACAAGTCTTGTAAGCCACCTCCACAAAAACGGCTAGGGTTTCTTGGAAGACCCATGTTGGCGCCACCTTCCTTTGATGTGCAAAAATCTGAATTTTGTTATTTTTGGTAAGTTCCCTTCTCTTGGCAAACCCACAATTATTGTCTCAATCACCAATTAGTGCATTATTAACCATCCTTCTAGAACTTGCCTTGTGCATTCCTTTACCTCCTTAAGACGCCAATCAGCCTTCCTTTTGCCACATGATTTAATTTTGGTAACTTCCTCTTTCTTGAATTATCTCCTTATTTGCTCCAAATCTTCAATTATGACTCCCATAATTCATTCCAATCATACCAATCTGATTTATGACATTATAAAAGTCTCTTAATTGCATTTGAAGATGCCTAGGCGGCTGCCCCCTTTCTTCAAGAAAACCGAAACCCTAATTTGCACAATTGGGCTTGTTTTGGACTTCTTTCTTGCAGCTCTTGTATCTATTTTTGTGGACTGATTTTGACAAAACCCAAAACATGAAAGATGCTCCAAATTAAGTCTACTTCAAGGTCCAGCTGGTTCCATGCACTCCCAATCTCGTTTGAAAGCCCAAAATCACAAAACAGCCTTGTATGGACAAGCTTGGTCCAAATCTGAGAAGCCCTTCTTTCCAAAGCTCAAAACGTTTGATCCAAGACTTGTAATACCTACAAAACACACTCATACACCAAACATAAGTATTCTAAACAAACTTTAAAAGAAGCAAACGAAAAGACAACTAAAAGCCACAGAAACGGCACCAACAAGCGGACTGACTATCATTGGATAATCAGTTCTTAAGCTCAACAATGAGCACCCATTTAGGAGGAACATCCATTGGTTCATCTTGCACATGTTTGGTTAGAAAAGAGCCAACATCAAAACCAAGTTGAAAACCATTAATCCTCTTGGTTTGGCTCCTTGTCAACGGCCCCTTATGGTTAAGGGCACCTTATGCAAGTTCCTCATTAGGGGGCTGCTCCTCAGCCTCATCAGGGACCGTGGACCTTTCAGCACGGGGTATAAAGTTATATGTTATGGGGCCGTGGACCTTTCAGCACGGGGTGTAAAATTATGTTTGCTGTGGACTGATCACCCACAGGGTATAAAGTTCTGCTACGCGAAGAATATGATATGTAAAGTGATGAAATGTTTTGTGAAATGACATGCATGACATGTTTATGAAAGAAGACATATGCATGGGTGTTGTGTGTGATTTTAAAGATGTACATGCATCATGATACACGAAGCATAAGACTTGACATGCAAGAAACGTGGTTAGTCTATGACTTGCTTATGTGATACGTTGTTTTAATACATATTGGTTCTCGTATCTGTGTATATATATGTGCTTTATCTGTTTGAGGAATTCTTATTAAAATGTTATTTGCTAACCCGAGCACCTTATTTTTGGGCAATGTTCTATACACTGGTGACTCGACGTGTGTGATTCCGTAAGGTGTATAGACGGGTTACTTGCTGGCGATAATTTCGCTAAGAACAATTACTCTGTTCCTTTTCAGGTGAGCCTGAATATGAGTTGATATTTATTGAAGACGACGGCGAGTGGGCTCAATGGGATGATGGACATGGGAATATATAGATGCTGGACTACTTTATTTCAGTTTGGAAAACTCTTTTGTTGTTATGTTGATCTAAAACTTATGTTGGCGAGAAGAACAAACATCTTTTAATTCCGCTGCATTTTATGGATGTTTTAATGACGATGAAGGTTTAAATTTCATGACGTTTCCGCTGATTTTTATCTTACATTATGAAGGATGTACGCTTGATCTGCTTGACGCTTCGTAGTTCTCATGGTAGGTTACGGCGGATGCACTGGTTCCGATGACGGTATCGGGCCGGAGCGCTACAGGTGGTATCAGAGCCTAGGCTTCAGATCTATCTCGGAAACTTGTGTTCATGATCTTTTAGACACCTAAGTTATGATTCTCCCTTAAGTTGACCCTTAGATATAAGTATTGATTATTCCTAGTGGTTAAGTATGATATGGGTTGGGTGTGTGCGAGCGTGTTTATCATTTAATGTCGTATTAATAGTTGGCTTACATACCTCACCCCTTCGTACACGTTCAAGCTTTCAGTAACCCCTTGTATTTACTGAATGCTAATGCAATGTTGACCTTTTCAGAGAAATATGCCTCCAAGAAGAGATAACACAGGCAACTCTGGCAATGGACAGGAGAACCAGCCACCACAGGTTGTTTTACCCTAGGTGCTCACTGATGCACTGACGGTGATTGCACAAGGGTATGTGCAACAGCATCAGCCTCCGCCCCCACCACCACCACATCATAACATCAGGTTCTTTTATGGAGAGATGAGGAAGATGAGGGTGCAGGAGTTCGGTGGATGTACGGACCCTGAGAAGGCTCAGCACTGGTTGGCTGAGGTGGAGAAATGTTTTCGGCTGGTGCAAGTACCGAATGAGATAAAGGTTGAGGTGGCCACGCCCCTTTTAAGTGGAAAGGCTGGCGAATGGTGGGACGGAATGGTGTTGTGAATGACCCCACCAATCTCCTGGACTCAGTTTTGCGATGTTTTCCTGAAGTACTACGTACCGGATACTGCGATATTGGACAAGATAAGAGCGTTTGATAGATTGGAGCAAGGAAGGATGACGGTGTCGGAGTATGCAGATCGTTTTCATGCTTTGGGTAAGTTTGCCCCTGCGATCATGTCTGATAATCGTCTTAAGATGACGAAGTTCGAGAGGGGTTTGGACTCGAGGATACAGTCGGCGATAGTGAACGCAGGAATGAAAACTTACGAGGACATGTTGGATGCATGTTTTCAGGTTGAGAGTGATTTCCGCCGAGTAGCGGCAAGGGCAACTGGCGCAGGAGGGTCTGATAGAGGCAAAAGGCCAAGAGAAGATGTGAGAGTGGGTGGAAGACCCGGACGTTGGGTCAAGATTCCAAGGAGAGGTCCGGTTGGAAATTTTCAGAGACCTCCACCCCAGAACCAGGTGGCCCAGCAGGCTATAGGAGTATGTCCACACTGCAACAGGAACCACGTCGGAGAGTGTAGGAAAGTGGTTGGAGCATGCTTCCGATGCGGTCAAGTGGGCCATATGATTAGAGACTGTCCGGAGATGAAGAAGAACAATCCTGGAGAGGCGGCTCAGCAGCCGAGGGTGAAGCCGCGAGCAAATGCCCGTGTACATCTCATGACGGACACAGATGTGCAGGAGGCTACCAATGTAGTAGCAGGTATCATTTGAATTAAGTTTAAATCCTTAATGAATTAAGTGTTTATGCGTTTAACTTTTGTGTGTAAAACTTTATATGGCCATAGGTGCGGTTTTAGTAAATAAGATGTCTGCCAATGTACTTTTCGATAGCGGCGCAAGACACTCCTTTGTAGCGAAGAGATTGACTAAGCACCTTGGTAGTTTGCCTGAGTGGTTAGAAACTCCGTATCACGTTCAAGCGGCCGGAGATCAGATTATGGTTTCATACCAGCTGTATCGAGATTGTGAATTGGAGTTTGAATGACAAACATTCTCCGCCACACTGATCCCTATTCAGATGTATGACTTCGATGTCATATTAGGAATGGACTGGTTGGCCAAGAATCACGCCAATATTGATTGTCGGTTGAAGCAAGTGACAATCAAGAATGCTAAGATGGAGGAGGTAATATTTCAAGGAGATGCGGAACGAAAGAAAGTTCCCAAGAAGGTATATGTGTCCATCGCGCAAGCACGCAAAGCATTAAGGAAAGGTGCTGAGGGATTTCTAGTGTATGCCATGGATGTTACTCAGGAGGTACCGTCTATTGAGCAAATTCCAGTGGTCAATGAATTTCCTGATGTGTTTCTGGAGGATTTACCAGGAGTATCACCCCCGAGAGAAGTTGAGTTCGAGATTAACTTGATTTCTGGGACAGAACCTATTTTTAAAGCTCCTTATAGAATGGCTCCGGCAGAACTGAGAGAGTTGAAGGAACAACTGCAGGAGTTATTGGACAAGAAGTTTATCCGCCCTAGTGTATCGCCATGGGGAGCACCTGTTTTGTTTGTAAAGAAGAAAGATGGTAGCATGAGGCTTTGTATCGATTATAGAGAGTTGAATAAAGTTACCATCAAGAATAAGTATCCCCTTTCACGCATTGAGGATTTGTTTGACCAGCTTAAAGGCGCCAAGATCTTCTCTAAAATTGATCTCCGATCAGGATATCACCAATTGAGGGTGAAGGCTGAGGACATCGCAAAGACAGCCTTCCACATACGATATGGTCATTATGAGTTTTTAGTGATGCCGTTTGGATTAACAAATGCCCCCACAGCTTTTATGGATCTTATGAATACCGTCTTTCGAGAACAGTTGGAAAAATTTGTTGTGGTATTCATAGATGATATTCTGGTGTATTCCACTGACGAACAAACTCACGCTCATCATTTGAGAACCATTCTAGGTATTCTGAGGCAGAAACAACTATATGCTAAGTTTAGCAAGTGTGAGTTTTGGTTAAGAAGTGTGGCTTTCCTGGGTCACGTGATATCAGAAGAGGGGATTGTTGTTGACCCGAAGAAGGTGGAAGCTATAACTGAATGGCCTAGACCTACCAATGTCACCGAAGTGCGAAGTTTCTTGGGTCTAGCGGGTTATTATTGAAAATTTGTTGAGGGATTCTCAAGGATTGCCGTACCTCTCAGTCGCCTTACTCAAAAGAAGTCCAAGTTTGAGTGGACGGCGGAATGCGAACAAATTTTCACGGAGCTTAAGAAGAGATTAACGACAGCTCCAGTATTGGCTCAACCTTCAGGAACTGATGGGTTTGTGATTTATAGTGATGCGTCAAAGAACGAGTTAGGTACGTAAATTATAGCATAAGGTTATGATCTTGTATACCCATTAAGCCTAGACTAATACTTTGTTTGTAGGTTGTGTCTTAATGCAAAACGAACGAGTCATCGCATATGCCTCAAGACAGCTAAAGCCTTATGAGCAAAACTATCCCACAAATGATCTTGAACTTGTCGCGGTTGTGTTCGCCTTGAAGATCTGGCGGCATTATTTGTATGGAGAGAAGTGCGCAGTATTCACGGATCATAAGAGCCTAAAGTATTTGTTCTCGCAGAAGGAATTGAATATGAGGCAGCGGAGATGGTTGGAATTGCTAAAAGACTATGACCTAACTATTCATTATCACCCGGGAAAGGCTAACAAGGTAGCCGACGCCTTAAGTAGGAAGTCCAGCCATGCAGGACAATCACCATTGGAAAGAGAGATGGAGGAGTTTGGTTTAGATTTGATTGAATCCACGGTGAACGTCCTGACAGCCTTGACTATCACCCCGAGTTTGATTGATCGGATAAAGGAGGCACAGAAGAAAGATAAGGCTTTAAGTGAGATAATGAAAAGGGTGAAACATAGTCAAGTTGAAGGATTTCGGATCAAGGAGGATGGGAGCTTATGGTTTAGGGAAAGATTATGCGTGCCGGATGTTGACGAACTTAGGAAGGAAGTTTTGCAGGAAGCTCACAATTCAAGGTTATCAATACACCCCGGTAGCACCAAGATGTATAGAGATGTCAAGCGATACTATTGGTGGTCTGGGATGAAAAGACATATTGCGGAATTCATAGAGAGATGTTTGGTGTGTCAACAAGTCAATGCGGAACACCAACGGCCCGGTGGATTGTTGATGCCGTTGGAAATTCCGGAGTGAAAATGGGAACATGTCACAATGGATTTTGTAGCTGGATTACCAAAGACAAGAAGTGGATGTGACATGATTTGGGCTATCGTGGATCGTTTAACAAAGTCTGCCAATTTCCTCCCCGTTTCAAGTGAAGCACCTCTTGATAAATTAGTGAGCTTGTATATGGACAGTATTGTTAGCTTGCATGGAGTTCCAATAAGTATAGTGTCCGACCGAGATTCACGGTTCACATCTAAATTTTGGACAGCATTTCAGGAAGCCATGGGTACAGAATTAAGGTTGAGTACGGCGTATCATCCCCAAACTGATGGACAGTCCGAGCGGACTATTCAAACCTTGGAAGATATGCTAAGGGCTTGCGTGTTGGACTTTAAAGGGAGTTGGGATGGAATGGTAAAGCTGATGGAATTTTCTTATAACAATAGTTATCACAGCGCAATTGACATGGCTCCTTTTGAGACGTTTTACGGAAGGAAGTGTAGGTCCCCGGTTTATTGGGACGAAGTGGGTGTGAGAACTATCACGGGACCTGAACTATTGGAGAAAACGTTAGAGAAGGTGAAAGTTATCCGGGAAAGACTCAAGGCGGCTCAGGATCGCAGCAAGAGTTGGACAGATTCCAAACGACGACCATTGGAATTTGATGTGGGTGAAAAAGTTTATTTGAAGGTATCACCTATGAAGGGCGTCATGAGGTTTGGAGTAAAAGGCAAGTTAAGCCCTCGTTTTATTGGTCCTTATGAAATACTTAAGAAGGTAGGAGCCTTGATATATAGGTTGGCATTACCTCTGGTATTGGCGCAAGTTCACAATGTGTTCCACGTGTCACAATTAAGGAAGTACGTGGCGGATCCAAGTCATGTACTTGAAGCTCAACCGTTGGAACTCAAGGACGATGTTACATATGAGGAGGTACCCGTGAAAATTGTGGACCGAAAGGATCAAGTGTTGAGAAAGCGAGTGATCCCTTATGTGAAAGTCCAGTGGAGCAACCACACGGAATGTGAGGCCACTTGGGAACTCGAGGAACAAATGCGGGAGAAGTACCCTCAAATCTTTGACTAAGGTACGTAAGTTTCGAGGACGAAACTTTTTGTAAGGGGGGTGGAATGTTACACCCCGTGACTTTTAAGCGCAACTTTCAATACTTAGAGATCAACCTTAAATGCAACTTAATTAATTATGTAGGTTATGAGACTTAGTTACACAAAACATAGAAGAACAAAAGAAAGGGGTTAAAAGTTGAATTAAAAGAAATTATGGTAAATTATCAAAATAGTCCGTACTAAGGATAGTGGAGTTACCAAAACTTAGTAAAACTCCCCATCAGCCTATAGGGGACGGTGTCCACACCAAAGAGGAGAGGGAAAAACCGCAGGAAAAGAGAGAGAAGAGGAAAAGGAAAGGAAGAAGAAGAAGAGAAGAAGGAAAAGAAGGAAAAAGGCCATTCTACGTTCAATTCTTATCAAGGTTCTACAGTAAATCCGTAAGACTAACTAGAAACCAAGGCAATTAATCTTTCTATACGCTTTACGTAAATTTTGATACTTAAGGCCCTATGTTCTTACAAAGAGAAAACATGAATCACACATTAGCATTCTTGTCTTGTCTATCTTAAATGCTTTGCTACATGTAAGTCTTGTTGCTAATTGTGTAAAGTCTTGCTCTTTGGGCCATATTTCTGAAAACAGTTGTGTGGTGCTTTATTGTTTGTCAAGCATGCCCATAAAAGTGTATATTTTGACGTGCTTATTGTCTTGCTCTACTCTTATGTTGATTGTCTACACTTAGACGTTCAGAGTAAGTGCAGGAAATTGAGAGATGAGTGATGACATTGCTGTAGTCTTGTTTTGTTGGGAAAGTTGATGAGATCTTTTGAAGGTTGTGAATGATTGAAGGCTAGAGTGGATATTGCTAGGCATGACTAGGCATCAATTCATGTTTAGATGTGTGTTAAGTAAGATGAATCTAGATGTTAAGATGGATCTTTAAGTGTTGAAAATGGAAGGGTTGAAGAAGGAGGGTGTTGGAGAGGAAGTTACTGCAGAAAAACTGCAGTTTGGCATCGTCAGAACACTTCGAACGCCTACATTAGGCGCTCTATGTCACATTAGGCGCCTAATGTAGCGTTTGATGTGTCCTGAAGCATTCCCGTATAGAAAAACTGCAATTTAGAACCGTCAGAACACTTCGAACACCTACATTAGGCGCTTTATGTCACATTAGGCGCCTAATGTAGCGTTCAATGTGTCCTGAATCATCCCCGAACACTTCGAACGCCTAGTATAAGCGCTTTAAGTCACTATAGGCACTTCATGTAGCGTTCCAACTGTACTGGAAGTCTTTTTGACCCTTTAGGCGCCCTATGTATGTGTAGTAACTTTATACACTTCTTTTGAACATAAAATGCAAGAGTATTTGAGGTGCAATTGAGGTGTAGATGGTAAGTTTGATTAAGTAAGCATAAGATTGAATTACAAGTGAATAAGTGAGACGAACAGACTTGACAAAATACGAACAGGGAGTGTTTGAGGTGCAAGACCGTATACTTGATATGCAACATGTATGTGTGTGTGTTACATGTTGATTTGAAGCTACTTGTGCATCCTGCATCATGACATGGGCACTTGCATTTGATTTGAGATTTGCTTTGCAAAAGAACATGTGATTACAAGAAAGGTTTAAAGTTTTTGAAAGACAAAATGGCTGCTGGTTGATCGCAGGGTATAAAAGTCACGCCTGCGAAAGCAGGGTATAAAAGCGTGATCTGTGAATCAACAGCAGGGTATAAAGTATTTTATGAGGCCGTGGACCTATCAGCACGGAAAATAAAGTTATTTTATGGGGTCGTGGACCTTTCAGCACGGATACATGATATATGTAATGGGGCCGTGGACCTTTCAGCACGGATATATGATATATGTAATGGGGCCGTGGACCTTTCAGCACGGGGTATAAAGTTATATGTTATGGGGCCGTGGACCTTTCAGCACGGGGTATAAAATTATGTTTGATGTGGACTGATCACCCACAGGGTATAAAGTTCTGCTACGCGAAGAATATGATATGTAAAGTGATGAAATGTTTTGTGAAATGACATGCATGACATGTTTATGAAAGAAGACATATGCATGGGTGTTGTGTGTGATTTTAAAGATGTACATGCATCATGATACACGAAGCATAAGACTTGACATGCAAGAAACGTGGTTAGTCTATGACTTGCTTATGTGATACGTTGTTTTAATACATGTTGGTTCTCGTATCTGTGTATATATATGTGCTTTATCTGTTTGAGGAATTCTTATTAAAATGTTATTTGCTAACCCGAGCACCTTATTTTTGGGCAATGTTCTATACACTGGTGACTCGACGTGTGTGATTCCGTAAGGTGTATAGACGGGTTACTTGCTGGCGATAATTTCTCTAAGAACAATTACTCTGTTCCTTTTCAGGTGAGCCTGAATATGAGTTGATATTTATTGAAGACGACGGCGAGTGGGCTCAATGGGATGATGGACATGGGAATAGATAGATGCTGGACTACTTTATTTCAGTTTGGAAAACTCTTTTGTTGTTATGTTGATCTAAAACTTATGTTGGCGAGAAGAACAAACATCTTTTAATTCCGCTGCATTTTATGGATGTTTTAATGACGATGAAGGTTTAAATTTCATGACATTTCCGCTGATTTTTATCTTACATTATGAAGGATGTACGCTTGATCTGCTTGACGCTTCGTAGTTCTCATGGTAGGCTACGGCGGGTGCACTGGTTCCGATGACGGTATCGGGCCGGGGCGCTACACCTGTTGCAGCCATGATTGAGATACCTTCCATGATAGTTGGGTCGGCAACAGTGTCTGTTGTACATAATCAACACTTCAGAGCCTCGAAACATCCTGCAATGTGCTGTCCTCCACAGCAATCATGTATGGAGGCGGAAAATGGGATGAAGAGGAACAGTGGGCCCTTTTTTTGGGTGTCCAATGCTTATGTTTCTGTAAGCGAGCTGTCTCGGGGCAGGTTTCTGGCCACAAGGGCTATTCCCCAATCTTATTAGATAGCTTCTCGGATAAGTGATCTGTACCACAAATAATGGAAGCATGGCACAAGCGAAAACACTGTGTACAGTAAGAGGGAAGATCATCATAAACAACCGCCTGAGATATCATCCTCGTAGGTCCCTAAATTAACACCCGCGTGGGAAATTATTTGGAAACGTCTATTTCAACACAGATACACAAAACAGACAGGCAAATGACCCCCGATGTGGCAGCATCAAGCTTCATAGGCTCCCCAAACATCCTGGCAATTTGAAAAATGGCCTCTTTGTGATGGAAATGAACAAGCAGCCCGGATAATGCAACCCACACCGGAATAATGGGAAACTCAACCTTTGGATCATAATCTGGAATCCATTTGGTGACACGCATATGGCGTCCTGCAAGAGTCTAACTTTGCCGCAGAAACAACTAATATAGTCCGGCTCTTGATCAAAATGATGCAAGATATGCGAGATATCCAAAAGTCCAAGTTTAACTGACCCCTGAAACCCAATTCGGCCTATTGCAGCCTTAATCTATGCCATAGACGGTCTCTCATACCAAAATATTCCAACAAGAGTGAAACGGTAAGGGGCCGCTAACGCCTGAATTTTCTCAGAGGAGAACATGATCATGGGACACCCCTTAAATTTCAAGATAGGTTTTGGCGGTATTACCGGTGCCAGAATCCTAGAAACCACGGACGCATATGTGCGTGGGGGCCGGCGTCGAAGCAGCTGGTGTAGGCATGTTAGAAACCGACGGCAAAATTGAAAACCCTTCAAGAATTCAGCAGAACAAAAGAAAATCAAATCCAAACACAACCTGAAAGAGGAGAACATGATCATGGGACACCCCTTAAATTTAAAGATAGGTTTTGGCGGTATCACCGGTGCCATAATCCTAGAAACCACGGACGCATATGTGCGTTGGGGCCGGCGTCGGAGCAGCTGGTGTCGGCATGTTAGAAACCGACGGCAAAATTGAAAACCCTTAAAGAATTCAGCAGAACAAAAGAAAATCAAATCCAAACACAACCTGGAAGAGGCGCTGCAATCTAGTGGAGAAAGAAGGAAACACAATTGAGGAACGTCGGCGTCGCAATTGTAGCGAAAGAATGATTGTGATAGCCAGAAAACAAAAATCAGCATCATACCTAACCAGTGAACTATCGCAACAACGGCTGAGATCGAAACACCAGAGAAAACAGTCTCGTGGATTGAACCCTCAGATTTCACCGCAAAAAGCCGATTGGATGGGCTCCTTCAGCATTTGGTCGCCATCGCAGCGCAAACGATCTATAGTGATTAAATTTAGGTATTTCCACCCTTTCCATTTCTATTTTTTCAGTACATCAGATTTTGTCCCTTAAGATGCTAGTGCATTTAATGATTTTACAGACACATGCATACATGAATGCCCACATTTACATGTATATGCATATACATGTATACAAAATAGTTATTGAGTTTAGTGTTCGGTGTAAAATCGACACCATGAATGTTGGATCATGTCCACATAAGTTAACAATATCATTAGAAGATGACAGAATAGAATATTCAAATCCAACTCAAGAAAACTTCAAATATCTTATCAGAACGGGATAAAACAGTAGAACAAAGTACAAATTCGAATAATTAAATTCGACTTAAGAAAGCTTCAATATATTCCATTAAACTACACTAAGAAATGAAGAAGGCGGCTTGGAAAATATAAGCTTCGTAGAATCTAAAACTAAGTTCTGCTTCTTGCTTAAGGCCAACAAATTTGGCCAAATTCCAAGTCTTAATCGTTTGACATTTTGCTCTCCAGTAAACAGTAGTTCTGCTCCTCGAACAGTATGACCATGATCAATTACACAGACCCGTACAGACAGCAATTTCTCAACGGGTTTTCTTTTGAATTTAATGTCAAAAGGATTGAAACATCAAAATCAACAATATATGCAAAGAATTGAGAATGAACTCAAGATGAGAAGAATTGTGACTAGAGAGAAATCACAGAGGAAAAAACGGTTATTCAATCCAAATTGTTATGAGGAAGAGCCGCAGCTGAGCCTTTTACATCGTAGAAGAAGAAGAAAACTGTAAACACACGAAAAGACAACTATGCCCTTAATAACCGTCATACACAACAGAAAAGAAAAGGGTACAAAGGACATTTCACATGTTTTAAACATTCCCGCCTGCGCCAAACTCTTCTTCAACTGTTGTCCTTCTTCTTGGTTGCACTCCTGACGCAACCCTAGTGCTGCCCTGCAACATTCTCCACGTGCCCAACTTCACAACACCTCACACGGATTGCCAACTCATCAATTCTTCATCCTGACCCTCAATTTATTGCTTGATCTGTCGATGGTTAAAGAATCTGTGCTACTGCACATTGGGTCAAGCCTTCTTCATACTCTCATCTTCAGAACAAATGTCAACACCCCCCTCGAAACTGACTTGCCAAAGATGTTATAAACTCCGATTGCATCTGTCAGGTTTCGCAAAGTGATGGAATCCAACGCTTTCGTAAATGCATCAGCCAACTGATGTTCTCATCTGATGGGCATGGGATGAATCACTCCCTGTTGAAATTTCTCCCTCACAATGTGACAGTCAATTTCAATATGTTTTGTCTTTTTATAAAAGACAGGGTTCTCCACAATGTATATAGCACTTTTGTTGTCACAGAACAACTCAACTGGCTTTGAACGTTTAATGCCCAAGTCACTCAAAAGATATATAAGCCATTGCACCTCACAGGTTGCCATTGCCAAGGCCCTATATTCAGCCTCAGACGAGGATCTGGAAATAGTGTTTTGTTTCTTGGCTCTCCAGGAAACCAATGACTTGCCCAAGAAAACACAATAATCTGTAACGGATTTCCTCGTTGTAGCGCCCTGGCCCGATACTGGTATCGGAACCTGTGCACCCGCCGTAGTCTACTATAAGAACTACGAAGCGTCAAAGCAGATCAAGCGTACATCATTCATGACGTAAGATAAATCAGCGCAAACGTCGTAAAATTTAAAATTTCACCAATATTAACGTAACCAGAAAATACAGCGGAAATAAAAGGTGTTCGATCAACCGTCTAACATATCCTCCAGTACAGCATAATAAAAATCAAGTTTTCCAACTTAAAGAAAGTAATCAAACGTCTATCTACTTCCATGCCCATCATCCCATTGAGCCCACTCGCCATCGTCAACGACAAATATCATTTCGTATTCTGGCTCACTTGAAAAGGAAATAGAGTATCTGTTCTTAGCGATAATATCACCAGCAAGTAACCCGTCTATACACCTTACAGGATCGCACACGACGAGTCAACAGTGTCTAAGTCATTGCCCAAAATAAGGTGCTCGGGTTAGCAAATAACATCTTTATAAGAATTCTTCAAAACAGATAAATCACATAAATGATACACGGATACGAGAACAATCATGTACTAAAACAACATATCACATAAACAAGACATAAACTAGTCACATTTCTTGCATGTCAAATCTTATGCTTCGTGTATCATGATGCATGTACTTCTTTAAAACCACACACAACACACATGCATATGTCTTCTTTAATAAACATGTCATGCGTGTCATTTCACAAAACATTTCATAACTCTTCTTATCATATTCTTCGCGTAACAGAACTTTATACCCTGTGGGTGATCAGTCCACAACAAACAGAACTTTATACCCCGTGCTGAAAGGTCCACGGCCCCATAACATATAACTTTATACCCTGTGCTGAAAGGTCCACGGCCCCATTACATACATCATATATCCGTGCTGATAGGTCCACGACCCCATAAAATATTTTATATCCTGCTGTTGATTCACAGATCATGCTTTTATATCCTGCTTTTGCAGGCATGACTTTTATACCCTGCGATCAACCAGCAACCATAGTTTGCATTTCGAAAACTTTAATTTTTTCTTGTAAACAAATGTTCTTTCACAAAGCAATTCTCAAGTCAAATGCAAGTGCCCATGTCATAATGTAGGATGTACATGTAACTTCGTATCAAACATATAACACACACACACACACGTCTTACATATCAAGTTTATGGTCTTACACCTCAAACGCTCCATGTTCGTATCTTTCCAAGTCCGTTCGTCTCATTAATTCACTTGGGATTCAATCTTATTCTTACTTAGTCAAACTTACCATCTATTCCTCAATTGCACCTCAAATACCCTTGCATTTTATGTTCAAAAGAAGTGTATAGAGTTACTACACATACATAGGGCGCCTAAAGGGTCAAAATACTTCCAGTATACTTGGAACGCCACATGAGACGCCTAAAGTGGACATGAGGCGCCTATACTAGGCGTTCGAAGTGTTCGGGAATGTGTCGTATACATCGAACGCCTACATGAAGCGCCTAATATGACATAAAGCGCCTAATGTAGGTGTTCGAAGTGTACGGGGATGCACTGGGACACATTGAACGCCTACATTAGGCGCCTAATGTGACTTGAAGCGCCTAATGTAGGTGTTCGAAGTATTATGACGGTTCAGATCTGCAGTTTTTCTGCAGTAACTTCCACCCAACACATTTCTTCTTCACCCCTTCCATGTTAAACACCTCAAGATCCATATTACCATCTAAATTCATCATGCTTAACACACAAATAACATGAATTGATTCTTAGACATGTAAAGTAGTGTCCATCCTAAGACTTCTATCACCCACAACCTCCAATGTATCTCTTCAACTTTCCAACAAAACAGTTCTACACCAATGACATCTTTAATCCTTCAACCTTCTGCAAACACACTCAAAATACTTAGAATGTACTTAATGGACTCAACATCTTACACCAAAACAATGATCACATCACGGATAACACTTTTATGGGCAAATTATCAACAAAGATCACAACCTAACCATTCTCAGGAATTGGTCCAAGGAACATGACTATACACCATCAACAACAACAACAATTGCATATAGTAAAGCATTTTATATTCACATACCAAAGCTACTAATGTGTGATCCAAGTTTTCTCTTTGTAAAACATAGGGCCTAAGGTAACAAAATTTACATAAAGCATATAGAAAGATTACTTGCCTTTGTTTCTAGTTAAGCTTACGAATTTACTGCAGAATTTCGGTAAGGATTGCACTTAGGTTGACCGCAAGTTCTTCCTCCTCTTCTTCTTCTTCCTTTCTCTCTTTCTTTTTCTCTCTTTTCTTCTTGCGGTTTCCCCTCTCCTTTTTTGGTGTTATAACCGATGGCTAGACAATGGGGAGTTATACCCCTTTGTGTAACTCCCCCTTCATTTAAGTGGGGAGTGTACTTTAGGTAATTTACCCTAATTTCTTAATTTCCCCATTTTGTTTATTTTTTCACCTATATTTTATCTAACTCAGCCTCGTAATCTTATGCATTTAAAGAAGTTATATTTAAAGTTGACTTCTAACTAGTGAAAGTAGTACTTAAAAGTCACGGGGTATGACATTCCACCCCCCTTACAAAAAGTTTTGTCCTCGAAACTTACTTACCTTAGTCAAAGAGTTGAGGATATTTCTCCCGCATCTGTTCTTTGAGCTCCTATGTGGCCTCACGTTCTGTGTGATTGCTCCACTGAACATTCACATAAGGGATTACTCGCTTCCTGAACACTTGGTCCTTCTGATCCACAATTTTCATTGGTAACTCCTCATAAGTAACATCATCATTAAGTTCCAAAGGTTGGGCTTCAATCACATGGCTTGGATCCGTCACATACTTCCTTAGTTGTGATACATGAAACACGTTGTGGACTTATGCCAACACCGGAGGTAATGCTAACTTATATGCCAAGGCTCTCACCTTCTCAAGTATTTTGTAAGGACCAATAAAACGAGGGCTTGGCTTGCCTTTTACTCCAAACCTCATAACACCCTTCGTAGGTGATACCCTCAAATAGACTTTCTCACCCACCTTAAATTCCAAAGGTCGTTGTTTGGAATCTGCCTAACTCTTTTTGCGATCTTGAGCCACCTTGAGTCTTTCCCGAATGATTTTCTCCTTTTCTAACGTCTTCTCCAATAGCTCAGGTCCGGTGATGGCCCTCACATCTACTTCATCCCAATAAACCGGAGACCTACACTTCCTTCCATACAAAGCTTCGAAAGGAGCCATATCAATTGCACTATGGTAACTGTTGTTATAAGAAAACTCCATTAGCTTTACCATTCCATCCCAACTCCCTTTAAAATCCAAAACGCAAGCCCTTAGAATATCTTCCTAGGTCTGAATAGTCCGCTCGGACTGTCCATCGGTTTGGGGATGATACGCTGTACTCAACCTTAAGTCTGTACCCATGGCTTTCTGGAATGCTGTCCGGAACTTAGATGTAAACCGTGAATCTCGGTCGGACACTATACTTACTGGGACTCCATGCAAGCTAACAATACTATCCATATATAGAATCACTAACTTGTCAAGAGGCGCTTCACTTGAAACGGGTAGGAAATGTGCAGACTTTGTTAAACGATCCACAATGACCGAAATCATGTCATATCCACTTCTTGTCTTTGGTAAACCTGCTATAAAATCCATCGTGACATGCTCCCATTTCCATTTTGGAATTTCCAATGGCATCAACAACCCACCAGGCCGTTGATGTTCTGCCTTGACTTATTGACAAACTAAGCACCTTTCTATAAATTCAGCAACATGTCGTTTTATTCCGGACCACCAATAATATTGCTTGAGATCTCTATACATCTTGGTGCTACCAGGGTGTATTCATAACCTCGAACTATGAGCTTCTTGCAAAATTTTCTTCCTAAGTTCGTCAACATCAGGTACACATAATTTTTCTCTAAACCCTAAACTCCCATCCTCTTTCATCTTGATTATGTTTCACCTTTTCTGTTATTTCACTGAGGGTCCTATCATTCTTCTTAGCCTCTTTTATTCGATCAATCAAACTCGGTGTGATGGTCAATGCTGTCAGAATGTTCACCGTGGATTCCACCAAATCCAAACCAAATTTTTCTCTCTCTCTTTCCAATGGTGATTGTCGCGCATGGCTGGACTTCCTGCTTAACGCATCTGCCACTTTATTAGCCTTTCCTGGATGGTAATGGATTGTCAAATCGTAGTCTTTTAGCGATTCCAACCATCTCCGCTGCCTTATGTTTAATTCTTTCTGAGAGAATAAATACTTTAAACTCTTATGGTCCGTGAATGCCGCGCACTTTTCTCCATATAAATAGTGCTGCCAAATCTTTAAGGCGAATACAACTGCGGCGAGTTCAAGATCGTGTGTTGGGTAGTTTTGCTCATAAGGCTTTAGCTGTCTTGAGGCATATGCGATGACTCGTTCATTTTTCATCAAGACACAACCTAGAAAAAAGGTATTAGTCTAAACTTAATTGGTATACAAGATCATAACCTTATACTACAGTTTACGTACCTAAACCGTTTTTCGATGCATCGCTATAAATTACAAACCCATCAGTTCCAGAGGGTTGAGCCAATACTAGAGCTATTGTTAATCTCTTCTTAAGCTCCATGAAACATTTCTCGCATTCCGTCGTCCACTCAAACTTGGAGTTCTTTTCAGTAAGGCGACTGAGAGGCCCTGCTATGCTTGAGAATCTCTCGACAAACTTCCTATAATACCCCGCTAGACCTAAGAAACTTCGAACTTCGATGACATTAGTAGGTCTAGACCATTCTATGCTAGCTTCCACCTTCTTCGGATCCACAGCCATTCCCTCCTCTGATATCACGTGACCCAAAAAAGCCACACTTCTTAACCAAAACTCACACTTGCTAAACTTAGCGTATAGTTGTTTCTGCCTTAAGATGCCTAGAACGATTCTCAGATGCTCAGCGTGAGTTTGCTCGTCAGAAGAATACACTAGAATATCATCCATGAATACCACAACAAACTTGTCTAACTGTTCCCGAAAGACGTTATTGATAAGGTCCATAAAAGCTGCAGGGGCATTTGTTAATCCAAACGACATCACCAAAAATTCATAGTGGCCATATCATGTGCGGAAGGCTATCTTTGCGATGTCCTCGGCCTTCACTCGCAGTTGATGATACCCTGATCGGAGATCAATTTTAGAGAAGATTTTTGCACCCTTGAGCTGGTCAAACAAATCCTCAATTCGTGGAAGGGGATACTTATTCTTGATGGTAACTTTATTCAACTCTCTATAATCGATACAAAGTCTCATGCTACCATCTTTCTTCTTTACAAACAAAACAGGTGCTTCCCAAGGCAATACACTAGGGCGGATAAACTTCTTGTCTAATAACTCCTGCAGTTGTTCCTTCAACTCTCTCAACTCTGCCGGAGCCATTCTATAAGGGGCTTTAGAAATAGGTTCAGTTCCTGGAATCAAGTTCATCTCGAACTCGACTTCCCTTGGGGGTGGTACTCCTGGTAAATCTTCCGGAAACACATCAAGAAATTCATTGACCACTGGAATTTGCTCAATAGACGGTACCTCTTGAGTAACATCCATGGCATACACTAGAAATCCCTCATCACCTTTCCTTAAGGCCTTGCACGCTTGTGCAACCGACACATACACCTTCTTGGGTACTTTCTTTCGTTCCAGTTCCCCTTGAAACGTTACCTCTTCCATCTCAACATTCTTGATTGTCACTTGCTTCAATCGACAATCAATATTGGCGTGATACTTGGCCAACCAATACATTCCTAACATAATGTCAAAGTCGTACACCTGAATAGGAACCAGTGTGGCGAAGAATGTTTGTCCTTCAAACTCCAATTCGTAATCTCGGTACTGTTGGTACGAAACCATAATTTGATCTCTGGCCGCTTGAACACGATTCGGAGTTTCTAACCATTCAGGCAAACTACCAAGGTGCTTGGTGAATCTCTTTGCTACAAAGGAGTGGCTTGCGCCTCTATCGAAGAGCACGTTGGCAGGTATCTTATTTACTAAAACTGCACCTAAGGCCATATCAAGTTTTACACAAAAAGTTAAACACGTGAATACTTAATTCAATAAGAATTCAAACTTAATTTAAATGATACCTGCTACCACATCGGTATCCTCCTGCACGTCAGTGTCTGTCATGAGATGTACACGGGCATTTGCTCGTGGGCTTTGCTCTCGGCTGTTGAGCCGCTTCTCCCGGAGTATTCTTCTTCATCTCCGGACAATCCCTAATCATGTGACCCACTTGACCGCATCGGAAGCATGCCCCAACCACCTTTCTACACTCTCCGACGTGATTCTTATTGCAATGTGGGCAAACTCCTATAGCTTGCTGAACTACTGGATTCTGGGGTGGGAGTCTCTGAAAATTTCCAATTGGGCCTCTTTTCGGAATTTTGACACAACGTCCGGGTCTTCCACCAACTCTCACATCATCTCTTGGCCTTTTGCCTCTGTCAGACGCTCCTGCACTAGCTACTGTTGCCGCTAACCCCTGCGAAAGTCACTCTCAACCCAAAAACATGCATCCAACATGTCCTCGTAGTTTTCATTCTTGCGTTCACTATTGCCGACTATATCCTTGAGTCCAAACTCCTCTCAAACTTCGTCATCTTAAGGCAATTATCAGACATAATCGCAGGGGCAAACTTACCCAAGGCATGGAAACGATCCGCATACTCTGACACCGTCATCCTTCCTTGCTCCAATCTATCAAGTGCTCTTATCTTTTCCAATATCGCAGTCTCCGGTACGTAATACTTTAGGAAAACATCACAAAAGTGTGCCCATGAGATTGGTGGGGTCATTCTCAACACCATTCCGTCCCACCATTCACCATCCTTGCCACTTAGAAAGGGTGTGGCCACATCAACCTTTACCTCCTCCGGAACTTGCACTAACCGAAAACATTTCTCCACCTCAGCCAACCAGTGATGAGCCTCTTCAGGATCAGTACATCCTCCAAACTCCGGCACCCTCATCTTTCTCATCTCTCCATAAAAGAACCGGATGTTATGCTAGGGCGGTGGAGGAGGCGGAGGCTGGTGCTGTTGAGCAGACCCTTGTGCGATCACCGTTAGCGCATCAGTGAGCACCTGAGGTAAAACAACTTGTCGTGACTGGTTCTCCTGTTCGTTGTTGGAGTTCCTTGCGTTATCTCTTCTTGGAGGCATTTTCTCTGAAAGATCAACATTGCTTTAGCATTCAGTAAATACAAGAGATTATTGAAGGCTTGAACGCGTAAGAATGGGTGAGGTATGTAGTAAAACTATTAATACGAAATTGGATGATCAACGCGCTCGCACACACCCAACCCAGATCATACTTAAACTCTAGAGAAATCAGTACTTATAACTAAGAATCAACCTTAAGGGAGAATCATATCTTAAATGTCTAAAGATCATGAACCTAAGTTTCTGAGATAGATCTGAAGCCTAGTCTCTGATACCACCTGTAGAGCCCCCGGCCCGATACAGGTATCAGAACCTGTGCACCCGCATAGTCTACTATGAGAACTACGAAGCGTCAAAGCAGATCAAGCGTACATCATTCATGACGTAAGATAAATCAGCGCAAACGTCGTAAAATTTAAAATTTCACCAATATTAACGTAACCAGAAAATACAACGGAAATAAAATGTGTTCGATCAACCGTCTAACATATCCTCCAGTACAGCATAATAAAAATCAAGTTTTCCAACTTAAAGAAAGTAATCAAACGTCTATCTACTTCCATGCCCATCATCCCATTGAGCCCACTCGCCATCGTCAACGACAAATATCATTTCGTATTCTGGCTCACATGAAAAGGAAATAGAGTATCTGTTCTTAGCGATAATATCACCAGCAAGTAACCCGTCTATACACCTTACAGGATCGCACACGACGAGTCAACAGTGTCTAAGTCATTGCCCAAAATAAGGTGCTTGGGTTAGCAAATAACATCTTTATAAGAATTCTTCAAAATAGATAAATCACATAAATGATACACGGATACGAGAACAATCATGTACTAAAACAACATATCACATAAACAAGACATAAACTAGTCACATTTCTTGCATGTCAAATCTTATGCTTCGTGTATCATGATGCATGTACTTCTTTAAAACCACACACAACACCCATGCATATGTCTTCTTTAATAAACATGTCATGCGTGTCATTTCACAAAACATTTCATAACTCTTCTTATCATATTCTTCGCGTAACAGAACTTTATACCCTGTGGGTGATCAGTCCACAACAAACAGAACTTTATACCCCGTGTTGAAAGGTCCACGGCCCCATAACATATAACTTTATACCCCGTGCTGAAAGGTCCACGGCCCCATTACATACATCATATATCCGTGCTGATAGGTCCACGGCCCCATTACATATATCATATATCTGTGCTGATAGGTCCATGGCCCCATAAAATATTTTATACCCTGCTGTTGATTCACAAATCACGCTTTTATACCCTTCTTTCGCAGGCGTGACTTTTATACCCTACGATCAACCAGCAGCCATAGTTTGCCTTTCAAAAACTTTAATCTTTTCTTGTAAACACATGTTCTTTCGCAAAGCAATTCTCAAGTCAAATGCAAGTGCCCATGTCATGATGTAGGATGCATATGTAACTTCGTATCAAACATAACACACACACACACACACGTCTTACATATCAAGTATATGGTCTTCCACCTCAAACGCTCCATGTTCGTATCTTTCCAAGTCCGTTCGTCTCATTAATTCACTTAGGATTCAATCTTATTCTTACTTAGTCAAACTTACCATCTATTCCTCAATTGCACCTCAAATACCCTTGCATTTTATGTTAAAAGAAGTGTATAGAGTTACTATACATACATCTAAAGGGTCAAAAGACTTCCAGTATACTTGGAACGCCACATGAGGCGCCTAAAGTGGACATGAGGCGCCTATACTAGGCGTTCAAAGTGTTCGGGGATGTGTCGTATACATCTAACGCCTACATGAAGCGCATAATGTGACAAGAAGCGCCTAATGTAGGTGTTCGAAGTGTACGGGGATGCACTGGGACACATTGAACGCCTACATTAGGCGTCTAATGTGACTTGAAGCGCCTAATGTAGGTGTTCGAAGTGTTATGATGGTTCAGATCTGCAGTTTTTCTGCAGTAACTTCCACCCAACACCTTTCTTCTTCACCCCTTCCATGTTAAACACCTCAAGATCCATCTTACCATCTAAATTCATCATGCTTAACACAAAACTAACATGAATTGATTCTTAGGCATGTAAAGTAGTGTACATCCTAAGCCTTCTATCACCCACAACCTCCAATGTATCTCTTCAACTTTCCAACACAACAATTCTACACCAATGACATCTTTAATCCTTCAACCTTCTGCAAACACACTCAAAATACTTAGAATGTACTTAATGAACTCAAGATCTTACACCAAAACAATGATCACATCACGGATAACACTTTTATGGGCAAATTATCAATAAAGATCACAACCTAACTATTTTCAGGAATTGGCCCAAAGAACATGACTATACACCGTCAACAACAACAACAACAATTACATATAGTAAAGCATTTTATATTCACAAACCAAAGCTACTAATGTGTGAACCAAGTTTTCTCTTTGTAAGAACATAGGGCCTAAGGTAACAAAATTTACATAAAGCGTATAGAAAGATTACTTGCCTTTGTTTCTAGTTAAGCTTACGAATTTACTGCAGATATTCGGTAAAGATTGCACTTAGGTTGACCGCAAGTTCGTCCTCCTCTTCTTCTTCCTTTCTCTGTTTCTCTTTTCTCTCTTTTCTTCTGGCAGTTTCCCCTCTCCCTTTTTGTTGTTATAACCGATGGCTAGACAATGGGGATTTATACCCCTTTGTGTAACTCCCCCTTCATTTAAGTGGGGAGGGTACTTTGGGTAATTTACCGTAGTTTCCTAATTTCCCCATTTCGCTTATTTTCTCACCTATATTTTATCTAACTCAGCCTCGTAAACTTATGCATTTAAAGAAATTATATTTAAAGTTGACTTCTAACTAGTGAAAGTAGTACTTAAAAGTCACGGGGTATGACACTCGTCTCAACACACCCTCCCCGGTCAGAATCAGCAAATGCTTTTAGTTCCATCGTGCCACTACTAAGATATAATAAACCTTGACCTGCTATTCTCTTTAGATATCTTAACAACCTATGTGCTGCATTAAGGTGTAACTCCGTAGGTTTATCCAGAAATTGGCTCAATTGTTGATCTGTAAAAGAGATATCTGGCCTTGTGATGGTAAGGTATAACAGTTTGCCCACGAGCCTTCTGTGTTCTGAAACATTCTGTATAAGCTGAGAATCATCATATGCCAGCTTTAAGTTCTGCTCCATAGGGCTTTTTGCAGGCTTAGATCCTAAGAAGCCAGCTTGTTCCACTACCTCCAATGAATACTTCCATTGAGAAATCATTATCCCCCCTATGACCTAGCCACTTCAATACCAAGAAAATATCTAAGAGGGCCCAAATCCTTGATCCGAAAAGCCTTATGCAAAGCCTGTTTAAGCTGAGTGATGTGATGCAAGGAATTGCTAGCCACAATAATGTCATCAACGTAAATCACAACAACCAAGCAAACAGTATCTGTATGTTTGAAAAACATAGTGTAATCATTCTTGGATTTTAAATAACCGTAATTAGTGAGAAACTTGGTGAGCGTAAGGTTCCATTCCCTGCTCGCTTGTTTTAAGCCATAGAGGGACTTACGTAATCTGCACACTGTGTTAGAATCAGGAACATCAATGCCCTCAGGTAATGTCATGTATATCTCTTGGCTTAGGTCACCATGTAAAAAAGCATTGTTGACATCTAACAGATGCACATGCCATTGTTTCAAAGCAGAGACTGCTAAAATTAATCTTACAGTGGTCAGTTTAGCAACGGGGAAAAAAGTATCAGTGTAATCAACTCCTAGCTGCTGAGTGAAGCCTTTTGCCACAAGCCTGGCTTTGAACCTCTCCACACTACCATCAGGTTTGTACTTCACCTTATAAACTCATTTGCAGCCAATGGGTTTCTTTCCAGGTGGTAGGGAAACCAACCCCCAAGTCTGGTTAGCTTCAAGTGCAGCTAATTCTGTTTGCATTGCCTTCTGCTAATGAACAGATCTGGCAGCTTCCTGATAAGATGTTGATTCCTGTAACACACTAATATTGAGAGCATATGTTTTATATTCAGGTGTCAGTGAATTAAAATACATGTAATGCTCAATGGGATAAGGAGTGGAGACAGTAGAAGCAGTTGCTGAGGAAGGTTCAGAAGATGATGATCTGGATATAAGGCTACAATAGTAATCTTTGAGGTAAGTAGGAGCTTGCTTGGGTCTTGTAGATCTTGAAGTGTCATGAGGAGGTAGCTCAAGAGGTAGATGTACTTCAAGACCAGTGCAAGGATGAGAGATAGTATGAGGTGATGATGGGCTAGAAGAAACGGTGTCATCAGAGATTACATCTGATGTCTGGTCAGTGGTTTGATGTATAAAGGTGTCTAGAGGTGATACGGGCATTAAGTTGTTAAATGAGTGTGTTGGTGGGACTTGTGTGGGCTCATTACCCTGAACAAATGACTGGGAGATGTCATTTGCCCAGTTGGTACAAGGAGCTGGACATGGAGGGTTGCATGAGGTTTGGGTGATGAATGGAAAGGTGGTCTCGTGAAACTGAACATCTCTGGAGATGAAAATAGTTTGTGTGGCAATATTCAGCAGTGGATAACCCTTTATATCATAGGGCAATCCAAGATATACACATGGTATAGCCCTTGGCTCAAACTTTATTTTCTGTGGTGAAGTATTCCTAGAAAATACTAAGCACCCAAACACCTTGAGATTTTGATACGAAGGCATCTGGTTAAAAAGACAAAAGTAAGGTGTTTGTTGTTTCAATAGTGGCGTACGCAAAATATTGATGAGATGAACTGCATACTGGGCACAAAACCCCAGTACTGAGTAGGTATATTGGCTTGAATCTTAATGGCTCTGGCTATATTTAGTATGCGTTGATGCTTGCGTTCAACAACTCCATTCTGCTGCGGAGTGTGAACGAAGCTGGTTTGGTGTATGATGTCTTTGGACATGAAGAACTGATCCATCTTAAATTCTTGGCCATTGTCAGTTCTTATACACTTAATGCTCTTATCAAACTGATTATGGACGTATTGATAAAAGCTCTCAATGATATGTCTGGTTTTTGATTTCAGTTTGAGCAAATAAATCCATGTATATCGAGTATGATCATCAACAATTGTAAGGAAATATCGCTGGCCATACACAGTGGGGTGTTTGTAAGGGCCCAAAATGTCAATATGTATAAGAACAAATGAGGACACAAAGACAGACTCATATACATGGAAAGGCTTTCTTTTCATCTTTGCCAAGGGCATACAGTAGACTGATATGTATTGTCATGAACAAGTACAGAACTATCAAAATTGTGTATCACTTTCATTCTAGGAAGTGAGGCATGGCCTAACCTATAATCCCACAGTATTGAAGGTTCTGAAATCTGAGCATTGACAGACATGCATTTAGATGGCCTGACTAATGGTTTAGAAGTACCATGAAGATAGTATAATCATTTGCGATGTTTAGCTGAACCAATCGTTCTCAGAGATATACGCTCCTGAATGACACAATAACGTCCAAAGAATTGAATAAGTCTAGATTGAGTGGCAAGAAGTTTGCTAAGTGAAAGTAGATTGTACTTGAACGAAGGAACGTACAAGACATTATGAATGGACAGTGAAGAGTTTATGAGGATTGAACCAATGTGTGTGGCATTAGATGACATGTTATTGGGCAATTTGATAGACACATGTAGGATTGAAATAGACTGAGATTACAAGCTATGTGATTACTGGCGCCTGAATCTAAAATCCATACGTTCAAATTATTAGAGTGACAGTTACCTTGATCATTATCAAGGAGAGCAGACATAACTGCTCCTTGACTTCCAACAGTGTTCACAGAACTCTGAACTGTGTGACCTCCATCATTCACGTTCAACATGATCATCAATCTTTGAATCTGTTCTGGTGTGAGCAAAGGGGCTTGGCACGCTCTGTTCCCCTGCTCCATCTGCACAGATCCGTCTTCTCCTCCTGCTACTTCAGTCATGTTCGCTTGGCTCTTAGACTTGAAACCTGGAGGATATCCATGTTTCTTATAGCATCTTTGCTCTACATGCCCAATCATTCCACAATGCGTACAAACAGGCCTCTTTGAATTGTCTGGGAAGAACCTCCCACTTCCCCTCTTATAACTGCTATTTCCACCTCTATTGCCGTAAGCACTAGCATTAGCAACCATATTCACACCTTCAAGGTTATCCACTAGCAACGTTGTTGGATTATTGTTGAAAGAGCCTTGTGTATTCAGACTATTTAGTTTCCTTTCATATTTGAGAGTCATGGCAAGCACTACGCCAATTTTGGGAAGCGGAGTCATCACAAACACTTGCGATTTGACTGCATCATACTACTCATTCATACCTTTCAAAAATTTTACCACGTATTCAGTTTCCACAAACTCGTGCATCTTTGTTCCCACATTGCATCTGCATCCATGGCATGTACATACAGGGATAGGCCTCAATGCCATCATCTCTTCCCAGAACACCTTCACTCTAGTAAAATAATCGTTTACTGAGTCATTTTCCTGCTTAATTCCATAAAAATTTTCATGTAAATCTGACAGCCTAAACGCATCTCCTGTGCCATATCTTCGTTTCAAATCATTCCATACTTCTAAAGCACTATCATATCACATCACACTCTGTGCTATAGTAGGTAATACGCTGTTCATAATCCAAGAATGGACCATAGAATTTACCTGCCTCCACGCAGGGTATTGTGGATCATTCAATGGTGGTTGATGTATAGATCCGTCGATAAAACCAATTTTGTTCTTAACAATTAATGCCATCTGAAACACCCTGCTCCATGAATGAAAATTATGCGGATTCAACGGCGGTTGAGCCAAAATTATGGCTGGACTATCATTAGGATGAAGGTAGTATGGACTGCTAACAGGATTTTCTGATGATTGAGATCCTGCGCTCCTTTGAGAGTTGGATGTAGAGGCAATTCTAACATCAGATTTCACGGAAAGCTTGAAATCGATCTTGACTATATGTGATCAACAATCAATGGATTCGCTTTGATACCATGTCAAAAGGATTGAAACATCAAAATCAACAATATATGCGAAGAATTGAGAATGAACTCAAGATGAGAAGAACTGTGACTAGAGAGAAATAACAGAGGAAAAAACGGTTATTCAATCCTGATTGTTCTGAGGAAGAGCCGCAGTTGAGCCTTTTA
>AP025063.1:11472507-11485613 GCA_036186865.1 Eustoma russellianum | reverse complement strand
CGCAGTTGAGCCTTTTACATCGAAGAAGAAGAAAACTGTAAACACACGAAAAGACAACTATGCCCTTAGTAACCGTCATACACAACAGAAAAGAAAAGGGTACAAAGGACATTTCACATGTTTTAAACATTCCCGCCTGCGCCAAACTCTTCTTCAACCATTGTCCTTGGTTGCACTCCTGACGCAACCCAAGTGCTGCCCTGCAACATTCTCCACGTGCCCAACTTCAGAACACCTCACACGGATTGCCAACTCATCAATTCTTCATCCTGACCCTCAATTTATTGCTTGATCCGTCGATAGTTAAAGAATCTGTGCTACTGCACATTGGGTCAAGCCTTCTTCATACTCTCATCTTCAGAACAAATCTCAACATTTAAAAGGACTATGCTGCCTTCTCTTTCCGTTCCCATCCTCTTCTCCCGACATGTTTCAGGACTTGGTCAACAAGAATTACAGGTGTTCAAATCAGGAGAACAATAAGCCTTTCTGTGGAGCTCAACGGCAGTACACCAAAAACATTTACCATGAAAGGTACAAAAGGTATCAAACAGTGTATTGCCATGGGAATGAGTAGCCAAGAGTTTCTCCATGGGGTATCTAAAGCAAACTATTAAACGAATTAAACATCTCCATTGTAACCAAAACAGAAAGGGACGGTGTCATGGCCTCAACTTTACCAACGGAAAAATAGTCACAAGGGTTAGAAAAAGTTAACATTTGCCGCGCAGCAACTGTGAATGGAGTTGCCGTAAAATTTTCCAGGATAATCACTCTCCCCGGTTGCGAAGTTGAGACAGTTGAACAACTGTGTGACCATCAGATGCTAGATCGATGCATAAAAAGGAAATCGACGTGTACCACCAAATAGAAACACCAACTGTAGCTATTCCACAAAGAATCTGTAAGAAATATTTTGGCAATCGGAATTCTGTCTCACTTCTAGTCATCACCATAATTTATAATGTCATAAATCAAGTATAACGCCTAAATTGTAGTAATCTGTCTAGATACAAAGTCTATCCATACTTTTACAAATCATTATACAAGTCAAGATAATTACATAAGTAAAAAACGTATCCTTTAACAAATCATCGTAAAATCTGTAAGTTGTGATCAGCTGATTAACTCAACCTTTATGAGCTCAGACTAGCTCTGGTCAGCTCAGCTCAGACCATCCCTGCACAACTTCCTTAACACCCCCTGAAATTGGCGTGTGTAGATCCAAAACGTCCAACTTGGATAGTAGAAAGTGAAAGTCGCGAGTACCAATGGACTTAGTGAGGATGTCAGCAAGCTGATGAGTAGTGGAAACATGGAGGGGACGAATGAGGCCGTCAGTAATGCCATCGCACAAAAAATGACAGCCAACTTTAATATGTTTAGTGCGCTCGTGAGAAACCAAATTCATAGCCAAATGCGGAGCAGACTGACTGTCCGTGTATAGTGGAACTGCTTCAGTGTAAAGAATGTCCAAGAATCGTAGGAGGGCAAGAAGCCATTTGAGTTCACAATGGGGTAAGCTATGGCATGATATTCGGCTTCGCAGAGGAACGAGAAATGGTAGTTTGTTTATTAGTTTTCCAAGTAATGGGGCAGGACCAAGCTTAATGAAATATGCGGTCAATGAGCAATGGATAAGAGGACGGCTGGCCTAGTCTGAATTGCAGTAGGTTGTCAGACGAAAGTCATTAGATGAGGAAAGAGTAGTCCTTGACCGGGGCTACTCTTTAGATAGCGAACAACCTTGAAGGCAGCATGCCAATGATCAATCCGATTACAAGTCCTTTGGACCAATATAAAGTAATGTGAAGCCCACATTAAGTAATTCTGCTCAAATCGTCAAATCCGATTCACTTTAGCACGTGGACGTTTGAGTCCATCCCACCCACCCTCTACGCTTTATTTAGCCTTCTTGGACTCTAATAATATTAACTCCATACGGGCGTTCATGATATTACAAAAGTTTGGTCCATCTTAACTTGAATTATGGTAGAATCATCCAAATTGATATTTGTATCTCCTTGGCTCTTGATGACGCATTAGTACCTTTCATGCTGCTGCAAGAATAAGAACAAACATGTCCACGATACACTCATGTATATATGCAAAATATCTCTCTTTTGATCATTTGATTCGTGCAATCTGCCTTTCAGTATCTTATCTACAACTCTCCAACGAGACAATTTAGGATATAGAACAAGCTAGATTAAAGGTAGCAGATAATGTGGTTCGGATCCAGAAAGGTTGTTTCCAATGGGTCTTTGATCATTCTACAAAGGCTCACGGGTTCTCGCAGAAAATCATACGGTTTCTTGCTTTCTAGTCTATTTTGATCCAAAGATATCCCAAACTCACCATCCCTCAGGACCCACACTAAATTGCCCTTTTTCTCATTAATAGGAGAAAAATGAAATGGTTCTAGAGTCACGCAGTAAAAAGTGCATTCAAATTCGATTTAAATAATGAAACGTAATACAATAATTTATTAGAAAAAATCATGATCCAGAACTAATCCAATGCTGGAAAAACATAATATCGTCTATGTTATACACCACTTCACGACTCAAAACCATTATTTAGCATACTAAGGACATACTTAGTTAGCTTAATAACCATATTAAGCACGTGTTAATGACACAAAAGACAAAAATTCGAAAAATTTCTACTAAATTTATTTTATTTTCTTATACATAAACTCAAAATAAAAATAGGCAAAATATGAAAATAAAGACGTAGATGCCCCCCCCCCCCCCCCCAAAAAAAAAAAAAAACTTAGTTTAGAAAGTGTCCTCACTGCAACAGTACATAACAAAGCAAAGGCAACACGGGACTTGAATAAAAGAAAATAGAAATGCATAAAAAGAAAAAAGGAAAAGAAAAAAAAAAGAAATAATCCCTCGAATCTAGCCGCAGCAGTGTACATGACCTCGACCAAGGCGGAATTAGGAAATCCTTCTCAAGCAACTGCTGCAAGAATTGAGTTGTATAGCGGATCAAAATCATATTGTTGGCTATTGTAAGGGTCATAATACGACCAATATAACATCTTCAGCTAGCGCTGGTACATTTGCACGTGCACATATATGTTATATGTGAAAGGCATGGAGTTGAGTATGATTTTATTGTACAAAGCGGTTTTGATGATTTGCACAAGTTAAAAATCTTAAAACTGGATAAATAAACAGCTCATACTTCAAACGCTTGCTCTAGCATTTCATCCTTCAAAAGGTTTTTGGCAGAAACCTTTGTTCAAACATTGAACGTTGTATTAAGCGCTTAATCTTTTAAACAATACAAAACAGAGAGTTTCGCCATAAACATGAAACACCCCATAAAGTGCTTCATCTTTTGAAGTGTCTTAAACAGAGAGTTTTCACAGAAACATTAAACGCCACTTAAAGTGCTTCATTCCGTAAAGCTCTTGGACAGAATGTTTTGGTAAAAACATAAAGCGCTTCATGTACTCTCATTCTTGAGTGCGAAGCCACTTGAAGCGCTTCTTTCAAACATCTGATGCGTGAAGAAAATTCTGTCTGCAGGTACAGTTTTCTCTCTCCTATCTCTTTTTAGTTGACCAATGCGCTTTTTATCTTTCCCATGTAATCTGATTTTTGTAGCTTTATTTTCAATAAGCAAATCAAAGGTACTTGGAAAAATCTTTCCCTTTTGAGATTAAAAGACAAAGCTTCCACAATAAGTTTTGACTTCTTTCAAGAAGAGATTTTCAAAACAATGAGCTGTCGACATATGAGACAAAATCTTCTTCCACTCTTCTCTCTCTCCTCTCCGATGGTTAGAAGATTGTTCTATAAGGCTTGAAAGACTCCATTTTTAAAGGCAACTTTCTATCTCTAAGCTCTCAAGTCTTCCTTGTTATTTTTGCTCTCAAAATCATTGGAAAGATTACTTTATTGTTGAGAGTGTGATTGTAAAGGAGAAGAAGTCTTCTTCTAAGTGAGGATTGTGAGGAGAAAAGTGTAGATTGTTGGTCAAGAAGAAAAGAGGCTTCTTGTTGGCGAAACTAGAGCTTCCAAAAGCTAGTTGATGGTGTAGAAGCTACATCATACTCCATAGAAGGTTTATTTGGTGCAAAGAAGATCTTAAGGAGGCTAGGCTTCACAGAAGTTGAGTGTTCAGTGTTATTGAGCTAAGTTTGTCAAACCTACCTTGTTTTTGTATTTTCTTTTATTGTTGTTTCCCCCCAAAGAGAAATAATAATCCCCTTGTTCAAAAATCCTTCTTGTTCAAAGAAAGAATGTAGAGGAGTAGAGTCTTTGACTTGAACCTCTATAAATTTGGTATTCTTTCATTCCTCAAATTTTTTTTCTTTGAAAAACACATCAAGTATTGGTTTGAATGCTTCCATTGCAAAAAAGATTCGAAAAAGAACCATACTTGGATTAACACACTATTCAACCTCTTCCCCTTCTAGTGTGTTTGACGGAGCAGACAATTGGAATCGGAGTCTAACCTTGATTGTTTGACACTCAAATAGCAAGGTTTGATCCTATCAAGTATTGAAGAAACTCTTATGACTGGGAATCTTCGGGTAGTGAGTCTTTTAGAACAAGAAGAAGAAGACAAGAGACTTTGATACCCTCCATATCAAGTAGTCATACCAAAGTGTCTATGTCTGATCCAAATAATTACTCCCTATGGAAATCCAACATGGAAATACATCTTCAGTGTTGTGACTACCTGATTTGAAAAGAGGTCACTAAGGGCTCAAAGGCTCCTATTGACTATGATAATCCAACTCAAGAAGAAGAGTTGTTATTTGCTATAAATAAAAAAAGGTATTGACATCTTGGATAGCTTTCTAACTCCAAATGAGAGAGCTAAGGTTCAAAGTCTTCAATCCGCTCATGAAGCATGGATAAAGTTGGGAATGATTCATGAGGGTACTTCTCAAGTTAGAAAGGCGAGGCGGAGGATGTTGATTAAGAAATTCTATAATTTTTTCATCCCCAAAGGTGAAAAGAATGAAGAAACTATCCAAAGGTTCACCACACTTGACTACTTAATGTGGTGGGAAAAAAGATTGAACAAGAAGATCTTAACCACCGACTTCTAAATAGCTTGGGAAGAGAATAGAATCCCAAGGTGACAGCCATTGAAGAATCAAAAGATCTTGAAAATCTTACATTGGACGAATTACATGGGAATCTTATGGCTCATGAAATTCAACGTGAGGAACAAGAGAAAAATGATCCTATCAAACAATCACCCAAGGCGGTGGTATGTGACATGGATGATTCATATGATGAGTTTGGACTTCTTGTAAGGATGTTCAAAAGATTTACCAAGAAGAATGGAGATGAAGCTAAATGATTCATTAAAGGGACTATATCCAAAGACAACGACAAGATGAAGGACCAAGATAACAAATATTACTAATGTGGAAAATATGGTCACTTCATGAAAGATTATCGAGTGAAGTTGAACCGCACCAAAAATATAAAAAAGCCATCTGCCAAAAGAAGAAGGCTCTTCAAGCGGAAGTAGCTCATTGGGATAGTGTCCTATCCGACTCCGAAGGTGACCATGATGATGACAAGGATCTTGCTCTCATAGCCATGAGTGATGATGATCTTAAGGAGGCATATTCTTGCTTCATGGACATCGAAGATGATATGGAGGTATGCACAAAATCTTCTTATTACAAATGGCTAGATGAATTTGATGATATGATTGAGAAGAATGATTTGTTAAGTCTTAAATATAAGCGTGTCAAATGAGATTTTAGGGAGTGCATAAATGAGTATAACATCGTGCTTGAAAACAAGATTGCATTGCAACTTGAGTATGATATTCTTATGACCATGCATAAATTAGTTGCTAATGAGAATCGTTGTTTAAGATATAAAAGTGAGATTCATTTAAGTACAATGGAAAAAAAGTTTGAGGGCAAACATGCTTTAAGCAAGATGCTCATTAGTCAAAGTGCAATCATTAATAAAACCAGATTAGGCTATGATGCATCTAGTGTGAGCATGAAGCCTTCAACCATGCCTTTGATTAAATTTGCCAAACCAAATAATACATCAACTTCATCCTTCAAAGAATTAAAATCATCCTTGAAGAAACAAAGGCATATGCCTCATGGCAAAGCAAAAGCAGTCAAGGTATCAAAACCTTTGGTTAAGTCTGTTGCCAAAACCTCTTCCTTAGTACCAAGGTAGAACATGCATAAACATGAACCATGGATTATGCCTACACATAAGCATCATGATCATCCTTACTATCACAAACGTATTCCTACATGCTTCTACTGCAACCAGAAAGGGCATGTAGAAAGAGTTTGTAGAGCTAAGAGTAATACACATCTTGTATGGGTGCCAAAGGATCAAGTGCATGTAACTAACCCTCAAGGACCCAAAACGAAAAGGGTACCAATGTCATATATCGATTTTGCAGGCCCTGGAAAATGGAGAAATCAAGGACAAAGGCGTCTAATGGGTCATGGACAGTGAGTGTTCCAACCATATAACGGGAAACAAAAGATTGTTTTATAAGATCACTATGCAAGATGGAGGAGTTGTCCACTTCGGAGGTAGCAAAGGCCAAATCAAAGGACATGCTAAAGTAGGTAACTGTAGAGATAAGGGGGTTTGAGTGATTTCAAAATAAGGGACTTAAATGTATATAACCCAACTCAAGCTGAAGAAACTTATTCAATGGTCACTGTATATATATATATATATATAAACATGCACAATATATATATACGTGTACATGAATGCATGATATCTTGCCATTACTTGCCTTATTTAGCTTATATATTATGTTGCTGTACTAACGAGCCATGAAGCATTAAAGCTTACATCATATGGCAAACATTTGTTGTGTTTATACTATTTTCAGGTGCCATCATTAATGAACTAAACTAGTTCGGTAAGTGAAGTACTTAGTTTAATAAACTAAGTAGTTCATTAAAGGAAGCTACATTTGGAAAAGGCACAAAGGCAACAAGGCTAAGGAAGGAAAGTCTTCTCCTCCTCCCCATCCTTTAATGCACACGCATATACACATATATATCACATATATTTTCAGAATTTTTAAATAAAAGCACATACACATGTATTCCAACGTACTACCGACACGTTATGTATTTTACGTACGTACATTAACGTCACACCACTATACTTAACTCATATTTATGAGTATATTCAGGTCTTATATCATATGATATAAGATATGGTGATGACAAATTAAATACGACACGATAAAAGGTTCTAAACCGAAATTTGTCGTATCGGGCGAATACCGAAACTTCGCCAACGTGTCACGTACTTTCCATAAATAAATGGCCAGCCCCTATACTTCAAAACTCATAAATAATTTCGTGCACATGACCATATGTTCAGTCAAAAATACTTTCCATGTTGGCACACACAAATTACTCCACATTAAGGCCAAAATGTGAAGATTCCAAGTTTAATTTTGTCACATGCTAATGGTACCACTTTAAACCAGCCAAGTGCTGAGATTTAAAGTATATATTATATATATTATGTATAACATAATATATATAACATGTGCAAAAGTTGGAATTTAAATTAGAGAAAAATCGGGTAATCGATAAATATCGAAAATTCAGTTTTCTACGCACATAACATGGAACGTTTTTCTTGTACAACATGTGACACGTATCTAGACACTTTTTACATATGATATACATCTTAAAGTGTTCTAGAAAATTAAATTAAGGGCTGACTGGAATATTACATGTGTGTGTTATTAAATGTGCACTATTTTACAAAGTTAGCAAAAATAAATTTCAGCACATGTATACATATCATCTAACACCCCTACAGCTGATTTGGAGCACATGTGAAGCTTTGTTGGCATCTTGATTGGTCAAGGATAAATCATACAATATTGGTAAATTGATGAGAGAAGCTACAAATGGTAAGAATTCAAATATATCTCACTTATGTCACATGCTGAAAATTTCAGCATGTTGAAACAAGGCTGGCCGATTTTTTGCTATTCAATGTGACATATTTTGTCATCTCTTATTAAGTGATTGATTAGAAGAAGATATGGTAAGGTTTTGAATATTATTTAAAATAAATAAATGGTGATATTCTACATATCACATGCTGAAAATTTTTCAGCATGTGTACAAGTTGTATGGCCGAATTTGAAGGCTTATTTGTGTCCAAGTTCATTTCTTAATTGGTAGCAATACTTACCATAAATTGTTGATTCATTTTTATGATGAAAATTCAAAGAAAAATGGTAATGATTTGAACTTTATCCCCATGATGCACATGCTGAAAATTCAGCATGGCAAGAATGTTATGGCCGAAATTTTAAGCATGGATTTGGAAGACTTTCTTTGTCTTGCAATTTATGATGTATCTCTTGATTTATAGAATGATTTTATGATTGATTTTTGGCACATGTTAAAGTGTATATCTTAGATTTTTTCCATGTCATCATGATGACAATGTTGAACCAATAAGGAGGTGCCAAGTAAGCGAAGACTAAATGATCATCCAATAAGAAGATGCCAAGTAAGCAAGGCCTTGTCACAATGATGTCTTACACTCTCTCAAGGACTTAAAAGATAATTTTCAAGAGGGAGAACATACTCAATGGGGACGGCTGCATCATTAAAAAGAAAAAGAAGAGAGCAAACAAGATAACAACAAGCATTGCAATTCAAAGAGATCAAAAAGCCTAGCTCTTCTTCTTCTACATCTTTTTTCTTTCTCTCTTCTTGTAAAGCCTATTGTTTTCATATCTTTCAATCTTGAATAGGCTTGAGATAAACCACCATTCATATATCTTTGTAAAAGATTGATCAAGGTGTGATCAATCTTCACTCTAGCAAGGTGGTGGTGTTCGTGAGAATTGTACTTGCAATACAAGGTTTGTAAAGGGTTGGAGTTAGATGTAACTCTATCAACTCTGTTGCAAGGTGTACTGCGTGTGTGTGATTAGTGTGAACCAAGGAAGGTGTTCCTTGAAGACTGGAGTAGGTTGCTTATAACCGAACCAGTATAAAATTATTGGTTTCATTTACTTTTCAGTTACTGCACTGTTTATTCTTCTTGTTCACATCCGAAAAAAATAGTAAACGATTTTCAAAAATCACGAAAATTTTCATAAATATACTTACACGTTCTAGGGTTAATTTGACACAAGTTTCAACCCTTTTGGATAAGTATAAGTCAATCAAACATCAAAAGCTCTGAGACTAGTGCAGTCTGATTTTCAGACTTGCAAAGGTTGAGACTTTGATTATAGTTGACCTACTTCCCAAAAGAATTTTCCAAAACTGTTTCAGTCCATTTAAATATAGTATAAAAAGAGTTAGTGGTTAAATTTTCAGAGCATTTAGACGTTCACACAAATAGGAATTAATTTTTTAAAACCATCTACCGTTTCTGGCAGATTTGCACAATCTGAGTACCAACGGTTTTTGAAGGGGTTAAAGGTTGAATTGTAATTTGAAATTTTTAGGGGACCCTCATAACGTCTGAAGCTAAGTTCTCTCAAAATTTCATAATTTTTGGAGACCTCTAACCTAGTTTTAAAAACGTTCTAAAACTGGTCCTGAAAACAGAATCTGTTTTCAGAACTTGAATTGTTCAAGTTTAAATTAATTTTAAAAACCACACTTTCCGCACCATCTATTCAACCCCCCCTTCTAGTGGTGCCTTGCAGATCCTACAGTAACGATTCCTTCTCTATTGGTGATGTACTTTATGTGGATAGGCTTAAGTATCATTTGATAAGTGTGAGTCAATTATGTGACGCTAATTATGAAGTTACATTTATGAAAACAAAATATATTGTGAAAAAGGATAATGTTGTTATTTTTGAGGCCTTGAGGGACAAACATTTACAAACTTAGCATCAATGATTTGGTTTTACAAAATGTATCGCGTCTAGTTTCTAAGAATGATTTGGCGCAACTATGGCATAGACACCTCGAACATGTTTGTTTTAAAACGTTTAAATATATTTGTGAAAATAAAAAAGTTCGATGGTTTCCCAAAATGAATTTTGAAAAACAAGAAATTTGTAGCACTTGCCAAAAGGCAAAGCTTGTGAAAACAAGCTTTAGGCCCAAAACCAATATTTCCACCTTCAAACCCTTACAATGTCACATATGGATTTTTATGGGGATATTGGTACAAAGAGATTGGATGGCAAAAATTACACATTCGTAGTAGTAGATGATTACACTAGTTATACATGGGTAGTGTTCCTTGCTAAGAAAAGTGATGCATGTCACGAGTTCATTGATCTATGTAGGCAATTGGAAAATTACATGAGTGACACAATTAAGACCACTAGAAGTGGTCGTGGTGGAGAGTTTGATGGAGAATTTCAAAGTTTTTGTATATCCAAATGATATGTACATAACTTTTCGGCTCCAAAAACCCCACAACAAAATGGTTTAGCCAAACGAAAGAATAGAACCCTACAAGAGACATGTAATTAATTGCGTCTATTTGAGACCATATTTAAATATAACACCTTATGGACTTTGGAATGGAAAAGTCCCCAACACTGGGTGTAAGTGTTTCATACTTAACACTAAAGACACTTTGGACAAGTTTGATTTCAAAGCGGATGAAGGTATATTTTTGGGTTATGACTCAAACAACAAAGCATTTTGTGTATTCTATAAAAGAAATCAAAAGGTAGAAGAGTCAAATTTGTAGGACCTTTATAGCACAACTAGAAGGAGGGGTTGAATAGTGGGTGCGGAAAATTTGGTTTTTAAAAACTTTTGAATCAAAAACCTCACTTCTGAAAACAGTTTCTGTTTTAAGATTCTAATTTGAAATAATTAAAACACCTAGTTGTAGACCTCTAAAAATTATGATATTTGGTGAGAATGAACTCTCAGTTGTTATAAGTGACTCACGAAAATTTCAAATTAAAACTCCACTCCTACCCCATGAAAATACGTTTTTAGTCAGATTGCACGAATCTGCCAGAAACTGTACTCCGACTTAAAAAATTTATTCCGATTAATTGGTGACTCCCAATGGCCTGAAACTTTAATGATATTACCCTTAGGAAGTGTAATTTGATTGGTTGAAACAGGTTTTTATAATTCATTTGGGAAGTAAGTCAACCACGTTGATTTTCTCAATCTTTACGAATCAGAATTATTCACGTTTGACTGACTTATACTTATCCAAATGAGTTGAAACTTGCGCCAAATGAAATCTAGGATATGTAGATATATTTCTGAAAAGTTTTATAATTTTTGAAAATTGTTTACTATTTTTACCGTTGTAACGAAATCAAGGCAGAAAACTGAAAACTGAAAGTAAAGTGTAGTTAAGTAAGAACACCGAAGGATTTTATACTGGTCGGTTAAATCAACCTACTCCAGTCCTCAAAGACACCTTCTTCGGTTATCACTAAACACCAAAAACACCATACCACAAGGTTGACTGGAGTTAAACATTAACTCCACCCTTTATAACCAAAACAATCAAGCAAATGAATCACGGACACCACCACCGATTGAATAAAGGTTTGATCACACCTTGATCAACCTTTTACAACAATGGATGAGTGTGGGTGGTATATTCAAAGCCTATACAATATGCATAATATATGAACAATAGGCTTGAGAGAAGAAGAAGAAGAAAGAAAAAGAGAAGAAGAAAGTAGTATAGCTTATTGCACTTGAGAGGATTAGAGTTGTAGCCTTGGCCTTGTTTGCACTACTATTCTCCTTTTATTTACATGTGGCCGCCCCCCTATGGCTTCTTTCTTTCTTGAGAATTCTCTTTAATATCTTTGGAAGATTGCCTTGTGTAGAGATGACACCATCTTGCTTACTTGGCGCCACATGATTGGAAGGATGACTTGACCTTACTTACTTGTCACTTGATGATTGGTCCAACTTGGCATCCTTTAATGAGCTGTAAAATTTTAAAAAAACTTACAAAACCTGTGCCCAAAAGTTGTCAAAATATTGCCATACTACCAACCTTCAATCCCTTAAATTTTGGGTTGTAAATTAAGGGCCATTAACACCACAAAATTGGCCAACTAAACACATGTGTTCAAAATTTTCGGCATGTGTTGTAGTTTGAAATCTTTACTTGTGTGGTGCCCTCCTTTATGTCACTAATCTTGTGTGGTATATTTTCCACCAATTGAGATGTCAAATGAGCTCCACCTTGACTCCAAAATGATGTAGTAGGCATGTGTATAGAGCTGTACATGTGCTGAAATTTCATTTTAGTAAGCTTTGTCAAGTAATGCACAATATTTACACATATAATGTAAATAATGATCGGCTCTATTTTGAATTTTCTAGAACACTTTAACATTTCTTGAATGTGTAAAAATTGTCTTGATACATGTTAATCTCATGCCAAAAAACGTTCCATATGTTATGTTTGTGGAGAATCAAATTTTCGACTTTCGTCGATTACAAGTTTTTCCTCCAATTAAATTCAAACTTCTTGCACATGTAATATATATTATGTCACACATAATATAGATAAAACAAATTATATCTTCAGCTCCAATAGCTTACTTAAAAACTCCACATGTGTACTAGTAAAGTGGAGTTTGAATTCTCCATAAATTTAGCATGAATTGTGGGTGATTTGTGTATGCCAACATGGAATGATTTAGTGGTTGATTACAACATGTGAGCCACGAAAGTTTTGGCTATTTTTGATGCAAATGGGCTGGCCATCTTATATGGCTAGTACGTGACACGTCGGTGAAGTTTCGGTAGTAACCCGATACGACAATTTTTGGTTTATGACCTTGTAACGTGTCGTTATAATTTTGTCATCACCATGACTTATATCATACGATATAAGACCTGAATATACTCATAAATATGAGGTGTATGTAGTGGTGTGACGTCGACGTACGTTTGTAACATATGTAACGCGGTAGTACGTCGAAATATATGTATTTTTTTTAGATAAAGGCCAGAATTTTATTATCATACTCTTCACTTATGGCGGAAGAGAAGCAACCGGATTACATGATAGAGTCATCGAAAGAAAAGCGTGGGTACAAAAAAGATATAATGTCCAACCTCCAATCATATATGATATGCCGCATTAAAACCTTGCCAAGTAAAACCACCCTTG
>AP025063.1:11363838-11459906 GCA_036186865.1 Eustoma russellianum | reverse complement strand
AGCTATTGTTTGTTGTTTAGTTTTTGTTGCTGGTTTTGCTGCACTTTGTTGTTTTGATTATGTCGGGCTGATGTTCTGTTTTGATTATGTTGGACTGATGTTCTGTTATGGGATACGTGTGTTGAGCTGTTTTGTGGTGATGCTTGTTAAGAGTCAAAGATATGTCTTTGTTGGTTGATCCTGTTCTATGTCAAGTAGTAATATATCATGAAGTAGATTTTCGTTCTTAGATTTTTGTTCTTGCTACCTTGAATATGTATTCTTGGATATGTGAGATAAAATAAATTTTAAGAAAATGCGTCCAGTAAGGAGGAGCATAAGATACTTTTTGTGAAATCATGAAAAAGAGAGATATTGTTATTGTACAAAGTGGTTTTGATGATTTGCGCAAGTTATAAATCTTAAAACTGGTAAATAAACAACCTCTTAGATTTCCAACGCTTGATTTAGCATTTCTTCCCTCAAAAGGTTTTTGACAGAAACCTTTGTTCAAATATTGAACGCTGCATTAAGCGCTTAATCTTTCAAATAATGCAGAACAAAGAGTTTCCGCATAAACATGGAACATCCCATGAAGCGCTTCATCTTTTGAAGTGTTTAAAACAGAGAGTTTTCACAGAAAAATTAAACGTCACTTAAAGCGCTCATTCCGTAAAGTTCTTGGACAGATTTTTTTGGTAAAAACATAAAGCGCTTCATGTACTCTCATTCTTGAGTGCGAAGCCACTTCAAGCGCTTCATTCAAACGTCTGATGCATGAAGAAAATTCTGTCTACAGGTACAACTTTCTCTCTGCTATCTCTTTTTAGTTGACCAATGCATGTAATCTGACTTTTGTAGCTTTATTTCAAAAAAAAATCAAAGATAGTTGAGAAAATCTTTTCCTTTTGAGCTTAAAAGGCAAAGCTTCCACAAGAAGTTTTGACTTCTTTCAAGAAGAGATTTTCAAGACAATGAGGTGTCAACATATGAGACAAAGACTTCTTCCACTCTTCTCTCTCTCCTCTCCGGCGGTTAGAAGATTGTTCTATAAGGCTTCAATGGCTCCATTTTTGTGGACAACTTTCTATCTCTAAGCTCTCAAGTCTTCTTTGTTATTTTTGCTCTTAAAATCATTGTAAAGATTACTTTATTGTTGAGAGTGTGTGATTGTGAAGGAGAAGAAATCTTCTTCTAAGTGAGGATTGTGAGGAGCAAAGTGTAGATTGCTGGTCGAGAAGCAAAAAGGCTTCTAGTTGGCGAAACTCAAGCTTCCAAGAGCTAGTTGATGGTGTAGGAGCTACATCATACTCCACAGAAGGTTCCTTTGGTGCAAAGAAGATCTTAAGGAGGCTTGGCTTCAAAGAAGTTGAGTGTTCATTGTTCTGGAGTTAAGTTTGTTAAACCTAGCTTGTTCTTATATTCTCTTTTATTGTTGTTTCCCCCTAAAGAGAAATAACAATCTCCTTGTTCAAAAATCCTTTTTGTTCAAAGAAAGAAGATAGAGGAGTAGAATCTTTGACTTGAATCTCTATAAATTTGGTGTTCTTTCATTTCCTCAAGTTTTTTTCTTTGAAGAACACGTCAAGTATTGGTTTGAACACTTCCATTGCAAAAAGGTTCGAAAAAGAACCATACTTAGATACACTATTCAATCCTCCTTCTAGTGTGTTTGACGGACATATCATCTCATGCACAAGGTAGTATAGACAATCCATTATCATATTCCATATCATTCGAAAGATGTTCATAGATTGACCCACAAATATTCCATGGATTAGGTATGCATGCAACTCTGTTACTCTATCTTTCTATGTAGATGGCAGGAATGTCGAATTGACGAAATGAAACATATGTTCATTTAGCCATAAATGTCTAGTGTCGCATCGACGATTTCTGCCAATGTACGTCACCTGGTGCAATTAACTCAACAATGTCTTCCTCTACTTTAGCTCTTGTTGATATTGGAGTTTGTAATAGAATATCTCCGTGCGTGTGGTAAGGTCCGTTCCTGACATTGTATAAAAGATACAGTAATCTGGCAGGAAATGTGAGGGTTGCACTAACTTTGTTAGAGGGTTATTTATGCCCGCCATAATTGAATGTGTTGTTATTTGCTGTAGGCATGATTGGGTAGTGCGATCTTGAGACCCTATACGAGTATGAATGACTCAGAATTTCGTGCAAGGTGTGAAAAAATAATGATGTATGGGGTGTTTTTTGGAGCAAAATGTTAAATCCCTCACCTTGGAGGCTTCTACCGTCTCAGCTCTAAGTCAGCGGCCTCCCAGATTGAGTGGCATCTTTCGCAGTGACCCACACAAGGTGTTCCCTGGGCCTTCGACGACCGAGCAGTAGAGGAACACTCATACTATACGTGTCCTGAGAATCGAACTCTTGATCTCTTGGAGTAAATCTCGACCCGAGTACGAACTGGACTATGCTCTGTGGGCTGTATGGTGCGTTCCTTATATAGAGAAGAGTTCCTTTAACAAAGAACAAAATTTTCTTAAAATTCAACACTGGAAATAGATTTTCGTTAAGGTGATGGCGCAGAATGTAATTTTCGGATAATTGGAAATTGATTTGTTTTTCGAAGAAAAGGGGCTGTTTTATTCATTAACAACTTCAAATATGTACAAATGTAATTTTACCAACTATGAATTTACAACATGTAAAACATCACTACACGATAACGTGTGAACCAACTCAATTTTTGTTGCCCTCCATGTAATATCACGTGCCACAATATGTGCCGGTGGAAGGTTCCCGATCTCTCTATGTAGGGCACGGTTTTGCCAAAACCATATATTGTGGATGGCCTCAGGAAACACATATCTCCATTCACCGTGGCTATTATCAGGCTGCCAATCCGAACGTAGGTTTTGATTGGTATAGAACTGCGGTGTTGATGTCTAAATAAAGTATGTCCAAGCATGACCCCGAACTAAGCTCCTTCATACCTGCAAGCTCCATGGACAATCTCGCAATGCATGGAGTATATCATCCATGCCATTATCACATATACCACATCGGCAATCATCTTTGATGTGTCTTAAGTGCAAAAATGCCTCTGTTGGAAGAAGCGTTGTAGATTTGCCACAATAGTAAATTCGTCCTGAAGGGACCCGGCATGGCCCAAATATCCATCCAAATATGATCTACCGCCGGGCTCCGCTCAGCTATTTGCATTTTGTGTGTCGATGCAACTGTGAAGTTTCCAACAGTGGTACCTTTCCAAAAGAACAAATTTGTCCCATCATTCTGAACATTTGAGATTTCAAGACCTGCCTTAAGCAATGGAACTACGGAGCGCAAATGGCGCCCAAAGGGAAAATGTCAGCACTGGCGTGCGGGATGCCATTAAATCACCATAATTTGCACCAGAATATGCACCCAAAGAATATCCGGACATGTTAGCATTGTCCACCCCAACATCGCAATCAAAGATAAATTAACGTTCCTCAACTTGTTTACGCCAAGCCCGCCTCTATCTTTTGGACGAGTAATTATCTCCCAAGCACCAATGAAGTTTACGTGCATTATCAGACTCTCCCTAAAAGAAACACCGTGCTAACCGCTCAATATCATCCACAAGCCCAAGTGGCAACCGTGTCGCTTGCATAACATACATAGGCATCAATGGGAGAACAGTTTGAATCAATAGGAGTCGCGAGGCTTGCGATAAATGTTTCACCTGCCAATACCCTACTCTAGCCCGCACCTTATCGAGAATGAGTTGTAATGAAACTGACTCCCACATCCATGCAACAATGGAACACCAAGATAATTCCCCAAATCACTATTCACACTTAGACACATTTGGCAAAATAGAGATAGACAGAACGTTGTGGCCACATTCTTTGAATGTAAGACATGTGACTTTCTGACACTTATCATTGGGCTTGACATGTCACAAATATCCCACAAGACACCCTCAGTTTGCTAGACTTGATGCTCAGTTGCTGACCCAAATAATAGCAAACATCAACAAAGAATAAATGTGAAATCCGAGGCCCAAAACATGACAACCGAATGGGTGTCCACTTTCCACCATCAACGGCCCGGGTTATGTTAACACTCAAAACCTCCATACATAGTAAAAACAAATAAGGGGCCGACAGATCCCTTTGTCTGATACCCTGTTGTGGTGCAAACGGATCCAGGGTACGTCCATTCCATATAACTGACGATTCCGACGTAATGGTGTACATTATAAGTTCAGTCATGTTGTGGCTAAACCCCACATGCAGTAGTATCCTCCTCAGAAATGACCACTTTACTTTTTTTTTGTTAAAATGTGAATTGTATTAACCAAGATCAAAGCATCAAGGGGATGCAACCCACACCAAGTAACACCATGTCAAAACAGAAACAGGCCTCACATGTCATGCTTCTAAATCCTACCAATGTTTTAATACTCTAGAAACATGTGTTTTTAGTCTATGGATCATATCCCCTGCATTGGGTTCCTTGCCTTCATGAAGTTTCTTGTTCCTGTATTGCCAAACATAATATACCGCCGCAGCCAAGCTGATCTTACAGGCCAAGTTCCTCTTGGTCTTCTTTTTTAAGCGCCCCTGCCCCCAGGCAAGGATCCTGGGAATGTACCAAAGGGAAGAGGGAATGTTTAACCAGTCTGTGATCCCTTTCCAAATGACTTTGGCAGCATCACAACGAAATAATAAGTGTCTAACAGATTCTTGTTCATTGCAAAGGGGCAAGTAGTCTCCGAAATGAATGGCATGTTGTCCTTAGTACTGTGTTTGTTGTGAGCCACCAGCCATAATATAAATCCATGCTTTGGGGTAATACATGGATCCCAAACCATGGAACTCCAGGGAACATTATCTCGTTTGTCCCTAAAGAGTGGTAGCAAAGACCTGGCAAAATCTTATCAGATTTCATCGAAGTATCCATTAAAGTACTAGCATCAGTGATGCCCCCCTTGGCATGAAACCAGTGAATCCCGCAAGTTAAGTAATGCCTTCAACAAAGGAGAGTGTAATTTCTTTACATCCATTGTGCACAGACAGTGAATTTTATACCTGGAATGAATCCATTTAACCCATACGAGGTCTTTTTGTAAGTGAAGATCCTATAAGTATCTAACAAGAAGTGCCTTGTTCCACGCCCTGAGTTGGATCACTCCAAGGCCCCCTTCTTTTCTTGGAAAACACACTTGCTTTCAAGAAACCAAAGCTCTCTTATTACCATTACTGATGCAACGCCAAAGGAAGCGTAAACGGATTCTGTTCACCTGATCCAACACTGAGGCAGGGACGGGGAGTGCACTGAGCTAGAAGCAAAGTATTCCTTGAATGACAGAATTGATGATAAGAAGCCTTCCAGCATAGGGAAGATTCGCGTTCTTACAGCTGTACACTAGCTGCAGAATTTTGCTCAGAAGGGGAGAAAATGTGCTAACTGCAGTCTACACCCAGCTACAGGTACCCCTAAGTACCTGAATGGCAGTTCCCCCAGAGAAAGGAAGAAAGCGTGGGGTTCTGCATAATGTTGCTGCATCCTGCAATGAAAATCTTGGATTTGGCCTGACTGAGTCTAAGACCAGAAACAGCACTAAACTCAGTTAGTTTTTGTATAATCAGATTAGCAGAAATGCAGTCCCTTCTGCAAAAAAGCATAAGATCATCCGCAAAACTCAGATGAGTGATCTTTTGTTCCAAGCATTTGGGATGATAATTAAAATCTGGATTGCTCTCAAGCTGGTTCAAGGATCTTGAGAGGTATTCAATTCCAATGACAAAAAAAGGGGACAAAAGACACCCTTGTCAGCCCTTTCCTCCCTTGAAAATATCCAGCCAAGGATCCATTGATGGAAATAGAAAAAGAAGTAGCACTGATACATTGCATAATCCATTTGATGCAGAGAGGAGGGAATTTGAGTCCAAGAAGAACCTGTTCTATAAATGTCCAGCTAATGCTATCAAAAGCCTTGTGTATGTCTATTTGAAACATACAAAGAAAGGAAGCATTTGTTTTCCTATAATCTGGTAGAAGCTCTTGGACCATGAATATGTTATACATCATGGATCTACCTTTTAAAAAACCAGACTGTGACTGGTCTATGAAGTCCCCCATAACAATAGCAAGTCTTTTGTCCAAAATCTTCACAATGGTCTTGTAGATGACATTACAACAAGAAATTGGGCGAAAATCCTTTACATTGGTTACCACAAGAGATTTTGGGATAAGCGAAATAGTTGTGTGATTCAGCTGCTTGAGGATCTTACCATTCTCAAAGAATTCATGTATAGCCTTGAGAACATCATCACCAATAATGCTCCATGATTTTGTAAAGAAGAATGAAGAATAACCGTCAGGCCCAGGTGCCTTGTCTTTGGGAATGGAAAAAAGTGAGTCTTTGATGTCTTGATCTGAAACTGGGGCAACCAAGGAGGCAGCTTGTGAATGATTGAGCTTTGTATAACGAGCACCTGGCCAGTAGTACCCAGAAGATTAGAATAAAATGACACAAACTGATCCTTTACCTGATCCAGTGATGTAGTAAGGGAACCATCTAAGATTTGTATTGAGGTGATGCTCCTTCTTGCAATGTTTCTTTTAATCATGACATGATGATATTTTGAGTTCCTATCCTTGGCCAACTATGAGAAAAATAGTCTTTCTGCATTGAGCAGTGCAATTTTCTATTTCTTTTGCATTCCAATTATCTCCCCAATTCCAGCAGGAGCATTGACTAATTTACCAATTTTCTGTAAGGAGTCTAGCCCTTTTCTGCCCTTTCCACTCTTGAGGAGATATGGGAAAACTCTTTTTTGTTGAGTTCCTTGAGTAGCTGTTTTAGTCTCTTGAGTTTCTTACAAAGTGCAAACATTGCCGTTCCATTTATATTTTCCTGCCAAACCTGTTGCACAATAGGGAGGAACAAGTCACGTTCATCCACATATTGTAAAACTTGAAAGTGAATGCTCCTTGCACTTTAGAGAAAAGGTGAATGACACATGGAGAATGATCTGAAAGACATCCAGAGTTAAGAAAAGTTGCATCTGCATTGGGGAACTTCTCTAGGAATGCAAGATTTACCATCCCCCTGTCCAGCCTGGACTTGACTGAACCATTGTCCCATGTGTATTTACGCTCTGAATAACCTGACTCCATCAAGTCACAATTCAAGAAACAATTGAGCTGGTCTTGTAGCTGACTAGTAGTAACCATTCTACCACCAATCCTTTCATCATCACAAAGGATGCAGTTGAAATCACCCAAAACTGCTCAAGAGGAGCCTGCCCTCTGATAATGGGATTCCAGTTCCAACCAAAGAGATCTTCTGTCAACCACAGAATTGTAAGCATACACAAAAGTAAGGAAAAGCATCCTTGAGGAAACCAAACATCTGATTTGGCAAAATTAGCTTGAGCTGAGTTAGAAACAGTATTAATAGTTACAAAAGAGGGATCCCATAGTATTAAGATCATTTTCCCAGGATGGTGGCCAAAATTTTCAATGTGCTGCCAGCCCTTAAACTGAAACATCAACTGAGAAAACATCATGGGATTGAGCTTTGTTTCTAGCAGAGCAAAATGTGTAATCTATGTTTCTTTACAAAAGTAACCAAGCCTCTTTGCTTGGTGGGTTGTTACAACCCCTCACATTCCAGCAGCTGAGAATCATTGATTTTTTGAGTCATAAGACCCCCAAATGGATCATACCAGTCCTTCCTTCTATCTATTTCCATTTTCCTTTGCTGTTTGACTTTCTTTTTGGGGAGCACTGTGGTAAATTCATTGTTGTTTTCTAGCTCCTTAAGTCTTTGTACATGAAAGCGGTTATACACCTGAGAGGAACATTGGACAATGGGATTGCAATTTATTGGAAGAGGTGGGTCAGAGGCAGCAGAGAAAGTGTCCCTCTCCACCATTGTATGATGAGCTTGTCTTCGGTCCATTTCCAGTGAGACCTGCGCATTACCCCTTTTCAAGAGAGCCAAGTCACCAGATTTCAGTTGTTCCATTACTGCAGTAGTTCCTTCATTTTGCTTAGAATTAGTGTTGTTTTCAGCAGGTCACTTAGGATGTTGCATATCTGTTGGCCACTTCTTCTTGTGTTCCATTTCCTCCCTATCGTGTAATTCCTTCTCTGAGACCTTAATGGTGTGAACATGTTCAGAATGCCCAATCTGCATACACGTCCCACAAAACAAAGGCAGTCTTTTATATTCTACCGCTTGCTTAATGAACTTCCCATTTGAGAGATGAATGTCTATGGTTTTAAGGAGTGCCTTACTCAAATCTACTTCAATCAACACCCTGGCATAACTCCAAATTTTCCTCCTTCTTGTTGACAAATCAGCCATAAGCAGCTCACCCAACTGATGGCTGATCTTAGAGAGGTATTCCTCTTTCCAAAGACTTACTTGAAGATTTGGGAATAACCCACACTGGCACTATGGCCATTTCTTCAGGACCAAAGTCAAACAACAGGGGCATCTTTTTAAGGATCAGCACCCTACCATAAATAAAATAAGGCTCAGATGAGAGATCTTGCTCCAGATCCTGCACGTTCTAAAATTTGAATATAGTCCAGCCAGAAGGATGAAATTCAATTCTGTGTTTAACTTCCCAAGCTTTTGGCAAGGAGAACACTGCTTGTCTTCCGGGGAAGCGACCTGTAAAGCATCCTATGAGACTTGTCTGAAGGTCTTCGTCCAAGGCAAGATCATCCACATTCAGATGCACCATTGCAGATCTATCATCCTCATTCTCTTTCAACTTCATGCAGCAAGCGTCCTTTCTATTGGTTGGAAATAATGAGTTCCATGATTTGAATTGATAGGGCTCCTTATTTTGGACTGACTTATTCTGCAAATGCTCCAGGGTAGGTCCCTGTCGATCTGGAGAAGACTCATTTACCTGCTTGTTATTACCAAGCACAGTATCCAAGGCAAGAGGAGTTTCCTGTCTAACATCAGTAAAAGAAACGTCTTTGCAGGGAAGATTCTCTCTCCCATGTGAACCATCCTGCATCTCTTGTGTCGTCCCATCTTTCACTAATCTACACTACTCCCGAGGAAACAAGGAAGAGGAAAGAGGATCTTGATCATCTCCAGAAGAATCACCAACCTGTTCCATCCTCCTTGCATCTCGAAGAAATTCATCAAGAGGAGGCTCCTTACCATCAAGATCAGAACATACAACCTTCTCCACATCAATCTGCAACATGCACAGGAAGAACTATCTGTGATCCACCAATGTTACAGGCATCTGCAACTTCCCCACTCACAACTCCAGAACACAATGCAGCAGCTGGATCGCCTTCATTTTCAGTGTCCCCTTGAAAGGAAAAATAATCACTGTGATCATCTTCAACTCATTCAGATGACCCAACATTCTTGCTTGTTTTGCCGACCACAACCACATCCGTGCACCTTTCTTCAGCTCCTTAACTTTTTTCTTTTGTATTCTATTGTCACGTCCCATCAGGTAGAATGGAACCACATTTTGAAGATTAATCTGCTATAATGGAAAAGAAGAAACTCAAGAGAGAGGGAGGTTGGTACTGTTATGAGAAGAAGTTTACAGACTAAACTAGAGGGGTAGACTTGACAAGCAAAGAAGCAGGGGAAATGGATAACCCTTCTTAGAGAGAAGGGGGAGCACTTTCTCTCTAGGCACATTTCCCTCCTCATCCCTAAGAATGACCACTTCGTTTTATCATTTGTTTTTTAATCAATTTTGATGGCCATGAACCCCTTCCTTCTCTTTTTTTACGCGTATACTATATATTATTTCTTGGGCAATGATAATATTGTTAGCAGCCTGTCTAGGTATAAACGCACATTGCTCCGGACTTATGAGTTTTCCAATGACCATCTTTAACCGGTTATGAAATTGATTTCAGCTACGCTAGGAACCGATTTTTCCTAGTTATGTCTGTGGTGACCAAGTTGACTGTTCAATCATGAAATCGATTCCCATAACCTAAAAATCGACTCTCATCATTATTAATTAATTCATTCTTTTTATAATTTATGGTCAATAATATTGGATTATCACAAGCTTTACGTAACCTGCATTAAAATAACACGTATGTAAAATCACGTCTTACATACAACTATGATTTAAAAAAAGAAATACGCCACGTAATAAATTCAAAAAATGACACCACAAAAAAAATTGTGGTTTGCCGACGAAAAAATCACCGACGAACAACGTATAGTCGTTGTTTCGTCGGTAATAGCGACGACTCTGCGACAAAAATAATGTAGTCGCTAATTGCGACGAAAGTACGATGAAATTCGTTGTCGCTAAAAGAAAAATAGTCAGTCAGATGAATTACGTCGGTGATTTGTCGGTGTCTCGTCGCTATTCTGCGTGTTTTTGTTCGTCGCTATTTAGTTTATAACGCTTCGTCGCTATGTCGTCGCAAATGTGTCGCTAAAAGTATAAAATAAATTCGTCGTTTACTAAGTTCTTGGAGTTGTGTATCGTCGTTTTTTGTCAATGAAACCCGTATGTGGCAAATGTTTTGAATTACTTTCCGTTTGTAATTCGGTTTGTCGTTGTGTCGTCGCAGATACATCGAGAATTAAACACGTGTATTGATTAAGGAAAAAGAAAGCGGTAATTGGGAAAAATACTCATTCATTTAATAATAAGAAGTTACATTATCAAACGAAAAAATAAAAAAATCTAAAAAGAGATGCGGAGATGGGCCGTTCACTCTTCGTCATCGGACGAAAGAGTGGCCGCGACATTCTCCGCAAACTCTTTGAGAAGGCGCTTGAGCTTGTAGTATCTAAATTTCATCTTCCGCAGCCTTCTAGTCATGTAGTGCAGTTGCCGCGACTGCTGATGCATGTTTGCCATCAGCATACGGAAGTCGGCGTCCTGCACCGGCATTTGTTCTTGATCATCCTGATGCGGCGGTGGGCCATAGACAGATACAAACCCTCTCGCTCAACCGATGGTGGTTGAGGAGGAGGCCCTTCTGAAGGGGCACTGTTTGCCCGTCCACCACGCCTTGGGGTTCTTTTAAAACGACGCGGCATATTTTGATTATTTATAACGTTCTATGTGTGTATGTATAACAGCGGATGTTTGGGGTATAAATAGTGAAATGAGCGACGACATAGCGACGACATAGCGACGCATTTGTCAACCGTTGGGAATGTGCAGTGATGACCTTTCGGATGTTATAGCGACGACGTAGCGACGAATTAGCGACGTATGTTTATCGTACGATGCAACCGTTGGGAACTGAACTGACCTTTCGGATGTTATAGCGACGACGTAGCGACGAATTAGCGACGTATGTTTATTACGATGCAACCGTTGGGAACTGAACTGACACTGCCGAATAGCGACAACTTGGCGACGGAATAGCGACGAAACGCGTCGAATAATGTGAAGAGACGTTTTCCGTCGTGTTTCTTCGGTAAAGCGGTAAATTCAAAAAATGATAAAACACGTGTTATAATTATTAAGAAAACAAATACGATATTAAAAAAACAAACTTCATTAATATAAAATTAAAAATTAAAAATTACAAAATATAATAAGAAATATTTAAAAAAAGCTAAATAGCGAAGAGTAGCCACTCACTGTTCGTCATCCGAACAGAGAGAAGCTATACTCTCCGCACACGCCTTCAGTTGGCGTCTCAACTGTGCAGATTTGGATTTAATCCGCATCTGCCTTTTATCTATGTAGTCGAGACGCTCTTCCTGAACCGTGACATGCGCCCTCACCTCATCTAACATTTTCCACAGATCTCGTACTTCTATTTGGAGTCGACAATTTGTCGATCCCGGCGAGGCTCAGAGGGCTCTGGTGGGGGAGGAGGTGGGGGAGGAACAGTTGAAGAAGAAGGCACTTCAGTTGGCGGTGTTGCCGCCCTACCACCACGTCCACCACGTCGTGCTTGCGCTTTAGTACGAACCATTTTGGATTATAAAATAGTTGTTTTATATGTTGTTGTGGGCACACGCTGATCCACTGTTTATAGTGAAATCAGCGACGACAAGCGACGCAACATCGTAAGTTGTAAGCATGGGGAACTGGACGGACTGCCTTTTACCGACGACGTACCGACGACTTAGCGACGAAACACGTCGTACGGAATGAAGAGACGTTTTGCGTCGCAATGTAATCGGTACTTCGTCGGTAAAAGCATATCAAACGACGTGTTTCGTCGCTGGTCGTCGGTACGTCGTCGGTATATGTGTTTGTTTGTCTCCGGGATTTGTGTTTCTTGTTCGTCGCCGTTCGTCGCTAAGTCGTCGGTATTGTGTTTGTTTGTTTCCGAGATTTGTGCTTGTTTGTGGTCGCTATCTCGTCGCTATTACGTCGGTAACGTACTGGGAACGATAAAACCATTGTCTTTCTTCTTCTCTTCTCCCATTCTTCTCTCATTTCAAACACATCAATCATCAATTTTGAACGAAAATACAGAAGTGTGGAATTTTGATTTTTTCTACAACGAAAAAAGATAGCTGCTGTTAGTTTGAAGGTGTAGCGAGAAAATGGATCCGAGGAGAAGCGATAGAAAGTGGATGTACCAGAGAGTAAACAACGGGGAGTGGTGTTTTAGATTTGTTGAAGGTCTCGAAGAATTTATTGATTTTGCGACGAGTAATGAAAGTGGAACGCAGATTAGATGTCCGTGCAAGAAATGCAAGAACCGTAAATATAAGGATCCGGGTGACGTGAGGGTTCACATATTGAAACAAGGTTTCGTCCACAATTACCATACATGGTACTGTCACGGCGAATATGAGGGGGCGTCTACATCTGCAACTGTACACGTCGAAGGGGGACCCGGTCAGGTTAATGCCGAAGAAATAGGCGAGGGATCTCACAACCCATACATGCAGATGGTGACAGACGCAGCCGCTGGCGCATTTACCGGAGAGCAGTTGTTACAAATGCAGGATCCGGATGAACAGCCGCGTACATTCGTGGAGGAAGATCCGAACCCTCAGGCGAGACAGTTTTTTGAGATGCTGAACGCGCCGCCAACACGCCGCTGTATCCTGGTTGCGGTAGTCACACACAGATGTCCATGATCGGTCGGATGACGAGCATGAAGACGGAACACCGCATGACGGAGAGATTGTACGATGGGATGTGTCAGCTGATGAGGGAATCTCTTCCCGAAGGGAACACAATGGTCGACAGTTTTTATTCGACGAAGAAACAGCTGCAGGCGTTGGGACTGCCGGTTCAGAAAATCGATTGTTGTTCAGAGGGGTGCATCATATACTGGGGCATCAACGAGGATAAAGACATGTGCAGGGTCTGTGGGACAAGCAGGTGGAGAACGAACAAAAGAAACCGGAACGTGCCAAGAAAACAATTTTACTATTTACCTCTCGCCCCTAGACTGCAGAGGCTATACGCATCCGGTGCCACAGCTAGCCAGATGAGGTGGCACGCGGAGCACTACACGAAAGACGGTGAGATGTGCCATCCATCTGACGGCGAAGCTTGGAGGACGTTCGATGCGACGCATCCGGGTTTTTCGTCGGAGACAAGGAACGTTAGGTTGGGTTTATGCACCGACGGGTTCAACCCGTTTGGACAGTCGGGAGAGCAGTATTCGTCGTGGCCTGTAATCGTGACGCCGTACAATCTACCGCCTTGGATGTGCATGAAGAAGCCTTACATGTTCTTGACTGTGATCGCACCAGGTCCTAGGAATCCGAAACAGAAGATCGACCTATACCTGCAGCCGTTGATACAGGAGCTGAAGTGGTTATGGGAGTTTGGCGTGGAGACGTTCGATGTATCGACTAAACAAAACTTCCAGCTACGCGCCGCGCTGATGTGGACGATCAGTGACTTCCCGGCTTATTCTATGTTGTCGGGGTGGAGCACAGCGGGGAAATACGCTTGCCCTTGCTGCATGAAGCAAGCGAAGACGATGTCCTTGAAACATGGACGTAAGATAAGCTGGTTCGACAGCCATAGGAAGTTCCTGCCCAGACGTCATTTGTACAGAAGGAACGTGACGGCGTTCATGCCTGGCATTGTCGATAAGGACACAAAGCCCGAGCTCCTCACGGGTGCAGAGGTGCTGCAGGAGATAGACAGTTGTGGATTCGTGGGGGTCGCTGATGATCCGGACGGCAGTCACAACGCAGACCTGGCTCGTTACTGTATCGGGTGGAAGAAGAGAAGCATATTCTGGGAGCTTCCGTACTGGAAGAGCAATATGATCCGACATAACCTGGATGTCATGCATATTGAGAAGAACGTGTTTGACAACATTTTCAATACAGTGCTGAATGTGCCAGGAAAAACAAAAGACAATTTGAAGGCACGACTTGATATGCGCGACCTCAACATGCGACCGGAGCTGCATCCCGTTGGCACATCATACATGCCGAAGTCCTCGTACACGCTGAATGCGGAGCAGGTCAGTGCGTTGTTATCGTGGCTAGGGACGGCTAGATTTCCTGATGGCCATGTTTCGAACCTGTCGAAGAACATCGACGTGAATAAACGCGGTTTGCACGGGATGAAGAGCCACGACTGTCACGTGTTCATGCAACGGTTGATGCCCATTGCATTCCGCGAGCTGCTTCCAACCAATGTATGGGAAGCAATTACCGAGATGAGTCTGTTCTTCAGATGTCTTACAGCCACGAGACTCAGGGCGGATGATATGTCAAGGCTGGAGGGCGAAATCCCAGTGATCATATGCAAGCTGGAAACTATATTCCCTCCGGCCTTCTTTGATTCAATGGAACACCTGCCAGTTCATCTACCATACGAGGCACGTGTTGGTGGTCCTGTTCAGTACAGGTGGATGTATCCGTTCGAGAGGTACTCTTTTTTATGTGCATGACATTCTTATGTGTCTAAGCGATATGCATTTGAACATATATTCACTATATGAACAGATATCTCAGGCATTTGAAGCTGAACATCAAGAACAAGGCGAAAGTCGAGGCCTCTATGTGCAATGCCTATCTGACGGAGGAAGCATCGACCTTCGTGTCTCATTACTTCGAGCCAGATGTCCCGTCGAGGTGCAGAGATGTTCCCCGGAACGACGACGGCATTTCCAGATCCGGTGTCCTCCCAATATTCACACATCCGATCAGATTTCACGGACAGGGAAAGGAAATGATATTGGGGGACAGCGAGCTGAAGATTGCTCATTCTTATGTTCTGCGCAACTGCCGTCAAGTCGACCGTTTCCAGAGGTATAAACGATTTCCCATTTTATTTTGTAAATACCTTGCGATACTCTATCCATTATGTTACAAAGATATACAGGGTACTCATTCGTAATTTGCTTCAGCTTGTTCGTTGATTTATTGCAACACCGTTCACCGGGTATATCGAGCGATGCAATAAACAATGAGTTAGATTCCAAGTTTGCTGATTGGTTCAGGTGGCATGTAAGTTTAGTATTTGCCTGTTACGTGTACGATATGTGATACACATTTATTGCCCCGTTGATGTATACTTACTTGTCCTTTTACAGGCGAGCAAAGGTCATCTGGCTGACGATGAGTACGGTTACATTCTGACGCCAGTAGCCGAGGGTCCATTGAACAGAGTCACGCGACACGACATGTGTTTTGTCAACGGGTATAGATTCCACACAGTCTCCCATGCCAGCCGAAAATCGTCGGAGAACAGCGGAGTGTGTGTCAAGCGTTATGACAATAGCCCGGACGAGGATGACTTCTACGGCTACCTTACTGACATCATTGAGCTCGAATATCCCGCATTGCCTATAAAGCGGGTGGTCCTATTCAAGTGCGAATGGTACGATCCAACTCGAGAAGGTTATCGCGTTGGCACAAAGGTCCACGACCAATATAAGTTGGTAGACATACACCAAGGGCGACGGTACAGAAAATACGATCCATACGTTTTGGCTAGTCAAGCGTCCCAGGTGTACTATCTATCGTATCCAACAACGAGGATGAATGCGAGCTCAAAAGACTGGCGAGCCGTGTGCAAAGTGAAATCGAGCAAGTTTGATGTGAGTATACAGACAGTTTCAGATGGTATGGACGCCGCATTTCAAGAAGAAAACCCGTCCGTTCTAGATACGACACATGTTCAACTGCACGACCTCCCTCTAAATGACCCCAACGGCGGTTTTATCGAAATTCATCTCAACATACAACCGCCTGACAATATTGAAGACGTAGTCGAAGACGAATACGAGGATGAAGAGGACGACGAGCATGTAGATGAAGATGAAGATGAAGACGAAGATGAAGATGCGTATGAGGATGCAGATGACCAGGAAGATTGACGTTAGCCAAAATTTTTTATGTACCTCTTTATATGAAAGTGTGTATGTGTTGATGTACTTATATTCATGTATATACTACTTTATTTTTATTATTTTTTTTCAAAATGATAACACCGACGAGTTACCGACGAAATGTTTCGTCGCTAAATTTGAAATAACGACGACCATGAAAAATAGCGACGAAACTAAATAGCGACGGAACTTCCGTCGCTATGTCGTCGCAAAATTTCATAGATAAGCTGAAATTCCCTTCTTCTTCCCCATTTCCCTCCCCCCGCGAAAACCTCCCCTCCCTCCGGCGAAAACCCCCCCTCGCGAAGAAATCCCCTCCGGCGAACCCCCCCGACGAGCTTCCTCTCCGTTGACCTCCCCTCTCCGGTTAGTTTTTCTTCCTATTTCGTTTTTATTGCAATTACCGTATATATATGTATATGTATATGTATATTTCGTTTTTATGTATATGTATGTATGTACCGTATGTATGTAATGTATATGTATATTTCGTTTTTATGTATATGTATGTATGTACCGTATGTATGTATGTACCGCATATGTATGTATGTATATGTATATGTTATATTTCGTTTTTATGTATATGTATGTATGTACCGTATGTATGTATATGTATATGTATGTATTTCGTTTTTATTGCAATTACCGTATGTATGTATATGTATATGTATGTATATGTATGTATATGTATTTAATAGATTTGTAAATGTATGTATATGTATATGTATATGTATGTATATGTTTTTAATACATATATACACGCACATATACATATATACGGTACACGCACATATACATATATACGGTATATGTATGTATATGTTTTTAATACATATACACGCACAAATACATATATACGGTACATATATACGGTACATATATTTAATTTCGTATTTAAATATAGTTAAATTTGTAAAAACTGTTTTTAATAGATTTGTAATATATCTTTTGTAATTTTTGTATATAAATAATGTAAAATTATTAGAAACTGTTTTTTTTGGTAGAATTATGTATGTATATATATTTTTCCTATTTAAATATATTTATAATTATATAATCTATTTTTGGTACATTATGTATATGGTATATATATGTATACGGTAATATATATATATATGCATATACGGGTATATATATGTATATACGGGTATATATGTATATGGTATATATATGTATGTACGGGTATATACGGGTATATATGGTATATATGCACCAATATTGTTGTTAAGGTTGAATTAGTGAAATGTGGTGTGCTTGGCCAATGAATGATGCATGTACAAACTGTTTTGTAAGAGGTTTGCATATGATTTTCGGTATGATTTGCATTTGTCTTTGGAGAGGCCATTAAGGCTGGGAAACCTCCGTTTAAAAATTATTAATATGTTCCTCTCAGATCTGATGGCTAGTGACGGTTTACCGACGAGATCCACATACCCACCATCTACACAGGACCTTCAAGGAGAGTTCGATGCGTTCATTCTCAGCATGATACGTATGCCTCGGTTTCGACCGCCGCTCTGGCTGCGGACTCAGACCTTTTACGGTCTGCCGACATGTCCGCACCCCCCAGACATACGACGCCACCCACACCCAGCGTTTCAGCACCTCATCCGGCGTCTGATGCGGCATCGGACCAGGGTGTCATATCAGGGCGTCGTCCCCTCCCTTGGTCAAATGATACCCATACGTAAGTAATGATTAATTTATTTAACATGTTTTCAAATATATTTCACGCGTTATTTTTTCCTAACAACTTAAACTCTTTCAGGTTTGGATCGGACAATGGCGCGCTTTCCGGTTGCATCACCCGGTCCTTCCACCTGAGGCTTGACCCATCTGGATATACCTGGGGCCGTGTCACCCCGGAGACACGTAGGTTCTACTGGGATGAGTTTCAGGTATTCAAATTTGATGAATTTCACTTTTTGATGCGTAATCAATCATTACTTTTCTAACCACACTTTTATTATTCCTCCGTATGATAATTGCAGAAGTCGTACAGCTGGCCAGCCGACATCGCCCGCGACGTGGAGCAGGCCTGGCGGCATAGGGCCGCCAAACGCTACGGGGACTTCGTCAACTCCCTCAAGACCAAGTCGGAGCGTGACCCCACGTGGATAAGGCCTGCCTACGTATCCGAGGCCGTCTGGGCGGCGTGGGTAGAAGGGTGGAGGGACCCTGCTTACCAAGCCCGCAGCGCCCGGAACGCGGCGAACCGGCGCAGCGGCAACGTAGAGGGCCCAGCACCTGCCACACACTCAGGTGGTTCGGTTTCCCACGCCACCACGATGCGTTCTATGGTGAGTATTTTAATATTGGATTATAACGACCTTCATTGATTTCATTGGATTATTTACATTCATCGACTTAAGTGGATTATTTACATTCAGTGAGTTAAGTGGATTATCTATATTCGTTGATTACTTATGTTGCGCTGTTGTTTTTTTGGTATTCGTATATGGTTACTTTAAGTGGTACATGTGATTTGACTTGGGAGAGGCCTTTAAGGCCGGGATACCTCCGATAAACGAATAGGTCATGCCGAAATTTTTAAAAATTCTGCATATCACTAACATATTTTATTTCATTCTTTCAGCACCAGGAGACGGGGGAGTGGCCAGCCTCCTACGATCTCTTCTACAAGACGCATCGGAAGAGAGCCTCCGACGGAACGGAGGACTGGATCACGACGAAGGCCCGCGACATCAGTGTAAGTAGACTACGATATCATTTGTTTTTTTTCCTTAGTTTGTTTTATTGCTAAACCATAACAATTCATATTCTCATTTCAGGACGAGTACAACAGATTACTCGAGATAGGGGCGAACAGGCCGACAAGAACCGCGCTTATTGGGATGCGGTTCGGACCGTCGGCCCTCAGAATAAGAAGAAGAAGGAGGTGGGGTTGGATCAGCAGCGCCGCGATTCTTTCCGAAGTTCTGCATCCAGGTGCTTCCTCTGAGGCCAGCACCTCCGCGCCTTCTGCGACGCCAGAGGATATTTCGCGCCTGGAATAATGCGGCGCTGCAGCGTGAGATAGAGTCCATCAGGACGAGGCAAGAGGAGAGTTTACAGGCACTGCAGTCGCAGCAGCAGGCGATGCAGCAGGCGCTTCAGCAGGCGTTTGAGCATGCGCAGCATCAGACGATGCAGGTGCAGCAGGCAACGAACCAGCAAATCTTCCAGCTGTCGCAGGTCGTCATGACTTTCATTTCCAACTCCTCGCAGCCTCAGCCTCAGCCTCAGCCTCAGCCCCGCCCTCCTGATGGTCACTCTTCTCCGCATGATCCCCCTCCATCATAGTTTTTTATTTTTTCATTGTTTGTACAGTCTATTTCATTGTTGTATTGACATTTTCTTTGTACTTTTATATTTCTATCTGACAATTTTACGGATTCTTTCGTTTGTGTTGTTTAATTATACAACTTGAATGCGCACCGTTACTGGATGAAGAGGGGGACAAAGGAGGGAAGACAAAAGAAAAGAGAGGAGAGAAAGTAAAGAAGAAGAAGAAAAACGGGGGAAGGAAGAAGGGAGGAAGAGGAGGAAGAAAGCAAAAAAAAAAAAATAGATAAGAATGTATTTAAAATAATGATTAGAAATTTAATTTTTAAAAAAACAAATACGACGAACCGGCGACGAAATTGGTCTGTCGCAGATCGGAAATAAAAAAACAAAAATTTAAAATTAGCGACGAAAAGACATATTAACGACGATATTTTGCGACGAAATAAAACGGAAACAAAAAATAAAAAATAATAAATAGCGACGGTAAAAACATATACCGACGAAATTTGCGACGAAATTCTTTGTCGCAGAAACATTAATAAAAAATAAAAATACGAAATAGCGACGAAATAATTTACCGACGAAACAGCGACAACAGAAAAAAGTCGCAGACCTGACAGTTTCTCGTCGCAGTTTTGCGACGATACACCGACGCAATTTTTTTCGTCACAATACAGCGACGCTTTGCCGACGAAATTTGCGACCTTCATTTTTCGTCGCATTTCGCGTTATATGCGTTGTAGCGTAGCGACGAAATAGCGACGTTTTTTGTCTGTCGCTATAACCTTTTTTTTGTGGGGTGAAAATCATAATCTAATACTGTAAACTATCAACACACTACAATTTTATCCGATGGAAATATTGATTTTAACAATGTAGAGTAGCAAAATTAGTGCATTATTAGCCAGTTTGGAATAATCTTCAGTTATGGTTGGTTAACATCAGTAACCTCAAGTAAAATCATCAAATAAATAGCATCTTATTTGCTAGAACTTGATGAAGCAAATAGTTATATGTAAATAGTAAAGTTCGGTGACAGCCGTGTAAATTTTTTTTTCTCGGAAATGCAAATTTGTATTACCCGAGCGTCAAGATATCAAAGGGATGTATCCCATACAATAATCCTAATTGTAGAACGGTCTGGCGATCTACATGTATAATTTAGTAATGTAAACTATTTTAAACTATAGAAGTATCGCATATGTCTAAAATATGGAGGAAAGAGCTTTATACATTACTCTGTACATGAATGTGTATTCTATGTCCTACATACCTAGACACAAAAACTGTGTTTTTAAAAAAATTTCTATTCCGCGCCTGCCAGATGATATACCGTAGCTGCCAAGGCAATTTTTGCTGCCTTGGCTTTGAATGTCTTCGCTTTTATTTGTGTGAGCTTCAGGTCAGCAATCTGTAGACTGTATTAAGTCTCCATGGAAGTCCCAACCAGACCGAGATGGATTTCCAAACCTGCATGATGGCCGAAACAGCACTGTAAACTTGATACCATGATTATTAAGTCATGCGACACTATTTCACAATAGTAATGAATGTGTAAGTCCATCTTAAGAATGCTTCAACATATGATAAATTATACTAACGTAAGAGAAGAGGAAGCTTAAAAAAATCACTTCAAAAATTTATCTTAGTTTTATTTTAGTTTGCAAAAAAAAATATTGTCCATTTTTTAAAACAAATAATATATTAGTAGTCAAAGTTTTTATACTAGTTTTAAATTAACGCTTAAATTTTTTTTATTTTAAATCAATTAATTAATTAAAAAAAATATAATATTAAACAAAATAGTTTGATTTTTGTATATTATGATCGAATGAAGTTAGAACAGTACTTTTGGAAACGTGCTAGGATAAGCTTTATGGAATCTAAATCTAATTCCTGCTTCTTGCTTAAGGTAAGGTCTCACAACTTCCAAACGTCTTAACCATTTGTCTTCGTAACAAAATGTTAAAGGCAGTAGAGCAATGGTGTTATAAACCGAAAATTTTAAATTAATCGTTACACATTAAATTAATATTAAGCAGTCGATGGATATAACGACATCTCGAAATTACATTAGTTGTAGCGTGTTAATTATGTTTGGGTGATCTTGTAATTACATATAATGATTATGTAAATATATGTATAGGTAGTAATATAAGGTAGGAGAAAAAAAGGGTTAAATTAAATTAAAATAAACAGGAGAAGATAAATTTCAATAATACTAAGAAAAAAATAATCAAAAAAAAAAAAAGAGGATAAACGTGGTTTAAGGGGGGAGTAACCGCCCCTGATTTCAGCGCCAGTAATAAGAAGGGCAAGGGGGCAGGGAAATCAAATGCAAGGGAAAGAATAGAGAAAAGGGGTGGGCAGCAACATAAGAAAAAGAGGAAGAAAAGAGAGGAGGAAGGAAAGAGAGAAAGGGAAGTCAACAAGGTTTATTGTAGACGTGTAATTTACCAACAGTCCAGGTAGGTTTCCTTTTCCCCCTTCAATTGGTACAAATTCAAACATGCTCTAGTGATATTTTATGTGTTTTTGTTGTTATAATTGTTGAATTTCAATGCATGTTGTTTGATCTGAGAAAAGCATGAAGATTTGAAGACTCTGGTATGCGTGTATTTACTGCGTGTATGTGATGCGTGTATGCGATGTGTATTGCGTGTAGTTTTGATTTTAGGGAAAATTTTGATAATCAAAATAGTAAAACTTTTGCAAGATTAGAGGATTTTTATTTTTTTTGGTCTTAGAATAGGTCCCCAGAGACTGGAAATAGGCGAAAATATAGATCGGGGTCGGACAACGGTCGCCGGAGGTCGCCGGTGCGCCGCACAAGCCGCCGGAATCGGCAACGCGTGGGCTGCACGCGCCTGCTCAAACTGCAGCGCGATACACACAATAATTAAAAAAAACAAAAAGGGGTTATGGCCGGTGTAGCGCCCCGCCCGAAACCAGAGTTCCGATTCAGTGCACCCGCCGTACTCTACTCATAAAGTACAAGGCGTCGATACCATACATGTGCATATCAACATGAATTGTAATCGATATAGCGGAAGCAACTTGCAATAAGCTCACAACACACTAATATATTACAAACCATTCCAAATCCACATAATCACAAATACAGTCTCTCACGATAACTTTATTACATCACCATAAAATAAAGCTCACACAACAGGTACTTGGCTTCAGCCTACATCTTTGCTCACGGATACTCTAACTGGGATTCCTCCTCAATGGACACGGCATCAGGGTCCCTGTTCCCTGAAATGTTAAGAGGCAAGTATGAGCGATAACCACCGTCTTTTAATCGCTCAGCAAGTATTCTTTATAGATACTTCATGTGGATCATACATGGAAAGGCAAGTAGTAATAAAGTAAAAATGTAATTACATCTCCATTTATAAATGACAGCATTATATATAAGGATAAAACAGAACATAAGATTTTACCTCATACCTGAGAGGTCATATCATTCTTCCTCAGCATATCCTTAATCTACCTTCCGTACTTGATTACTAATCCATCTTATGCTAAGGTCATAACTTGCATTCATCACATCTACGTGTATGATCTTCCTTAATCGTCTTAAGGCATAATGTTCGTATAATTATTCTAATCCTCACACAAGGGACATGATCATGACGTGATGCATCAAACATAGCTTTTCATAAAATGACTTTTCGTAAACATGACTTTTCGTAACATGACATGATTTTATAACTTGCATAACAGAAAATTTTCATGACATGAAGACATAACTTTCATCGTTGGCTATAGCACTTTTCACAAGAATAATAACGCACGACATACCGAATGATTTCCCATCTAGTACATGTACAACATAACATATGAACATCGGTACATGTGCTAACGGTGACGCATTATGACTGAGATCCCGTGTCCCAGACTCGGTGTTACACCCAGCCATAACGTAAACATGGGCCCCTGACACCTACCACTCCGGTCCCGATGTCAGGACAGCGCTTCAACATAACATAACATAATCATGATCATGAACATAACATAACATATCGTGTCTCATCGGAATCATTCGTCTCGTTTATTATTCCTATGCATATGAACTTTTAAAAACATGAGATGTGACAACATAACTTTGCAAATCTTGTTTTCATGCAACGTGAGACTCGGTCAAATACGGGTATCTTGTCATACTACCACTAGTAACATCACTCACTTAATTTCCTTCTACATATCACAACTTAAACAAAATATCATTTTCACCTACAAATAAGTACCATTCGGCCATCATACTAAAACAGCCCCCTTTTTATTATCATCACACAATAATTTGGTAGCATCTATTCCATACATACATATCATAATTCTAATTAAAAATGACTACATCATGAAATTTCCAATTACCTTAACATTTCATCTTAGATTTCATAACTTACATCTTATCATAACCTATTATGTTAGTATACATAACATGTAACATATCATATACATACACTATTAAAGTTAGTAATCTTATACTTATGCACACATAAATATGAACTATTTATTCCTACTTTTCATAACATAATACATAAATTACATACTTAGCCTACTCTCATAACTTAACATATTCATCATATATATATATATATATGTACTTGTACAAAAATATAATGAAATCATTTTGTCATCAAGACCCTAAAGGCCGAATATGTATATATACTATATATACACTTATAAAATCTTTTACTATATAGTATGTAGTACACCATACTTATTCATTTCCTCTCTTTAAAATATATATTACACATATATACACATAAATTATATAAATTCATATTTTAACCTTGAAATGGCTCTAAGGCTGGATTGTATATGTTGTTTACACATATACATAACTAACGTATGTATATTGTATATATATATACCCATAAAACAGTGAGATATATATATATACACACACACACATAAACTTATTCATTTTTATGTCTTGAGCATACATATTACACATATGCATATATACATATAGATCCGTATATGTACATACATATATCTATACAACTATACGTATATATATATATAAACCGTATGTGTATATATATTATACATCAAAAACCGAATGTGTATATATATATATACATTGATACTCAAAACCAAATGTGTATATAAATAAATTTATACATCTATACATACTTATATGTAGATCTATACACTTATATATATATATATATATATCAACATACATACTTATAATATGTATATATGTATGCGTGCTTATATATAGTGTAATATATGTATTTAGTGTGCGTGTGTATATAGTGTATATATGTATATACTTCACACTCAAATATAGATCTATACTTCTTGAAAAGGGAGTCTTGAACATACTACATGATGATCCAATTTTGATATAAACATAAATACTTAATATTTGTAAAATCATGTAGGATCTAGGAAGAAAACTTGCCTTGATTTACTTTCTTACTCTTAGATGATGATTCCTTCACTTGGATTTGAAGAACACATTTCTCCTCCTTCTCCTTGGTGTATACGGTTATGATGCCCAAAAAGGAGAGTTAGTGTACAACTTATGAAACTAATTATATGGAAGAATCAAACTCAACTTCATAAAATTTTTACCTTACTTGCTTTTGATTCTACATGCTACAACCTTCTTGAATCTTTCTTAGTTGATGGAGTGTTTATGGTACTTGATTTGAGTGAGGTTGGTGTGAAGAAAGGAGAAGAAAATCTTCTCCTTGTTGAAGGAGAAACTTTCGGCCAAGAAGGAAATGGAGTTGGAGACTTTGTTTGCTTGGAGGAGAGAGGAGGGAGTGTTTGTGTAGTGTAAGAAATGTAAAATGAGTGAAGTGAAGAAAAGAAAGAGGGTTGTCCTCTTGTTTACCCTCAACCGAAAATTGGAGAGGAAAAAGGAAAAATGTTAATTGTTTGGTGTAAGAAAGTGAATAGATAGTGGTGTATTATAATTTTATAAGGAGGTAGTGGTAATAGTTAAATAAAAAAAAGAGTTGTCTTCCTTTTTGTGGTGTAGTTGACGTGAATGGTGAGGAGGAAGGAGATTAATTATTGTTTTGTGGCATGTGAAATAGAATAGAAGAAAGTGAGTAGTGGGTGTAAAAGTGTGTAAAGTAAGTGGTGGTTGTTTGCCATGTGAAGAAAGTAGAGATTCCCCCCACTTGGATAAGGGGTGGGCGGCCATGTAGGGAAACATGGGGAGGGTTTTGTCTTTTGTTGCCATGTAGGATGAAGTGAAAGAAAATATGATACTAGTGTGTATTATAGTTATCGTATCGGGTATTTTTTTTATTCGGTTTGATTTATGTCTATCGACTTATGTTGCTACCGACTAATTTATTTAAATACATTGTATGTCCGATACAGTCATTGTCTAGTTCCAACCAGTCTCGTTATATCCGTTAACTTACCTTAAGGTTATTTTATGTGTGTTTCTAACCCCGATATTTAATGTCGATGTCTTTATTAATTCTAAATAGAAATTTAAAATTCCACTGAAATTTCATCAATATCGCATTTGCGTTCTATTTTCATCATTTCCACTAGCCCGGGATCTCGGGTCGTAACATTCTTCTCCCTTATAAAAAGTTTCGTCCTCGAAACTTAGGGTTGTATTGATTTTACACTTAACGATTTACACTTAAGTTGTAGCGTTATTTCTTAATTATGATTCAACTTAGTAGTTCATGACTTGTAAAGTTTCACAATTATTGTTCCCGTATATCTCCTATTGATCGGCCTAAGTATTCTATAACCTCATATCTCTACGCATTATAGTAACCTTTATACTTACCAACTTCAGTCACTAATTCTTATCCGAATAAATCTTATATCAATTCAACTTCTACTTATTCATGCCTACGGTATTGAACTTACTCCTTCCTTGGCTAAGATTGTTTCTTATATCTATGATCATCTCTTAATTTCTAAGATCACTTCTTAAGTTCATGACGTTGTTTCCTTATGTGCCCGCGGTAGATTTGAAGCCCTTTTTTTTAATGCATATCCTAAGGAAAATAGTCTAATTATTATGACTCTAGATTAACTTAATTTTAAAGACACAGGATCATTCCGGACATTTTCGCTAAACCATTCTAAGGAAACTATTCTAAGATTATTGCTCTCATTCTAAAATCTTCTTCTTAGACTATAAAATCTTAACTTAGGTTCTACTATCATAACCTAATACAAGTCATTGTTTATCTTATGTGTCCGCAGTGGATCTAGAGCCATGCTCTGATACCAACTGTAGCGCCCCGCCCGAAACCAGAGTTCCGGTTCAGTGCACCCGCCGTACTCTACTCATAAAGTACAAGGCGTCGATACCATACATGTGCATATCAACATGAATTGTAATCGATATAGCTGAAGCAACTTGCAATAAGCTCACAACACACATAATATTATTACAAACCATTCCAAATCCACAATCACAAATACAGTCTCTCACGATAACTTTATTACATCACCATAAAATAAAGCTCACACAACAGGTACTTGGCTTCAGCCTACATCTTTGCTCACGGATACTCTAACTGGGGTTCCTCCTCAATGAACACGACATCAGGGTCCCTGTTCTCTGAAATGTTAAGAGGCAAGTATGAGCGATAACCACCGTCTTTTAATCGCTCAGCAAGTATTCTTTATAGATACTTCATGTGGATCATACATGGAAAGGCAAGTAGTAATAAAGTAACAATGTAATTACATCTCCATTTATAAATGACAACATTATATAAGGATAAAACAGAACATAAGATTTTACCTCATACCTGAGAGGTCATATCATTCTTCCTCAGCATATCCTTAATCTACCTTCCGTACTTGATTACTAATCCATCTTATGCTAAGGTCATAACTTGCATTCATCACATCTACGTGTATGATCTTCCTTAATCGTCTTAAGGCATAATGTTCGTATAATTATTCTAATCCTCACACAAGGGACATGATCATGACGTGATGCATCAAACATAGCTTTTCATAAAATGACTTTTCGTAAACATGACTTTTCGTAACATGACATGATTTTCATAACTTGCATAACAGAAAATTTTCATGACATGAAGACATAACATTTTCATCGTTGGCTATAGCACTTTCACAAGAATATAACGCACGACATACCGAATGATTTCCCATCTAGTACATGTACAACATAACATATGAACATCGGTACATGTGCTAACGGTGACGCATTATGACTGAGATCCCGTGTCCCAGACTCGGTGTTACACCCAGCCATAACGTAAACATGGGCCCCTGACACCTACCACTCCGGTCCCGATGTCAGGATAGCGCTTCAACATAACATAACATAATCATGATCATAAACATAACATAACATATCGTGTCTCATCGGAATCATTCGTCTTGTGTTTATTATTCCTATGCATATGAACTTTTAAAAACATGAGGTGTGACAACATAACTTTGCAAATCTTGTATTCATGCAACATGAGACTCGGTCAAATACGGGTATCTTGTCATACTACCACTAGTAACATCACTCACTTAATTTCCTTCTACATATCACAACTTAAACAAAATATCATTTTCACCTACAAATAAGTACCATTCGGCCATCATACTAAAACAGCCCCTTTTTCTATTATCATCACACAATAATTTGGTAGCATCTATTCCATACATACATATCATAATTCATAATTAAAAATGCCTACATCATGAAATTTCCAATTACCTTATCATTTCATCTAAGATTTCATAACTTACATCTTATCATAACCTATTATGTTAGTATACATAAAATGTAACATATCATATACATACACTATAAAAGTTAGTAATCTTATACTTATGCACACATAAATATGAACTATTATGTTTCCTATTTTTCATAACATAATAATTAAAACATACTTAGCCTACTTTCATAACTTAACATATTCATATATACATATATATGTACTTGTACAAAAATATAATGAAATCATTTTGTCATCAAGACCCTAAAGGCCGAATATGTATATATACTATATACACTTATAAAATCTTTTTACTATATAGTATGTAGTACATCAATACTTATTCATTTTCTCTCTTTAAAATATATATTACACATATATACACATAAAACATATAAATTCATATTTTAACCTTGAAATGGCTCTAAGGCCAGATTGTATATGTTGTTTACACATATACATAACTTATTCATTTTTAAGTCTTGAGCATACATATTACACATATGCATATACATATAGATCCGTATATGTACATACATATATCTGTACAACTATACGTTATATATATAAACCGTATGTGTATATATATTATACATCAAAAACCGAATGTGTATATAATATATACATTGATACTCAAAACCAAATGTGATATAAATATACATTTATACATCTATACATACTTATATGTAGATCTATACACTTACATATATATATATATATATATATATATATATATCAACATACATACTTATAATATGTATATATGTATGCGTGCTTATATATAGTGTATATATATGTATTTAGTGTGCGTGTGTATATAGTGTATATATGTATATACTTCACACTCAAATATAGATCTATACTTTCTTGAAAAGGGAGTCTTGAACATACTACATGATGATCCAATTTTGATATAAACATAAATACTTAATATTTGTAAAATCATGTAGGATCTAGGAAGAAAACTTGCCTTGATTTACTTTCTTACTCTTAGATGATGATTCCTTCACTTGGATTTGAAGAACACATTTCTCCTCCTTCTCCTTGGTGTATACAGTTATGATGCCCAAAAAGGAGAGTTAGTGTACAACTTATGAAACTAATTATATGGAAGAATCAAACTAAACTTCATAAAATTCTTACCTTACTTGCTTTTGATTCTACATGCTACAACCTTCTTGAATCTTTCTTAGTTGATGGAGTGTTTATGGTACTTGATTTGAGTGAGGTTGGTGAAAGGAGGAAGAAAATCTTCTCCTTGTTGAAGGAGAAACTTTCGGCCAAGAAGGAAATGGAGTTGGAGACTTTGTTTGCTTAGAGGAGAGAGGAGGGAGTGTTTTGTGTAGTGTAAGAAATGTAAAATGGGTGAAGTGAAGAAAAGAAAGAGGGTTGTCCTCTTGTTTACCCTCAACCGAAAATTGGAGAGGAAAAAGGAAAAATGATAATTGTTTGGTGTAAGAAAGTGAATAGATAGTGGTGTATTATAATTTTATAAAGAAAAGGAGGTGGGTAATAGTTTTAAAAAAAAAAAAAGAGTTGTCTTCCTTTTTGTGGTGTAGTTGACGTGAATGGTGAGGAAGAAGGAGATTAATTATTGTTTTGTGGCATGTGAAATAGAATAGAAGAGAAGTGAGTGTGGGGTAAAGTAAAGTGTGTAAAGTAAGTGGCGGTTGTTTGCCATGTGAAGAAAGTAGAGATTCCCCCCACTTGGATAAGGGGTGGGCGGCCATGTAGGGAAATATGGGGAGGGTTTTGTCTTTTGTTGCCATGTAGGATGAAGTGAAAGAAAATATGATACTAGTGTGTATTATAGTTATCGTATCGGGTTTTTTTTTATTCGGTTTGATTTATCTCTATCGACTTATGTTGCTACCGACTAATTTATTTAAATACATTGTATGTCCGATACAGTCATTGTCTAGTTCCAACCAGTCTCGTTATATCCGTTAACTTACCTTAAGGTTATTTTATGTGTGTTCTAACCCTGATATTTAATGTCGATGTCTTTATTAATTCTAAATAGAAATTTAAAATTCCACTGAAATTTCATCATTATCGCATTTGCGTTCTATTTTCATCATTTCCACTAGCCCGGGATCTCGGGTCATAACAGCCGGCCTGCCAGCGCGCAGACCAGACCTGCCCTTAGTGGGCCGCGGTCTGCTGCTGCAGGACCAGCCCATTTAGCCTTCATTTAAAAAAAAGGGGCCAGGAGGTGTGGCGGACTGGGCCGAATGGCCAACGGACTGGGCCAGCTGCCAGCCGGCCCAATAACGCAATTATATACAAAAAAAGAGTTTTGACTGCGGGCTGACCCTGGCGTGCCGGACCACAGCAGTGTGCGGACCAGGGCTGGAGTAAAAGGGCCAGTCCACTTGGTAGGTAAATGTTTATTTTGCTGAATTCTTAAAATTTAATAAATATATTAATTAATTTAAAATAGGATTAATTATAGGAAAAATATAAATAAATATCAGGAAATTAATAATAATTTTAGAAATTATAAAATGATGAGATTAAATATTTTCACTATTTTTGGTAATTGTGATAATTTATTTTAATTTAGATAATTAGGTAATAAATAGAAAAAATTAGGAAAAAAGGGAAAAAAAATATAGAAAATCACAATGAATTTATACAAGCCATGGAGAAATAATTTTACCATTAAAAAACATTAGATCATCACTCGGATAATAAATGAACTCAGATTTGAGAGCCGGAGGATGGTGAGGATGGGCCAGGGGCTGAGGCGATTGTGTTTTTGCATTCATGGCACGTCCATTGCATTGATGGCGGGTCGTGACATACGGGTCACGGGCGCTCAGGATGGTGTACGGTGGGGGGCCACGACACTCAGGATGGTGTGCGGAGGCGCGGCCACACACACTCTGTATGGTGACTGCGGGGTGTACGACCTGCAGCCATTCAGTAGGACCCGGGTACATGCATTGCACGATAGGGATATTGGCACGCTGTGTGTGACATGACTTTGTTGCGTATGACATGCGTAGTGGGACATGCATCACGTTGTTGTGCATACTATACCTGGAGTGCTTTACCTTTCCGTACTCTTATATATGCTTATGTGGTACCATGTTTTATGTGCTATGTGCTATATCATTATGGATGCTTGTCTTATACTACTTGGAGGCAGGTGGCCTACTGAGTGATTTCCCAGTCACTCAACCCCTACTCTCCCCCCACCAGGTGAGCAGGAAGAGACTTATGACTACGTCTTTGTTGAGGATGGGGCTGATACAGTGGAGTGGGCAGACTGATGGTCGCGTTAGGATACAAGAAGACCCTGCGACTGTTTGTCTTTATTTTATTGAGATCTCAAGACATTACCTTGTTAGATTTTCAGACTTATGTTATTGTCAGGATTTGGTTATTATTGTATTAAGGAATTTTATTCATCAAGAAAACTTTATGTTATGATATTTCGTTTCCGCGTGAAAAATTTCTACGTCTTTTTGGACATGTTGGAAATTGATTCGACGCTTTGTATTCTCCTCAGCGAGATACGGCGGGTGCACCGTTCTCGATACTAGGGTTCGAGAGCGGGGCGCTACAGGTGGTATCAGAGCCGAGGCTTCAGATCCGCCTCGGAAACGCAGGATTAACTAGATCACCTAGACATAAGTGATGATCTTCCCCTAAAAATGACTAGTATACCCCTAATAAATGAAGTAGACCTAAGTTATGAACGGGTTAAAGGAGGTGTGTGCCGAGGGAGAGCTTTCTTGTTAATTACTGCTTTATCCCGCAAATAACTATTTACTTTATTTGTGTCTAACCTGCGTACCTCTATGAACTCGAACTTCAGGAAAATGCCGCCAAAACATGAGCCAGTAGGAAATAGAGGGCGCGATGGAGATGACCATCAGGGTCAGGGGGCTATCCCCCAAGTTATTGCTGATACTCTAGCCACCCTGACTACCCTAGTGGCTCAGCAGCAGGTGCAGATGGCTCATCTGCAGCAATAGCAGGAACAGCAGCAACAGCCCCCACCACCACCACCACCCCCGGGACTTTGTTTCTTTTATAGGGAGATGCAGCACTCCCAAGTACCGATGTTTAGGGGCACTACACGGCCAGAGGAGGCTGAGATTTGGCTCCAGAATATGACCGAGCAGTTGAGATTATTACAGGTTCCTGATGACGTGAAGGTAGAAGTAGTCGTTTCATTTCTGGAGGGTGATGCGAGGGGATGGTGGGTTAACGTGCAGCCGGTTGACCCCTCCGGTGACTTGGACTCAGTTTCGAGAAGAGTATGAGAGGCACTGCATTCCAGAGAGTGCCATACAGAGGAGGAGGACTGAGTTCCAGCTACTTACTCAGGGGTCAATGACCGTGGACCAGTACGCGGAGAGATTTCATGCGCTGGGGAGATATATACCCTCTGTTATGGATAACGAGAGGGCAAAGATGTCTAAATTCAAGATTGGACTGAGCCCTCACATTCAGTCGTTGATCATTTATGCTAGACTGAGAACTTTCGAGGATTTGCTGGAGGTATGCCGGGATGTTGAGGGTGACCTCAGGAAGAGTGCGGTAGATGACCGGATGAAGCGGCCACGGGAGGAGTACCGTTCCGGGAGACCTGGGAGATGGCTGAAGGTACCCCGCCGCTAGCAGCAGGGGAGCTCTTCTCGACCACCACAGCAGAGACAGAGACATTTATTCAGCCATTGGCCATCGAGGGACCGGCATTGACAGATGCACAGCTGGTGAGGACAGCGGCACCCACTACACCATGTGTCCATTGTGGGCGTTTTCATCTGGGTCAGTGTTGGAGGACCCAGAATGTTTGCTACAGATGCGGCATACCAGGGCACTTTGCCAGAGACTGCCCCGCGTATGGACAGGCACCCCCAGCACAGCAGAGTCAGACGCAGCAGAAGGGGAGATCGAAGACTAATGCCCGGGTACACGTCCTGACACACGCCGACGTCGAGGAGACTGGTGACGTCGTAGCACGTACCCCTTAGTTCGGTATTAAAATTCTAGTTGCTTTAAACACCTTTTCTTATTACGGTTACGTGTTATATGTACAACCATGCCCATGTTAGGTGAGATATTGATTAACAAGTCCCAGCCTACGTTCTTTTCGATAGTGGGGCCAGCCATTCATTTATCGCGAGGAGGTTGTCAAGAGTCTGAATATTCCAGCAGAATGGATGGAGATTCCCTACCGTGTCCAAACCGCTGGTGACCAGGTGTTTGTATCGCACTATCAGTACAGAGATTGTTCGTGGAGATTAATGAGCTGGAGTTCACGACGACTTGATTCCGATCCAGATGCAAGATTTTGATGTTATTCTGGGCATGGATTTTCTGGCTAAGCATGAGGCCAAGATCGACTGTCGTCAGAGGCAGGTCCGCATGCAGACACAGAGTAAGCAGGAAACCATCTTTCAAGGAGACTACAAGTTACATAAGGCGCCCAAGAAGATCTACATGAGTGCAGCGCAGGCACAAGGCGTTGCGGAAAGGTAATCATGTTTTCTTGTATATGCTATTGGCGCAGAAAAAGAGTACCCTCGATAGAATCAATACCAGTGGTGAGTGAGTATAAGATGTATTTCCCGATGAGCTGCCAGGACTACCGCCCAGTCGGGAGTGGAGTTTGAGATTAATTTACTACCCGGTGCTGAGCCGATATCGAAGGCACCGTACAGAATGGCCCGGCTGAGCTGAAGGAACTGAAAGAGCAGCTGCAGGATTACTGGACCGGAAGTTCATCCGACCCAGCGTCTCACCCTGGGGAGCTCCGGTCTTGTTTGTGAAGAAGAAGGACGGCAGTATGAGGCTTTGCATTGATTATCGGGAGATTAATAAGATCACTATCAAGAATAAATATCCTCTACCTCGGATCGAGGACCTCTTCGATCAGTTAAAGGTACCCTTAGTCAATACAACTCACAATTCATATTATTAATTCTCCAATTTTGCAACATTGGTATTCTCCAGGGCGCTAAAGTATTCTCCAAAATTGATCTTCGATCTGGATACCATCAACTGAGGATAAAAGCCGAGGACGTAGCAAAGACTGCCTTTCGCACTAGATATGGACACTATGAATTTTTGGTGATGCCATTCGGTCTCACTAATGCTCCCGCAGCCTTCATGGATCTGATGAATACGGTGTTCAGGGATCAGCTTGATAAGTTTGTGGTGGTCTTTATCGATGATATATTAGTCTATTCTCCGGATGAGGAATCCCACGAAAAGCATCTGCGGGAGGTTCTGGAGTTCTCAGGAAGAAGAAGTTATATGCTAAGTTTAGTAAGTGCGAGTTCTGGCTGAAGAGTGTTGCGTTCTTGGGCCACGTGGTCTCAGAGGAGGGAATTTCTGTAGATCCCAAGAAGATTGAGGCCATTACTGAATGGCCTAGACCGACTAATGTGACCGAAGTGAGGAGTTTTCTGGGCTTGGCCGGCTACTATCGGAAGTTTGTTGAAGGATTTTCATCGATAGCAGTGCCCTTGAGCAGATTGACTCAGAAAAAGTCAAAGTTTGTCTGGACCGCTGAATGCGAGCAGAGTTTTGAAGAACTTAAGAGACGATTGACGACGGCCCCTATTCTTGCTCAACCCTCAGGCTCAGAAGGGTTGTCATATATAGCGATGCATCGAAGAACGGATTAGGTAATGTATATTTCAGATTGAATTATACGCATTACAACGGTGGCCTAACTGTTTCTTGCAGGATGTGTCTCATGCAAAATGGCAAGGTCATCGCGTATGCTTCGAGACAGTTGAAACCATACGAGCAAAATTATCCGACGCATGACCTGGAGTTAGCGCGCAGTAGTCTTCGCACTTAAGATTTGGCGTCATTATCTTTATGGAGTGAAGTGCGAAGTATTCACGGATCATAAGAGTTTAAAGTATTTATTCACCCAGAAAGAGCTGAACATGCGTCAGAGGAGATGGCTTGAGCTTTTAAAGGACTACGATTTGACTATTAGCTACCATCCGGGAAAGGCGAACCGAGTCGCAGATGCTCTGAGTAGAATCTAGCCATGCCAGACAGACACCGTTGGAGAGAGATATGGCGGAGTTGGATCTTGACATTGTGGACTCCACAGCGAGTGTTCTAGCGGCGTTGATTATCACTCCATCTTTGATTGAGCAGATCAAAGAGGCGCAAAGGGAGATGTAACCCTTAGTGAGCTACGGGAGAGAATGATGACGAGTCAAGTTGACGGGTTCCAGATCCATGACGATGGCAGTATGTGGTTTCAGGGGAGACTGTGCGTACCGGAGGTTGAGGATCTCAGACGAACGGTATTGAAGGAGGCACATAACTCGAAGTTGTCAATTCATCCGGGTGCTACCAAGATGTATAATGACCTGAAGAAGCATTACTGGTGGAGCGGTATGAAGAGACATATAGCTGAATTTGTTGAGGTGTCTAGTATGTCAGCAGGTCAAGGCGGAACACCAGAGACCAGGAGGGTTGTTGATGCCGTTGGAGATTCCTGAGTGGAAATGGGAGCATGTAACTATGGATTTTGTGATGGGTCTCCCGAGGACAAGAAATGGCAATGACATGATCTGGGTGATCGTGGACCGTTTGACTAAGTCCGCTCATTTCCTACCAGTACCGAATGATGTGGCTCTAGAGAGGTTGGTTACACTCTATATCGACAACATCATCACGTTACATGGCGTTCCAGTCAGTATTGTCTCCGACCGTGACTCGAAGTTCACTTCCAAGTTCTGGTCAGCATGTCAGAAGAGAATGGGGACCGAGCTACGATTGAGTACTGCGTTTCATCCGCAGACAGATGGACAGTCAGAGAGGACCATACAGACGTTGGAGGATATGTTAAGAGCTTGCGCCATTGACTTCAGGGGGAACTGGGATAGTATGATCAAGTTGATTGAGTTCTCCTACAACAACAGTCATCACAGCGCCATCGGCATGGCACCATTTGAGGCGCTCTATGGTCGTAAGTGCAGATCCCCTATCCTTTGGGATGAAGTTGGAGAGCGCGCTATCACTGGTCCAGAGTTGGTTGAGCAAACCAAGGAGAAGGTTAAGTTGATTCGAGAAAGGCTTAAGATTGCCAAGATAGAAGTAAGAGCTGGGCTGACTCGAAGAGGCGTCCGTTGAAATTTGATGTTGGAGAAAAGGTCTATTTGAGAGTATCGCCTATGAAGGGTGTTACGAGATTTGGACTGAAGGGTAAGTTGAGGCCTCGGTACATTGGGCCTTATGAGGTGCTCGAAAGGATTGGTTCGCTAGCTTACCGTTTGGCGTTACCCCTGGCGTTGGCTCAGGTGCACAATGTCTTTCATGTTTCTCAGTTAAGAAAGTACGTCCCAGACCCGAGTCACGTACTGAATGCACCACCTTTGAGAATCAGACCAGACACATCATATGAAGAGACTCCTATACGGATCATAGATCGCAAAGACCAGGTATTGAGGAGAAGAATTATTCCATACGTCAAGGTTCAATGGAGCAATCACAGAGAGAATGAAGCAACTTGGGAGCTGGAGGACCAGATGCACAAACGCTACCCTGAGCTCTTCGATTAAGGTATGAATCTTTCCGGTCTCTACTATTAAGTTACATCAAGTTTCGAGGACGAAACTTTTTGTAAGGGGAGTAGGATGTTATAAACCGAAAATTTTAAATTAATCGTTACACATTAAATTAATATTAAGCAGTCGATGGATATAACGACATCTCGAAATTACATTAGTTGTAGCGTGTTAATTATGTTTGGGTGATCTTGTAATTACATATAATGATTATGTAAATATTTGTATAGGTAGTAATCTAAGGTAGGAGAAAAAAAGGGTTAAATTAAATTAAAATAAACAGGAGAAGATAAAATTTCAATAATACTAAGAATAAAATAATTAAAAAAAAGAGGATAAACGTGGTTTAATGGGGGGAGTAACCGCCCCCTGATTTCAGCGCCAGTAATAAGAAGGGCAAGGGGGCAGGGAAATCAAATGCAAGGGAAAGAATAGAGAAAAGGGGGGGGGCAGCAGCATAAGGAAAAGAGGAAGAAAAGAGAGGAGGAAGGAAAGAGAGAAGGGGAAGTCAACAAGGTTTATTGTAGACGTGTAATTTACCAACAGTCCAGGTAGGTTTCCTTTTGCCCCTTCAATTGGTACAAATTCAAGCATGCTCTAGTGATATTTTATGTGTTTTTGTTGTTTTAATTATTGAATTTCAATGCATGTTGTTTGATCTGAGAAAAGCATAAAGATTTGAAGACTCTGGTATGCGTGTATTTACTGCGTGTATGTGATGCATGTATGCGATGTGTATTGCATGATGTAGTTTTGATTTTAGGGAAAATTTTGATAATCATAATAGTAAAAATTTTGCAAGATTAGAGGATTTTTATTTTGTTTTGGCCTTAGAATAGGTCCCCATAGACTGGAAATAGGCGAAAATATAGATCGGGGTCGGACAACGGTCGCCGGGGGTCGCCGGTGCGCTGCACGAGCCGCCGGAATCGGCAGCGCGTGGGCTGCACGCGCCTGCTGACACTGTAACGCGATATACACACAATAATTAAAAAAAACAAAAAGGGGTTAGGGCCGTCCTGCCAGCGCGCAGACCAGGCCTGCCCTTAGTGGGCCGCGGTCTGCTGCTGCAGGACCAGCCCATTTAGCCTTCATTTAAAAAAAAGGGGCCAGGAGGTGTGGCGGACGGGCCGATTATATAAAAAAACAGTTTTGACTGCAGGCCGACCCTGGCGGGCCGGACCACAGCAGTGCGCGGACCAGGGCTGGAGTAAAAGGGCCAGTCCACTTGGTACGTAAATGTTTATTTTGCTGAATTCTTAAAATTTAATAAATATTATTTAATTAATTTAAAATAAGATTAATTATAGAAAAAATATAAATAAATATCAGGAAATTAATAATAAATTCCAGAAATTATAAAATGCTGATATTAAATTATTTCCACTATTTTTGGTAATTATGATAATTTATTTTAATTTAGATAATTAGGTAATAAATAGAAAAAATTAGGAAAAAAGGGAAAAATATAGAAAATACACAATAAATTTATACAAGCCATGGAGAAATAATTTTACCATTAAACAACATTAGATCATCACTCGGATAATAAATGAACTCAGATTTGAGAGCTGGAGGATGGTGAGGATGGGCCAGGGGCCTCAGGCGATTGTGTTTTTGCATTCATGGCACGTGCATTGCATTGATGGCGGGTCGTGACATACGGGTCACGGGCGCTTAAGATGGTGTACGGTGGTGGGGCCACGACACTCAGGATGGTGTGCGGAGGCGCGACCACGCACACTCAGTATGGTGACTGCGGGGTGTACAACCTGCAGCCACTCAGTAGGACCCGGGTACATGCATTGCACAATAGGGATATTGGCATGCTGTGTGACATGACTTTGTTGCGTATGACATACGTAGTGGGACATGCATCACGTTGTTGCGCATACTATACCTGGAGTGCTTTACCTTTCCGTACTCTTATATATGCTTATGTGGTACCATGTTTTATGTGCTATGTGCTATATCATTATTGGATGCTTGTCTTGTACTACTTGGAGGCAGGTGCCTACTGAGTGATTTCCCAGTCACTCACCCCTACTCTCCCCCCCACCAGGTGAGCAGGAAGAGACTTATGACTACGTCTTTGTTGAGGACGGGGCTGATACAGTGGAGTGGGCAGACTGATGGTCGCGCTTAGGATACAAGAAGACCCTGCGACTGTTTGTCTTTATTTTATTGAGATCTCACCAGACATTACCTTGTTAGATTTTCAGACTTATTATTGTCAGGATTTGGTTATTATTGTATTAAGGAGTTTTATTCATCAAGAAAACTTTATGTTATGGTATTTCGTTTCCGCGCGAAAAATTTCTACGTCTTTTTGGACATGTTGGAAATTGATTCGACGCTTTGTATTCTCCTCAGCGAGATACGGCGGTGCACCGTTCTCGATACTAGGGTCCGAGAGCAGGGCGCTACAAATGGATAGCAGTAAAGAGGTGTTTCTGAATGCAGAAGGAATGCAGCAACGTTCTGGTGAACATAAGTGGGAAGAAGCATGATCCAGCTCAAGAGGCATAGAATAGTTGAGCACCGTTGGATTGGGGTTGAGATCAGAGGTAGCTACGCCATCACGTGCATAATCAAATGCAGTGCGAAGGTGAAGAAGGAGAAAGTGTTCAGCAGGAGGAAGAAGGTGGAGAAGAGAGCGGGAAGTGTTTAAATAATGTGATATTATGAAGGTGCCCTTGTATTAATAGTTTGCTTAGCTATAGCTTAAAGGGCAAAATTGTAAAATTGTTGTTATCTTCTTTCCCACTGTATTCACAGTATAAAATCATATGCTGCAGTGCAATGAACATAGAAGAAGCGTTTATCAATAAAATTTCCTGTCCCTTGAGCGATTATGTCTTGCTTTCTTTTTCCTTGATTCAATTTCGATTTTATGTTCAAGATTTGATGAGTTGTATCACAAAATAAAGCCAAAACTTGATTCTCTTGATTTTGACGCGAATAATTAATTTACAAATTCTTTTAGAATTTGGATTTACAAACTGACCTCCTTCCTTTTAGAATTTGGATTTACAAATTCTTTTTCATCACAGTCCGAATGCATTTGGTTTTTCTGGCGTGACTCTGATTTTCAGTTGATGTCGATGCAGGACGACGATCAAGTGATATATTTTACACTACTCTTTCGGCCACTACAGTATTCTTTTGTGATGTCTGTAGTTTATGGCAAACATACGATCTTACTACGCCGTGCATTATGGCATTCTTTATGTACATTCTCAGAAACATGCACATTGCCTTGGATAGTTGGGGGAGATTTCAATATGTTTCGGTCCTTGTCTGATCATGAAGGCCATTCATAGCCATCTCTTTCTGCTATACAGGATTTTAATGACTATATTGAGTCATGCTTCTTAATGTCGCTGCAATTTCATGGGCCAAAGTTTCCTTGGACAGATGGCAAGGGACTTTGCAGAGTACGACGAAGATTAGACTGGTTATTTATTAACTCTGCTTTTCAAGATAAATTTGAGGATTTACAACTCACTCATCTTCCACGCATTACATCTGATCATAGGCCATTGTTGTTACTATGTCGTATAAGTCAGTCCACGGTTTGTCCTTCCTTTCGCTTCCTAGACTCATGGTTGCTACATTCGGATTTTCATACTTATACACAGAATGCTTGGGCATCTTATCCTACTACTGGTGGCATGTATGGTTTCTATTACAAATTATTCCGTTTAAAGAAAGACATACAGCGTTGGAACAAGGAGATCTTTGGTAATATATTTTCAAATGTACAGCAGGCTGAATCGACTCTTTCACACGCTGAAAGTGTCTAGGACGCATCTCCTACTGAGGCAAACTGGATTGCGTATCATAAAGCAAAAGCCGATTATCTTCAAGCATCCTCCTATGAATTACATTTTGGAAGCAACAGTCTCGCGTCAGATGGTTAAAATAAGGTGACGCTAATACGCGATATTTCCATTCTATTGTCAAAGGAAAACGGTTGCAGTTACGCATTCAGCAAATACACACCCCTACTGGCGACCTATGTTCCACGCCTAATGAGATTATGGCTGAAGCGGTATCCTTTTACACCTCCTTATTTGCTTGTGAGCAAACCCAAAATTATGAGGATATTATCTGTCATATTCCACGAGTGATTTATTCGGATGATAATACTCTGCTCACGCAAATACCCATGGAGCCGGAAATTAAGGATGCAGTTTGGCCCATGAAATTGCAACCTTTTCGCTTAGGGTGAATTCCATTTACCATAACACATTTGGCCTATGCGGATGACTTGTTGATATTTTTACGGGGTACACAACAAAATCTTCGGCGCTTTCATGCCTTCCTCACACAATATGAAACTGCTTCTGGACAAAAGCTCAATTTTCACAAAAGCAGTATGATTCCTTCTACTCATATATCTTCACGGCAGCGACGTCATTTAGAGGATATCATCAACATGAGATGTTCTACCTTTCCTTTCAAATACCTCGGTTCCTACTTACACAAAGGTATTCCCCGTGCCAGATACTGTGTTCCTTTATTGCAGCATATTGATGAAAGGATTCACGGATGACACTATCGATTACTTTCCTCTGCTGGTCGTTTAGTTTTGTTACGTTCTGTCGTAGCGGCATTACCATTGCACATCCTTGCATCTGGTGGGCTTCCTAAATCGGTTATCAAGGTCATCAATAGAAAGATGGCATCCTTTTATTGGGGTCGTAGACATCACTGGGTCTCTTGGAGTACTATCTGCGCGCCTCAGGAAGAAGGAGGCTTGGGGATTCGTGACCTCAACAAGTTGCAGTAAGCTTATCACTGCCGTATTTGGTGGTCATATCAACAACATTCACACTTTGGAGCAAATATATGCACGCCAAATATGGTAATCGTGGAGATTATTTGCCTCGTTTACCGGATTCTTCAATATGGAAAATTATTTGCTGAATACATCCTTTTGTCTTTCTCAGACTGCTGGCCAAGGTATGCATCTCAAATGCTTACACACGCCAACAGGAGAGTTTAGTTTGCGAAGTGCTTATGATAATTGCTGCACGCCTCATCCGCATCTCCTTTCGGCAAGGTTTATTTGGTTTAAACACCATTCCCCAGCTACTCAGATATTCTTATGGCGCCTCTTCCATTCTGCGATACCATTAGAGGATTATATTGGCAGGTACATCACTTCTCGACCAACACAATGTACATTCTGTAAAAGTGCGTCGGCTGCAGTAGATCATGTTTTCTTACATTGTTCACATGTGCGCCCATTATGGCTTTATTATGCTTGGGAATTACACTGTCCTCTTCCATCGTCCTTGCAATTGTGCCAATATATACTGGCTTGGTGGTATCGTTCATCATTTTCTTCTCTTCTTGGGGTATTCAAAATTATCATTCCAGCGATTATAGTCTACAACATATGGCGTGGATACATCTTTAGTCTACGGGGAACAAACAAACATTACAATCACGTCCCTTCGGGCTTCAATTCGATATGACATTACCATTTGGTGCAAAAAAATAGCAGGAACTAAACTTGCAGCTGACCCTAGACGATATTTCTCTTGGCTTCCATCGTTGCCTCTCCCACGGCCTTCTCTGATTCGCTGGATATCTCCACCGCCAGGTCGGTTGAAATTGAATATAGATGCGGCAGTGGGCAGACAGTATGCAGCATGGGGTGCTATATTGCGCGATCATATGGGCTCTTGTGTGGGAGCAATCTCATTTAGACTACCTCCAAGTACGCCACTAAACGCCGAGATTCAAGCCGCATTATTTAGCCTTTTGTTTTCTTCCACTAAATCACAACATCATATTGGAATCGGATTGTGCCCAAATGATTTCTCGGTTAACCCGTTCGCAGCTAGTCCATGGCAACTATTATCTCCGTCTACTTCACACACTTGTTCATCTCCACCGTCTTGATTATCATCATATCTATCGTGAGGCAAATGTGGCAGCGCATTACTTAGCTCAACACGCAATGTTGGACCCAATCACACACTATTATTCATCGCATACTATTCCATCATTAGTGCGCGCTGCTATCTCATTGGATCTTTCCTCCATTCAATTGCGTGTCCCTTGACAATCTAAAGTCTTCCACATGGATTGGCGTTTTATCAATCTCACTGCCTGTATCCTTCGGGATCCAGGCAGGCTTGGTATGTGTCGCTAACTTTTGGCCTGGCATTTAATCTGTTTCCTAATCATTATTGACTGGCTCTTTCTGCTTGCATTCGCATGGCTTGGATTATATATCTTGATGGCGAGATTTTCTATCCTGCACCGGCGGACTCTGCGGCTAAGACCCCAATGGCGTGGCCTAGCATAACATCGTCGCCTTGGCACAAACTTTGCCAAGGAGGCTTCGGTATGTGCTTGACTTCTCTGTTTTATTCTTTTGATTCTCTCTATCATCGGTATAACTTCTCCCTGGCAATCTTCCGAGGTACGGCACTTCCAGGATACGTCAAGCTCAAGCTGCGAATTCCACAGCCCACTCTGGAGCACACGGTCCACACCAACATCTGCAACAAGCACACATTTGTACTCAATTTTCAATTCATTTCATATCAATGACAGCAGTATAAATATGTACGCTTTTTCCTTCGCCAAGGTTTAATCCACAAGGGTGGTTTTACTTGGCAAGGTTTTAACGCGGCATATCATATACAACTGGAGATATGTTATTATTAGTACGTTATTTCATTTATTCGCATACTCTGACGATTGTAGTATAGTTTTCCTCCCGTTAAAAGTGATTTTTAAAAAATTAAAAAAAAATATATGGTAAGTGGCATGTAGGAGGGAGTGGAAGACTTTCCTTTCTTCAACTTGTTGCTTTTGTGCCTTTTCCAAATATGGCTTCCTTTAATGAACTACTTAGTTTATTTAACTAAGTACTTCACTTAATGAACTAGTTTAGTTCATTAATGGTGGCACCTGAAAATAGTTCAAACACAACAAATGCATGCCATTTGATGTAAGCTTTAAAGCTTCATGGCTCATTAGTACGGCAACAATATATATGAACTATATAAGGCAAGTTTCATGCAAAAACGTTTCATGTCATAAAAAATGTCATGCATTTCTTTAATGCACGTTATTTAAATCATGCATTTTGAAATCACTCAAACCCCTTTTTCTCCACAATGATAATGTTCTTGTTGATACGTTCGATGCAGCCAGACATTTCTGATGATTTCATGATGCATAATACTACAACAAAGATCTGGACTGCAGTAAAGGAGATGTATTGCAAACAAGACAACATCTCAAAATTATATGAAATCAAGGCTCATCTTCATGAGATGAAACAAGGTAGTCTTGCTGTCCACAACTACCACACCTTGCTCACAAAAGCGTGGCAGTAGATTGATACATTCGAAGCACACTGTTGGTCCTGCACCATTAATGCTGAACTCTTCAAAGAAATAGCAGAAAGAAAATGAGTCTTTCGTTTCTTGGCTAGGCTAAACCCAGAATTTGATACTGCATGAAGTCGAATTCTAAACACAAGACCGCTGTCAACTCTGAAGGCTGCCTTTGTAGAAATCAAACACGAAGAAAGCCGGAAGAAGGTAATGATGGGAGGATCTTCAAGATCAAATTTGGAGTCCTCTTCTTTGCACACTGAACAACCAGCAGAAACCTCTGGGCTGGCTGTTAAATTACACTTTGCTTCTACTGGAGGTAAAGTACGCAACACTACAAGAAGGAAGGCCATACAGCCGATGACTATTTGAAATTGCATGCAAAGCTGGTCAGAGAAGGAAAATCTCATTTGAAGACCAGCAATGTATCATGGAGGCCGCAACAAAGAACACATACTGCTGGGCAAAGTGTTGCACATCAGGTAAGCAGCACCAATCAACTTGAAGCAGCTCGGCAAAACACAACACACCTCAGCTCAACCCAAGGAGCAGATGTTGAGGTCATTACGAAGGCTCAGATTGCCACACTGATCAGCTTGCTAAGCAGACAAGGTGGCCAAGCTGAACTACACCAGGCAATAATGGCAGGTTATGTTCAGCGAAGTCCCAACAGTTCATGGATTGTTAACTCTAGGGCAACAGATCACATAACCAATAATGGTAATCTTCTTAATATACTTCTTTTATTATTCCACAAAGGGTAATATCGCTAATAGAACCTCACCAAAAGTCATAGGCATCGGTTCAGCTGTGATACCAGATAATATAATTCTAAAAGAGGTCTTCCATGATCCAAGCCTAAGTTTTAATCTAATGTGAGTAGGTAAATTTGCTAGAAGCAGTAATTGCATCGCCTGCTTCTCATCAACAGAATGTTGTTTTCAGGAAAACCAAATGAAAGAGATGATTGGCAGTGCTGGAAACGTAGCTGGCCTATACCTTTTAGAGTTAGAAATCAAGCTTTGATTAGCACAGCTGAGCTGCCAATGACTCATGATACCATGTACCTAGAACATCTTGTATAGGGGTTAATTTTGCTTTGGCATAATAAAATAGGACATCCCAATTTCGTATATCTTGAATGATTAATGCCAAAATTACTTTGCGCATCTGATCTTGCAAATATATCATGTGAAATCGGTCAAATAACGAAGGAAACAAAACAGAGCTATCCAGCTAAACCATATGAGTCCTCTGCACCTTTTAACATAGTTCATTCGGAAATGGTTTATAACCTTTGTAGATGATCACACTAGAAGGACTTGGGTCTATCTGCTAAAACATAAAAGTGAAGTTAGACAAATGTTTAGGAGATATGCTGCATTGGTTAAAACCAGGTTCGGTTGCACCATTAAAACACTAAGGACAGATAATTGGTTAGAATACCAAGATAGTGCAATTCAAAATTTTATGATAGAGAATCGCATTCATCATCAAATATTATGTACTTACACACCTCAACAAAATGGAGTAGATGAGAGGAAAAATCGATATCTCTTGGAAGTAACCCGAGCTATTATGTTCGCCACAAACGTACCTAAACAATTCTGAGAAGAAGCTTTGCTGACTGCTACTTATCTGATCAATAGGATGCCATCAAGAACACTATCTTTCAAAAGTCCCAGAGAAATACTTCTTAGGCAATGCCCAAACTCTAAGCTCTTATCTGAACTATCATCGAAACTATTTGGATGTACAGCCTATGTATACATTCAGCCTGACCTTAGGAGTAAACTGGATCCAAGAGCTATTAAATGCATTTTCGTAGGATACTCTAATTCCCAGAAGGGATACAAGTGTTACTGCACATCTAATAGATGATTGTATGTGACCTTAGATGTTATGTTTGATGAAAGACATGCATTCTGTAGACCTGTAGAAGAAACAAAAGGAGTAAGAAGTAGCGAATATGAACCCAGTTTCCTAGTTCCAAATCTGCCGAGCTCAACTACTCAACCGAGATGCACACAACAGCTGGGTCATTGGCAGCTCAGTTAGGTAAAACTGATTTTCCATCCATTATCACTTCTCCTATCATTCCTAATGACCAGGAAGATCTGGGGGGAAGCAGCCGACCTACCACACTTGAACAATCACCTCTGGCTGAAATAAAGGAGAACTCTGTAGAATACACAGAGTATGATCATGGAATCCATACTGATGACATACCTATAGCTCTTAGGAAGGGAATAAGAGAATGTACTAAGAATCACATATGCACCAAATATCCCACTGAAGATTATATATCCTATAAGTAAGCTGAATCCAAACTTTAAGACTTTCATATATGCTCACTCAATAGCAATTCTATACCTAACACTATAGATGAAGCACATAACCGACCTGAATGGAGAATGACAGTACATGAAAAGATGAGTGCCTTAGAAAATAACCAAACCTGGGAATTAACTCCCAGCTTAGCAACAAACAAACCAGTAGGATGCATGTGCATGTTTACCATAAAATACAATAATGATGGAACTGTGAATAAATATAAGGCAAGATTAGTTGCTAAAGGTTTCACACAAACTTATGGGGTAGATTATGTAGAAACATTTGCACTAGTGGCTAAGTTAAACATCATTAGAGTCATCTTCTTTATAACCATGAATTGGGACTAGGAACCTTTTGATGTAAAAAATGCACAGGATTTAGTAACGAAGCAAATAAGGATAAGGTATACAAGCTAAGAAAGTCACTGTATGGACTAAAGCAATCACCTGAGTCATGGTTTAAAACCTTTACCAAAGTAGTGACTGACATGAAATTTAACCAAAGCCATAGTGACCACACTCTATTTACCGAAATTTCACCTAAGGGGGAGTTGACTATACTAATGGTATATGTGGATAATATATAATAACTAGGAATGATAGCCAGAGAATATATGATATTAAGGCACATCTATCTGAGAAGTTTGAAATGAGGGACTTAGATAAGCTCAGATATTTCCTAGGATTGGAAATTGCAAGGAATAAAGAAGGAATGGTTTTTTTCAAAAGAAGTATATACTTGACCTCCTAACAGCAACACGTCTGCTCAGATGCAGACCTGTAAATACACCAGTAGAGCCCGGACATAAGTCAACAGATAAACGGGATAGTACACCAACCAATAAACTGAGCTATCAGAGACTAGTAGGAAAATTAATTTACCTATCCTATACTATGCCTGATATCTGTTATGACGTTAGTTTTGTATCTTAATATATGCACAACCCTACTAATGAGCACCTCCAAGCTGCTCGTATAATTCTCAGGTACCTCAAGATTGCACATGGCCAAGGACTTAGCTTCAGGAAAAGCACAGATCGAAGTGTAAAGATTTTTACTGATGCAGACTGGGTTGGATCCAAACCAGACATGAGGCCGACTACAGACTATGTAACATTCTTCTTGGGAAACTTAGTTACATGGACAAGAAAGAAAGAACCTGTAGTATCAAGGAGCAGCACAGAAGCTGAAGTGATACCCCTTGTATTAGGAATATGCAAAGGAATTTGGGTCAGAAGAGTATTTGAAGATCTCAACATAAAGGCAAATTTGACAATCTAAATATACTGCGATAACGTGTCTACAATAAGCATGACTGAGAATCCAATTTAGTATGACAAATCAAAGCATGTAGAAATTGATAGACATTTTATTCGAGAGAAGATAGAAGAATACGAGGTCAGGTTAGTACACATCTTAACCAAAGAACAAGTAACCGACTTGCCCACAAAAGTAGTCTCAACCAGAATCTTCCAATACTTAATGTCAAAGCTTGGTTGTATGAATATATACAAACCAAGGTTGAGAGGAGAGTGTGAAAACCAGGTCCCAGTCGAGCTGTGCTGAACTGCAGAGCTGACCTCAGGCCGGCAAACCTGATCTGGGCAAGAACGGACAGAAGACATATGTCAGCTGCGCTGAGCTAAACTGATGGATATGGAAGGGTAACCATGTATAGTTGAAGAAGAGCTGAGACGAAGTACGAAATAGAAGAAAAGAAAGTATGGACGTGCTGAGCTGAAGAAGAACTGAGGTGAGGCACAGAGCTAAGATGGGTCAGAAGACAATGTAAAGAAGTGTTGGGCTGATGTGACAAAGTGAAGCACAAGACTAGAAGTGCGACATACCATACTTGTAAATATTACATAGAATTATTTTGTACATAGCTGAGCTGTATTGGTAACTAACCGTTACCACAGCGGTTAGATTTTACAGTAGTGAGAGTGACAACAAAAATGGCCGTTAGAAGTTCTTCTTCCTATAAAAAGAGACAATTTGTAAATTAAACTTTTAACTTAAATGAATTTCTAATTCTTTCAATATAAACATGAAGTTCCTCTTGATCGATTATGGTCCCTGCTGGGGCCCGAGTTTGATGCAGTGGAGAGTGAAGAACCTGATTGGTTGTTATTTGGAAGTTTGGGGGGGGGCAGTTACGATAACTACTATGCTTGGATTAAACCTGTTCCACATTTATGATTCGCCTACTTCGTCTCAAATCATTGAATTGCTTGAAGACGACAACGCATTGTACAATTGCTGATTTTATGTGCATGTATATATAGATGTGAAACTATTGTTCTTTATGCAAGTGCTTCTTTCCTCTTTGTTGTTAGTACACCAAAATGGAGGATTTGGGAATGGAAATTCTAAGTAGAAAGCTGATCAAACCATATAATCCAACTCTAGAGAATCTCCAGCGCTACAACTTGTCTGTATTTTGATGAATTCGCTCCTCAATATACTGGTCTATGCTTTACTACTACCTGTCTGAGGGAAACAATGGCAGAGCTAAACATGATGAAATATGTCATTGTTATATCCCATTTTTTTAAAAGGGGCAAAAAGGTCATTAGAGCCTAATTAATTATTAAACCTAATTTGATTAGGGAATTTTCCCTAAACCCAAATCAAATTTCTATTTAAACAATGCTCCTCCCCCCATACTAAAGCGTACGCCGCATAGAGAAAAAAAACCAACGATGCTTTCTTGCTTCCAAACCAAGCCGCCGCTTTAGGGAGAAGCACCACCGCATCAATCAAGCCTTGCAAACGTGTATCAAATACCAAGTAGGTTCTCCCTTAAAATCTGTTGAATGAAAAAAACGATAATCTTTAATTTTCCTATGAAAACGAGATCGTGCATTAGTATTGGTGATTGTATATGCTTGATTATTTGATTATATGTGTATATGATGAATTGTATATCCGTATATATGTATGGTATTATTTTCGTATGAATAGCATGAAAAAGATTGTGCTTTTGATGTATTTATGAATATCGGGATCGGTTTAGAGGCGTGGTGATGGCGGCGCGTGTCCGGTGGTGGTGGGCTATGGCCACGTGCTGCCGTGCTAGTGGTGGTTGACTGAGGGGGGGCAGCTGAGGGTACGGGTACGCTGAGGGTGAGCAGCGGGGGGTGTGCTTCTAGGTGGGGGTGGTGCGGCAGGGGGGTGGTGAGCCGGGGGTGAGGGAGTGGAAGGTGTGGGCTGAGAGGCTGTCGGTTGATAGGGGGAGGAGAGTGACGGCGAAAGTTGGGATGTCGCAGGAGGGGAGAACATCTGAGGACAGGAGGAGATTGAGGGAAGCAATAACGCACGCAGGGAAAAGGAAAAGTAAAGAAAAGAAAAAATAAAAGAAAAAGAAATAGGAAAAAAAGAATAAAGGAAAACGAAAAGGAAAGAGAAAGAAAAAGAAAAGGAAATGGAAAGTAAATGAATGATTCCGTATGTGATTCTGTGCATTCATGCATCACGACATTGCATTAGGGTATGCGAGACCTAAGTTGCATATGTTCTGTTCTGTTACGGTATGCGAGACCTAAGTCGCATATCTGTTCTGTTAAGGTATTCGAGACCTAAGTCGTATATCTGTTCTGTTATGTTAGGGTTTGCGAGACCTGAGTCGCAGATCTATTCTGTTAAGGTATGCGAGACCTAAGTCGCATATCTGTTCTGTTCTGTTAGGGTATGCGAGACCTAAGTCGCATATCTGTTCTGTTAAGGTATGCGAGACCTAAGTCGCATATCTGTTCTGTTCTGTTCAAGGTATGCGAGACCTAAGTCGCATATCTGTTCTGTTCTGTTCAAGGTATGCGAGACCTAAGTTGCATATCTGTTCTGTTCTGTTAGGATATGTGAGACCTAAGTCGCATATCTGTTCTGTTAGGGTATGCGAGACCTAAGTCGCATATCTGTTCTGTTCTGTTAAGATATGCGAGACCTAAGTCACATATCTGTTCTGTTCTGTTAGGATATGCGAGACCTAAGTCGCATATCCATTCCGTTCGGTTCTGTTAGGTCTCGGGGTCATGCATTGCACGATAGTATGTATGTTTCCGAGAATGTAGGCTTATCATGCATCATGTATATGACATTGCATTCCACGTTCATTTCGCATGATTATGTGTTTTGATTGTTTTAAGAAGTTATGACCGTTATTTGTATTTGTGAAAACGTGGACAGTCTATTTTTGTATTACCGTACCTATATGTATTTCACTACCGTCCTAGCATGTATGATCTCACAGGGCCGATGCAGGCAGGGCACCTACTGAGTGACATTTTTGTCGCTCACACCGTTCGTTTTGTTTTATTGCAGAAGATTCAGGGTATTATTACATATGGATTGGAGAAGATTCTGAGTGGGCTCAGTGGGACTCGTAGAGACTTCGGAGATTGAGGATCAAGAAATAGAGAAGTTTTATTTATTTGCTATTTCATTTGAGGACTTAACTTAGTGATTTCTTATTTAGTTATTTACGACATTGTTTAAGGGATTATGACTTGAATTTGACTATATAAGATTTTGGGGATTTTACTTTCGATTTAGGGTTTTGATTTGATTTATTTTGCTTCCGCAATCGAATACTCGGTCGTTTTGATAAGTGCAGGAATTCGGACAGACGCCTTGTATACCCCTTAAGGGAATACGGCGGGCGTACCGGTTCTGACCCTAGGGTTCGGGACGGGGCATTACAGGTGGTATCAGAGCCGATGCTTTAGATCAACTGCGGAAAATGTAGAATTAAGAAATGATCTTAGACGTAAGAGATGACTATAGATTTTAGTTCTGATCATAGATGTAAGTTTGGTCTTAGACTAAGTTTGATAATAGACTAAGTTGTGATCTGAGACTAAGTTTGACCTTAGAATAAGTTTGATTTAGACTAAGTGATGATCGGGTGGGGGCATGGTTGGTTTTCATCTCCGCTTTACTTTGTCCATATTTGATTCTCCCCTGTTTTTCTTAAGTTATGTATATTCCTGAAATGCCTTAAAAAAACTGAAATTTTCCTTGTCGTAGCATATATGCCGCCGGGAAGAGAACGGTAGAACTGCCAATTGGAACCACTCTGAGAATGAGGCTCCACTGCAGGTTGTGCTTCACCAGGACCTGACCGACGCACTATGGGTCATGGACCCAAGCTGTGACGCAACAACATCAGTAGCCACATGCTCCACCACCATCGGACTCGGACTTGAGATTCTTCTACAAGTGGATGCGGAAGAATGGTGACACACAACTGACACCACCAATCATTTGAATCTAAATTCAGAATGAGTTCAAGAGGTATTACGTACCGACAGTACGATCTTCAGAGCATGGGTCTAGATCCACGGCGGAAATGTGGAATTAGGTCATGATATTAGAAAATAAGTTACGATTTTTCCTCTAAGTCACAATCTTAGACATAAGTGATGATTTGAACCTTAGCGATGATCATGAATATAGGTACTGATCTCTGTTATAAGCGATAATCCTGAACATAAGTCACGATCTTAGACATAAGTAACGATATCGATTAAGAGTTGACTTTAGATATAAGTACTGATTTAGTAATTATTGTTGATTATGTACTAATTATGATTTGGAAATAAGATGTAATCTTAGACTTAAGAAATGATGATGCTAAGAATGATCCTAGAAATAAGTTATGATCCTAAACTTAAGAAGTCGATCGGTTTTGAAACACGTTTACCTAGGATATCCCATACAATTCTCCTTTATCTAAGGTTGATTATAACTCTCTAAGCTTTGATCTTAGTAACCCTAGTGAATACTATATAATTGAGAATGAATTACAATGTTAACCAGAATACCCTACTACAACTGTTACTTGACATATTAATGGGTCAGGCAGTAACTCGGGCTGCCCTACCATAACTGCATCATGGTACTAGTACCATTAGGGCAAAGTAAAGCGGGTTCATATCCCTACTTGGACGGTATCATCAGAGCAGGCTTAGGTATAAGTTGGGACCATAGTTACTAAGAAATGAATTATAATAGTATGATAAATACTAAGAGATGATTTATAATAGAAAGATAAAAACAAAATAACGACTAGCGTTGTAATCAGTAGAGTTCAGTTAAGGATATTGTACAAAGGAATTTATAGTCTAGAGTTAAGATGTTGATTGTAAGGTAATCAAAATAGGTCGATGATATTAGTCTTATTAGAGGTATTGAATATAGCGACATGCGAGAATCGACTATAGTATGTGCTTTGGAATACTATATCATTATAAAATTGTGGGTTAAGTGTGGACATCAGAACATTTGGTATGGATCTAGTAGGCTTGAATCGAAATAGAGTAAGCATGAACCAATAGTGGTTGCTTGTGCAGGTGAGATTTAACTAGGATAATTAGCAGTTTAAATAACCAAGTAAATAAATACAGTGGATCAGTATGGTGCGCGGAAGCATGGTGAATTAGAACACCTTAAGCCGATAAATATTTAGTGTGACATGCTAGAATTGGACAATTTAAGATAGGGATTTGATCATAGTAGGCGAATGTTAGACGTATAAGAAACGATACATAGACAGATTGTTCTTTTGAAAATAAGGATGAATTATAGAAATTATACGAAATATTGGACTATTATCTCTCTAGCAGATAAATATTTTATATAAGCACGTATACTGAGTTATACCTATATTTATAGGGACTTCAAAAGACATTTTATTTTCGCAAATACCCTATTAAGTCACATTTCTTTATATAGTCTACTAAACTTTACGAGGCTAATTTTTGTTTCCGTACTTGTAAATCAGCCTAATAAAAAATTTAAATTCTTTTGGCGACCTTGAAAAGGGAAAAAACTTTTAAAATATTGATGTTCTTGCAATTTGTTTATATATTTCTTACAGAATATTTCAAATTTTCGTTTTTGTTAAATCTATTCTTTTAGTCAAAATTAATTTAATTTGACGACTACCGATATCGCAAGTAGTTTAACCGTTTAAATGTTTTCAAAGTTATTTACTCGCTTGCGATGAACTTACTTAATTTTTAGGGGAAAAATGGTCGCTTTCAAAATATACCTGTTGTTGAAAACGAAAGGTACCATATTCAAATCGTTTCATAAAACCTTACATTATTAAGTTTTCAACTATTTTGATGCAATTTTACCAAAATGCCTTGCGAAAAAGTTATATTATCTTTTTTAAAATAGACATTTGAGATATTGCATTGAGAAAACAAATCTTGTATACTTTGAGTTTTGTGTTTACAAACAGTAGAAGGTTCAGTATTTTAAATAGTTAAAGCTATATTCAAAATTATTGCTACGTAAGCTACTTTTCTTTTAACTTGAAGAAAGATATGTCCATACACACATTTCGTATACTAGGTTGCTGATGATATCTTGGAGAAATTAAGAGCACGATCATAGAGATAGTTCGTAAGTATACAAGAACAGATTTTGAAGACTTGGTTGTATTAATGAAGGGTAACGATTACCATATTGGGCACACACAAAGAATGTTAGTATGGTTAATTATCTAGGAGATGAATCATAGGTGATAAGTTTAAGAATCCGGTATTGTAGATTGCAATAAGATGAATGATACATATCAAGTGGTATAAGTGGGAGTTTGTAAGCACTAATTATAGAGAATTAAGTAAGGATTGAACCCTATAAGGACTAGATCATCTTGTAAGATGTTAGTGATGACTAAATTAAATCGTACTGGAGTACAACGTATTCCGAAAAACACATACAGCTTTGGGGATGGGTCTTGTGAATAAGGCGTTAAGTTAAAGATTGTAATACACCTAGAATTGATTTTAGAGGATTGGTCATGGTAGCAAATATAAGTACGATATAGACCGACGATTAAGTCATGAAGCCAGTATATTGACGATACCCTTAAGGTTGATTCGAGAACTATAGAAAGAATAATTTACGATCTATTAGACGGAGGACAATGGATTTAAAGATTACATTGTAAACATACACACTGAATGATTTGAGGACTTAATCGTGTATCGAGGAAGTAAAATGGGTAACACATCAGAATACGAAGGGATACTAAGTTCGGCCATTATCTAGGCAAATGGATCAAGTAGAACTACACTAAGTTATTGATTTCGTAATACACAAGTTTCGAGGACGAAACTTTTTGTAAGGAGGGGAGAATGTCATATCCCATTTTTTAAAAAGGGGCAAAAGGGTCATTAGAGCCTAATTAATTATTAAACTTAATTTGATTAGGGAATTTTCCCTAAACCCTAATCAAATTTCTATTTAAACAATGCTCCTCCCCCCTACTAAAGCGTACGGCACATAGAGAAAAAAACCAGCGACACTTTCTTGCTTCCAAACCAAGCCGCCGCTTTAGGGAGAAGCACCACCGCATCGATCAAGACTTGCAAACGTGCATCAAAAACCAAGTAGGTGCCCCCTTAACATCCGTTGAATGAAAAAAACAATAATCTTTAATTTCCCTATGAAAACAAGATCGTGCATTAGTATTGGTGATTGTATAGATGCTTGATTATTTAATTATATATGTATATGATGAATTGTATATCCGTATATATGTATGGTATTATTTTCGTATGAATAGCATGAAAAAGATTGCGCTTTTGATGTATTTATGACTATCGGGATCGGTTTAGAGGCGTGGCGATGGCGGCGCATAGCCGGTGGTGGTGGGTTATGGCCACGTGCTGTCGTGCTAGTGGTGGTTGACTGAGGGAGGGCGGCTGAGGGTACGGGTACGCTGAGGGGGGCAGCTGGAGGTGTGCATCTAGGTGGGGGCGGTGCGGCAGGGGGTGGTGAGGCGAGGGTGAGGGAGTGGAAGGTGTGGGCTGAGGGGCTATCGGTTGAGAGGGGGGAGGAGAGTGACGGCAAAAGTTGGGATGTCGCAGGAGGGGAGAACATCTAAGGGCAGGAGGAGATTTGAGGGAAGCAGGAACGCACGTAGGGAAAAGGAAAAGTAAAGAAAAAGAAAAGAATAAAAAGAAAAAAGAATAGGAAAAAAGAATAAAAGAAAAAGAATAAAGAAAAAGAAAAGGAAAGGGAAAGTAAATGAAGGATTCCGTATGTGATTCTGTGTATTCAAGCATCACGATATTGCATTAGGGTATGCAAACCTAAGTCGCATATCTGTTCTATTCTGTAACGGTATGCGAGACCTAAGTCGCATATCTGTTCTGTTAAGGTATGCGAGACCTAAGTCGCATATCTGTTCTGTTAGCTTAGGGTATGTGAGACCTAAGTTGCATATCTGTTCTGTTAAGGTATACGAGACCTAAGTCGCATATCTGTTCTGTTCTGTTAGGGTATGCGAGACCTAAGTCGCATATCTGTTCTGTTAAGGTATGCGAGACCTAAGTCGCATATCTATTCTGTTAGGGTATGCGAGACCTAAGTCGCATATCTGTTCTGTTCTGCTAAGATATGCGAGACCTAAGTTGCATATCTGTTCTGTTCTGTTAGGATATGCGAGACCTAAGTCGCATATCCGTTCTGTTCCGTTCTGTTAGGTCCCGGGTCATGCATTGCACGATAGTATGTATTTTTCCGAGAATATAGGCTTATCATGCATCATGTATATGACATTGCATTTCACGTTCATTTCGCGTGATTATGTGTTTTGATTGTTTTAAGAAGTTATGACCGTTATTTGTATTTGTGAAAACGTGGACAATCTATTTTTGTATTACCGTACCTATATGTTTTTCACTACTGTCCTAGCATGTATGATCTCACAGGGCCGATGCAGGCAGGGTACCTACTGAGTGACATTTTTGTCGCTCACACCGTTCGTTTTGTTTTATTGCAGAAGATTCAGGGTATTATTACATATGGATTGGAGAAGATTCAGAGTGGGCTCAGTGGGACTCATAGAGACTGTTTGGAGATTGAGGATCAAGAAATAGAGAAGTTTTATTTTATTTTCTATTTCATCTGAGGACTTAGCTTAGGGATTTCTTATTTAATTATTTTACGACAATGTTTAAGTGATTATGACTTGAATTTGACTATATAAGATTTTGGGGATTTTACTTTTGATTTAGGTTTTTGATTTGATTTATTTTGCTTGCGAAATCGAATAATCGGTCGTTTTGATAAGTGCAGGAATTCAGACAGACGCTTTGTATACCCCTTAGTAGAATACGGGGGACGTACCGGTTTTGACCCTAGGGTTCGGGACGGGGCGCTACAGTCATAAGTTGGAGAAATCATTATCCCAAGTATTAACAAAAGTTTACCCTCTAGCGGGTAGATACATGGAAGACGAGCTTTAAGTCCATTCTAGAGACCAAGGAGTTGAATGCATAGAAGCCCAAGTGAATGGACAAATTTAACGTTTTCTCCAACTAAATGATTCACAAATGAATATCCTGAGCAAGTTTCTTCCTTGGGATGTCAAAACTGCGATCCATTCAAGCATCCATACCATTACTCGCTTGCAAGATCAATATGTTTGATTGCAGAGGTATAGCCCTTGGCATACCCATTTCACATGTGATTGCAGATGCTTTCACACTGGAAACATTCATGAATGAATGGGCTAAAACTTGTCGAGCGGAGATGAGGAAAGACTTGCGCCTGGATTTTGTTGAAGTGGCTGATCAGCTAGGAGACAAGGAGTGCGTAGCTGGTGGAGGGTGATCACGCATGTGGACAGTGTGTGGGTGCATTCTGTGCATTGCAATCGAAGATTAAATGGTTTAGGTGTTGCGTAGTGGGACCCAGAAGCAACAATAACCGTCTTGGCACGGTGGAAGAGCTGAGCTGCTCAAGAGGTGTCGTGCAGAATTGGGAATGGCTCGGTGAGGAAGAAGAAGTTTGGCGGCAAAGTGTTTGAACCAGGGAATTTACTGTTTTGCCCTTACTAATAGATGCTCTAAGGAATTGTTTCTGAGGGCACTTTGGTCTTTTTGTGTATTCTGTTATTTTGTTTAAATACCCGACGGTTATCTTCTTCTTCGTTGAGTTGAATAACAACTTCTTCATTTTTCGCTCCAATTCAATTTTCTTTCGTGCTCTCTCTCTGCAGCACCTTCCTTCGTTTTTGAGTCTGGTTGTTGAATCAACATCTCTTTCTTCGGTTTGTTTTTGTTTTGTGTTGTTTGGTTAATTGTGCAGCATTGCTGATTTCTTCACATGGTATCAGAGATTCGTAAATGAACTTTGGATCGTTCATGGCGTCTACCAGCAATGCTTCTCCCTCTGGAGGCAATTCGCACTCCACTGTTTCTGATCCTTCTGAGGATCCTTATTTTATACATCCGAGTGACAATCCTTCAATGATTCTCGTTCAGCCGTTGTTGGACGGAAACAATTACCATGGGTGGTGTAGGTCTGTAAGGAGAGCGCTTGAATCGAAGAATAAGATTGGCTTCGTGGATGGTTCGATTGAGAAGCCTGCTGATGGAGCAAGGAGGTTTAATGCCTGGATCAAGGCAAACAACATGGTTGCTGCCTGGTTAGTCAATTCCTTAATTCCTAGTATTGCGCAGAGTGTTATTTGGTTGGATAATGCATCTGATATTTGGAGTGATTTGAAGTTTAGATATGGTAATGTTGATTCATTTCGTTTGTCTGACTTGCAAGAAGAATTTTTAGTATTAAGCAAAACAATATGACAGTTACGGAGTATTACACCAAGTTGAAAGGAATTTGGGAAGAACTATCAATCTTGAAATCAGTACCAGTGTGCACTTGTAGGAGGTGCACATGTAATGTAACTGGTTCAATCAGCAAGTTTATACAAGATGATTGTGTTATAAAATTTTTGAAAGGGTTAAATGATGATTTTGAAGCCGTTAAGTCACAAGTGTTGCTGACTAGTCCCTTACCTGATTTGAAGAATGCTTTTGCCATGGCTATCAAACTTGAAAGGAAATTGTTGTATTCTGGTGTTAATTCTCAGACACAGTTTGTTAATAATCCAACTGCTGTTATGAATGTGAGTTACGGTTTCAAGGGAAGCTCAAACAGTTATAGACCTTCAGGCAATGAGGGACCAAGTGCCAATGCGTCAGGGGGTGCGGGAAGAGGTTTTAGGAGAGAAAACCCGAAGTATGGGAAGAGTAATTCCAAGGTTCCCTTCTGTACGTTTTGTAGTATGACTGGACACACAGTAGATAGGTGTTACAAAAAACACGGATATCCACCAGGGTTCAAGCCAAGGGGGCAAGTGAACATGGTGAATGCTGAAGGAGCAGATCAGCAATTTTTAGACATGTCTGGACAAGAAGAGCAGAGTTCTCAAGAAGCTTACAGTTCCTATGATCAAGAGTCGGGGTCTGGTGTGTCCCAGTCTGTGTTCACCCCTGAGCAGTACGCGCAGATCATGGCAATGTTGCAAGAGCATGGCAGCAAAGGTGGCAGAAACTTGAATGATGTAGCCATCGTGTCTAGCAACTCTCCTCATACTGTCATGTCAGCTCAGATGGCTGCTGACTCTGGTAAGTTTTCAGGTAATACTGTTGTGCAAAACTTAAACATTTGGATTTTGGACTCTGGAGCTAGTGATCATATATGTTCTTGTATTCGTTTGTTTGATTCCTACTCTCCAGTCCTTAATGTCTCTGTCAAATTGCCTGATAAATCAATTGCCTCAGTCACTCACATTGGTTCTGTAAAAGTAAATGATGATCTTGTCCTCCATGATGTCCTATATGTTCCAACATTCAAATTCAATCTCATGTCCTTAAGCAAACTGACTCAATCTCATAGCATCAGTATCTCTTTCTACTCAAATAAATGTATAATTCAGGATGTAAAGACCATGAAGATGATTGGTTCAGCTGAAGTTTCTCAAGGGCTGTACCATTTTGAGGGGGCACTGAAACATCCAGCCAATACCTTCTGTACCGTGTTTTCCACATATCTCCAAACTCAGTCTATCAAGCCTTCTGATTTCGAATTATGGCACGCAAGACTTGGCCATATGTCAACACCCAGAATCAAAGAAATACACAAAATACATCCTGATGTGATGGTTCCAGATCAAGGCTATGAGTGTGCCATATGCCCTTTAGCTAAACAAAAGGTCCCCCTTCCCTACTTCCCAATCTGTATCTCACTCACCTTTTCAACTTGTACACATTGATATTTGGGGACCTTACAGATTTCATACCATGTATAAACAACAGTTTTTCCTTACAATTGTTGATGATTACAGCAGATATTGTTGGATTTATCTTATGAAGTCAAAATCCGAAGCTAGAACTATTGTTCAGAGCTTTTGTCACTATGCCTCTGTCCAGTTTAACACCAATGTCAAAACCATAAGGACAGATAATGGGCAAGAGTTTAATATGCCCTCTTTTTATTCATCTCTTGGCATTCTGCATCAAACTAGTTGCCCCCACACTCCTCAGCAGAATGGTATAGTAGAGAGAAAGCATCAGCACATACTTTCAGTAGCAAGAGCTTTACGTTTTCAATCTGGATTGTCCTCACCTTATTGGGGCTTTTGCGTCCAGCACTCAGTTTATCTTATAAACATCACTCCCTCACCCATTCTTCATCAGAAAACACCTCATGAACTTCTATACAAAACACCTCCCAACTATTCTAATCTTAAAGTCTTTGGCTGTTTAGCCTTTGGCACGGACCCTACCTCACAAAGACAAATTTGCACCCCGTGCCAAGAGGAGTGTTTTTCTGGGACTTTCCCATACCACAAAAGGCTATGTGCTCCAGGACCTCCAAACCAAGTCAGTTTATATTTCCAGGGATGTTGCCTTCTTTGAGACTGTATTTCCTCTTTCTTCCTCTCAAGATCACACAAAACCTGATGCATCTCTCACCTCACCTTCTTTGCATCTGCACCCTTCAATATCCACAATGATACACTTTTATCTCCCATTGCTTCCCATGATACTAACTCTATGTTTCATCATTTCCCCAATGACCAGCCATCAGTTCACAAGCCCACAGCATGCTACCCCTGATGTTCCTGCTTGCACCTCACCCTTCCAGATCCTTCACCTGCACAGGTTCCTACTCAACCCCATGTTCCAGCTGACTCTATTGATCCTCATCTATTCCCAATATGTCTCAAACTCTTCCTGGTAACATTGTCATTGACTTACCCATTTCTCTTCAAGACATGAACCAGTACACAGAATTTCCCCGTCCATCATCTACCAGACCACAGAGAGTCAGACAGCCACCTATCTATCTTCAAGACTACGATTGTAATCAAGCCTCTTCTTCTGCAATCACTCCTGCCCTGCAATCTTCCCATCCGCATGCTTTGCATAATTATGTTTCATATGACTTACTAGCTCCAAAGTACAAAGCATTTGCGTTAAGCATTGGACAACATGTAGAGCCTAATTCTTATGCAGAAGCAGTCAGTTCACCTGAATGGCAAGCAGCCATGAGCAGAGAGCTGGGAGCATTAGAGCGTAATCATACTTGGGATCTCATGCCAATTCCCAAAGGCAAAAAACCCATTGGATGCAGGTGGGTGTATAAAATTAAGCACAAGCAGGATGGCAGCATTGACAAATACAAGGCCAGGCTTGTTGCAAAAGGTTACACTCAACAGTATGGAATTGACTACCAGGACACTTTCTCTCCCGTTGCTAAGATGACCACAGTCCGGGCAGTGCTGGCTCTTGCAGCTAGAAAACGTTGGTATATTCATCAGATGGACGTTAATAACGCCTTCCTCCATGGAGACCTTCATGAGGAAATCTATATGTCTCCACCTCCTGGTCTGGATCTCCCTCAAGCTGATATGGTATGCAAGCTAAGGAAGTCCCTCTATGGGCTGAAGCAGGCCAGCAGGGAATGGAATGTTAGACTGACGTCTTTTTTGGTTGGTCAGGGATTTCTTCAGTCTAAATGTGACTACACGTTGTTTACCAAGACTGTTGGACTTCTTCTTGTTTTACTTGTTTATGTTGATGACATAATTGTTGCTTGTGATAATGTGGCTTCCATTGAGCAGATTAAATTTGCACTGCATCACGAGTTCCAAATCAAAGATCTTGGGGAGCTGAAATTTTTTCTTGGCATTGAGGTTGCCAAGGCTGAAGGGGGCATATATGTTAATCAGAGAAAGTACACTATTGAGCTTCTGGATCAGGCAGGATTTAATTCTAAACCTGCCAAGAGTCCCATGGGTGCACGTGCAGCCTTGGCACATAATGATTCGGACTTGTTACCTGAGGTTACTGCGTATAGAAGACTGATTGGGAAGTTGATATATCTGACCATAACAAGACCAGACATTGCATTTGTGGTTCAACAATTGAGTCAGTTCTTGGATTGTCCAACGACTAACCACCTTAAGGCAGCATACAGAGTCCTCAGATATTTGAAGGGCACTGTTGGACAAGGGATACTTTTTCCAAGAACGGGAGACTTGAGGCTCAAAGGATTTGTAGATGCAGACTGGGGTGGTTGTAGTGAAACTCGTAGATCAGTCACTGGATACTGCGTTTTTCTAGGTGATGCCTTGATTTCCTGGAAGGCAAAGAAACAATCTACGGTGTCAAGGTCCTCAGCTGAGGCTGAGTACAGGGCAATGGCTTTGGTGACTTGTGAGCTGCAGTGGCCTGTATTTGTTGAGGGACTTGAGAGTTGAGGATCAAAGGCCAGTGGAGTTGTTCTGTGATTGCAAAAGCGCAATATACATTGCAGAGAATCCTGTGTTCCACGAAAGGACGAAGCACATTGAGATTGATTGTCACGTGGTAAGAGACAAAGTGCAAGAAGGGATGCTGAAGTTGATGCCCATCAGAACCAATTTGCAGCTGGCGGATGTTTTCACCAAGGCATTGGATAGCAGGAGATTAGGAGAGATTCTGAAGCTTTTGGGGATTCAAATCTGTATGCCAAGCGTAGCTTGAGGGGGGGTGTTGAAGTGGCTGATCAGCTAGGAGACAAGGAGTGCGTAGCTGGTGGAGGGTGATCACGCATGTGGACAGTGTGTGGGTGCATTCTGTGCATTGCAATCGAAGATTAAATGGTTTAGGTGTTGCGTAGTGGGACCCAGAAGCAACAATAACCGTCTTGGCACGGTGGAAGAGCTGAGCTGCTCAAGAGGTGTCGTGCAGAATTGGGAATGGCTCGGTGAGGAAGAAGAAGTTTGGCGGCAAAGTGTTTGAACCAGGGAATTTACTGTTTTGCCCTTACTAATAGATGCTCTAAGGAATTGTTTCTGAGGGCACTTTGGTCTTTTTGTGTATTCTGTTATTTTGTTTAAATACCCGACGGTTATCTTCTTCTTCGTTGAGTTGAATAACAACTTCTTCATTTTTCGCTCCAATTCAATTTTCTTTCGTGCTCTCTCTCTGCAGCACCTTCCTTCGTTTTTGAGTCTGGTTGTTGAATCAACATCTCTTTCTTCGGTTTGTTCTTTGTTTTGTGTTGTTTGGTTAATTGTGCAGCATTGCTGATTTCTTCACAATTTTGGTGACTTGTCGTCAATCTTTCCTGCGGGGACCAACCCGCTGCCTAAACCTCCTATGCTGTCCTTCCAAGACGTGAATTTGATGACAAAGATATTTTGGTTTGATAAATCAAAGATCGCGTCGATTAAGGAAAGTCTTGTGTCATCGGATGCCCATTTTAGCAGGTTTATGGTGGTGGCCGCAATAATATGGAAGACTCATCCAGATGTAGCACTTGCAAAGCATCGGCGTGTAAGAGACTCGGCTCTGATTGTTGTCATGAACATGAGAGGCAAGTCTAAAGCCGTACCTCCAAAAATCGACACCGCATGTGGTAACTGCGTTATTCCAATGATGGTATTGTTTGAAGCAAACAAGGTAAAGGCGCAGTTGCATGATCTAATGGTTCTGGTGAAGTCTGCTGTAGAAAACAACGAGCAAGCTTTGAAGGAGCGACCACAGATGATATTTTGCCAATGTACCTTAAAGGGATCGAAGAGTTGTTTCAAATATTTAGCAGAGATGTGGACGTGTACGGGTGGTTGGTGTAGGTTCCCACTTCCCAGTGTATGAAGCAGATTTTTGTTGGGGAAAGCCACATTGGGTCAGTGATGCATGCAGAGTCTCCGAAATAGTAAATCTCATGGATTCCAACAGCGGTGGAATTCAAGCCTTCATAACTTTGAGAGAGGAGGACATGAATATATTCCACAAAAACTTGGCCATCACTGCATCAGTAACCGAGGTTTTTAGCATGTGACTTAGTAAAGAGATTGCCTCAATGCCATGAATTTGCTTCTCCTAGTTCATTTACCCAATAAATTGAAATCGCCCAGCCCACCCTTTAATAAAATTTGGCTTTGCCTACTGTATGGGACCCTTTAGTGAAATTCACCTCTTGGTGTATGTGATGTTGCAACGGTAGGTTTTTGTTGAATAATATGGTCGTGTTAATGTGTGATAAAAATTACTGGCATGAGGATTAAGGTAATCCAATTGCATTTTCTTGATAAATAAACACTACATTTCTATTAATCGATTAATTAGCCGTAGTAGCACTAAACCAACATTGGTTAGAACTATAGCATGTCTTTTGGCAAAGAGGAACTTGTATTAATCGACAATGTGCAATCTTTGCAAGGCTACGTTATCATTCTAGTGTACATCACAGTCCTCATCTACAGCGCTACTGCTATTTTTTGCCACTACATATTCCTGCTTCTGGACTCTCCACATAATCTCTCGATACACATGCAGTGTCAATGGTGGTCCGTCGATTTTTCCATGTGACACCTGGTTTCTCAAGTACCCAATTGCTAAATAGTACTGCTCTAAATGCATATTGCCACTCGACATCATTTTCATTGTTTAGTGTTGTAGCTTAGAGGTTAGAAATAACCAAACCTCTTGTTTCTGAGGTTCGTCAGAACTCTGTATGTAGCGAGTGTTGCCTCATTCATTGCCATACCCTTTTCACCCAATTGCAGTCACGTGCAAAGCATGTATTGTATCATCATAAAAATGTCCATAGCATACACAACAACAATTTGAGATGATATGGCGATGGAAGAGGAACAAGCCCGTGGGAAAGTTCTCTTTTAGTAATCTGCTGCCAACATGCATGATTCATATTTTAATAAATTTTTGCTATTATTGTGTAACCATTCTTACTGTATTGTTTTTGATATATGTTGTTGGACAGCAACACCTGCACAAACAACACTAGAAGTGGGTGTTAAAGAAATTGGAAAGAATTTGAAATGGACCAAGTTGCAAACTGTAGTTAGCAACGTACTTTGAGCTAAGTTATGATTAGTCGAGTAATGATAACTAGAAACTAATGTGACCTTAATTATCTACGCAACGAGTAGATAATTTTAGGCTTTTGAATCACTCAATTTCGATAATGGGTGAATGACAAATTAATGCTCAAAGTAAGAAGGAAATCAGCTCAGCTCGGCCTATGCCTGGATTGGGTTGCGGACTGAGCTGATGGGCTCAGGTTACGGACTGAGCTGCAGACCTAATAGGCTCAGGTTGCGGACTGGGTTACAGACCGGGCTGCAGGCTGCAGGTTGGGTCCTCTAGCACCGGGTCAGATCTTATCAGATGAGATGGAGTTTTTTTCATTTCAAACACTTTAGGTTGTTAAGATTAGGCTAACGTTAAATTTTGAAAAGTTGTTAAACTTTAACCGGCCGAGCTGACCTGAATTTGTTATGATCTGATGGCATAGATTGAACAGTTAGTTGATCTGACGGCTGAGGACAGACCTGATGCGGTTATCTGATCCAATGGTTCAGGCCGAGCTGGTATCTGATCATATGGCTGAGATTGAACTGACTATAACAGACTGACCTCTGCATTTTCCTATAAATAGTGGCCGAGGTGACCACTGTAGACACATACTCAGAATGATTCCTAAGTTATTCTCTTTCTCTGCAATCTCCCTAGCTGCATATTCATTCTCTCCCTCATACAACACTGCATTCCATGTAATCTGAGAAGTTCATGGCATCTTAAAGGTTCGTAGAGTTCAACGCTGTAGTGCCACTCATCTAAATTGATCTTCATTGTATCTTCGGAGACAATTGCTCCATCTGGTTGGACACATTATACCAGAGCAATACATCTTAAGGACAGTCTGGACTCACCTCGGATCTCTGCTCAGCAGAGTTGTGAAGGTTATTGTCGAGCTGAGGTGTACTTTGTGCTGAGCTCAGCTGACCGTGGGATAACGCAACACTCTTGTTGTACAGTGTTGCTATGCTGAGCTCTGCTATTGTGCTGAGAATATTTGTTGGTCTGTAGTGTTGTCTTGCTGAACTCTGCTGTTTGGCTGAGGACATTCGTTGTTCTGCAGCACTGCCGTGCTGAGCTTTGCTCAGCTGAAGCGTCTGATAGCACAACTATCGTTTGTTGTGCTGAGGTGTCGAGGTTGGCAGGTTGGTGATCAGCCCAGAACGCAAATACAATTGCGCTGACTGGACTTCTCTAATATGTCTGATCACTTTGACTTTAATTAAGCTCGGCTGGAAGGCTGATATCACAGAACCACTGTTCTGAAGTGCTGTTCAGGACTGAAACTCAATTGCGATATCTGAATTGTCTTGACTTTACAGATCAGTCCATCCTACCCTAACTCGGCAGGTTGGACATTACTGTACATAAGTCAATTTTGTCTGACTTGAATTATTTCCAATAATTCTTCAGACGTATTTGTTTGATTCTGTACTAATTCTCATTTGTTTCTATCACCTTACAGAAACTAAATGGAGAACACAAGCTCTAGCTCGGTTTAAGATGCAGATGTACACAGTTCATCTCCAATGACACCAAATGTTGGGGTACCGATGCATGCTCCTCCTGCACAGGGTCTTGCGGTGGCCCAGGTGGAGAAACCAGAGAAATTCAGTGGGAGCTTCTTCGAACGCTGGTAGCAGAAGATGCTTGTCCTTCTTGACTGCCATGGGGTTGGCTACCTTTCTGACTGAGGACCCACCTGTGGTGGATCCAGTGGAGGACAACACCTAGAATATGCAGAACAAACTTTCTGTTGAAGCAAGGAAATTCAACAATTATGTTTGTCTGAGCCATATTATGAGATGCTTGGACAACTCCTTGTACGGTTTTACTGCACGTACAAAACTGCAAAATCTTTGTTGCAGTCTTTGGAAAAGAAATACCGTACGGAAGATGCCAGTACTAAGAAATTTATTGTCCGTAAATTCCTGTATTTCAAAATTTATGATTCTCGTACTGCTGTTTCTCAAGTTAAGGAACTTCAGACGTTGGTAGCCGAGATGGAAGAGGAGGACATGTTGCTCAGTGAATCTTTCGTGGTGGCTGCAGTGATGAGAAACTACCTCTTTTGTGGTGGGGAATTCAAAATCTCTCTCAACACAAGAGAAAGGAAATGACATTAGAAGATTTGATTGTCCGACTCTGCATAGAGGAAGACAATCGCAGATCTAAAAGGAAGCCACATTCTATTGCTGGTGTGGCCAAGGCCCATGTTGCAGAGGCCAAGATAAAGAAGCGCCAACTTAGGATGAACAAGAAAGGCAAAAAGATATCCAATAAGTTCACCTAAAAATGCTACAACAGTGGCATTCCGGGGCATATCATCAATGAGTGCAGAAAGCCCAAGAAGAAGCAGACCAAGGCAAAGGTGAACATCATTGATGCCATGTACAATCTGAACCACTGTGCGGTGCTCTCAGAGTGCAATGCTGTGGGGAACAATGAGCGAATGGTGGCGTGATAGAGGCGCCACGAGACATGATTACTCCAGCAGAGAGACGTTCACAGAGTACTAGCCCGGGAACAATGAACGGCTTTACATAGGGAACTCGACCTCTTCGAAGATTGAAGGCTAGGATAAATTTGTCCTAAAGCTCACCTCGGAGAAGCATCTGACTCTGCAGAATGTGCTGCACGTCTCTGACATTCAGAAGAATTTAGTATCTGGATCTCTTCTAGTCATGCACGGCTCTAGGCTATTATTAGAATCCAATAAAGTTATTCTTTCAAAAAAATAGAATGTATTTAGGGAAGAGGTACTTGTCGAGTAGGATGTTTAAATTGAATCTCATCACTATGTACCCAAGAAAGATTTTCCCAGAGTCTAATGAGAATGCTTCTTCTTTTGTTTACATGCTTGAGTCTGCTTGTATATGGCATTGTCGTTTGGGCATGTGAATTATAAGTCAATACAACGTATGGTTAATCTTGACTTGTTGCCCAAATTAAATTTTGATAATGAGAAATGCCAAATATGTGTTGAAGCAAGATGACAAAGACATCATTTCCTTCAATAGAAAGGAATACTGAACCTTTGGATTTAATTCATACTAACGTGTGTAATTTAAAGTTTGTACAAACGAGAGTTGGCAAAAAGTGTTTTGTAACTTTTATCGACGATTGCACACGATACTGCTATGTCTATTTGCTAAGTAGCAAAGACGAGGCCCTTGATGCTTTCAAGGACTACAACATGAAAATGAGAATCAACTTAGAAAACGAATTAAAATAATTCACAGTGATAGAAGTGGCGAATATGATGCACCGTTTAATGAATTTTGCTGAAAACATGGCATCATTCATCAAACGACTGCATCATATTCACATCAATTGAATGGTATTGGTGAGCGCAAAAACCAAACTCAAAAAAAGATGACGAATGCTATGTTGATAAGTTCGGGCGTACCTCAAAACTTGTAGGGGAAGCCGTTCTCTCAGCTAACGTCATTTTAAATAGAATTCCTCCAAGAAGATGGATGAAAACCCCCTACGAGCTATGGAAGGACACAAGACTAGTTACAAATACTTGAAAGTGTGTGTGTGTCTGGTAAAGTTTGATGTACTCAAACCAAGACAAATAAAAATTGGACCTAAAACGTTTGATTGCATACTCATCGGATATGCAACGAATAGTAGTGCATATCGTTTCTTGATGCAAAAATTGGATGTTCATGACATACATGAAAACGCTGTCATGGAGTCCAGGAACACAGTGTTCTTTGAAGATGTCTTTCCGAGGAAAGACAAGAACAATGCAAAAACAAGAGCTGGTAAGCGCGTGCATGAGGCGACTCACCAAAAGATGAGGAACGTCGCCAAATCAAGCGTGCCAGAATACCAACTTTGTTTGGTCCAGATTTTCTAACCTATATGTTAGAAAATAAGCCAAGGAACTTTTCCAAGGCAATGTCAACTCTAGAAGCTCTATTCTGGAAAGAGGCAATTAGCAATGAGATAGACTCGATTCGTCAGAAGCACACTTGGGATTTATTTGATATTCCACCAGGAAGTAAATGACTTGGGTGCAAGTGGATTTGTAGGAAGAAATTGAAAGAAGATGGGTCTATTGAAAAATATGAAGTCAGGTTGGTACCTAAAGGCTATCGACAGAAGGAAGGCTTTCCCTTTTTGGACACCTACTCACCAGTAAGTAGAATCACTTCTATAATGATGTTAGTTGCTATTGCTAGAGTCTATAATCTTGAAATCAACCAGATGGATATAAAAACTGCTTTTTTGAATGGTGAGTTGGATGAAGATATCTATACGGAACAACACGAAGGGTTCGTGGTTCCAAGACAAGGGTGTAAAGTTTATAGACTCGTTAAGTCATTGTACCGACTTAAGCAAGCGCCTAAATAGTGGCACTAAAAATTTGATCTAGCTATGATAGCTAATGGTTTCAAGATCAATGAGTGTGACAAGTGTGTCTACATTAAGAACACATAGAATGCGTATGTGATAGTATGTCTCTATGTAGATGAAATGCTAATCATGGGAAGTACTCGGGATATCATCTTAAATACAAAGAAGATGTTGACGAGGAACATTGACATGAAAGATATGGGAGTTTCCAACGTTATTCTAGGAATTAAAATTTCTAGGATAACCGAATGACTCGTGTTGTTACAAACTCGTTATATTGAATCTGTTATAAAACATTTCAATATGCTTGATGTGAAACTGGTGAAGACTCCACTTGACTTAAGTATACACTAAAGGAAGAACGAAGGTGAGCTAGTAGCTCAATTGGAGTATTCACAAGTAATTGGAAGCTTGATGTACATAAAGAATTATACATGGCCAGACTTAGCATGCTCAGTAAACAAGTTAAGCAGGTTTATAAGTAATCCAAGTGGTGATCATTGGAATGCTCTGAATAGAGTGACAAAATGCGTAAAGTATACAATGAATCTTGGGTTACATTATTCGAGATATCCAGCAGTGTTGGAAGGCTATTGTGATGCCAACAAGATATCTGATAGTAAAGATTCTAAGTCCACCAGCGTATATTTATTCACTGTTGGTGGAGGTGCTATGTCGTGGAAATCCATGAAGCAAACGTGCATAGCTCGTTTCACAATGGAATCGGAGTTTATAACAATAAGGCAGGGGAAGAAGCTGAATGGCTTCGGAATTTCATGAAATATGTGCCCTGCTGGCCTAAGCCAATCACTCCTATTAGCATCACTTTGATAGTCAGTCAGCTATAGGACAAGCACAAAGCATCATCTATAATGGTAAGCCTCGACGCATGCATCGAAGATACAATACCAAAAAAGCATGATCTCTAATGGCATGATTTCCATTGATTATATGAAATCAAAGGAGAATCTTGTAGATCCGCTTACAAAAGACTTTCCTAGAGATCGGATGTCAATTTTGGAGTTAGTCAGCACTTACCCATTTTGTTAAATAAAAGTACTGCCTACAGAGGAATGACGTTAAGCTGAGGCTTTTAATGGTTTCTATATCTTGATATTTCAAGTGGGGTATGTCAGAATACTCTTGATAAGAAACACTTATGTGTGTGAAGTGCAGCCGTTTCTATGAGAATTTTGTAAGGCCAAGGTTCTCTAGCACACTTTCTTAAACTAGGCGGTTCATGGCCAAAACAAACACATTCATGAGAACCAAAAAGGTGTTAAAGAAAATGTTGTGTGAGTACTATTGTCTAGGTGCACATTAAAGGCCAGTTAGTTCAAGACATTAAGTTCACTAATTAGCCGAGTGGATCCGACAGTATTTCACTAAGAAAGGTTCAACGTCAAAAGCTACCTCGTCTGATGCAACATTTTCTTGTCTGACTTCTCAAAAGAGTCTGCATAAACACTCTGCATTAATTCCCATTCATGTGGGGATTGTTGGAGAAACTGGAAAGAATTTGAAATATGCCAAGTTGCAAACTGTGATTAGCAACGTGCTTTAAGCTAAGTTATAATTAGTTTCACTAAGGATTAGTAGACACTAATGTGACCTTAATTATCTATACGGCAAGTAGATAATTTTAGGCTTTTAAATCACTCAATTTCAATAACGGGTGAATGAGAAATTAATGCTCAAAATAAGAGAGACTATCAGCTCAGCTCGGCATGTGCCTGGGCATGGGTTGCGGACTAGCTGATAGGCTCAGGTTGCGGACTGAGCTGCAGACCTGATGGGCTCAGGTTGCAGACTGGGCTACAGGCCGGGCTGCGAGCTGCAGACTGTATGCTTGGTCCTGCAGCACTAGGTCGGATCTTATCAGCTGAGGTGGAGTTTGTTTCAGTTCAAACTTTTTAGGTTATTAAGATTAGGCTAAGGTTAAATTTTGAAAAGTTGATGAACTTTAACTGGACAAGCTAACCTGAATTTGTTATGAACTGCTGACACAGATTGAATAGTTAGTTGATTTGACGGCTGAGGGCAGACCTGATGCGGTTATCTGATCTAATGGTTCAGGCTGAGCTGGTATCTGATCCTACAGCTGAGATTGAACTGACTGTAACAGACTGACCTCAAAATTTTTTCCTATAACTAGTCGCCGAGGTGACCTATGTGGACACACACTCAGAACAGTTACTAAGTTCTTCTCTTTCTCAGTAATCTCCCTCGCTGCATATTCATTCTCTCCCTCATACAACACTGCATTCCAAGTAATCAGAGAAGTACATGGCATCTTAAAGGTTTGTAGAGTTCAACGCTGCAGTGCCACTCGTCTGAACTGACATCCGTTGTATCTTGGGAGACGATTGCTCTATCTAGTTGGGCACATTATACCAGAGCAATATGTCTTAAGGACAGAGTCCTGGACTCATCGCGGATCTCTGCTCAGTGTGTTAGTGAAGGAATGTAGTAAATACAAATGAAAGTTTTCGATATTAAAATAGTCATAACTGTGTATAACCACAAATAATGAAAGATAGGCAAAAACAAAAAGTGCAACGATAAACAATCCATCTAAATACAGTAGACTCTTCTCACAACTATTACTATAGACAAACATGAGTTACAACAACACAACACAACAACAAACAAAAATTATACCCATTATATGCCAACGACAGCAAAAGCTATCGCTAGGGTCTGGGAAGGGTAAGAGGCACGCAAACAATACCTCCATCCCAAGGGATAGAGAGTTTGCTTCTAGTGAGTCCCCTGACTCTATATGTACCTGCATAGATAGTACAATAATAGGAATATGTACTAGTGAATATAAATCAAAAGCTTCCGATATTAAAATAGTCAACAATGTATACGCACAAATAGTTGAAAGAAAAAAACCAAAACAAAAAAGTGCAAGTCAACCTAAAATGTAGGGACAAACATGAGATACCTGGAAACTAAACGCGCAAAAATGGGCCACATCACTCAAATGGCTATCCAAAAACAATCAGCAATAGCACTAGCAAATCAGTCAATGACTTCAACTCGTAATTTCTCATCAGTTTGCCAAATCCTGCTCAGGAGACGGGACTAACATGCAGATTCCTGCGCGGGTTTCTGTTCGGATCCGAGGGATTGATATAGATAGATCCATAAATTTCATACCTCTGGAGAGTAATATTTTTCTTCAGGTCTCCAAGTTGCTTAATGTATTAATTGTTGTCATTCTTTTTAGCTGAGCCACATTTGTTTCCATTTGGCAGCCGTGGAAATAATTGTCGACACATGTAGAATACACCTCTTTATGTTAATTTTCCCCGCAAATTGGGTTTGATTTCTACACAAAGTACACAAAATATCGCAAACATCGTCTGGAGAATGGTTTTACTGTTGGTTATGCTTCATAGTACGATCTCTTGGTGGTTACACAGGCCGCTGGTGGGGCAAGGAGAATGGCTGCTTCTGCTTTACAACCAGAAGGAACCTTAAAATTCAGCCTACCAAAAAATGGGAACTGACGTCAATATCGTAACTATCATCCATATTTGATATCATCGATAAAAAAATTTTAGGTTTATTATACATAAACTTGTCTGTCGTAATAAAAGAAACATTTGAGTCTCTTGATAGGCATTTGAAGTGTTTTACTATTAGATGTCCAGTTAAGTGCTCCGTCTCAATGCATTTTGGAAAGAACCAACTAGCTCTGGGTTCGTATGACATTATCTAAATCTTGTATTCAAAACATAGATTAATAGGGATGTAAACGATGTGAGTTGATTGGATCATTAAATTATCAAATCAAGTATTTTTAAATTTTTTCAAACTCAAGTTTAAGTAAATCTTTCAATGCTATTTAATCTCAAGCTCGAGCTCGAGCGTCTTCGGATTTGAAACGAACTTGAGTAGTTTCAAGCTTATTCGAGCAAAAATAAATATAATTTGTTATTTTAAAAATTTCAAGTATCAGGTAGAAATATGTTTTTTTGTTGGTATTATTAAACCGTTATAGAATTTTCTGCATGAAAATTGATTATCAAAAAAATAATTGTAAATAATTGCAGTTAACACGTTTAATTTATTAGTGGAATTGTACCGTTTAGTTGCTAAAGGGACATGTCACGAAATCGCATGCGAGTCCTATAAAGCTTTCTTAAGCTTGTACACATGGTTAGGATTCTTTGGATCTTGGAATCAAGGGGGTTGTTTCACAAACACCACTTCTTAGATGTATCATGCAAGAATTCACTCTTCACATCCATTTGGAAGAGTTTAATATTGCTTAGACTTGCAATTGCAAGTAACAATCTAGTTGTTTCTAGTCGTGCAACGGGTGAAAATGTTTTTTCATAATCTATTTCTTCTTGTGATTATAACCTTGTGCGACTAGCCTAGTCTTATTTCGCATGATATTTCCTTGTTCATCCATTTTATTCCTAAAGACCCATTTGGTTCCTATTATAGACTTGTTTTCAGGTTTAGGTACTAAGTCCCACACGTTGTTCCTTGTAAATTGATTCAATTCCTCATGCATGACATATATCCAAGACATATCACCTAAATCTTCTTTAATATTCTTAGATTCTAAGTGTGAGATTAAGCTATGTCCTTCAGATTGACCTATGTTTCTACGTGTTCTAGCCCCAATACTTGGATCCCCAATAATTAACTCTTTAGGGTGTTTATGTTTATCTTTTTAAGCCACCAATTTCTAAGTTGACTAGGTTCACCCTCATCTTGTTCAATATATTTCATTAATGTTATCAATATCGTATACAATAGAATCATCTTGCAAGTTAGTTGTATTATCTTACAATTACAAAATTTCTTCATTTATTTCATCTAAGGGTTTGCATGTCTTGTTTAGGAGGAGTTGGTTCTAGATGATCAAGTACAGGCTCAAGTAATATATCATCATCATCAAACATATTTTCAATATTATTCTCTTGTTTATGTTGAGTTTTATCACTAACTTCAAAATATATTTCCATTGAATTTCACATGCATAGATTCAATTATCTTTCTAGATGCAGGATTATAACACCTATATGCTCTTGAATTAGTTGAATAACCAACAAATATGCATTCAATAGACTTTTGTTCAAATTTGTCTAGATTATCCTTAGTGTTCAACACAAAACACTTACATCCAAATACTCTAAGATAATCTACCTTAGGTTGTCTATTGTTTAATAATTCATAAGGTGTTTTGTTTAACTTCTTTCTAATTGGACGCCTAATTATAATATAACAAGCACAACTTACAGCTTCAGCCCATAAATATCTTACTACTTTATTTTCACATAACATAGTTCTAGCAACTTCTTGAATTGTTCTATTTTTACGTTCAACAACTACATTCAGTTGTGGTGTTCTAGGTAGTGAGAATTCATATTTAATTCTATGTAATTCACAAAACTACTACATCTTTGTTTTTAAATTCTCCACCTCTATCACTTCTAATTCTCTTAAGATTTTCTTCATAAGATTTTTAGTTGCTTGATAAGAGTTTTGATTGCCAATGGAGCATCTTCTTTGTGTGTTAAGAACAATGTGCATGTGTATCGTGAGTAATCATCTACTATGACAGACACATAGTAGTGTCCACCTAGACTTCTTGTCCTACTTGGACCAAATAAGTCTAAGTGAAGCAATTCTAGTACATGACTAGTACTCACTTCATGTTTTGGTTTTAATGTTTCTTTAATATGTTTTCCTTTAATACAAGTTTCACAAATTGAAAATTATCTGTCTAACTTAGGCATGCCTCTAATTAAGTTCTTTTAGATAACTTTTCAATAGTTGAAATTCCTATATGGCCTAGTCGTCTATGCCATAAGTTTACACGTAAATCATATGATATTAAACATTTAACCTTAGCATCTACATGTTATCTAAGGAAAGATATAACTGTTACCATCCCTATTTCCTTTTAATACAATTTCCTCTTTTTCCATTAGTTATATCACAAGAATCAGGGAAGAAAAGGAACATAATAACCGGAATCTATAAGTTGCGAAATGCTTAATAAATTATAAGAAAGATTTCTTACTAACAACACATTTCGTATTTGAAATGTGTTAGGGTCTCCGATTGTTCATTTTCCAACAAATTTTTCTTTGTTGTTGTCATCGAATGTCACCTTTCCTCCATTCTCAATATGTTCCAACTCGGTGAATAGTTAGGGTTGCTAGTCATACGCTTTGAACATCTACTGTCTAAAAACCGTTTGGTTTTTAGCATCTTTGACTTTGCCTCCTTCTTTCATTCCTTGCGATTTCCTACAATGGAGACAAAATTTTCGGTACCCTTTACTTGGGTCTTTGAATGTTAGATGCACCACCTTTGTTATATGCCCTTTGGGTATCCAAACTTGGATGTACCTTCTGGGCGCATATTTGACATTATTATACGTTGAATAATAGAAAGGATTTTCATGTACTTGTCCATTCTATTTAAAAGATGATGCACGGTTATACATGTAATACCTTGGTTGATAATTATTATAAAATGGCCGATTTTGATAGTGTGTATAAGACATATGATTTTGTTTCTTATATGGTGCTATGTATGTGTGTTTATATGCATTTCTATAAGTCTTATATGAATGTTGTCTATATTTAGGTCTATATGCATTATAATGAGTTGGTTGCATTTCATTATATCTAGTCACATATGTATACATATAGGCATAATTTCTAGGTCTTGATGCAAAGTTTTGCTTAGTTAGACGTTTATTTGTGTGTGCTTTTGTGGGTGCATGTTGCATTTTTACCTTGGAATATACAGAATGAGTAGAAGAAGATGTAGCAGACAAAGTTGATTTTGTTGTACTATATGGCAACTTAGACTTAGATGATAAAAAGTCTTTTTGCCTAACTTGTCATTTTCTTCTATATACCCTAAGCCCTTTTTATCATTTCAATATTTTTGTGACGATATAAGTGTTTCAAGCATGTTTGTGCCAGATTTAAATTGTTATTACATTTTTATTAAGTTTAGTTTAGAAGATTTAAGTTGTACTATCTCATTTTCACAACTTTCTAACATAGATTTCAACATGATATTTTCAGTTTGTAATGTTTGTTCATTTTTCCTATATGATTCGATTTTAATCTCTAAACAATCAAGAGTATTAGTAGACTCTTGTTTAAAAGATTCTAATTGATCAGAAAATTCCATGTTGGACGTCTTCAACTTGTCATTTTCTTCATTTAGTTTCTTCTTTTCTTTAGAGAGCCTTTTACAGTGAGCATGCCATCCTTAGAAATTTTTCATACATTTCATCAAATGACATTTCATTATTAGAATCTTCATCAGATTAAGAACTTACCCTCGTTGGATACGAAGCAGACTTGAGGTTCCTCAGTGTCGGATTCTAAGTCGGACGAGTCGCTCCACATGCTTGCCTTCATTGCCTCGTTTGCCGCTTCTTGACTTGGACTCCTTTGTCTTAATCTTTTGAACCCCCTTGTCCTTAGCTTGTTTATTATTGTTGTTATTATTATTATTATTATTATTCTTTGTTGGTCAATCATATGAGATATGTCCTTTTTGACCGCATTCATAGCATTTTAAACTCTTTATTATGCCACTTGTTATTAGAGTTTTTCTTAGGTTGAGAAGAAGTAGAAGAAAATTATTTTCCATTTCTATTTGGTTGTTTGAAAAACTTTCTAAGCTTTCTAGCTATTAATATTAGATCATCGTCTAATTCATTATCACTATTACTATCATTATTATTTGTATGTGACTCAGTTGATTTGAAAGCAATAGACTTACCAGATGATTTAGATGATTCAGACTTTCTATGGTTCAATTTTACCTTGTAACTCTAAGTGAACCGATCAATTCATCCATTTTAGTGATTAATTTCGTTTCTTTAATTGCTGTGACTTAGGATCTTATTCAACAGGAAGGCTTCGCAGCACCTTTTGAACTTTCTCGTTGTTGGTAAATGATTTTCCTAAAGCTTCAAAGGCATTGAAAATGTTAGTAATCCTCAAATCCATAGATGTTATGGATTCGTTCGGCAACATTTGAAAGATTCAAGCTGAGACATAAGCATGTTTATTTTTGAATCTTTTACACCACTAGTACCTTCAAGCTTTAATTCTAAAGATTTCCACATGTCATGTGCACTTGTGTAATTCGAAACATATCCTACTTCAGAAGTCATTAGTTCGTTTAACAATAATTGCATTGCCTTAGCATTCATGGACATTTTCTTTTTATCTTCGGAAGACCATTCACTTTTATATTTTTCTACTTCTTGTGTGACTCCACTAACTTGTACAATCTTCATCGGAATGTACGGTCCATCTTCAACTATAAACCATAAATCGATGTCTATAGCCATTAAGAATAGCTTCATTCTAAGTTTCCAATGAACGAAATTATTTCCATCAAAAAGAGGAGAATGTTGTTTAGACATACCTTCCAACTCACCTTTGTGAGAAACTATGGCCATTATATGTACCTTTAATTTGAGATGTGCTACCAACTTTGAATTGTTGTTTCTTGGCCTTGTCTTGTTCGTATGGTGTTGAATCTTGCTTCTTTGAGTGTTGTTGGCCTCGCTCTGATACAAATTGCTAGACCATGCACCTGCAGTAAACACCACTAGAGGGAGGGTGAATAGTGGTTATCGGAAATTACACTACTACCCTTGATTAAAATCTCCTTTGAAAACAAAATCTGAGACCACCTCGGATTCAGAATCAGTTTTTGAAAAATTCACAAATCTGCGTACACAACTCCAAAATTTATGCAAATTTCCAGAACTTAACTTCAATGCTTTGGCAAGACTCTATCCAACAATTTGATAAAAATAAGATTGTTTGACCCTCCAAACAAATAAAAAGATTCAGATGATCAATTTGGACAGAATTAGACGGAATGTTGCTGAACTTTGAAAACGTGTTTCTCTTTGAAAAACGCAACCAAAAAGGTTGATCTTTATATCAAAACACTCCTTAGGATGTCTAGTTTATGTTTATAAAAGTCCCTGACATTAAATAATTCTTGATTGAAGCAAAATTCAAGGTTTCTCAAAACTGGTCAGATTGTATCCAGATTGGAGCAGTTATCTTGCAAAGATTGAAAGACCAACCTTTCCTTGCTCAAATCAAGTGATTCTTATTGAAAATGAAAGTTAACAGTCTGAATCATAACTCCACAAAAAATCACCAATTTTGAAAATATTTTGCTATTTTTTCAAAACGTGAGAATTTTTGTGAAATCTGCAATGAAAAACAGACAGAAACAGAAAAATGTGAAGAAGACAAGGAAATCAAAGATTTATCATGGTTCGGTCAAAGTGACCTACTACAGTCCCAAGAAACCTCTTTCCTTGGATTTCATTATGGTATGAACCAAATTATAACAAGAACCAAGCTTGATCCTTGGGTTTAACACCAGCCCTATTCAAGACTTGGATGAACACCTCTATGCAACTCTTGGTTGCAACACCTCTATCACCTATTGATATAACCTTCTAGATTTGACTAATCAATCTTACAAATGAGACACAAGAAGGCGTGCGTAGTGTAGCTCAACAAAGACAAAATGAAACACCTTAGCTTCACAAGGAAAGAATCAAGAAGAAGATAATAGCAAGAATGATCTTCAGTGTTCTTCTTCTTCACATTTGCCTTCTATTTATAGCGTGAAATAGCACTTGAAGATAAGAACTCTTATGTGTCACCATCTTCATCATCAATGCTTAAGTGTCATCACATCAATGGTTGGCTATATAATCACCTTGTATACTTGGCAAATAAAACAACATAATTGGTCCACCTTGGACACACACTTGGCCGAATTTTCCACCTCAAATTGTCTTAAAAATAATGAAGATAATGTAGTAGGATAAAATGGCATAGCTTTTCCACTATCCCCTCAACTTCTTGCCATGAGAATAGGCCATGTGAGGATCTTTCAAAATTTGAAAAAATCAGCTCCAACTACTCCAATATAGCCTTTTTTCAAGTTTGAAAATTTCAATTAGCAACTAGCTTCTTTTTGGTTGGTCCACTTGTACACATGTCATAAAATGGTACGACATCTTCTCCATCTGTTTATGAACGTTTTTCATAACCCGTATATATGTTTACAAACTCAAATTTAATGAGGAGAAATCAATAAATATTAGTTGACAAGATTATGTCAACATATAACACCAAAATTCCCACCTATTCTCCTTGTATGTTGGGATCAATTTCACAGCTTTAATATCTTTAAATTCTTTTCAAAATGATGGTTAATATCCTCCAATAACATATAAAAAAAGGTCTTCAAGAAAAAATAGAATGTGACATCACAACTCCTCACATATCCCGCTACTGTCGATAATATCATTAATTGAGAGAAATAATAGGAAAACACCAAATAATCTTCAATATAATCATAAATGAGCTTCAGAATGAAGATAATAATATACTCAAGAGATTCCTTGAGTAAAAATACCCTCAGGGGTAAAATGACCAAAATGCCCATAGTGAGAGAAAACTCCAGAAATGACCCCGATGGTCAGAAATAGATATAATAACACCTTTGCGATAAATAAGATATGAATGTATCCTTGAAATATTTTCACCATGTCATGTTTCTACAAAACTCAAAATACCAATTTTGTCCTTTTTGGTAAGTTGTAGAAACTTCTAAGGCACATTAATCATAAGTCATTTATAATCATCAAAAACACATAATATCAACATATATAAATCATGTACAAATGAAAACAGTCATTTTATCACATTTTAGAAAAATGTTTCTAGAAACCCTAGATATAAATCGATCGAAGTGCCTCTGCTTCAGAGATCAATGTCTCACAGTGAGTTTTATTTTTGATTTGTGAGACGTGGATCTATCGATGTGAGCGGCTGACGTACGTCGATCGGTCCACGTGAGGGGCTAACCTACGTCGATCGATCCACGTGAGAGATCAACGTCTCATAGTAAGTTTTTGGTTCTATTCTGTCCAACATCGATCGATTGATGTTAGGGGATGATGTACATCGATCGATCCATGTGTCTCTGCCTGAGAGATCGACGTTATTTTTCTTTAATTTTCAACTTTTAATCATTTATAACACCATATGTGACATTGTTAAGTATCCACCACTTAAAATTATGGCCTTGAAAATTATCCAAACATATTTCTCAACATCTACTCTACTACCACTTTGTTTCCAAGTGGATGTTCTTGTTTCCTCACATCTTTAACAAAGTTCACTCAAAGAACTTTATCACAGTGGGTTTTGGGAAGTAGTGGCGAGTGCACTTCTCACTAATCCAAACAAAAGCAAGAGATCAAATATGTATGGTTCCTCTTGTATTAGACTTGCACTCTCACAATTTACAACAATGAAGAACAAGCAACAAGAGCTTATGTTTTAAGACTTTTGCACAAATAAAAGAATTTTACATCAATGAAATGTGAATCTTGAAGAGGATGAAAGTGTGTGTTGTCCTCATCTGAGCTTCTTTAATTTATTAGTGATGTGAGCCACGTTTTTGCAGCATTCCCCCACGTCTTCAACTCAATCATAGTCTTGACAATGTCAGAATAGCCTTTAGCCAACCTATGGATTGATTTGATCCTCCAAAGCCACCCTATAGAATCAAAGACATGGATATAAGAGTCAAGGAAGCATGATTAGTGAGAGGGGAAAATCCATAATAAATCTGAACAAGATTGGAGAGAGAAAACAACATAGATCTTCCTTGGATTTTGTTCCAACTGTTATAAAAATTTGAATCCTGAATGACATTAGCCAATCGATGTATTAGTGCTGAGAGATCGATGTCTTGTATTATGATTCCAGTTTTGCACCTTTCATACATCGTGTCTCATGCCTGAGAGATCGATGTCTTTTAGTAAGGTTTCAGTTTTATTCCTTACGTACATTGATCGATCGATGTCTCGTTTTACAGACTGATGTATACATCGATCGATCGATGTCTCAAATATTGAGAGATCTATGTCTCTTAGTAAGGTTTTAACTTTGAACTTTCACTACACCGATCGATCGATGTCTTTAAACTTAGAGACTGATGTCACATCGATCGATCAATGTCTCCAAACAGAGATATCGATGTTGGACAGCAAGTTCCAACTTTGGACAATTACAACTTAAATCGATCGATGTTTCTTCTTGAGAGACTGATGTGTACGTCGATTGATCCATGTGATAGATCAATGTCTCACATTGTGTTTTTTTCATTTTGCTTTAATTTCCTTGTATGAAATACCTTTTTACCTCTTTTAAAACATCTGTTAACTTAATCAAAATATTTTTTTAACATGTCTGATGTTGAAATATGATGGAATAAAGCAAAATGACTCACTAAATTGGCTGTGCTTCTTATATTGTAAAGTGACAGTTGATCGATGCATCTTGACACAGTTTTCAATATAGCTCATCGAAAAACAACATCTTTATGTTTCTAACATATCGGTATGTTTGCGTACATCCGACCTTCATACCCCTTCATAGGCTGAAACCTTTAAAAAATAATGGGGTAATATTGTTGTTATTGTTTGTTATTGAAGTAATAGAATCAAGTGATTCGTGTATCTTACACCTTTATTTTGTTTTCCTTGGCTAACTGACAATTGCATTTGTTATGGTCGATAAATTAATTATTTGAGTGAAAATCAAGAGAATCAAGTTTTGGCTTTATTTTCACCTTTGGAAGTTGACAGACCTTGTCGGCCTTAAGAAAGAAGCAGGAATCAGCTTTAGATTCCATAAAGCTTATACTTGCACGTTCCCAAAAGTACTGTTCTAGTTTCATTCGATCATAATATACAAAAATCAAACTATTTTGCTTAATATTTATATTTTTTTGTAATTAGTTAATTGATGTAAAATAAAAAATTTATTTAAGCGTTAATTTCAAAACTAGCATGAAAACTTTCACTATATTTTTCGGCAAGCTAAAATAAAGACTAAGATAAATTTTTGCAGTGAGCTTTTTTAAGCCTTTGTCTTCTCTTACGTTACTATAATTTATCATATGTTGAAGCATTCTTAAGATGGATTTAGATATTTATTACTAGTGTCTGCATGACTTAATAATCATGGTATCAAGTTTACACAGCTGTCTCGGCCAGGATGCAGGTTTGGAAATCCATCTCGATCTGGTTGGGACTTCCAAGGAGACTTGATACAGTCTACAGATTGCTAACCTGAAACTCACGCAGACTAAAAGGGAAGACACTCAAAGACAAGAAAGAAAAAATTGCCTTGGCAACTATAGTATATCACATCTGACAGGCGCAGAATAGATGCATTTTTGAAAATACAGTTTTTGTATCTAGGGAAGTAGTACATAGAACACGCACTCATGTGTACAGAGTAGTGTATAAGCTCTTCCTCCCATATCTTAGACATAGGCGATGCTTCTATAGTTTAAAATAGCTTGCATTACTAAATTGTGCAGGTAGATCAGCAGACCGTTCTACAAGTAGGGCTATTGTATATGATACATCCCTTTGATTTCTTGACATTCAGGTAATACAAATTTGTATTTCACCAAAAAAAATTTACACTGCTGTCACCGAACTTTACTATTTACATGGTATATAACTATTTGCTTCATCAAGTTCTAGCAAATAAGATTCTATTATATTTAATGATTTTACTTGCGGTTACTGATATTCCTGAATATTTCTCTTTCATAATGTGGCGTTTTCCGACACGAATATCTCATGGTAGATTCTTCGATCGTACCATCCACTGCATGATCATGCCAGATAGAGGGTTCAATTTTGAAGACTTACCATCATCAATGAAACACTAAAGATGGCCTAAGATGGGTAGCATTGCAAGGCATCATGAAGGGCCAAACAACTAAACTTGGGTTCAAGAATTTTTGGTTAGAGGGACAAAAAAACAGTACAAGGACAATATGTACCACTCAAAGAAATAGACATAAGAAATTTTTTCCCAACTAGCATTTTATACTAGGGGACCCTATCAAGCTTACATATTCTATCACAAACTCCAATATCAACAAGAGCTAAAGTAGAGGAAGACATTGTTGAGTTAATTGCACCAGGTGACGTACATTGGCGCAGAAATAGAAAGATAAGAGTAACAGAGTTGCATGCATAACTAATCCATGGAATATATATGGGTCAATATATGAACATCTTGTTGCGGGATCAGTGGAAGACAAGAAACACAAAGAAGCACAATCCCATCATAAGTAGCATTGGTGCAGCAGTAACCATTGAATCAAACAAAGGATCAAAGGTCATGATGTTAAGATGATGAGCTGGCAGTCCTTGTAGAGGTTTGTTACTGCTTGGAGTGTGCGAATTCAGAAGAATCCAGAGCAGAGGTTGCGTCGAAGAAAGGGAAGATAGCTGGAGAATAAGAAGTGCTACGGGAGAATTTTGAAACATATGAAATGACTTTGTTTCCTTATTTTTACGTTTGTGTAATAATAGATAGTAAGGATAGAATAGTCTTTTTACCATTTTATTCTTCTCTCTCACTTCAAATGTATAAATTGGATCCGGGTTCTTCTTCAAGGCCCGATAGATTGAATACGAAAATTCTCTCAAGATTCCTCACCTAATTCTCTTAATTTTGTTCCAGTGTATTCCTTGTTTTTGGTGCTTTTGATTTCAATAGTTAATTTTGACATGGTATCAGAGCGATTTCTTCGCTACTAATATAGCTATGGTGTGTGTTGTTTAATCTTTGTTTATTCATTCTTGAATTTGTGAATTGTTGTTATGACTTCAAATTCTAGAACTCAGAGAACTGGTGGATCACAACCAGAGGAAAAATATAACCAGCAATCCATATTATCTCCGTCCTAGTGATAGTCGACCCATCATTGTTGCATAACCGCCTTTGAATCCTCATAATTTTTATTCATGTAGTAGAATGTTTTAGATGACACTTCTTGTTAAGAATAAGATTGAGTTCATTGATGGTACTATTGACCAACCAGTAGTGAATGATCCCCAATATAATGCGTGGAGGCAGGTAGATTCGATGGTGCACTCCTGGATTATGAATAGTGTGATGCCTTCTATTGCGCAAAGTGTGATGTGGTATGATAGTGCAGTGGAAGTTTGGAATGCTTTGAATAATAGGTATGTTACTAGAGATGCTTTTAGACTTTCTGATGTGCTTGTAAACTTTTGCTCTGTCAAGCAAGAAAGTGATACAGTAAATGACTACTTCACCAAAGTGAAGGTTATGTGGGAAGAAATGATGGTGTTAAGGCCTCTTCCTATGTGTACATGTCAAGGTTGTAAATATAGTATCGGAAGGAAGTTGCGTGAATTTGTGGAGACAGATTATGTCAATAAAATTCTAAAAAGACTGAATGAAGAATTTGAAGCAGTTAAGTCACAAGTGTTTGTATTGTCACCTTTACTTAAGATTGATGAGGTTTTTGCTATGGTCTTAAATTATGAAAGGAAGTTAACAGGCCTGAATTCACAAAGCTCTTTCAATAACAATCCCACTGCATTCATGGCTGAAGATCACGATGGTAGGAATATGGTTCCAAAAGTGGTTACAGGAGGGGACTAGAATATTTTCTTTTTGATGGTGACGGGAAACCACAATGCACATATTGTGGTATGATTGGACTTTCTAAAAAAGGATGTTATCGTAAGCATGGTTTTCCTCCTGGTTTCAAATTAAAGAGTTAAGTAAATTTTACTGAAGCAGTTGATTGTGAGTATGAGTCTATGCAGATGGAGCAAGGGAATAAGACTTGTCAAGCTCCTTTGCTTACACAAGGACAGACTCAGAGGCTTTTGGCATTGCTCACAGTGAATGATGGACGTAAGAATGTCTTCGCCCACAGGTTGCTGGAAGCCAAGGAGCGGTGGTGTCTGCTCTCTCAGTTAATGCTCAAGGTAAGTGTTACTCTAATAATATGAACATTTGGATTATAAATTCAGGTGCCACAGATCATATAGCTTGTGAACTCAAACTGTTCCACTCCTATAAGCCTGTTGAACATGTATGTATTAGATTCCCAAATAATTTCTCAGTTTTTACTATACACATTGGGACATTGATTATCATTGTCTTTAGCCATTCTTTCCGCTGGTTCGCAAAATTTTCCACTGCCCTCTGCACCTGTGGCTTTGTTCAATCTTATTCAGACTACTCATCAATTCATTACAATAGGGATAGTACTTGCCTCTATCTCTTGGTATATGTGGATGAGCCCTCTGCACCTATGGCTTTGTTCAATCTTATTCAGACTACTCATTAATTCATTACAATAGGGATAGTACTTGCCTCTATCTCTTGGTATATGTGGATGATTTGATTATAGAGGGAAATCATCCTCATGCTATTGACCGTTTGAAACGCTATCTCAGTTGACAGATTCATATGAAAGATCTCGGTCTCCTGAAATATTTTCTTAGCTTAAAAATTGCTCATCGCCCAACGAATTTTTATCTCTCAGCGAAAATACACATTGGACACTATATCGGATTGCGGCTTACTTGGCTCTAAGCCCTCAGTTACACCCCTCGTGCAGCAGCATTGATTGACTCACTTTGAAAGCCCTTTCTTGGATGACACAATTCCTTATCACCAGCATGTTAGGCGGTTGGTGTATTTCTCTGTCACTCGCCTAGAATTGTCCTATGTCGTGCACACTCTTGCATAAATTATGCAGTCACCTCGGATTGATGATTGGTATGAAGCCCTCAAAGTCGTTCGCTATCTAAAGAGTAGTCCCGATCAAGGACTTTTCTTTCCTTTAACTAACGACGTTCGTCTTACAGCCTACTGTGATTCAGACTAGGCCAGTTGTCTTCTTATCCATCGCTCATTGACTGCATATTTCATTAAGCTTGGTCTTGCCTTTATTTTTTGGAAAACAAAGAAACAAACTCCGTTTCTCGTTCCTCTACCGAAGCTGAATATCGCGATATGGCTTAAACCACTTGTGAACTCAAATTGCTTCTTGGACATTCCTCACACTGAAGCAGTCCCACTATACACAGACAGTAATTCTGCTCTACATTTGGCTCAAAATCCGGTTTCTCACAAGCGCACTAAGCACATTGATACTGACTGCCATTTTTTACGTGATGCTTTTACTCACGGCCTCACTCGCCCCCGCTATGTTCCCATGACTCATCATCTTGCTGACATCCTCACTAAGTCCCTTGGTACTCACGACTTTCGCTTTCTATTGTCCAAGTTTGGTGTTTTGGATCTACATGCGCCAACCGGAGGGGGGGGGGGGGTTAAAGGAAGCTGACCAAGGCTGGTGAGAGCTGAGCTGACCATGGCTGTTCTGAGCTGTGCTGACCAGGGCTGAGCTAAGCAGCTGACCACAACTTGCATATTATATGATAATTTGTTAAAGGATATGTGTTTGACTTATGTAATTATCTTTCCTTGTATAACGATTTATGAAGATATGGATATATTTTGTAATTAGATAGATTAGCTGCAATTTAGGTGTTATCCTTGATTTGTAAAATTATAAATTATGGTGATGATTAGAAGTAAGATAGAATTCCAGTAGCCAAAATATTTCTTACATATTCTTTGTTGGAATAGTTACTGTTGGTGTTTCTATTTGGTGGTACACGCCGACTTCCTTTTTGGGCATCGATCTCACATCTGATGGTCACACACTAGTTCAACTGTATCAACTTCGCAATTAGAGGAATGATTATAATGGAAAAAGTGTACGGCAACTCCATTCATAGTTGTTAGGGGCAAATGATGCCTTTTTCTGACCTTTGTGACTTATTTTTCCGTTGGTAAAGTTAAGGCCATGACACTGTCCCTTTCTCTTTTTGGTTAAAATGCTAATATATTTATAAGTGAAATCAAAACATCAAAGGGATGTAACCAATACAAAAGCCCCACTTGTAGGTCACATACTGACTTACATGTATTGTTTAGCATTGTAACACAATTTTAAACTATAGGAGCAGTGTCTATGTCTAAAATGTCTGGTTAGAGTTTATACTTCACTCTATAAACATGAGTGCATATTCTATGTGTTACATCCCTAGCTATAAATGATTCTCCTTCAAAAATGTATCTGTTTTGAGCTTGCCAGATATGATACACTGTGGTAGCCAAGGCGATTTTCGTCGCCTTGGTTCTGAGAGCTTTCTCTTTGAGTCTGTGTGAGCTTCAGGTCGGAAGTCTATTGACGGATCTAATTCCCTTAGTAGCCATGCTGAGATGGATAGCCAAACCTCTCTGGTAGCCGAGCAGAAAAAGAGTACGCCCTGCATCGCTACTTGTTCTTCCGAGCAGAGGTGGCATGCTCTGTCCTCCAAGTAAACTAGCCTTTCCTTCTGGAAAGCCTGTTCAGCCCAGCAAGCCACATGATGAAATAGTGTTTGGGAGTCACTGCCAAGTCTTAAATAATCTTGTCCCAATTGACTTTTCTACATATGTGCCTAAAATATTCATATACCAACCGAGGTTTTAGAATGTCATTTGCTGTCCACGCAGTGAATATTTCTACTTCCGCGTTGTAGGAGACTGCGCTGACCAGCAACTTGTCTATGAGCTCTATAAATTTTTTCAGGATTGGAGAGTCTGAGCTGTTAGGAAATCAACCGAGATCACTGCAAAATGCGCAGCGGAAAACAAAAACTTGATCTCCGATTTCCCACCAAAGATCTATGTTGTTCGTTTAATTCGATGAAAGAAACTCGAAAATTACCTCCGTAGATTCGAAATCTGCAGATGGAAGAGGTGCAAAAATACGATCACACTCTGTCGGTATCTACACGAACGCTTTCGCCCGGAGTGCTAGCTCTTCAAACGGCGCGGCTGAAGAATTCGGTTTTCACAAAAACAATTCTTGCCCTTTCGTTTTCTACTGGTTGTGTGTTGTACGAGATACACCATGCTCCGTACATATATATAGATATCAAAATCCGATTCCTGATCGGATTGGTTAATACCTATCATAATCCGCATCAAATACGGATTCTGTTAGGATTAGATAACACCAATCAAAATCCATATCAGATATGGATTCTCTGTTATTATCCGATGATATAAATATATACATAGAAAACGAAATTAATAATAATAATAATAATTAATATCCAATATTAATATTATTAATATTAAAAAACGATAATAATAATAATTAATATCCAATATTAATATTATTAATCTCAGCCATACGCATTCTTGTGTGTGACCCGATAGGCCCATATTAATTGGCAGTTGATTAAATCTCTATTAAACCAACAAGTCGTAATTGGCCTCTAGCAAGGCATTACAACTACCTAATTAATACGAGTAAAGTCCAACAAGCCTGATAATAGTACATGCATTAATCCCTTTGTCACACGATATCTAGTTTGAACATAAGTCATGGTCAGCGTCATACTTATATAGTTCAAACATATGATTACTCGATCTCTAAGTAGACTGATAAAACAAATGATATTGATCACACTATCAATTCATTTGAGCACGGCCATGCATTTTACAGTCTCACTAATCGAGGGGCCCAAAGATATCTCTCTCAAAAGAGAGGGACAAATTCTATCTTGATTGTTCAATATCCTCTACATAATTTCTATCACATTCAATCATGACCTTTATTATTATCCAGTTACGGATAACATTTGATCATGTCAAAATATAATAGTCCTTATGTTGGAAACTATGACAATCTCAAGTCAAAGGATTAAAACATGACTATCATGAGATTTACTTATGATGCTAATCCATGTAGCAATCTCACGATGGGTCTATCCAATACACTGTTCTCTAACAAGTATCTATGAGATTGATTCGTATCACCATACACATAATCATCTTATGATCATCAAATCAATACTCATACTGATTATAAATTATTTTATCTCCATAACAATAATGAATCAGGGACATATATCAAAATTGTGTAACATACTAACCAACAATAATGATAATAAAACCTCTTTTATTAATAATAAATGCATAACATAAATATCCAAATCATGGCCTAGGGCACATACACTAACATGAGCTGTGTCTCATCATAGTCCATAATGTGCTATGCAGTTTACATTTGTTGTTAATCCACTGTACCCATAGCGTGTCCTTCATATGATGCAGATCCCATAAGTGCTTGGCTAACAATACCAAATTCCATGCCTTCAGTTGAAGAACACTATGACCACCTTCCTCTTCAGGTATCCTGACCTGAGAGAAGAGACCCAAGCCTTTTTGGACCCAATTGAAGAATTCCCCCATAAGAAATATAGACAAATTTTGTTCACTAGAGTCCTCATGTTGTAGACAGGGTTAAAGCACTCAACCATAAACCATTCACTCCTTGCAGCACTGATTTTATCAGTTGCAGCCTGCCAGCGTATGAAAGGCTACATGCATTCTATATCCCACCTTATCCATAAGATTTTTGATGTATGGGGCATAGTGCGAGCGTTGCAGCTTGTGCCCTGCAATGGGAATGCCTGGGTATCTGAAGGGCATTATGCCCATTGAGAAACCTGTGCTGAGTAGTAGCCAGTCAGCTACCTTTCCAATGCATGGTGAAAGAATTAGGATTTGTCCAGATTTGACATGAGCCCTAAACAATCACCAAAGAAAGTTAGGGCATCCATTACTTTTTGTATAGAGTAGGCGTCACCTTTGGAAAAAAGGATAAGGTCATCCGCGAAGCAGAGATGAGTGATATGCTACTCAGCACAGCCAGCATGGAAATGAAACCTTTTGTCATGGTGCAATTGTCAGAGGAGCGGTGAGAGGTACTCCATGTCAGTGACAAATAGGAAGGGGGAGATAAGGTCTCACTGCCTCAGCCTGCGTCTGCCCTAGAAGAATCCATAAGGAATACCATTAAGAGAAATAGAGTAAGAGGTGGAGCTCACACACTCCATAATCCAGCCAGTGAAGGCAGCAGAAAATCCAAGTCCAAGGAGCATGTCTTAAGCAAAGACCAATTGATGGAATCAAAAGCTTTACTAATGTCAACTTTAAGCATGCATTTGGGAGTTGTTCGCTTTTTTCCATACTCCCTCATCAGCTCCTGCACTAGAAAGATATTTTCCATCATAGATCTGCCCTTTAAAAAACCATGCTAGGCAGGTTCTATGAGGGAGTCCATGACTGATGTGATTCTTGTTGCAAGGATTTCTAATATGATCTTATAGATAACATTGCAACAGGAGATGTGTCGGTAGTCCTTAACTCTATTGACACAGGCTACCTTGGAGGCTAAAGCAATTGTGACATGATTGAGCTGTTTAAGCTACACGCCACTCTTGAAGAATTCATGCACTGCAGCAAAAAGGTCTGACCCAACTATCTCCAAGGCTTTAATGAAGAACTGGGATAAATATCCTTCAGGACTTGGCGCTTTGTCCTTTCGAATGGAGACATAGCTGTTTTGATCTCAACATCAAAGACGTTGAAATGAGCGAGTCAGTGCTCTGTGCAGATAGCTTGGGACCTCCATTAAGCACTTGTTTGTTGATGACTGGACTGACTGAGCTGAGCCAAGTAGGTCGTAGAAGTACTGTACAAATTGCTGGGTTGCTTGCTCGGTAGAGTTGCACATATTGTCATCAGTTAGCTGAACTCCAGTAATGCTTCCCCTTTCCATGTTCCTTTTAATTATAGAGTGGAAGAATTTTGTTTTCATGTCACCCGAAATTGAAAAGTTACCTTTGACGACCTGAGCAAAGAATTTCCTTTCAGCCTCTAAGAGGTTGAACGCTAAGTGTCTTTGCCTCTGTAGCTTGTCCTTCCAGTCAGCATGCCCCATTGACCGTCAATGTATTCCTGCATACGTTTCAGCTCTTTCATAGCCTGGTCAACCCTGCTTGAGATGTACAAGAAGGAATTCCTGTTAAGCATTCTGAGGGGCCCTTTCAGATCTTTGATCTTCTTACATATATGAAACATGGCTAAGCCATGAACTCTTTGACTCTAGTGTGAACTAAACAGGGGAAGGAATTTCTTATGGTCAACCCACATGTTGAAGAATTTAAAGGAGCTTTTAATGTAGGTCTGGAATAATCAAAGTAGAGTATAGCAGGTGAGTGGTTAGAAATGCATCCAGCATGGTGAAAATATACTTTTGCTAAGGGATATGTTTCCATGAATGCATTGTTTGTCATAGCTTTGTCAAGTCAAGATTTGACAGACCCATTATCTCAGGTGTGGAAGCAACTTGATGAGGTGATCTCCATCAATCTGCTTTGAAGGAACCAATTGTGTTGGTCTTGCAGCTCATAGTTAGTTGCCGATCTGCCTCCAATTCTCTCCTCTTCGCTTAGGATGCAATTAAAAGCTAATAGAACAATCCAAGGGTCATTATGCGCTTGTCTTTGATTGAGTAGAGAGCTCCACGGCGAGTGCCTGTGGACCAATCAATTGTAGCCATTGAAAAAAGTGGCTAGTAAGCTCAGTTCAGTCACATGTGAAGTTAACTTACATAGCCTAGCCTGGGGGTCAGCAGAGATGACCTGGACAGCAACTGAGGACGGTTTCCAACATATCAAAATTTGCTTGCCAGCATGAGAGTCAAAATTATCTACAAACTCTCAGATTGCAAACTTTTGTTTTAGAAACAGATACATTTTGTTGTTCATCTTAGTTTCTAACAATCCGAAGATATCTATGTTGTGTTTTTTTACAAAATTATAGATACCATTGTTCTTTAGAGGCTTTTTGCATCCTATAATATTCTTAAACCTAATTATCATAAATTAAGTATTTGGTCATACCTTGGCTTTGCCATGAGGGGCCTTGAACTTTTTCCTCAGGGCAAGGGCCTTTGACCTGAACATCACTTTAGTAGATCCGCCGTGAAGCAATTAGTTAGTTCTCTCCACATGGTGCTCCACGTAATCGCTAGTTTGTTGAGCTTGAATTGGCTCTTCAGGATTGTTTCCAGGTAGTGCAGAGGTGCTTGCCTTTGCTTGGTCAAATCCATGTTGGGGTATGGCTAGAGCAATCTCAAGACGTGAGTTATAGTCTGGCCGGACTGGGTGGGTAGATTGTTGGGCTGAGGTGATATGCTTTACTGTGCTGGTGTTTGACCGAGCTGAGGTGATGGGAGAACATACTGTTTCTGAAAGGACTTTGGCTGTTTTAGTGTTTTGTTGATGAGCTGAGCTGGGTTGTTGAGGATTAGCCGAGCTGGACCCAGGTTTTCTGGTAGTTTTTTGTGTGGGGGTTGATGGGAGCAAGTGTTACGGTTTGAGGATGTGCTGAGCTTGGCCGAAATGACCTGGGCTATGCTGAGCTGAGGTGAACTTGCAGCTTGGCCGTGGCGGGATTCGATGGATTTTTCTTGCAGCTTGCTTGTGAGATGCTGCGCTATGGATGAGCTGCTTACATTCTCTCCAAAACATTGGCAGTCGTTTGTATTGTACCTTCTGAACTATCATAGTGCCATTTGATCGTACTAACTCCACCGCGGTCATCAGCTCCTTGTTGAGATCAACTTTCACTAAGGCACGTCTATAGTTCCATGTCCTTGTATTGGTCGTGAGTTGGTCGGCATGCATCAGTGGGCCAAGATGAGAACAGATTCCAGATAGAACTTGGTGAACCCATAGTGGGACTGGTAAGTTGGGAAATTTTACCTAAACTAGAACTTTTGCCATTTCAGTTGCACCAAACGTGAAGAATCCAGGCATTTTCTTAAGAATAAGAGATCTACCATACACAAAGTATGATCTAGCTTAGATTACCTCTTCCATCGACTTAAATATGAAGATAATCCATCAAGAAGCATGGAACTCCACTTTGTGTTTAACCTTCCAAGCTTCAGAGATGTTATACACTACTTGCAGACCTGAAAATCTTCTGACGAAGTAGCCTATAAGACAACGATCTACATCATCATTGTTGCTCAGTTCATCAATGTTGGTATGCACATGGCCTGGGATGCTCACTTCAACTTTTTTAAGCTTGAGGCCGTGCTCAGGTTTCCGATTGTTCTCAAATAGTGTATTCTAAGCTCTGTTTCGGTTGGCTGGCCTGCAGTATGAGCTAATTAGGTTGTGGGCAGGCATGATGATGATTGGCATGTCGATTTTTTTGAATTATTGGAGGGTCAACTCTTGCAGCAGAGGCCGTAGGAGCTAACAGGTTGGTGGGGGGGGGGAGTCCAAGTGGCTGTTGCGGATTGGTGGAAGAGAGGAGAGAGGTTATTGAGGTCATGTGATGTAGGATGGTAGTTGGTTGGCTGACAGCTGCTGTCACGTCATCTAGGATTTTACCAATTGGGTAAGTTTTTGGACAAGATTGCTTGTTTCCAACGTCTCCTTCCCTGGGATTCGAACTTGACAGGCCTGCTTCATCTTCATCTAAGGTAAGCCTACCTTTCTCCTCTTTCTGGTGAATTTGCTGGGTTTTGTCATGACGGGTCCCTTCTTTATCCATACTTTTATGAAAAGAGAACCTCTCATTGTCCTCTACTTCTTCCTCATTTGAAGAGAAGTCTTCAACATCTTCTCAGCATGAAGTTGAGATGCTATATCTTTGGATTTTTTTCTTTCCACTGTGGCAGAATAAGTGGTGTTCTTGTTAGAGCTTGTAGAGTCCAAGCCACCAGTTTTTGGAGCTTTCTTCTTCCTTAGGAGGGCAGCCTTGACTGCTCTTGAACGCATCATTTCAGCCAAAATATGAAAATTTTTGGCCAAAACTAAAAAAGAGGTAGTCGGATTATATGAGGGGTGAGAAGATATCGAGGAAGGAGTGATGAGTGTGGGGAGAGATTTTGATTGCATTTGACCTAGAACAAGAGAGCTTCTTAGATAGAAGCTAGAGTTTCTCTCTAACTTGTTTTGTTTTTTACCTAAATACTGGCATTGTCCCTTTCTGTTTTGATTACAATGGAGATGTTAATTCGGTAAATGCCCTATTGGAAGATAATAGTTTGCTTAAGATGCCCCATGGATGTCAAAATTTGAATCAAGCGAACGAAAAATGAAGAAGAGAACGAAGAGGAGGAAGAAATGCCAGAGAGAAAGACAATAGCACAGAGAGGAATCGAAGCTCCATAGATTAACCGCCAACCTGTTTTTGTACAGCGGTTATAACCGAAAATAGACGCAAAATTACTAAACAGCCCTTATTATGAAAATGCTACAATACATAAATCAAGGGCAAAAGTGACTTTTCAGCCCCTTTTTAAAACTCCTGCGCTTCTTCTTCTTCTCTAACCTTCTTCTTCCTCACTTCACCTGCGCAACCTCTTCCACTCCCATGATCCACCTTCGCAGCCCGGTAAACAATCAATCCTAACCTTTGATTGCAATTGATACGATCTTGGATCGTATGGAATTGACGATCGGTTCTTTCAACTCGAAAAGACACCTTTGATCATCCTTGCGTGGGACAATGGCGCCAACACCACCTTCTTAGACAAGAGAAATCAATAGCGTCTACGTTGAGCAATTCAAATCTCTTAATCCAACACATCGTTTCGTATCCTTGGATTGCGATTCACCAACTAGGTTTGCTCAAACCTTGATTGGATCTAGCCTTGATTTTAATTTGTGAAAACCAAAGAAAAAACACACCAAAAGAAGAAACACACAGCTGCGATTTTGAAATTCTCAAATTCTAAATTCTGAAAACTGTGTGTTGCTTCTTTTGGTGTGTTTTTCCTTTGGTTTTCACAAATTAAAATCAAGGCTAGATCCAATCAAGGTTTGAGCAAACCTAGTTGGTGAATCACAATCCAAGGATATGGAACGGCGTGTTGGATTGGGAGATTCGAATTGCTCAACGTAGACGTTGTTGATTTCTCTTATCTAAGAAGGTGGTGTTGGCGCCATTGTCCCATGCAAGGGTGATCAAAGGTGTCTTTTGGAGTTGAAAGAACCAATCGACAATTCTATACGATCCAAGATCGTATCAAAGTGGTATCAGAGCAAAGGTTTCTTCTTTACAACTCGTATATCTTTATTCTCTTGTTTTCCTTGCTGTTCTCTTTCCATTCCCCAAACTTCCATCACATTACCTCTTTCTCCTATTTTTGTCCACAATCTAAATCTCCATCGTTCTCTGAAATTTTCATCTCAATTAAATAATAAAAAAAGGGTTGCGTTTTTTCTCTCTCCTTCGCATACGAGGACAAAAAAGTCATATACCAAAAGAAAGTTTGACTTTGCACATATTTTTGCTATTAACCCTTCAAGATTGAATCCTTATGTGCACTTAACAATAGGGTCATTGTGTTAGAGTTTAAATTCAGTCATAACATATAAATCTAGTCCATTGCTTGAAAGTGCTACCGTGTCACTTATAAGTCTTGTTGCTAACGAAGCTTTTAGTTGATTTTTAGAATTGTGTGATTTGATTGCAGTGTTGTTTGGTTTGTGTTGCAATTTTTTTGTCACCACAAAAAAGACATATTGCGACGTTCATATTTCGTCGCTATTTCGTCGCTAATTGCATATAGCGACGAAATGGTGACGAAATATGCAAGTCGCTATACGGCTTGTCGCAAATTGATTTTCGTCGGTACAGAGTCGTTATATTGCGACGAGAGAAAGCTCGTCGGCGATTCGTCGTAAAATTGTGACGTAAATCTGTCAGGTCTATGACCTGTTTTTTCCGTCGTCGGTTCGTAGGTATATCTTTTTCGTCGCTATTTTAAAATTTTTCAATTTTTTATATGATCGGTCTGCGACAATTATCTTTCGTCGCAGGTTCGTCGCTATTATTTAAATTGATATTAAATATTAAATAAATATTAAGTATCAAATATTAAATATTTATAATTTATTAATAATATCAATATATTATTAATTAAATAGTTTTTATTATTATTTAATTTTTTATAATATATTTTATTTTGTATATAAAATCATTTTTACGAATATTATACAGAAATACGGTATTTGCGTATTGAAATTCGTATAATTAAACAACACAAATGAAGGTGGAGGGGGATCATGCGGAGAAGGGTGACCATCATGAGGGCGAGGCTGAGGCTGCGAGGAGCTGGAAATGAAAGAGATGAGGATCTGCGATAGCTGGGAGATTTGCTG
>AP025063.1:11279609-11363828 GCA_036186865.1 Eustoma russellianum | reverse complement strand
CTGGGTCTGAGTGAGCTACGACCGCAGTGCCTGCACACTCTCCTCATACTGCGCCCTGATGGTCTCTACCTCATGCTGCAGCGCCGCATGATCTAATTCCAGGTGCGAAATATCCTCTGGCGTCGCAGAAGGCGCAGAGGTGCTGGCCTCGGAGGAAGCACCTGGATGCAGAACTTCGGGGAAGAATCGCAGTGCTGCTGATCCAACCCCGTACACTTCCCTCTTCTTCTTATTCTGAGGGCCGATGGTCCGGACCGCATCCCAATAAGCATGGTTCTTGTCGGCCTCTTCTCCCCTCTCTGCAAGTAATCTGTTGTACTCGTCCTGAAATGAGAATAAGAATTGTTAGGGTTTAGGGTTTGGAAATAAAACAAACTAAGGAAAAAACAAATGATATCGTAGTCTACTTACACTTATGTCGCGGGCCTTTGCCGTGATCCAGTCCTCCGTCCCGTCAGAGGCTTTCTTCCGCTGCGTCTTGTAGAAGAGATCGTAGGAGGCTGGCCACTCCCCCGTCTCCGTGTGCTGAAAGAATGAAATAAAATATGTTAGTGAAATCCAGAATTTTAAAAATTTCGGCATGATATATTTGTTTATCGGAGGTATCCCGGCCTTAAAGGCCTCTCCCAAGTCAAATCAAAAATAAAAAGAAAAAGGCAAATGAACACATATACTACTTACATTAACCATATACGAATACAAAAAAAAATAACATCGGAACATAAGAAATCAATGAATCTAAATAATCCACTTAAGTCAATGAATCTAAATAATCCACTTAACTCAATGAATCTAAATAATCCAATGAAATCAATGAATCTAAATAATCCGATATTAAAATACTTACCATAGCACGCATTGTGGTGGCGTGAGAAACCGAACCACCTGAGTGTGTGGCAGGTGCTGGGGCCTGTAGATTGCCACTGCGCCGGTTCGCCGCGTTCCGGACGCTGCGGGCTTGGGTAGCAGGGTCCGTCCACCCTTCTATCCACCCCGCCTAGGTGGCCTCGGATACGTAGGGCGGCCTCGTAGAAATGGGGTCACGCTCCCACTTGGTCTTGTGCGAGTTGACGAAGTCCCTGTAGCGTTTGGCGGCCCTCTGGCGCCAGGCCTGCTCCACGTCGTGGGCGATGTTGGCTGGCCAGCTGTACGCCTTCTGTAATTATTATACGAAGGAAAAATAAAAATGTGGTTAGAAAAGTAATGATCGATTACGCATCAAAAAGTGAAATTCATCAAATTTGAATACCTGAAACTCATCCCAGTAGAACCTACATGTCTGCGGGGTGACACGGGACCAGGCATATCCAGCAGGGTCCTGCCTCAGGTGGAAGGACCGAGTGATGCAACCGGAAATTTGGCCCGAGTCCGATGCAAACCTGAAAGAGGTGAAGTTGTTAGGAAAAAATAACTCGTAAAATATTTTTGAAAACGTGTTAAAAAAATAAATCATTACTTACGTATGAGTATCATGTGATCAAGGGAGGGCACGACGCCCTGGTATGACACCCTCGTTCGATGCCACATCAGACGCCAGTTGATGTGCTGAACCGATGGTTGTGGGTGACGTCGTAGATCTGGGGGGCGCGGACCTATCGGCAGACCCTAAAAGGTCCGCATCCACAGCCAGAGCGGCGGTCGACACCGAACCAAGCAGCTCTTGCTGAGAGACAAACAGATCGAACTCGCCTAAGAGGGCCTGTCTGGCTGGTGGGTAGGTGGATCGAGTAGGTAAACCCTCACTGGCCATCAGATCTGCAAGGGTGAAAAATTTAAAAGGCGCATTCGACGAGTTTAGGGTTGGTTGGCCAAACAAATAAGATTTCCAAAAAATGACAAGTGTTTACATACATTTAATGCAAGATATTAATAAGATGTCCAAAAAATGACACATGTTTACATACATTTGATGCAAGATATTAATAATTTTGAAAATTTCGGCATGACCTATTCGTTTATCGGAGGTTTGCCAGCCTTAATGGCCTCTCCCAAGACAAATCCAAATCCAAACAACATGGCATGATTAACCAAACTACATAATCAAACTTCATCATCAAATAACACTTCAAAGTATACATCACTTGAACTTGATACTTAAAGCATAAATATGCATCACCTCTAAACAAATTACACTTCAAAATATACATCACCTCTACATTCTTATGATACATAATTTGTAACATGAATTATGCCTTTGAACATACCTTAGCCACATGATCACAAACATACTTGCTTCATATGTTGTCGGACATGGAAAACCCAATCCCGCACCACCCAGCCACCACTACCCCCCAACCACTAATGCCCTGGCCACAGCCACCCCCGCCCATAGCCCACCCCCGCCCACAGCCACCCCCGACCACAGCCACCCCCACTATAGCCAGCCACCTCCCGCCCACAGCCACCCCCGCCCACAGCCACCCCCGCTACAGCCAGCCATCCCCGCCACAGCCAGCCACCCCCACCACAGCCACCCCCGCCCACATGCCACCCGCAAGCACCAATGCCCTGTCCACAGCCACCCCCGCCACAGCCAGCCACCCCCACGCCCAGCCACCCCCACGCCCAGCCACCCCCACCCCCACGCCCAGCCACCCCCACCCCCACGCACAGCCACCCCCGCCCACAACCACTCCCAACCCACAGCCCTCCCCATAGTCCCTAACCCACCACCAACACCCACAACCCAAACCCAAAAAAAAGAATTCAATCTATAACTAATTAAAATCATTAAAAATGAAATAGGAAGAAAAACTAACCGGGGAAGGAGGTCACCGGAGAACGGCGGAAATGGGGAAGTCATAGGCAGCGGAGAAGACGCGGGGGAGGGAGGGAGATTTCGTGGGGAGGTGGGGGAGAATTTGCGGGAGAGGGAATTCTGGCGGCGGGGGGGGGATGGGGAAGAAGAAGGGGGATTTAGGTTTAATTTCGACATTTTGCGACGAAATAGCAACGGGAGTCCGTCGCTATTTCTTGTGTCGTCGTTATTTCAAATTTGCGACGACTTGTTTCGTCGGTAAATCGTCGGTGCTCTTCAGTGTTGTAAAAAAAATAATACAAAACGAATGGATCATACTTTCTGTACCGTCGCCCTTGGTGTATGTCTACCAACTTATATCGGTCGTGAACCTTTGTGCCAGCGCGATAACCTTCCCGAGTTGGATTGTACCATTTGCATTTGAATAGCACCACCCGCTTTATAAGCAATGCGGGATATTCGAGCTCAATGATGTCAGTAAGGTAGCCGTAGAAGTCATCCTCGTCCAAGCTATTGTCATACCGCTTGACACACACACCGCTGTTCTCCGACGATTTTTGGCTGGCATGGGAGACTGTGTGGAATCTATAACCATTCACAAAACATATGTCATAGCGCGTGACTCTGTTCAATGGACCCTCGGCTACTGGTGTCAGAACGTAACCGTACTCTTCGTCAGCCAGCTGACCTTTGCTCGCATGTAAAACGATAAGTAAGTATACATCAGTGGGGCAATAAATGCGTATCACATGACGTACACGTAACTAGGAAATATGTAAACTTACATGCCACCTGAACCAATCAGCAAACTTGGCATCTAACTCATTGTTTATTGCATCGCTCGATATACCCGGTGAACGTTCTTGCAATAAATCAACAAACAAGCTGAAGCAAATTACGAATGAGTACCCTGTATACCTTTGTAATATTATAGATAGAGTAGCGCAAGGTATTTACAAATTAAAATTGGATATCGTTTATACCTCTGGAAGCGGTCGACTTGACGGCAGTTGCGCAGAACATAAAAATGAGTAATCTTCAGATCGCTGTCCCCCAATATCACTTCCTTTCCCTGTCCGTGAAATCTGATCGGATGTGTGAATATCGGGAGGACACTGGATCTGGAAATGCCGTCGTCATTCCGGGAAACATCTCTGCACCTCGACAGGACATCTGGCTCGAAGTAATGAGACACGAAGGTCGAGGCTTCCTCCGTCAGGTAGGCATTGCACATCGAGGCCTCGACTTTCGCCTTGTTCCTGATGTTTAGCTTCAAATGCCTGAGATATCTGTTCATATATTGAATACTCCAACGTCACATGATAAGACAAATTATTAAGCATGCTCGTGCTTAGACAAATAAGAACGTCACGTAATAAATAAGAGTACCTCTCGAACGGATACATCCACCTGTACTGAACAAGACCACCAACGCATGACTCATATGGTACATGAACTGGCAGGTGTTCCATTGAATCAAGGAAGGCCGGAGGGAATACAGTTTCCAGCTTGCATAGGATCATTGGGATTTCGCCCTCCAGCCTTGACATATCATCCGTCCTGAGTTCCGTGGATGTAAGACATCTGAAAAACAGACTCATCTCGGTAAGTGCTTCCCATACATTGGTTGGAAGCAGCTCACGGAATGCAATGGGCATCAACCGTTGCATGAACACATGACAGTCGTGGCTCTTCATCCCGTGCAAACCGCGTTCATTCACGTCGATGTTCTTCGACAGGTTCGAAACATGGCCGTCAGGAAATCTAGCCGTCCCCAGCCACGCTAACAAGGCACTGACCTGCTGCGCAGTCAGCATGTACGAGGACTTCGGCATGTAGGATGTGCCAACGGGATGCAGCTCCGGTCGCATTTTGAGGTCTCGCATATCAAGTCGTGCCTTCAAATTGTCCTTCATTTTTCCCGGCACATTCAGCACTGTATTGAAGATGTTTTCAAACACGTTCTTCTCAATGTGCATGACATACAGGTTGTGTCGGATCATATTGCTCTTCTAGTACGGAAGCTCCTGGAATATGCTTCTGTTCTTCCACCCGATACAGTCACGGGCCAGGTCTGCATTGTGGCTACCGTTCGGATCATCAGCGACCTCCACGAATCCACAACTGTCTATCTCCTCCAACACCTCCGCACCCGTGAGAAGCTCGGGATTCCTGTCCTTATCGACAATGTCAGGCATGGACGCCGTCACGTTCTTTCTGTACAAATGACGTCTGGTCAGGAACTTCCTATGGCTGTTGAACCAGCAAATCTTACGTCCATGTTTCAAGGACATCGTCTTTGCTTGCTTCATGCAGTAAGGGCAAGCGTATTTCCCCGCTGTACTCCAACCCGACAATATAGAATAAGCCGAGAAGTCGCTGATCGTCCACATCAACGCAGCATGTAGCTGGAAGTTTTGTTTGGTCGATACATCGAACGTCTCCACGCCAAACTCCCACAACCACTTCAGCTCCTGTATCAATGGATGCAGGTATAGGTCGATCTTCTGTTTCGGATTCCTAGGCCCCGGTGCAATCACAGTCAAGAACATGTACGGCTTCTTTATGCACATCCAAGGCAGTAGATTGTATGGCGTCACGATCACAGGCCACGACGAATACTGCTCTCCCGACTGTCTGAGCGGGTTGAACCTGTCGGTGCATAACCCCAAACTAACGTTCTTTGTCTCCGATGAAAAACCTGGATGTGTTGCATCGAACGTCCTCTAAGCTTCGCCATCGGATGGATGGCACATCTCACCGTCTTTCGTGTAGTGCTTCGCGTGCCACCTCATCTGGCTAGCTATGGCACCAGATGCGTAGAGCCTCTGCAGTCCAGGGGCGAGAGGTAAATAGTAGAATTGTTTTCTTGGCACGTTCCGGTTTCTTTTGTTTGTTCTCCACCTGCGTGTCCCACAGACCATGCACTTGTCTTCATCCTCATTGATGCCCCAGTATATGATGCACCCCTCCGAACAACAATCGATCTTTTGAACCGGCAGTCCCAATGCATGCAACTGTTTCTTCGTCGAATAAAAACTGTCGACCATCGTGTTCCCTTCGGGAAGAGATTCCCTTATCAGCTGACACATCACATTGTACAATCTCTCCGTCATGCGGTGCTCTGTCTTCATGCTCGTCATGCGATCGATCATGGACATCTGTGTGTGACTACCGCAACCAGGATACAACAGCGTGTTGACGGCGTTCAGCATCTCAAAAACCTGTCTCGCCTGAGGGTACGGATATTCCTCCACGAATATACGCGGTTGTTCATCCGAATCCTGTGCACGTTTGTACCCGACGTGCATCTGTAAGTACTGCTCTCCCGTAAATGCGCCGGCAGCTGCGTCTTGCACCATCTGCATGTACGGGTTCTGAGATCCCTCGCTTATTTCTTCGACATCAGCCTGACCGGGTCCCCCTTCAACGTGAACAGTTGCAGATGTAGACGCCCCCGCATATTCGCTGTGGCAGTACCATGTATGGTAATTGTGCACGAAACCTTGTTTCAATAAGTGAACACTCACGTCACCCGTATCCATATATTTACGGTTCTTGCATTTCTTACACGGACATCTAATCTGCGTTCCACTTTCATTACTCGTCGCAAAATCCACAAATTCTTCTAGACCTCAACAAATCTAAGATTCCACTCCCCGTTGTTTACTCTCTCGTACATCCATTTTCTATCGCTCCACCTCAGATCCATTTTCTCGCTATACCTTCAAAATAACAGTAGCTATCTTTTCTCGGTGTGGAAAACCTCAAAATCCATACAACAAGATATCTTCCTTCTACATTTTCATTGAAAGTTGATGATTTATGTGTTTGAAATGGGAGAAGAATGGGAGAAGATTGGAAGAAAAAAGATTGTTTTATGGTTCTCTGCGTGCAACTTTACCGATGATATAGCGACGCCATCGCGACATCATAGCGACGAACAAAGAAACACAAATACCGACGCTTAAAAGGAAACAAACACAAATACCGACGACTTAGCGATGATTAGCAACGAAACACGTCGTATGCTGTGCGTGTATTAATGTCTGCATTCATTGCTTACCGACGCTTTACCGACGAAATAGCGACGCACGACGTATCTTCACACCATACGATGCATTTCGTCGCTATTGGCGTCGTTAAGGCGTCGCTATGCAGTCCCAACGGCAGTGTCCGCACAGTGCCCGATGAATACAACGTACAATGCATTTATGTCGCTAAGTCGTCGTTAATTTGTCGCTGAATTCCCCTATATAAACATCAACCTGTCGTGACTCTCACAATATAAAAAACAAAATCTCCTTTCTAATCATATAAAAAGAGACAACTATGGTTCGTACTAAGGCACAGGCACGCCGTGGTAGTGGACGTACATACCCAAGACGGGCTCTTCAACCACCCGCACCTGCATTGGTTTCTCCACAACCACAACCACCCCCACCGGCTGACTCCTCCGAACCCACTGTGCAGGGGCCAAGGCGGCAAGAGGATCGCCAAATTGGCGATCCTCGTGTAGAAATAAAGGAGCTGTGGAACACAGTGGAGGAGATGAGGGAGGTGATTAAACAACTGGATGAGCGTCTCGACTACCTGGACAGAAGGCAGATGCTGATCAAATCCAAAACTGTGCAGCTGAGACGCCTCCTTAAGGCGTGCGCGGAGAGTGTTGTTACTCTTTGTTCGAATGACGAACAGTGAACGGCTCCTCTCCGCTATTCTTTTAGATTTTTTTTTCATTTTTTTCCTTATGTATTTTGTAATTTTTAATTATCTATTAATGAAGTTTTTTTTCCCAATCATCGCTTTTGTTTTCTTAATTTAAACACATGTTTAATCCCTTACGAATCTCGAGGACGCTAAAATACAGACGCACTAAAATACAAACGAAATGTGGTTCGAAAAAATTTGGGACGACTAATTCACCGACTAAACACCGACTATATACCGACGAAACTTAATACAACGACGAGAACCAAATAACCGATGAATTTATTATCGGTGTATGAATTTAGCGATGATTTACTGGCGAAATAGCGACGCACGACGTATCTTCACACCATACGATGCGTTTCGTCGCTATTGGCGTCGCTAAGGCGTCGCTATGCAGTCCCAACGGCAGTGTCCGCACAATACCCGATGGTTACAACGTACGATGAATTTACGTCGCTAAGTCGTCGCTAATTCGTCGCTTTTTCAAATGAAATGTCACGCCCGCACATCTTCCAGTGTTGAGTAATGGGAAAAAAATTCGTTGCGGATTCATCGCTCTGTCGTTGCTATTTTTACCTATATATAACCCCACAGCCTTACATTTCACATAAACAAAGTTATAAAACTTCCTAAACAAAATACAAAGTATGTCCCGTCGTTATATAAGAACCCCAAGTCGTAGAGGGGCAAACAGTGCACCTCCACAACGGCCTCCTCCTCAACCACAATGGCCTCCTCCTCAGCCACAACCCCAAGAAATGCCAGAACCGCAGATCAACTACAGTACGCTTATAGCAAACAGGCAGCAGCAGTCGAGGCAACTACACATCGTGAACAGAAGGCTGTGCAAGTTGAAAGTCAGATATTACAATCTGAAGCGCCTCCTCAATGAGTTCACGGAGAATGTGGCGGCCTCTCTTTCTTCCGATGACGAAGAGTGAACGCCCCTCTCTACTTCTCTTTTAGATTTCTTTTTTTTTATTTTTTCGTCTTTATAATGTAAATTTTTATTTCTAAATGAATAAATTTTTTTCCCAATCATCGCTTCCTTTTTTCTTAATTCATACACGTGTTTAATCCTCGATGAATCTGCGACAACACACCGACGAATCGGAATACGAACGAAAAGTAAAACGAAGCATTTGCGACACGCGGGTTTCATCGACAAAAAACCGACGATATACAATGCCGAGAACCTACTAACCGACGAATTTATTTCCTTGTTTATCCGTGTTTATGCTTCTGGAATTTTTGCGACACATTATCAACGATATAGCGACGAAATGTTACAAACTAAATAGCGACAAACAAAAGACACAGAGTAGCGACGAACCACCGACAAAGCACCAACAAAATTGTAACGAAAGGATTAACCTGACTACTTTTTGTTAGCGACAATGTATTTCATCATAATTCTGTCGCAATTAACGATGAAATTGCATTTATCGCTATGTCGTCGCAAATTGCTGGCGAAATACCGATGAAACATGGTACGTCGGTGACTTTTTCGTGGGAAAACAAAATTCTTTTTGTGGTGTGTATCCAAGACATCATCTTCAAGCCAAACCAAAGCCACAAAAGGTCGAAAACAAAGACTACTATCTAAAAGACACAATTAGTTGTTCCTCTTGACATCATTTTCTTTCCAGATTCCAGCTAAGCACGCAATTTTCTTTCCACTGGGTCATCTAAATTAACTATCTTGGAATTGCTTGGAACTGTCGCACCAACGTCACAACCAAAAGGATTAGATAAACTCAAATCTAAGCCAAGCAACAAAGTGCTAGCTGTATGCGCTTCCTATGGACCAAACTGCCATGAATCTCTAACCTACTGTAATGTGCCTAAATTATTGATATTCAAGCGTAAATTGAGATCCTGAAGCAAAAGTCAAAAAAAAGAGGAAAAAACCTTGGCAAGACAGTAAGGCAAAAAAGGGGGTATAATTCAAGGATCTGAGGCACACTAGGATTGGAAAGTTAATATCAATTTGCTTTTATATCAAGAATACCAAAGTTCACTTAAATCCAAGTACTCATCTACTTCAAATCAAACCCTATTTCATTGTCTTGGAACTTGGATACTTGTGTATTGCAATTGATCAACAACTTTGTAATCAACTTGCATAGGGCTAAGGTTAACTAAAGATTGCCCAGGGCAACCCTTAGTTTTCTTTGGCTCAGCCTTCGACATAATTTTTGGTTTCTTTTTCCTTGAATCTTAGGAGGTTAAGTGTGTTAATTTGTCTTGTTCTTGGCTTGATACCTTTGCTTGTTAGTTGCTGAAATTTGGTTGACACATTGGAGAAAAAGGTGCAATTGATCATCAGATTGTGTTAGCCACTTGAGAAGCTTTCTTTGGTTGTATCTAGCTCAAGATTGGTCGAGAAAAAGCACAAACTTGAGTGACTATACAAGGGAGAGAGAGAGGTATACACATTGATTTTGATCTTTTTACTAATGTAACAAAATCTCTTTTGTCTTTGTGTTAGTTTTTCCTTTCTTTGTTTTCTTGATTAATTTCAGGTTACTCATGGATTCCATGGAGGATGACATTCGAGACCTCTATCGTGCAATGATAGAAGGCTTACATCAAGCTCATTTCACTTATAGAATTGTATATGATTCGCATGATATGAGTGATGACTCTAGTGTTCATATTGAGCATGATTCTTATGATGACAATGCTGAAACTTCAATTAATACACATGTTGTTGACGATATGTCGAATGAACATGACTTACATGATAAGATTCTTGAATTGCATGATCCTAAATGAATACAGTCTTTTGGGAACAATTGGACAACTTCATAGTTGTATTTATCGATGACATCCTGATCTACTCACCGGATGAGAAAACACACTCTGAGCACCTGCGGGTGGCATTGGGTATTCTGAGGGAGAAGAAACTTTATGCGAAATTTAGCAAATTTTAATTCTGGTTACATAGTGTAACCTTTCTAGGGCATGTGATCTAGGAAGAAGGTATCACAGTTGATATGAGGAAAATTGAAGCAATAATTGAGTGGCCGAGGCCAACCAATGTTATAGAAATAAGAAGTTTCTTTGGACTCGTCGGCTACTATCGAAAGTTTGTCGAATGATTCTCACAAATAGCAGTTCCCCTTATGAGACTTACTCAGAAAAACACTAAGTTCGAGTGGACTCCTGACTGTGAGCATAGTTTCACAGAGCTCAAAATGAAGTTGACCACTGCCCAGTTCTGGCACAACCGGTTCTGGGCGAAGGATTTGTTGTCTTTAGCAATGCCTCAAGGAACGGATTGGGATGTGTATTGATGCAGAAAGAAGTGTGATCGCATATGCTTCACGACAGCTAAAGCCATATGAGCAAAATTATCTGGTTCACGATTTGAAGTTAGCAGCTGTCGTATTCGCTTTAAAGATCTAGAGGCATTATTTGTATGGCAAAAGATGTGAAATATATACATACCATAAGAGCCTCAAGTATCTCTTTATGCAAACAAAGCTTAACATGTGGCGACGTTGATGGCTCGAACTGATCAAAGATTACGACATCACCATCTAGTACCACCCGGGGAAAGCAAACAAGGTGGCAGATGCTCTAAGTCGGGGTCAAATCACCCTCGCCAACCTCTTCTGGAACGTGAAATGGCGAAATTTGGATTGGATATTGTTGCTTTAGTTGCAGGTATCTTGACCACCTTAGTTGTCACCCCTTCCCTGATCGACAAAATTAAGGATTCTCAAAAGGCAGATGATACCCTAACAAAGATCAAGAACTGATTACAGGAAGAGTCCGTTGGTGATTTTCAGGTAAGAGATGACGGAAGCCTCTAGTATCAAGAAATGACATGTGTGCTGAATTATGATGACCTAAAGGGAGAAGTATTGAACGAGGATCATAATTCCAGACTGTCCATCCACCCAGGAGCTAATAAGATGTACCAAGATCTAAAGAAAAATTTCAGGTGGGTTGGGATGAAACGCCAAACAGCAAAATACGTAGAAAATGCCTCGTATGCCAACAAGTCAAAGCCGAGCACCAATGACCCGTCGGTCTTTTACAGCCCCTCGAGGTTCTAGAATGGAAATGGGATCATTTGACTATGGACTACATCACCAACCTCCCTAGAACCAAGAGTGGTAATGATACTATATAGGTAATAGTCGACCACCTCACAAAGACCGCCCACTTCATACCTATGAATATCGACACGCCTATGGAGAAATTAGCAAAGATGTATTTCGATGGGATAGTCAATCTACATGGTGTACCCATGAGTATAGTCTGGGACCGAGATCCTCGATTCACCTCAAGATTCTGGATTGCCTTCTATAAGGCTCTAGGGACAGAAATCTGGATGAGCACTGCATACCATCCAGAAATTGACGAGCAATCAAAACAAACCATTCAAATACTTGAAGATATACTTCGCGCTTGTGCCCTAGACTTTAAAGGAAACTGGGATAGAAGCGTCAAGTTGATTGAGTTTTCTTACAATAACAGCTATCACTGGTCGATTAGGATGGCCCCATTTGAGGCCTTGTACGGTTGCAGATGCCGGTCTCCCTTATACTGGACTGAAAGAGAAGAAAGAACCATTACGAGGCTGGACCTGGCAGAACAAATGATGGAGAAAGTAAGGATTATCCGATAACGCCTAAAGACAGCTCAAGACCGAAGCAAAGTTTGGCTGACACTAGGAGACGCCTAATCGAGTTCCAAGAAGGAGAGGAAGTATATCTAAAGGTGTCTTCGACCAAGGGAGTAAACCAATTCGGTGTAAAAAGAAAGCTAAGCCCAAGGTTTATCGGACCTTACGAGATACTAGAGAAAGTTCGAGAAGTGGCGTATCGGTTAGCACTGCCTCGTAACCTATCATAGCTACACGACGTCTTCCATATGTTGCAATTGTGACGATACATCCATGACCTGAGTCATGTCCTGAGCGAGCAACCTCTAAAGATTCAAGAAAATGCTACTTATGCTGAGGTGCCAGTCAAGATCATCGACCAGAAGGAACAAGTTTTGAGAAGGCACTCCATTCCTTTCATAAAAGTACAATGGAGTAATCACTTAGAGGAGGAAGTAACATGGGAACCTGAAAGACACATGCAAGAACAATATCCCCAGCTGTTTTAATAAAGTTTCGAGGACGAAACTTTCTAGAATGGGGGAAGGATGTTGCACCCACTCCGTCCGTGAATGTAAATTATAAATTTCGAACCCTGTAATAGTAGATTTTTGGAAGCTCAAATGGGAATTGAAATTATTTTCATGAATTATCTTCATTCATATAACTCATTTAATGGAACTACTCTTTAATTTAATTTCTAAAAAGAAGAGAAAAGAAACTTATAGCACAAAAAGAGCGTAACTTTGAGATCCTTGCAGAAGTAGAAGAACAAAAGTTACACAGATTAGACTTCCTTAATAAACTGCAAAGACTTAGGAGACTTGTTGATGTTCATCGTGTTCATATTCATGAGACTGATTTGCGTGATGAAAGTGATGAGTTTGAATCTAAAGTTGTTTGTGCTACACATCACTCACATGATTTGCTTGATTTACATTCTGATTTACAAGATGATTTGAGTGACATTTCAAGTGAGAATAGTGATGTTCTAGGTCATAAATATGACAACATTGAGAAGCATGAATGGGTTATCTATGATAATCCCTTGTTTGAGTGCCTTGATAGTGATATTCCATCCCAAGAAAATTCTACTTTGCGTGCGTATGAATATGAAATTCCACTTGACGTTACGTTGCACACTGATTTTGAAGATGATAATCTAAATGTTAGTGATGATTTGTGCTTTCTTGAGCATTATAGTTCAAATACCTCTGGTTTGGAAGTTCTAAAGAGCGTACAAGGTATGTCGTTTATTCCTCATGTTTTACATACTCTCTTTCATGCATGATAAATCTTATGTGAGGAGTTTTATATCTATCTTGTTAGTGCATCCTAAACATATTAGAAAGAGGTGCTTGTTCCTAAGTGTTCATGTAAATATGTGTGACGATGTGATATTATTTGTACATGTCTTCATTCAATTGATTGCTCATCCTAAGCATGTTAGACTTAAATTATGCATGATTGTTGCACTTGGTTTGCTTGAACTTGTACCTTACATAGTTTATGAGTCATTTATGGAGTATCCCTCTTATCCATTTGTGTGTTTAGATTCGAGGTCGAATCTTTTTGAGGAGGGAGGGAATGATGCGATACCAGGAGCCCTAAACATACAAACTTCACAAACAAGGGTCTTGAACATACAAACTCCAAAAACAAGAAGCTTTTGCACAAATAGAAGATGTAAACTAAAGTGCTTCTTGTTCAAACATGTACAAGATGAGCCAAGGTATATAGATGCATGATTTTTCTATGTTTATTGAGGCCATGATTTGATTGTCCTTGAGTTTATTGCATATCATATGATGTAAGGGTTTGTGGGAGGGCAAGATAACCATTTCATGTGTTGTCGTTGTAATATCGAGTCTAGTTGTTTGCGTTGCCTTTGTTTTTGGGTCTAAGATATTTTATAGAGTCTTGTAATATGTGTTTATACTGCTAATTACCATTTTTTAGTGTTTTCTAAGGTGACAAGGCTAAATAAGGAAAGTGGCTTGGAGAATCCCTATTTTTCAGGAAGGCAGCCGGACACCAGTCGGTATTTTGGACGCCTAGGTCGGAGTACTGATCCAAATGGGTTCAAACCAGTTGGAGATTTCCGATAAATCAATTTGGGATGATTTTCCTGTTTTACATTTTTTCTAATTCGGGCTACAAGATGGACCGAAATCAGATGGAAGTAGGGAGTCCAGAATGGAAAGTACTGAAGTTCACTGGATGGATACCTAATATTTGGAGGCCCGTATCTCTGTCAAGAAGAGTCCAAATGAGGTGATTCAAGACCAAATTCAAGAACATTTCATGAGATACAACTTTAGTGAAGAGTGAAAACCCTAATTCGGTGTCTAGAAGCGGTTATAATCCAGTAACCGACAGGGTGTAATTCCAGAGAGATTTTAGGGATTTGAGTTATGTAATTTTTCCTTCATTAGCTTTGACTTATATTTTATGTAAATTTGATTTAGATTGATAGGTAGTAATCTAAGGACGTTGATTGATTAGTTAAAGTTTAGGAATATCAAAATATAGCATTATATTAGGGTGAAAGAAAAACGGCAGCACAGTTCAGAATTTTCCGAGAATAAAATTTCAGTTTTAGTTGCAACCGTGTTTTGCCTTTGTTTTGTATTTTCCTTTGGTTTTCACAAAGTAAAATCAAGGCTAGATCCAATTAAGGTTTGAGCAAACCTAGTTGGTGAATCACAATCCAAGGATATGGAACGACGTGTTGGATTGGGAGATTTGAATTGCTCAACGTAGACGTTGTTGACTTTTTTGTCCAAGAAGGTGGTTTCTGCGCCATTGTCCCATGCAAGAGTTGATCAAAGGTGTCTTTTGGAGTTGAAAGAAGCGATAGTCAATTCAATACGATCCAAGATCGTATCAACAATATTAATCTAACGTATAGAAATTATCCTGAACCACTTGTCACGGATCGTGCTTGTTTGCTGCCTTCTGCGCTTCCATCTTCAACAGCAGCTTTCTGATGAATGCCTCCTTCAACACCCTCTCTCAATCCTGGTTGAGCAAACAAATTGCAACCCCTAAAGCCTCAGCCAAGATGTTTAATCTGTGTGAATCGAATGCCTTGGTGAAAATGTCAGCAAGCTGCAACCTGGTACTAATAGGCAATGATCTGATAATACCTTCTTGGTACTTGTCTCTTACAATATGACAATCAATTTCTATATGTTTGGTTCTCTCATGAATCACTGGATTTTCCGCGATGTAAATAGCACTCCTATTATCACAAAATAGATCAACTAGCTCACTATGATCAACCTACAAATGCTTCAACAAATAGAGTATCCATTGTACCTCACAATTGTCTGAGGCAAGAGCTCTACATTCAGCCTCTGCCAAAGATTTAGAGACTGTGGTTTGCTTCTTAGCCTTCCAGGATATCAATGAACTTCCAAGCAACACACAATATCTTGTTACTGACTTACTTGTCTCTGAGCATCCTCCCCAATCCGAGTCTGAAAAGGATGTTAGCTTCAAATAACCTGTACTTGGATAGAAAATTCCTTGCCCTAGTGTGCCTTTTAGGTATCTCAACATTCTCTATGCTGCCTTGAGATGTAAGCTAGTAGGAACATCAAGAAACTGGCTGAGTTGCACAACATAGGTAATATCTGGTCTAGTGATAGTTAAATACAACAGTTTCTAATCATTCTTCTATATCTAGACACATCTTGTATCAGCTCTGAATCATTGTGTGTCAACTTCATGTTATACTCCATGGGGCTTTTGGTAGTCTTAGAGGCCAGAGTTCCAGTTTCTTGCAGTAACTCCAAGGTATCCTTCCTTTGGCGTACACAATCCCCCCTGAGACCTGGCCACTTCTAAGCCTAATTAAATTCTTGAGAGAGCAAAGGTCCTTAATATGAAATACTTGATGTAAAGAATCCTTTAGAGCTTGAATTTCAGACAGAGAATCACTAGCCACTAAGATGTCATGTACATAAACCAGAAGAACAAGGAATGTGCCTGCAGTTTCTTTGGTGAACATAGTGTAATCATACTTGGATTGTTTACAACCACTAGATAAGAGAAACTGAGTGAGTTTCTCGTTCCATTTCCTACTATCTTGCTTCAAACCGTACAAGGACTTGGTGAGCTTACATACTATACTAGGAGACGGAGAAGGCACACCCTTAGGCAGGGTCATACGATTCCCTGATGCAAATCCCCATGAAGAAAAGCATTATTAGCGTCAAGTTGATGAAGATGCCACTTTCTAAGAGAAGCTAATGCAATGATGAGCTTGACAGTTGTCATTTTGACAACAGGAGAGAAGGTATCACTGTAACCAATCCTAGCTTGCTGAGTGTATCCCTTGGCCACCAACCTAGCCTTATAACGTTCAATGCTTACATATGGCTTTCTCTTTATTTTGTACACCCACTTGCATCCAATAGGTCTTTTACCTACAGGTAACTGGACCAAGCTTCAAGTATGATTAACCTCCAAGGCTGCGAATTCAGCTTACATAGCTTGCTGCCAGTGAGCTAAATGTGCTGCTTGGTGATAAGTTGTAGGTTCTTGCTGTAAACTAATGTTAAGCACAAAGTTTTTGTATTTTGGTGCCAACTGATACAATGAGTAATGATATTGAAGGGGATACTTAGGAGCAGATGTTGTAAGACGATCACAATGATAATCATGGAGATAGGCTGGTGGTTTCCTTTGTCTAGTTGGCCTTAATGAAGTTTCAGATTCTGAAATATGAGGAATAGTAGGGTCAGAGATTAACATTTGATCATCTGGATAAATGATAAGGGGAATGTCTAGAGTGAATTCAGGGCGAAGTGTGGGGACTCTGTTGGTAGGATGTGATGGTGATGTGGAAGATGATGGCTGAGAAGAAGAGCTAGGTGTAGAATGATAGCTGAAGAATTAGGTGTTTGATGTGTAGAAACGTGAGATTCTGGCACATAGGATGGGAAAAGTGAAGGGTCAGTGAAGAAACTGCAAGATGTAAGTTCTATTTGAATGGGTGGTTCAGTTTGCTTGTGATCTGAGTTGGGATCAAAGGGAAAGTGATGCTCATCAAATTGAACATTTCTAGATACAAAGATGTCTTTGGTTTCAAGGTTCTGTAAAATATAACCTTTTGTAGTAGAAGAAATACCAAGAAAGAGACATTTAATGGCCCTGGGAGTAAACTTATGTTTGCCAAGTAACTTGTTAAAGGCATATGCAAGACAGCCAAACACTTTAAGGTGTTGGTAAAGAGGTTTGTTTTTTATATAGCATTTCAAAGGGTGTTTTATGATGAAGAATGGGAGTTGGTATAAGATTGATGAGATATGCAACATGTAGGACGGCAAAGCCCCAATAAGACATGGGCAAATATGTTTGGAATTTCAGTGATCTTGCAACTGTGAGTATGTGTTGGTGTTTTCTTTCCACTCTATTGTGGTGTGTATACACAACTTTTCTGATGAATCATGCCATGCTTCATATAAAACTTAGGCATATTAAACTCCTGGCCATTATCTGTTCTAAGCACTTTAATGGTTTTTTTAAAATTGAGTGGTAACATACTGACAGAAGTTTCGCAATAAACCTCCAACTTCACATTTTGATTTCAACAAATAGACCCACACATATCTACTGTGTTTTAGATTTTACGAAGTTTATATTTTTCAAGCCGTTGATTGCCACGGCAGCCTCATTGGGCATACACTGTTTGACACCTTATGTACCTTTAATGGTAAATGTTATTGGTGTACTGCCGTTGAGTTCCACAGAGCGGCTTGTTGTTTTCCTGATTTGAACACCTGTGATTCTTGTTGATCAGGTCCTGAACCTTGTCCGGGAAGAGGATGGAAACGGAAAGAGAAGGCAGGATAGTTCTTTTAAATTCAAAAGAAAACCCGTTGAGGAATTGTTGTCTGTACGGGTCTGTGTAATTGATCATGGCCATACTGTTCGAGGTGCAGAACTACTGTTTACTGATGTGCATTTTTTTATTGGAGAGCAAAATGTCAAGCGATTAAGACGTTGGAATTTGGCCAAATTTGTTGGCCTTAAGCAAGAAGCAAAACTTAGTTTTAGATTCTACGAAGTTCATATTTTTCAAGCCGCCTTCTTTTTTTCCAAGTGTAGTTTAATGGAATATGTTGAAGCTTTCTTCAGTCGAATTTAATTATTCGAATTTGTTCTTTCTTCTACTGTTTTATCCCATTGTGATAAGACATTTGAAGTTTTCTTGAGTTGGATTTGAATAATCTATTCTATCATCTTCTAATGATATTATTCACTTATGTGGACATGATTCAACATTCATGGTGTCAATTTTACACTGAACTGTTAAGATATAAAATGTTTTGGTGATGTAAAGATGTTTTAAATAAGTTAAATTTACACTTGAGATTTGATGCAAAATGAGAAAAATACACAATGTCAAAAATGGTTAAGATTGGATATTTACTGTCCAACATCGATCTCTCAGACTGAGGACATCCATCGATCGATGTCACTTCAGTCTCTTCAAGAGAGACTTCGATCGATCGATGTCAGGCAGGAAAGTTTCTATCCAACATCGATCTCTCAGTCCAGGGGACATCGATCAATCAATGTCACTTCAATCTCTCCAAGACTGACTTCGATCGATCGATGTCAGGCAGAAAAGTTTCTGTCCAACATCGATCTCTCAGTCCAGAGGACATCGATCGATCGATGTCACATAGTCTCTCCAGGGGAGACTTCGATCCATCAATGTCAAGAAGGTTCAAAACTGGAAATTTTCTGGAGGACATCGATCTCTCAGCCAGGCACTTCGATCGATCGATGTCCCCCAGAATTCAAATTTTTGTGAATGTTGGATCAAAATCCAAGGGAGATTCATTGTGTTTTCTCTTTCCAATCTTGCTCAAATTTCTTGTAGACTTTACTCTAACCTCACACATGCTTCCTTGACTATTATATCCATGTCTAAGCTATTCTAGATTGTTATTAAGAATCAAGTCACTCCATAGGGTGGCTAAATACTATTTGGACATTTTCTTGACATTTGATGTAGTTGAAGACATGGTGGAGGCTGGCAAAACGTGGTGAACATCTTCTATAATTGGATGAAGCTTGGATGAGGCAAATACATTCTATCACCATCATCAAGCTTCATTATTCGTTGTTGTATATTTCTCTCATATGTGTAAAAGTGCTTAAAGATTGTTAAGCCTTTCCTTGTCCTTCATTGTTGTATATTGAGAGATAAAGAGTCTAACACAAGAGGCACCATGAATATATGATCTCTTGCAAGTGTTTATACTAATGAGAAAGTGTGATCCCCACTACTTCCTTTAACCCACTGTGAGAAAGTTTTTGAGAGAACTTTGTTGAAGTTGTGAGGTAGCAATAAGTTATTCTTTCTTAGAGCTGTAGTTGCTGTAGTTGCACAAAGATACTTTGTGCAAGAAGTTGTTGTTATGGTTGCTTACACTAAAGTGTTAGTGTAAGTATTGCTGTGGTTGTTCTTATTAGCTTTAGTAAGAAGAATAGTAGTTGAAAATTCATTTTGGCAACAAACTGGTAGTGGAGTAGAATCATTTACGATTTGAACCTTTCTATATCAGGTGTACTCATTTATTGTTTCTCATCTCTCATTCTTGCTTTGATTTTAAATTCTTTTGAGTTGATCCAAACAAGAAAATTCCGCAAAATTGCCAAACACTATTCTTCCCCCCTCTAGAGTATGTTACGGTCCTAACAATTGGTATCAGAGCCTAACCTTGATTGCTTGGCCAATCTTTGCAAGTAGAAAGGTTAAAGGTCATGGCAATGACAACCTCTTCATCCTACACTTCAACTTCCAAGCCAACTGCACTATTCTCAGGATTAAACACTAAAGCACTTATGTTTGATGCCCAAAACTATTCTTTGTGAAAATTTCGAATGATCAATCATTTGAAAGGCTATGAATTTGATATATGGAGAGCCGTTGTTAAAGGAATCGGAGTTCCTATGATTACCAATTTAAAAGGAGAATCAATATTCAAAGATGAAGATGACTACACCGACGAAGAAAAGGTAAACTTCGCCATCAACGGCAAAGCATTCAATATTCTCTCAAGTGTTGTTACCAACACTGAGCTCATAACACTTCAAGGTTTTGATACAACCCATGAAGCATGGAAACGACTAGAAATGATACATAAAGGTACTGAGCAAGTAAAAATGGCCAAAAGACTTATGCTCATGAAGGAGTATGAAATGTTCAAGAGACCACCCAATGAAAAAGAAGCAAGTGAAAATTGCCATAGGTGTGGTCGACCTAGTCACTTCATGCCGATTGCCACGTAAAGAAGCCGCAAAAACAAAAAAAGAAGATCTTTCCTCAAAAGAAGAAAGCTCTTAATAGGGAGGTAACGACGTGGGATGATCTCCTCTCCGAATCGGAAGGAGAAGAAAGTGAAGGCCAAGATGTTGAGCTTGTTGCAATAATTGAGAATCCGAAAGCACAACATACTTGTCTCAAGACAATCGACAATGGCCTTGAGGTAAACTCTAACTCTTCTAAGTTTCAAGATGAAATAGGAGATTTGCAAGATGATTTTGAAAAACTAAATTTAAAATATAAATACATGAAGAAGGAATTTAAAAGATGCATTTTAGAAAACAAGAGCTTGCATGATAAGAATATTTTGATGTTTCAAGATCATGACATTATGCTCATCATGCACAAAACCGTAGCTCTTAAAAATGTCAAAAGTAGAAAAGAATGTAAGAGGCTAAGGTTAGATTTAACCGATGGTAAAAATAATCTAGACAAATTACTTGGAAACCAAGAATTGGAAATGATAAATCCGGATTTAGGATTTAATTGATCACATACTTCCGTTGCACCTGAATCATTAAAGAAAACGGCAAATAAGAGAAAAACACAAGATGACTCGTCATTTTATAAACCAAGGCATGTACCCACTTGTTTTCATTGTAACAAAGTTAGACTTGAGAAGAGTGCATATAAAGCTATATTTGATAGTATGGATGTTTGCAAGCCTAAGGGTTGACATTCTAACCCTAAAGGACCCAACCATCAAAGAGTACCAATGCATTAACCTCTTGGTTTTGTAGGCTCTCAAGATAAATGGAGTAGCCAAAGGAGAAGGAACCAAATGGCTCATGGACAGCGGATATTCAACGCACATGACCGGAGACAAAACCTTGTTCACCAAACTCAAGTCCATGATGGTGGAACGGTACATTTTGGCAATGGGAGAGCAAAAATCCTTGGACATGGAGAAATTGGTAACACTTCTTTCACTATTAATAATGTATTATATGTAAAAAGGCTTAAATATAATTTGATAAGTGTTAGCCAAATATGTGATGCTAGTTTTCAAGTTGAATTTGTGGAAAGAAATGCATTGTGAAAAAGAATGAGAAGATTGTTTTTTAGGCTATAAGGAAAAATGATTGTTTATAAATTTAACTTGGACATATTAGTTTTAGAAATTTCAAAGAGATTTGCAAAAACAAAAAGATCCAAGGTCTTCCAAAATTGAATTTCGAGAACCCTGGCTTATGTGAGTGCTTAACACTTGCTTTGGTTCTGACTTATTTTCATTTTTGTGCAGCTCTGCCAATCACAATAGTAGATGATGAGCCTGAGACCGAGGTCCAGTCTCAGGCTCCAGCTGATTCAGAAGTCCCAGCAAACGCTGGTGAAGGATCCAGCCTTCGCCCCCGGAAAAGACAACGGGGCGAAGGTTCTAGCAGTCGTGATCTGGGGCCGTCTCAGCCCCCGGAGATGATCTCAGCTGAGCCGGTTGAGGAGAACTTGCCTCGGCCGGTTGAAGCTCATGGCCCGATTTTGATTGGGTTTTCAGAAGGAGATTTAGCCTTTGAGCCCGCCATAGCTGAAAAGCTAAATCAGGTGGCAGTCCTGCCCTTGGACCATCAAATGTTCAGGGCAACCGCTTGGGGCGAGCTGGCAAATGCCTTCCAATCCAACATTGCTTTGGTAAGTTAAATTTTCTCTGAGTGCCTTGTTCATTTTTATCACTCAATTTTTCCTAACCTTACTTCCTTTGCAGGTCCGAGCTCAAGAGTTAGAGATTTTTACTCGCATCAAAGAATTTCTTGGGGGTCTCGAGAGCAAGAACAAGCAGCTAGAAGAAGCTGAGCTGACCCAAGAGATCACCAACCTGCAGGCTGAGAATTCTCAACTCCAGCAAAGGGCCGAAGATGCTGAGACGAGGTTGGCCACCTCCAATTCTAAGGTGGATGAGTTGGAGAACAAAGTGGCTGACCTAGAGCTGGCCTCCACTCAATCTCTCAATGAGGTTGAGTATTTGAAGAAGCAAATGGCTGAGATGGCGCAGAAGAGCCAGGATGATGCAAAGATGATCAACTTGCTGCGGCAGAACCTGTCCGAGGCTGAGATCAGTACAATTCGAGAAATCAGAAAGTCTAGATTTTTCGAGGAGAACATGATCCATCTGCAAGGCTCAGCCATGGAGGTCGGCCAGACAAAAGCCATTGATGTCTGCTCTGCTGTGCATCCTAATCTAAACAAAAATGATCCCCGCCTAACTGAGATGTACAACCCTCTTGCTGCTCAAGACTTTGAAGAACTGTTCTAGAAGTTTGTTGATGGAGCTGACTTGAGGGATGAAGATCAGGATGATTAGGCTTAGGATCTTTTTTGTTTATCTTTAATTTGAACAGACATCGATTTGTACTCCAACTCTTCATCAATGAAAATTTCTTTTTGGCTCAATTGACTCTTTTACCTTTAGCAGTTTTATCAAGTTTATTCTTCAATACTATTGTTGCTAACTTTTCATGTCAGTCTTAACAAACTTGATCAACCTTATTGAAAATAAACTAAGTCTTTAAGTCATAGAGTAAACCTGTTACTTGGGTCGAGCTAAATCATGAATTAACTTGAGATGAACTCTGCCTTGTTTATATCAGGTTCTGACTTGGACCGTAGTTGTGCTTCCAATTCTTGGATGTATAACATTGCTTTTTAATGCAACTTTATCTAGTCGGGCTAGATCAGATAAGGCATGTGCTCCTTGTTTGATTTCAGTTCGTCCTCCTTATGCTAAGAGGACTTTTGAAGCTTATTTGTATAAGTCTTCAGTTTAGAGAATTTTTACCTCGGATTTGCTGAGGTTTTGCAGGTCACTCTTTAGACTTTTATCTCGGACCTGTCGAGATCTTATCCTTTCTTTTGACAGGTTTTTGTCTTGGTCTTACCGAGGTCTTAACATGCTCTTACGCGAATTTTCGTCTCAGACCTGCCGAGGTCTTGATGTGCCGTTTAGCGGTCTTTTGCTTCGGACCTACGAGGTCTATATGCACCTTTTAGCTGGCATTTTCCTCGAACCTGCGAGGTCTCTATGTACCCTTTAGTAGGCATTTGCCTCGAACCTGCGAGGTCTTTATGTACCCTTTTGCGGGCATTTTCCTCGAACCTGCGAGGTCTTTATGTACCCTTTTGCGGGCATTTGCCTTGAACCTGCGAGGTCTTTATGTACCCTTTAGCGGGCATTTGCCTCGAACCTGCGAGGTCTTTATGTACTCTTTAGCGGGCATTTGCCTCGAACTTGCGAGGTCTTTATGTACCCTTTAGCGGGCATTTGCCTCGAACCTGCGAGGTCTTTATGTACCCTTTTGTGGGCATTTGACTCGAACCTGCAAGGTCTTTATGTACCCTTTTGCAGGCATTTGCCTCGGACCTGCGAGGTCTTTATGTATGAGCTTTCCACAGTACTCAGAATTTGCTTGGACACTTGACTCTTGAGAGATGCTTCAGAAAAATTGTATTGATATACAAAATTGTTACAATTTATATCACTGATGCAGAAGTCTGAGATGAGAAGTGTGCCAAGTTCGAGGAAGAGTTCGTCCCTCTAAAGTCTGCAACTTGTAAGCTCCTGTTGGGAATACTTCAACGATGCGGTAAGGACCTTTCCACTTGGGATTAAAAGTTCCCGCGGAGACAGCATGGCTGACTTCATTGTTGCACATCACCAGATCTCCCACTCGATAAGACCTCGGACGTACCGAGAGTTGTAATACTAGGAAATCAAGTTTTTATACTGAGCCATGCGGATGTGAGCTCAGTCTCTCCTCTGCTCGAGTTCATCCAAGTTTAATCGTAGTTCTTGGTTATTATCTGAAGCAGAGTAATAATCCACTCGAGTTGAGGTAGAGCCGATCTCTGCAGGAATAATGGCCTCTGTGCCATACACTAGTGAGAAAGGAGTTTCCTTTGTTGAAGTAGATGGAGTAGTCCGGTAGGCCCATAAGACACTGGGTAATTCTTCCACCCAACTAGTGCCAGCTTTATCCAGATGCTTTTTAAGACCATCCTTGATGATCCTGTTAGCAAGCTCTACTTGGCCATTTGACTGAGGATGAGCAACTGAGGTAAAGCGTTGCTTGATGTATAGATCAAGACACCAACCCTTCACCGGATCCTCAGCAAACTGCCTGCCGTTGTCTGAGATCAGGATCTGGGGTAGGCCGAATCGACAAATGATGTTTTTCCATAGAAACTTTTTGACTTGGGCCCCAGTTATGGTGGTTAGTGGTTCAGCCTCTATCCATTTGGTAAAGTAGTCAATCGCTACTAGCAGAAACCTAACTGAGCCGAGAGCTCGAGGCAGAGGCCCCACTAAGTCCATACCCCACTGCACAAATGGACAAGGACTGGAAATACTGGCCAGCTCATGGCTCGGCAGATTAGAGGTCGGAGCATGAGCTTGATATGACGGGCACTTTTTAACCAACTCTTCTGCGTCTTTGCGAATAGTGGGCTAATAATAACCGGCTAAGTAACACTTGCGGGCAAGAGAGCGTGCTCCAAAATGGCTTCCACATATGCCCAAGTGCATCTCCCGAAGAATATAATCACCTTCATCATTAGGTACGCAGCGCAACCATGGCTGAGAAAAGGATCTTCTGTACAAGTGATCGTTACAAAGTGCGTACGTGGAAGCCTTCAGGCAGAGACGCCGAGCTTGTGACTTGTCCTCGGGTTGGGTCTGATGTTGCAGATAGGTGACTATCTCGTTCATCCATGTATTATGATAGTCTTGCTCCAAGACTTTATTTCCATCAAGGGCACGATGTTTCACCAGCTCTACAACGATCTTCTTCCCGATGGTGGCCGAGGTGGACGAGGCCAGCCGAGATAATGCGTCAGCCTGTTTGTTGGCCGACCTGGGGATGTGTTCTATCATAAAGCGTTCAAACATTCCTTTCAAGTGCTGAACCTTAGCCAAATACCATTTCATGTTGTCCTCCTTGGCTTCATAGTCTCTATTAATCTGAGAAACTACGAGCTGTGAGTCACTTCGGACGGTTATTTGCTGTGCCCCCAATTTTCGAGCTAAACTCAGCCCAGCTATCAGAGCCTCGTACTCGGCCTCATTATTAGTGGCCTCAAAGTCGAAACACAAGGCGTACTCCGTCTCTTCCTCATTTGGATTTATTATTAGGAGCCCGGCTCCACTTCCATCATTCGAATAAGATCCATCTACATATAAAGACCCAACCTTGTGCTGAAGGAAGATCTTCTTCAACAGATATCCCTTCGGCTAGGAAGTCGGCCGAAGCTTGAGCTTTAATAGAGTTGCGTGATTTATAATTGATGTCATACTCAGAAAGCTCCATTGCCCACTTAGTAGCTCGACCTGAAGTGTCTGGCCGAGATAAAATTTGCTTCAAGGGCTGATCCGTCACCACGATTATGGGATGAGCTTTAAGGTAGGGTCGGAACTTTCTTGCCGCCACTATCAGTGCTAGGATGATTTTTTCAGCATTAGGATAACATACTTCAGCTCCATGCAGAACTTTGCTAGCGAAGTAAATGGGTTTCTGCACAGCATCCCGCTCTCTGAGCAGAACTGCGCTCACTGCCTCATGGCAGGTTGACAAATATATGTACAAAGTCTCTCCGGGTAGAAGAAATGTCAGTATAGGCACCTCGGCTTAGTATGCTTTTAAGTCATCAAAAGAGTTTTGACATTGGTCATCCCAAAGAAAGGCAGTTCGTTTCTTCAAGATTTGGAAGAAAGGTAATGATCTCTCAGCTGACTTAGAAAGAAATCTGCTCAAGGTAGCAATTCGGCCTGTCAACCTCTGAACCTCTTTCATGTTCCGAGGTGGGTGCATACTTTCTAAGGCTTCAATCTTGGCCGGGTTGGCCTGTACCCCTTCCTTGGAAACCATGTATTCGAGAAACTTTCCCGTACGTACTCCAAAGGTACATTTTTTCGGGTTTAGCCTTATACGGGACTCTCTTAGGATGCCAAACACTTCTCGGAGGTTTGAGATATACTGATCAAATGTCCTGCTCTTGACCAGCATATCGTCAATGTAAACTTCCATAATTCGACCAATTTGATCTCGGAATAGCGAGTTGACCAAACGCTGGTAAGTGGCCCTTGCATTTTTAAGACTGAAGGGCATGCTGACATAACAATAAGTGCCCGACTCCGTAATAAAAGAAGTCTTTTCCTGATCCTCCTTTGTCATTCTGATCTGATGTTAACCTTTGAAAGCATCAAGGAAATCAAAGACCTCGTACCCCAAGGTGGAATCAACCAGTCTGTCAGTCTTTGGTAAGGGGTACCAGTCTGTCAATCTTTGGTAAGGGCATATCCTCTGCCGTCCATGCAAAAATCTCCGCGAACTCCCTTAACAGGCTCTGAAGCTGAGCCAACGTCTCAGCTGGCATCCAGGTCCCAATTTTGATAGTGTTCTCGGGTCGACCTAGATCTAGGATGAATTCCTGAACTGCGTCATCTGTGTGCAAACGCTCGTCCGTTGGGGGGATGAGATCGTCCAGAACAACTTGCTGGATGGCCCCGCTCCCTTGGGTAGCCACTGCATAACAATTTTGGGCTATTGGAATATCTCCTTATAAAGTAACTACTCCACCTGGGGTAGGAAACTTCACGCTGACGTGCAAGGGGGATATTACGGCTTCCAAAGCTACCAGCGCAGGTCGGCCTAAGAGAATGTTGTAAGCCAACCTTTCCTTTACCACTACAAAATCCATCCACAAACAACGGTAAGCTGGAGGTCTGCCAAAGCTAACACTAAGTGTGACCAACCCAGCTGGCCGAACGGGTATACCAGTGAATCCAAATAAAGGAGAAGTTACGGGAGTCATTTGGGAATTTGCCAAACCCAATTGTTTATATACATGGTAGTACATGATATTCAAGCGCTCCCGGTATCTACATAGACTCTTCGTGCCTCTACAATTCTATCTGGTGCCATATGTATACACAATCCAATTACTAGACCCGTGTTATTAGAGTCTAATGGAATAAAATCTTCTGGTCCGTAGACCAGTTCCCGGGCTAACCTTTGCTTTTTTGGGGGAGGCCCAGATGACGTCTCTGACGTACTGGGACCCCCTGATTTTGCTGAGGTGGGCCCCCAGAGATGGTGTAAATTATAGAATTTATTTGGGGCTGCACTGCGGCCTCTTGTCGATCTCTGTCCCCATCATCGTCCAACCTGGAACGTGCGGGTGGAGTCTCAGGTCGGCACTTATCCTTCTGAGGATTTTTTCGGAAACTCAGACGATTGTGGAGTCGTGAGCGTGGGTCATAGAACTGCTTCAAGTTCCCTAACTCAACCAGCTTCCGAATGGCTTGGGCCAATTGCCGACAATCTTTAGTATCATGGCTGACATCACGATGATATCGGCAGTACAGCTTCGGATCCCTCTTATCTCTGGGACCTGCAAGAGGTTTTGGGTCCGTTCTTAAACCATCTCTTTCCATGACAGCCAAAATCCTGTCTTTTGAGGCCAGAAGCGGCAGACCCTCTCTACCTCGTTTGCCTCGGCCCCCAAGGCGATCGAACGCACTACGTCAATCGCGCTTGTCCTCATATCGGTCTGTTTTGGAAATGGGCCAAGCTTCATGCTGAGTACTCTGCTCGGCCTCTTTCTTTAACCGGTTTGCCTTTTCTATGCAGGCAAACTGGTGCGACTTTTCCAGGCATTCCCTCAACGTGGTGGGTCCCTCTTCAGCGAGCTGAGAGAAGAGACGACCCGCCCTAAGACCATGGATGAATGCAGCGGCCTTTACTCTTTCGTTCCGGTCACTGACCTATAGTGACTCGTCTGAGAGGCGCTGCATATATTTCAGCACGGACTCTTCAGGACATTGCTTCAAAGTCATCAAGTGTGAAGAGTTTTTGATAAACGGCGCACTTGATACGAACTGGGACTTGAACTTCTACGCCAACTGTCTGAAGGAGTCCACTAATTGAGGTGGAAGCTCCTGTAACCATCTTCTTGCCTTCCCCTGCAAATACATGGGGAAGTTCTTGCAGTGGAGCGGATCTGGAATGTTCTTCAGGCTCATGGCTGTCTGAAACTGAAAAAGATGATCAGTTGGATCAGACGCCCCATCATAGGTATCTATTTTTGGCACCTTAAAGTTGTCTGGTGCCAAATACTCCGCGATGTCCCAAGAAAACAGGCTTTCTTGGATTAACCTCTTGTACTCTGGTCTGGGCTCCTCAGGTCGGCTCCTCGGCCTACGAGGATCAACCTCCTGGCATATGCTCTTGAAGGATCGGGGCCTTGCACCAAGGGACTGCCTGGGCAAGGGTACCGACTCCACCGTTGGGGCCTTGTCACCGTTACGCCTTGCATCTGCCATAAAACCCTGAGGGTGATGAGAAGATTGCCATTGAGTCTTCTCCTTCGCATGGAAGGAAGTAGAATCCTCCTCCATGTATTCTATTTCAGGATGTTTTCCTTTGAGCCGCTCTACAACGGCCTCGAACACGTCCAGATTCTCGTCCACATACTTCATGGCCTTTTCTTTCTCATCTGCAGTTATCACCGGCGCCTTCTTCACCTCCGGCTCTGGACTCCTGGAATCCTGTCCAGGATGAGCAGAGCGGGTATCTTTTCGACGGTGTAGATTTGAGGACTCTCCTAATCCCTCGCGGGCCTCTTTACCCATCTGAGTTGACTTGAAAGCTTAAATAGTGTGATTAAGAAGACTTAAGTGACGGAGGTTCAGGCCCTCCTTCTAGCGCTAATATGATGATGTCGGATTATATCACCAAGTATTTGTTTGATGTGGTGGGTTACGTCGTTAGATCTCCGTCAGTTGTCTGTACTAGGCGACTATCCGACCCGCACAAAAGAAAAGGATCAGAGGACCCGGGATCTATGGCCCCAGGTAATATCCTCCGACGGTCAAGTCAGTCTAGGCCATTTTAGGAGAATTTTATATGTTGAGGAAAGTTTTGTAAATAGAGGTTTTTTGGTAAACCTGTACTTTCATCATGAGGAAGATGAGTTACTGTAGTGAATTGTCAAATTGTAGCTTGTCCTTCTCTCTCCTGCTGCTCTGCCTTTTTATATGACGGCTTGGGCCAATGCATGGGCAGAGCCCGGAAATCATGACAGGCAAAGAGGTCATTTGGATGACTCCTGCCCTTGCATGTTCGCCACGTGGCTCGGTACTGCGCTGAGTTAGCTAGCTTGGGACACCTGGCTGGGAGATTCACCTGGTAGAATTACCCAGGGTAAACTCCTAGAACCAAGATGAAGTCCTCTAGAAGTACCCAAAAGTGCCGAGATGACTTAAGGTGTGGGGTCAGCTTGCCAAGATGAAGGTGCCCGACTTCAAAGAGCATTGGTGGACCTTTCCTGAGGCTCATCGCTGACGTCACTGGAGTGATCCGAGATCAGAGGGTATATCGGATCTGAGGCCGAGTACAGCTCTTTGGCCGAGTTACGCTTTGGCCGAGATGGAGCTGTAGGCTGGGATGAGACCTTGAGGCCGAAGTAAGACCTGTGGGTCCCAACGGCGCTGGGGCCGTGTGACCGAGATGGACTGTTCGTCTGTATATGTGCTGGTTGGCCTCTAGGCCGACTTGCAACACTTAGCACTTTTACACACTCCTATTCCAACGTTGACCGTTGTTGACTAACGAGTGGTATTTTTTGGCTCATCATCTATGTATGTCATTTCAGTTTTCTTTTGGTCTTGTTAAACATTTTGCAACTTAAATAGTTTTAACTTGCAAGGTCCATATTCTTAACAAGCTTATAAGTGAAGTTATAGATGGTTAAAAAACAAAAAGAAAGATTGCTTCTTCAATGTACTAGTTAGGCGTTTCACAAGAGAACTGATCAAATTTTGGTATGGAATTATATAATTGACTTAGCAACTTTTAAGGTGAGTAGTAAGTGTTAGGATATGAAGATATTCATCGTACCATAATTGTAGCAATCACTGTAATTGTAACTTGCTATAGTTGAAGAGTACCATAATTATAGCAATTAGTGTACCGTGATTATAGCAATTAGAGTAATTGTAATTTCATTCTGTTTATTTTCTTTCCTTGTATAGATCAATCAAGTAACTATAAATACATGTACAGTGAGATAATGGAATATACAAGAAATTCTCCACAAATTTCCTCTGTCTTGTTATCGTTTTTACCATTGTTACATGGTACCAGAGCAGGACAAATTTCTCTCCGTTTGTTTGTTGTGTTTTTTGGCTCAGAATCAATCATCATCATAGCCAGAATCGCTGCTTATTCCGGGAATCGCTGCTTATTCTGGGAATCTGTTCGCCTTTCTCTACAAGTTGAATTATCAAATACATATATGTGCTCTTACCCTGATCAACTGGTGGTTAGTTGATCAAACTGCCCACTTCCTTGCTCATTTATCCCTGCAAAAATTTACTAGAAAAATGTCAAATACACCGGCAAATCAACATGAAATGCCCAAAACATCAGAAAAATTGCCCAAACTCCTTGACAATTTTGACATATCTACAGAATTTGCCAAATTTCTGAAGAACCAGATAACTACAGCACCATAGAGTCCTTTTCCCTCTCGAGCAATATCGGACAACCTGGTGCTGAAAGTTATGCTAAATTCTGGGAATTACCCGTGATAGTGCAATCTTATGCGTAGGGCTCTTCTGGACAGGAGGAGGAGCACCGACATCACAGGGGTTCCTCCACCCCCTTCCAACAGATTCACAACTTATGCTAGGTGGGAGCAACATGACCAACTTGTTTTCACATGGCTAATTGACAATATGGATGAGAGTCTAGTCAATAATACCTCTGGCTATCCAACCACAAAAGCTTTTGGGATGGATTAGCCATAACCTATGGGTCAAGGGTTGACCCCCTTAAAGACATTTGATCTACACAAACACGCATACACTCTGAAGCAAGGGACCAATACGTTGGATGCATGTTGGAACCAACTACAAAGTCTATAGAGAGCAATCGATAACAGGAGCCAGAATCCCATGGAATGTCCAAGGGATATACAGAAGTTCAACCAATACATACAAGAGCAACTCTTATACCAACTGTTGATGGCTGTTGATGATAGGTTTGCAGACGTAGAAAATGAAATAATGAAGAGGGACCCATGACCCACGGCTAAGGTTGTGTATAGTGAACTACGCATGTCAGAAACAGAGAACGAGTTGATGAAACTTATCCTTATCCCCTCAGATTCTTCATCGGTGGTAGGTTTAGGCGAAGGGATGACTGTAAAATGCACGGGTGTCACTGACAGAAACACCGCAGAACCCCCACAAAGAGGAAGAGAAAATCAGCCCTGCTCAGGGCCACCATAACGGTTAGGGGATGAAAAAACAAACTAGAATGCACACATTACAAAAAGAAAGGGCACAGTAGAGACAAATGCTTTAAACTCCATGGCTACCCTGAGTGGTGGGAGGAATTTAAGAAGAAGACTCAGGCTACTGCGCACAAGTCACCGCAGAGGGTGAAGGAAACAAGCAGGATGATGATACCACTGGAGAAAGGCCAGTAGGGGAACAGCTTCAACTCCAGATAGAAAATACTGAAGAAGAAGGAGCACCTGCTTTTGGTGCCAAAGGAACAGGTATTAGGGTTAGGGTTTCCAACACTAACCCTTTCGCTTTTTATACCCCAGAAAGCAAACAAATTACTCCCATACCCCCTATTGTTCCTATTAATGTTAGTGCAAACTACGGGATTTTTAAGCTGAGGATTGTGCCCCCAAGTCTTTAAAGCATCAACTGAAACCCCTGAACTCCAGATAACTAACAATTTTATCCCTGAAGTTTCACAAACTTTAACTGAGACTCCTAAATCCCAGAAAATTCACCAAATCACCTCTGAAGTCCCACAAAAGTCCACCAGCAGCCCACAAGTTCTGGAAATTATCTCTGCTACCCCAAATATGTCCACTAATCACCGTATCAACCCTTCCAAATGTCACAATACCAAAACTACGTCTCTATGGATTTTTGAATGTGAAGCTACCAATACTATGTCATATGATTCCCATGACTTCCTCACATGTACCCTCCCTAAAAAAAGGAGTGTCGAGACAGCTGACGGTACATCTGTTCCTGTTATTGGTGGTGGTATGATTACCATCACACGTAACATCACCCTAAAAAATTGTCTCTATGTACCTGCATTATCAACTAAATTATTGCATGTTAGTCAGCTTCCTAAGGAATTAGATTGCGTTGTTATGATGTATCTCTCTTTCTGTATTTTGTAGGACATTCATACAAGGTAGATCATTGGACGTGGTATTGAAAACCATTTGTTGTACTTTGTCGACGTGGTGGTGGAATAAAGACAGTTTAATCTTGCCACTGGGGCAGTTACCCAGTAAATATGGCTGTGGCATTGTCGGTTACGACAGCCATAATTTGCATACTTAAAACACTTATTTCCTTCTTTATTTACTGTCAAACCTGAAATCTTGCAGTGTGATACTTGCCTTGGGTCTAAACAAACACGGGCATATTACCCTTCCAATAATACTCTTGTTGATTAGATGTTTTCTTTAGTGCATTCCGATGTGTGGGGGCCGTCTCTATATAATACCCTCCTTGGTTTCCGTTATTATGTGATTTTTATAGACGATTTTTCTCGCATGACATGGCTATACATCTTGAAAAATAGATTTGAGGTATCAGTAAATTTCTTATTCACAAAATGATCAAAAATAAGTTTCACATCTCCATCCAAATTCTACGATCTGATAACGGGGGTGAATACTTCGATGGGGAGTTGGGGAAATTCTTTATTGATAACGGGATTATTCACCAAACGTCGCGTCCACACACCCCTGAACAAAACAGGGTGGACGAACGAAAAAATTGGGTCCTATTAGAAATGGCTCGAGCGATGATGTTCGAGTCTCATGTCCTAATGAGTTTCTGGCCGGAGGTTGTATCCACTGCTGCATACCCAACAAATTGCCTTCACACAAAAATCCTCAAATCATCAAACACCTCTACACGTCCTTTCCACCCGACACTCCATTCCGTCTATCTGTACTCTCCTCCTAAAAGTATTTGGCTGTACCGTTTTTATCCATAACCCAAAACTGAACGGACCAAAGTTGGCCCTTACGCTGACAAATGTATCTTTTTATGCTATGCTACCACCCAGAAGGGCTACAAATGTTATAATCCTAAAACACACCGTATCCATGTAACCATGAACTGTGTCTTTTGCTGAAACTGAGTTCTATTATACTACCTAATCTGGAGTTCAGGGGGAACCCCATGCTAATGATGGAACCCTAGATTGGTTGTCACATCATAACTGCCAGGTGGCCATTCCAACATGACAAGTAGATGGTGCCTACTATGCTATAGCTCCTGAACATGTACCACTCGCTGGCCACGTACCACCTAATGATCAACCAGTAATGAATGCCCTGTCCGAGGTAAGAAATGATACTAGTAAAAAACAATCTACTGCTTTGTTTTCTAGCAACAACAGTGATATTATCACCAATAATACCCTTAAAGTTTCCCCAAAAAATGCCCAAGAACCCTCGTGTGTCCCACTTATATATTACATGAACAACAGCAGGGCCGAATCTTACCACCCAGAGTCAACCGAGGAGTACCCCCAGAACGATACTCTCCTGAAAAGCTTTCGAAAACCTCTCGATATCCCCTGAGTTGTTCTAGACATTGGATAAGTGATGTTGCCCAAGGGTTCTTTGTAACCATATGCTCTGAGGAGATTCCCAAAGATGTCAACGAGGCCCTAAGTCAACCGATATGGAAGGATGCTATGCTTAGTGAAATGAATGCTCTCCAAAAGAATGAAACTTAAGAAAAGTGTACCTTGCCCCTGGCAAGAGGCCAGTAGGGTGTAAATGGGGGTGTTCACTATAAAGTACAAAGGAGCCTCTTCACCAGTTTGACATAAAAAAATGCTTTCCTCCATGGTGATCTTAAAGAGGAGAAGTGTGTCGTCTGAAGAAATCTCTTTATGGGCTAAAATAGTCACCACTGACCTGGTTAAAAAGGTTCACAGAGGTATTGAAACAGGATGGGATTCAAAGAGCAATGCAAATCATACCTTGTTCATTAAAAGACGAGCAGACCTGGTAACCTGCCTGAATATCTATGTTGACGACATGATTATCACTGGTGATGATTTAAAAGAGCTTACTCGACTCCGACAGTATTTGTTCACAATGTTTGAAATGAAGGATCTTGGAGGTCTCAAGTACTTTCTTGGCATTGAAGTTCTGCGGTCGAAATCCGGTATTTACATCTCTCAACGGAAATACATACTCGGTCTTCTCGCAGAAGTTGGAATAATTGATTGCAAACCCTGTAACACTCCTATGACAGTAAATAATAAGCTACATGATATCGATGGTGCATCGCCTGCAGATAAGGGACAGTACCAGCGGTTGGTTGGCAAACTGATCTACTTATCACACACTTGCCCCGACTTTTCATTTGCCATAAGCTTGGTCAGCCAATTTATGCATAATCCTCAAGGACATCATATGGATGATGGTATGCTTATTTTACGATATCTAAAACACACTCCTGGTAGGGGAATTCTGTTTCAGGATAATGGACACCTCGATATTCAGTCATATACTGATGCAGACTAGGCAGGAAATCTGGTAAACAGGAAGTCTACATCTGGATATTTCACCCCTATGGGAAGGAACCTGGCTACATGAAGGAGCAAAAAGCAGAAGGTTGTGGCCCTTTCTAGTGTAGAGGCGGAATTCCGAGGGATTGTGAAGGGTATCACTGAAGTATTATGGCTACATAGGTTGTTCAAGGACTTAGGCTTACCTGTAAACCAACCTGCACCACTATTTCGTGATAATAAGGCATCAATCAGCATATCTGAAAACCCCGTGCAACATGACCGCAACAAACATGTGGAAATTGACTGACATTTGATTAAGGAAAAACAAGATAGGGGCTTATTGCATTACCATTTGTTCGATCTTAATATCAGCTGGCAGATATCCTGACCAAGGCCATCAATAGAAGGTCCTCTACTGCTATTCTATCCAAGTTGTACATCGTTGACCCCACTGTTCAACTTGAGGAAGAGTGTTAGGATATGAAGATATTCATCTTACCATAATTGTAGCAATCACTGTAACTGTAACTTACCATAGTTGTAGGAGTACCATAATTGTAGCAATTAGTGTACCCTGATTATAGCAATTAGAGTAATTGTAATTTCATTCTGTTTATTTCCTTGTCATGTATAGATCAATCAAGTAGCTACAAATAAATGTATAGTGAGACAATGGAATATACAAGAAATTCTCCACAAATTTCCACTGTGTTGTTATCGTTTTTATCATTAATTGTTACAATGAGCTACTTCGTTTTGCTACAATAAAGTGATTTATTCTTGTGGTTCTGTTATTTTATTTATGGGACAAATTTCTCTAAAGCTGAATGCAACTTAACGTAACAAAGCGAGATTGCTATTATTTGGACGTATTTATTATTACACTTTTGATTAGGGTCTAGCTCTTATTATACTTATTAGTGGCTTTACTACTTTCTTCTTTTATAGATATAAACACATCGTTGAACCACATAAATATTGACTTATGGCTAGCATTTTGTCATCTCCGTTGTTTTATAACAAATGATGTCTAAACAAGATTAGGATGCTAGGGCTAGTATATTTTTTGTGAAATTCTCAGAAACTTCAGACCATGGCAGAAGTCTGAACAAGTGTGTGACCATCAAATTTTGAAGCACTATTTTCTTAATTTTTTTTCACTACATCAAATTTCGTCCATGAAGATGCAAGTGTATTTAATGACTTTAATACACGAATACCGACATATATGTATGTATGTGTATATATACGTATAAGTATACATATACACACACATGCATAGATGCATGCATACATATATAAAGAGATAGACACATATACACATACTATATATGTGTGTGCATGTGTGTCTATATATATATGTGTGTCTGTGTGTGCGCACACACTAATCTCAATAATTGAAGCACTATTTTCATTTCTTTTTTTTAGTACATCATATTTTGTCCCTTAAGATGCTAGTGCATTTAATGATTTTACAGACACATGCATACATGAATACCCACATATACACGTATATGTATATATACATGCATACAACATAGTTATTGAATTTAGTGTTCATGTTAGTTCTGTAACACACTCTAGAAGGGGGTGAATAGAGTGTTTGTAAATTTTGCGGAATTTTCTTGTTTGGATCGGCTCAAAAAGAATTCAAAATAAAAGCAAGAATGGGAGATGAGAAACAATGATTGAGTACACTAGATATACAATGGTTCGAATCGTAAATGATTCTACTCCACTACCACATTGTTGCTTAAGTAGAATTTCAACAACTACTCTTCTTATTAAAGCTAATAAGAACAACCATAGTAATGCTTACACTAACACCTTAATGTAAGCAACCACAATAACAACTTCTTGCACAAAATACCTTTGTATAACTACAGAAACCACAGATCTAAGCAAGAATAACTTCTTACTACCTCACAGCTTCAACAAAGTTCTCTTAAGAACTTTCTCACAGTGGGTTAAAGGAAGTAGTGGGGATTACACTTTCTCATTAGTCTAAACACAAAAAAGAGATCGAATATTTTTGGTTCCTCTTGTGTTAGACTCTCTATCTCTCAATATACAACAATGAAGGACAAGGAAATACTTAACAAGCTTTAAGATTTTACACATATGAGAGAAATATACAACAATGAAATATGAAACTTGATGATGGCGAAAGTGTGTATCTGCCTCATCCAAGATTCATCCATTTATATAAGATGTTCAATACATTTTGGTAGCCTCAACCATGTCTTCAACTACATTAAATGTCAAGAAAATGTTCAAATAGTATTTAGTCACCCTATGGAGTGATTTGATCCTCAATAGCCAACCTAGAACAACTTAGACATGGATATAATAGCCAAGGAAGTATGTGTGTGCTTAAAGTAAAGTCCACAAGAAATTTGAGCAAGATTGGAAAGAGAAAACACCATAAAACTCCCTTGGATTTTGTTCTAACACTCATAAAAATTTGAATTCTTGGGGACATCGATCGATCGAAGTGCCTGGCTGAGAGATCGATGTCCTCTAGAAACTTTCCAGTTTTGAACCTTCTTGACATCGATCGATGTCTCCCTTGGAGAGACTGATGTGACATCGATCGATTGATGTCCCCCGGACTGAGAGATCGATGTTGGACAATGACATTTCTGCCTGACATTGATTGATCGAAGTCTCTCTTGGAGAGACTGAAGTTACATCGATCGATCAATGTCCCTTAGACTGAGAGATCGATGTTGGACAGAAGCTTTTCTGCCTAACATCGATCGATCGAAGTCTGTCTTAGAGAGACTGAAGTGACATTGATCGATCGATCTCCTCAGTCTGAGAGATCGATGTTGGATAGTAAAGATCCAATCTTAACCATTTTTGTCGTAGTGTATTTTTTCATTTTGAATCAAATCTCAAGTATAAATTTAACTTATTTAAAACATCTTTACATCATCAAAACATTTTATATCTTAACAATCTCCCCCTTTTTGATGATTAACAATGATTCAAAAGATTTTTTACTTGAAAATTTTACATTTGAGCTAGCTAAACTTGATTTTATACAACTCCCCCTTAGTCCATGCTCCTTCATCATATGGACATATCAAAAACTCTCCCTTAACATGTGATTTTTACAAAACAAATAAGTATGATGACAATTTCAAAATGCTCCCCCTTAATCAAATCATGTATCAAATTCTATATTCTCAAATTTTTAACATTTGTACCAAAGTTTTAATCAAACAAGCATTTTACATATTTCATCAAGCAATTATTCTCATACCATTTCCAATGTTATAACCTTATGCCAATACCAAGTTATATAATACTCAACATTCCAAACATGTGCATACAATGTAATTACCAACTTCAACCATAAATAACATCAATAGCAATGCAACTATCAATCCCTATTCGGTCAACATTTGTGCTATCAACAAGTGCCAAAACATGTTAAATGTTTCCAAGCAAGCATACACCATATCAATGCCAAGCATGCCAAATGTTATATACCAAGCAAGCAATGTCAATACCAATCAACTCATACCAATTAACTCATGCAACTCATGCTCATGCAACTCATGCTTCATCAACTCATGTCTCATGCACTCATGCCAACTTCTCCCTCTTTTTGAAAACATCAAAAAATTAGTAATAGGTAGAAAATGAAGGATTAAAATATCATCTTCAGTTTTTGATACTTGGACTTTTGAACATTAAGCTTTGTTTGCATCGTCGTGACTTAAGTGTCGACCTTTGTTTCTAGCGTCTTGATTCTCTCCTAGAGTTTTTCGTAGTCCTTCTCAAGATCATCAATGCAAATTGCTTCCTTTTGTTAAGTCTTATACCCGTTGACCAAGATAACGATGTAAATCGTTAATCTCTGTCTCTGCATCAAATGGCAACTCCGAATCACTACCTTCCTCGATTGGAGCTTTTCTCTTGTCCACTCGGGAGGAAGGACTTGGTTGTGTTGGTGGTTGTGTTTGGGGTTGAGATGGAGGTTCCTTGGGAGTCTCGGTGGGATGTGTTGGAGGGATTGGTACTTGGACCGGAATGTTTTCAACTTCTTCTTCTTCTGGGTCGTTTTGACCTCCACGTCTCTGTGCTTCCTTTCGGGATTTATGAATTTGTTGAATGTTTGCTTTTGTATAATAGTCTCAAGAGGCTACTTCTCATCATATTCCTTATTCAACTCCACATTTGACTTTCTTAGCAATCTATAAATGAGATTGCTCTAAAGAAGGGCTTTGGATTTTTTAGTTATCGCCTCCCACATATTTGTAAACACAATCTCCCCAAACTTTAGTTGCCCCCTCATGGCTATATGATAAGAAGTGTAAAATTCTAAATTGCTTGGAAGTTTGGCACCATTGACACAAAAGGTGACAATGGCAAGTAACACTCGATACACTAAAGGCATATCATTAGTGTTTTTGGTGGGGCAGAAACCAAGAAAGGTTTTAACTTCATCTTTGGACACTTTGTACTTATTTTTATCCCACTTTCAAGGATTATAATCATCAACATCCTCATCAGGAACACCAAGAAGTTCATTTATGGTTTTCGAATCAAATGAAACAAGTTTACCTTCTATGACTGAAGTTAACAAAAAAGGCATGTCATTTAGTTACTCCACCCACATATTAGCATAAAACATTCTTGTGTATCGGGTGGACATGTAACTCATTTCCAATGCATCCCAAACCAGTCTCCATTTTTGATCATCAAACCAATTGATGATCGGTCTCAATTCCTTATTGCTCAAAATATCTCCATTTTTGAGCAATTTCAATGGAATAGAGAACCTCTTATGGCCTTCCCATTCACTAAGCAACACTTGATCTCTAAGTGAAATGTAAGTGAATTTACCTGTACATGTTGGCTCTTTTAAGGCATCCTCATATTCTCTGGATTTGAGCCAAGGAAAGTTGTTCAGTGTAAGCCTTCTCCTTACCTCAGCTAACATGTTGTCATGAGAGGGGGTTACCTTCTTCCTTAACCCTTGTGTCCTAGACCCAGTTAGGACTTGAGGATGAGATTGTTGAGGCACATTCTCTTCCTCATGAGATGTTCTCTGCCTTTCCGACGAGGGCTTCATTTTTGGGGCCATGGAGAATTAGGGAACAAAAATTGCATGTTTTGGTGAAGAAATAGATGAAAATGATGAAGGGGGAGATTGAATAGAAGAACAAAATGAAGAAATGTGCAAGAACTTTGAGTTTAGAGAGACGTATTTTGCGTTCCTTAGAGAAGAGGGGTTAGGGTTCATTTTGGGGAAGAAGAAAGTGAGAAGAAAATGTTGTTTCGCAGCTTTTAATCATCCAGGCCGCAATGACATTGACCGATCGATGTCTGTGACTTCGATCGGTCGATGTCCCCAACTTTGATCGATCGATGTCTGTTTTACATCAGTCTCTGAAACAACTATATAGATCGATCGATGTATGCTGAAATCACTCTTTTTGGCAATTTTGACCTCTAACCATTGTTTATCATCCTTAATCTTGTTCTAATTTATTTGAATGTCTCAGTAGGGAGGGATTCGGTAAAAATATCCGCTAGTTGGTCATTCGTTTGAACAAATTCAACGCATACTAATCCTTTTTAAATGCAATCCCTTATGAAGTGATGCCTCACTTCAATATGTTTGGTCCTACATCAGTGTACCAGATTTTGTGCCATACTTATGGCTGAAATGTTATCATATAAGATTGGGACTTTGTCAAACTTAATATTATAATCATTTAAGGTGTTTATCATCCAAAGTAGTTGGGCACAACATGAAGCGGCCGATACATATTTCTGATTCCGCCGTTAAAAGTGACACACTATTTTGTTTCTTAGAGAACCAAGAAACTAAGCAATCTCCTATGAATTGGCATGTCCCAGAGGTGCTTTTTCTATCGACTAGGTTTCTGGCGTAGTTGGAGTCACTATACCCTCTTAAATCAAAACAACCATTTTTGGAATAAAACAACCCAAAGTTCAAGGTTCCTTTCAAATACCTAAAGATACGTTTAATAGCAACTAGATGTGATTCCTTAGGCATATTTTGAAATCTAGCACATAAGCACACAGCAAGCAAAATATCCGGTCTACTAGCTGTTAAATAAAGTAAACTACCAATCATACCCCTATATTTGGTTACCTCAACCGGTTTTCCTTTTTCATCTTTGTCAAGCTTTTTACTTGTGCTCATTGGTGTGCTCATACTTCTTCCATCCTCAAACTTGTATTTCTTGAGTAAATCCTTTGTGTACTTTGTTTGAGATATGTATACTCCATCTTGAGTTTCCTTGATTTGAAGACCAAGAAAGCACTTGAGTTCACCATCATGCTCATCTCAAATTCGCCTTCCATTAATTTAGCAAAATGCTCACAACGAGAATCATTAGTAGCACAAAATATAATATCATCCACATAAATTTGAACAAGCAATTGATAGTTTCCTTGTTCTTTAATAAAAAGAGTAGTGTCGACTTTTCCTCACGAAAACTCATTTTCAAGAAGGAAGTTAATTAATCTTTCATACCACGCCCTAGTAGCTTGTTTAAGTCCATAAAGGGCCTTTTTGAGTTTAAATACATGATTTGGATAATAATGATTTTAAAACCCGTTGGTTGAGCTACATGCACCTCTTCTTGAATTATTCCATTGCGGATTTCACATCCATTTGATATAGCTTGAAATCCTTATAGGATACATATGCTAATAGAATCCTAATAGCTTCTAACCTAGCTACGGAGGCAAAGGTCTCATAATAGTCTATGCCTTCATCTTGTCTATATCCTTGAGCTACTAACCTAGCTTTGTTTCTAGTGATGTTTCTTTTGTCATCCATTTTGCTTCTAAATACCCATTTAGTGCCACTAATTCCCAAGCATCACTTCTTTCAAATTAATTTAGCTCTTCTTGCATGACTAATACACAATTTTTGTCATTTATTGCTTCTTTTATATTTTTAGGCTCAACTTGTGAAATGATGGCGTTTTCATTAAATTTTCTTCTTTTCATTATACCTTCACTTGTTTCACCTAGTATTAGTTCTTTTCGATGATCTTTCTTATACTTATATGAATCCGGTAAATTTGAAGTATCTCTCCTACTTCTTCATCTTCAACCTTAGGTTCAAGTTGATCAATCCTAAGGTCAGTGAAAATATTCCCTTTTGGATTCTCAAATTTTTCTATGTGTCTCACTTCAATTATTTCCTCATCGTCATCATTTATGCATGGTTCATCCTCAAGGAGTTCACTAAACTTGACATAAATTGATTCTTCAACTTTCATACTCCTTTTGTCATATGCTCTAAATGTCCTGCTAATTTGAGCATATCCCATAAAAATTACTTCATCCACTTTGAAATCGAGTTTATCCACGTTATCTTGGGTGTTAAGTATAAGACATTTACAACCAAATACCTTGAAATAACAAATATTTGGTACTCTACCTTTCCAAAGTTCATAAAGAGACTTTTTGAGAGATGGTCTCAAGTAAACTCTATTCATTACATGACAGGCGGTGTTTACCTCTTCGGCCTAAAAGTACTTGGGTAGCTCAAATTCATTTAGCATGCCTCTACTCATTTCTTGAAGTTTTCTATTTTTCCTTTCCGCGACACCATTTTGTTGAGAAGTTCTTGGAGCCGAGAAATTGTGTCCATACCCTTTGCATACACAAATTTCTTGAAACTCAATATCAAACTCACCACCTCTATCACTTATAAAATTGTGTCTTCTTTTTGATTTTCTAATCTTCTACAAAGTTTTATGAAATCTTGGCATGCATCATTCTTTTTAGTTAAAAATATTACCCAAGTGTACCTACACTAGTCGTCTACCACCACAAAGGTGTAATGTTTTCTACCTAGACTTTCCGTACCAATATCCTAATAAAAATCCATATGAAGCAATTGTAGAAGTTTGGTGGTGGAGATTTCACTCTTGGGCTTGAAGCTTGTTTTAACAAGCTTTTCCTTTTGATAAGTGTATTTTTACGCATGGAGGAAGAACTCACCTGATTCAGGCTCCGCTGGCTTGGGCTCAGCAGGAGCAACATTTGAAACTGGGGGCACCGCCGAAGTGGACGCACCGCCAGAGCCAAGAGTGGCCAATCTCCTTTCTCTCCGAAGCCTTTTCCTAGCTTGGGTCTCAGCCATCATCTCAACTCGGATAGAAGGACCAGCCATTGCACCTGCATTCGGAGTTAAACAGTTAAACACTGAAAAAGAGAAAGGAAATGGCTGAGAAGGGAAAGAACAGTATCCACCTCGGATGATGGTTAACTGGTCTGGAGAAAGAGGCCGATAGTCGTCACCAAGAGCCGAATGGGCTACATCGGCAGCTATCTAGATCTCAGAGTCGACCTTCTGCCAATCGATGATAATTGGGACTGTCCGAATTCTGTCTGCTTCATCGCAGTAGTCTTGGGCCGGCCGTGTGTTATGAACTCTGCCGTGCTCCCAGACATTCCCGCTTAGCAGTTCAGATTTTCTGACGTAAAAGAATTTCTCCTTCCATCTCTTATTGGAAGAAGAAATATTAATGGAAAAAGGGAAATTAATGCTAGACGTTCACTTGCTAAAGTAATACCAGCTCTGCGAAGTCTGACATGCAAAAAGGGCTCGAAGAATAGTAGTATTGAAAGGAAATTCAATAAGTCTAAGAAGAAGAATGTAACACAGAATAAGTTTGAGGCCATTTGGCTGAATTTGAGGAAGCCTGAGCCCATAAGCCCGCATAATGCGGACAACAGGCTCAGGAACAGGAAGATTGAAGCCAGACTTAAAATAATCTTCGTAGACTGCTTCATAATCCCTAGGGGGATCATAAGCAGTCTGACCCGACAAGGGAAGAAAAGGACTGAAACGATTTTTATCAATTTTGTAATACTTACAAATCCTATCTAGGTCGGCCTCGGTCAGAGAAGAAGAAGTTTCTTGGACAGTAGGAGAAGGCCGACCCTTTTCTATGACTCTAGAGAAGTGAACAGGGTCCCTCAGTGGGGCCGGAGGATTTACAGACACCGGAGCAGGGGCAACCCTCACTGGCTCCGACGAGGAACTGATTAGGGTTAGGGCTCTGCTGGACTGAGCAGAGTCCCTGGTAGACTGGAGTAAATTGCCGATGGGAGGATCATCGGCAGAGGCAGATCTGCCAGACGGTGACGGAGAAACAATAGCCTGTCTGCTTCCGGCGGCATAAGAACCACATTCAGAAGGATTTTGAGAATCAAGCGAAGCAGAAGACATAATGAAGGAGGAAAGAAGAAGACTTACAGAGAGTTTAAAGGAAGAAGGAGACCGGATGAAGATGGAGCACATGCTGAAAGAGGCTGGAAGTCGCCGGAATCAGAAGAATTCGCCGGAGAAGAAAGTGAAATGCCGGAGTAAAAGAGTGAAAGCGAATAAAGAGGGAAAAATGACCAGCAGAAGGCCTATCTATAGGACTACATCTCGGCAGCCCAAAGGTCATTTTGAAATTAATTGCCCTCGATTCCTAAAACGGCCAAATCCCAAAAGCTGCACAACTGACACTTCGTGCTCTGCGCAAACAGTAAATGCGCAGAACGAACCCATCAAAAGGGGACACGTGCCACAAAAGACGACGTACTTATAAAGCTAGTCAGCATCATCTGATCAGTTCGGCCGGAAGCTATCATTAACGCTTCGTACTCTGTGCCCCTAATAAGTACACTGAGCGGCCTAATCAGAAGTTAACACGTCATCAAAGGAAGGACGACACGGGAAAAATCTGAACAGATCAGCCTGCCCTCGAAGGTCAGCTCGGCCAGACTAATCTGGGGGGCAAGTGGTGAGCCAAAAAATACCCATCGTTAGTCAACAACGGTCAACGTTGAAATATGGGTGTGTAAAAGTGCTAAGTGTTGCAAGTTGGCCTAGAGGCCGACCAGCACATATACAGACAAACAGTCCATCTCAGTCACACGGCCCCAGCACCGTTGGGACCCATAGGTCTTACCTCGGCCTCAAGGTCTCATCCCTGCCAACAGCTCCATCTCGGCCAAAGCGTAACTCGGCTAAAAAGCTGTACTCGGCATCAGATCTGATATACTCTCTGATCTCGGATCACTCCGACGACGTCAGGGATCAGCCTCAGGAAAGGCCCACCAATGCTCTTTGAAGTCGGCCACCTTCATCTCGGCAAGCTGACCCCACACCTTAAGTCATCTCAGGCACTTCCAGGTACTTCTAGAGGACTTCATCTCGGTTCTAGGAGTTAACCCTGGGTAATTCTACCAGGTGAATCTCCCAGCCAGGTGTCCCAAGCTAGCTAACTCAGCGCAGTACTGAGCCACGTGGGTAACATGCAAGGGCAGGAGTCATCCAAATGACCTCATTGCCTGTCATGATTTCCGGGCTCTGCCCATGCATTGGCCCAAGCCGTCATATAAAAAGGCAGAGCAGCAGGAGATAGAAGGACAAGCTACAATTTAACAATTCACTACAGTAACTCATCTTCCTCACGGTGAAAGTACAGGTTTACCTGAAAACCACTATTTACAAAACTTTCCTCAGTATATAAACCTCTCCTAAAATGGCGTTGACTGACTTGACCATCGGAGGGTATTACACGGGGCCATAGATCACGGGTCCTCTGATAATACCTTCTTGGTACTTGTCTCTTACAATATGACAATGAGTTTATATATGTTTGGTTCTCTCATGAATCACTGGATTTTCCGCGTTATAAATAGCACTCCTATTATCACAAAATAGATCAACTGGCTCACTATGATCAACCTGCAAATCCTTCAACGAATAGAGTATCCATTGTACCTCACAATTGGCTGAGACAAGAGCTCTGCATTCAGCCTGTGCCAAAGATTTGGAGACTGTGGTTTGCTTCTTAGCCTTCCAGGATATCAATGAACTTCCAAGCAACACACAATATCCTGTTACTGACTTCCTTGTCTCTGAGCATCCTCCCCAATCCGAGTCTGAAAAGGATGTTATCTTCAAATCACCTGTACTTGGATAGAAAAGTCCTTGCCCTAGTGTGCCTTTTAGGTATCTCAACACTCTCTATGCTGCCTTGAGATGTAAGCTAGTAGGAACATCAAGAAACTGGCTGAGTTGTTGCACAACGTAGGTAATATCTGGTCTAGTGATAGTTAAGTACAACAGTTTCTAATCATTCTTCTATATCTAGACACATCTTGTATCAGCTCTGAATCATTGTGTGTCAACTTCATGTTATACTCCATGGGGCTTTTGGTAGTCTTAAAGGCTAGAGTTCCAGTTTCTTGCAGTAACTCCAAGGTATCCTTCCTTTGGCATACACAATCCCCCCTGAGAACTGGCCACTTCTAAGCCTAATTAAATACTTGAGAGAGCAAAGGTCCTTAATATGAAATACTTGATGTAAAGAATCCTTCAGAGCTTGAATTTCAGATAGAGAATCACTAGCCACTAAGATGTCATGTACATAAACCAGAAGAACAAGGAATGTGCCTGCAGTTTCTTTGGTGAACATAGTGTAATCATGCTTGGATTGTTTACAACCACTAGATAAGAGAAACTGAGTGAGTTTCTTGTTCCATTGCCTACTAGCTTGCTTCAAACCGTACAGGGACTTGGTGAGCTTACATACTATACTAGGAGCATGAGAAGGCACACCCTCAGGCAGGGTCATACGATTCCCTGATGTAAATCACCATGAAGAAAAGCATTATTAGCGTCAAGTTGATGAAGATGCCATTTTCTAAGAGAAGCTAATGTAATGCTGAGCTTGACAGTTGTCATTTTGACAACAGGAGAGAAGGTATCACTGTAACCAATCTCAGCTTGCTGAGTGTATCCCTTGGCCACCAACCTAGCCTTATAACGTTCAATGCTTACATATGCCTTTCTCTTTATTTTGTACACCCATTTGCATCCAATAGGTCTTTTACCTACAGGTAACTAGACCAAGCTCCAAGTATGATTAACCTCCAAGGCTGCTAATTTAGCTTACATAGCTTGCTGCCAGTGAGCTGACTGTGCTGCTTGGTGATAAGTTGTAGGTTCTTGCTGTAAACTAATGTTAAGCACAAAGTTTTTGTATTTTTGTGCCAACTGATACAATGAGTAATGATATTGAAGGGGATACTTAGGAGCAGATGTTGTAAGACGATCACAAAGATAATCATGGAGATAGGCTGGTGGTTTCCTTTGTCTAGCTGGCCTTAATGAAGTTTCAGATTCTGAAATATGAGGAATAGTAGGGTCAGAGATTAACATTTGATCATCTGGATAAATGATAAGGGGAATGTCTAGAGTGAATTCAGGGCTAAGTGTGGGGACTCTGTTGGTAGGATGTGATGGTGATGTGGAAGATGATGGCTGAGAAGAAGAGCTAGGTGTAGAATGATTAGCTGAAGAATTAGGTGTTTGATGTGTAGAAATGTGAGATTCTGGCACATAGGATGGGAAAAGTGAAGGGTCAGTGAAGAAACTGGGAGATGTAAGTTCTATTTGAATGGGTGATTCAGTTTGCTTATGATCTGAGTTGGGATCAAAGGGAAAGTGATGCTCATTAAATTGAACATTTCTAGATACAAAGATGTCTTTGGTTTCAAGGTTCTGTAAAATATAACCTTTTGTGGTAGAAGAAATACCAAGAAAGAGACATTTAATGGCCCTGGGAGTAAACTTATGTTTGCCAGGTAACTTGTTAAAGGCATATGCAAGACAGCCAAACACTTTAAGGTGTTGGTAAAGAGGTTTGTTTTTATATAGCATTTCAAAGGGTGTTTTATGATGAAGAATGGGAGTTGGTATAAGATTGATGAGATATACAGCATGTAGGATGGCAAAGCCCCAATAAGACATGGGCAAATATGTTTGGAATTTCAGTGATCTTGCAACTGTGAGTATGTGTTGGTGTTTTCTTTCCACTCTATTGTGGTGTGTATACACAACTTTTCTGATGAATCATGCCATGCTTCATATAAAACTTAGGCTTATTAAACTCCTGGCCATTATCTGTTCTAAGCACTTTAATGGTTTTTTTAAAATTGAGTGGTAACAAACTGACAGAAGTTTTGCAATAAACCTCCAACTTCACATTTTGATTTCAACAAATAGCCCATACAGAAGTTTTGCAATAAACCTCCAACTTCACATTTTGATTTCAACAAATAGCCCACACATATCTACTGTGTTTTAGATTCTACGAAGTTTATATTTTTCAAGCCGTTGATTGCCACGGCAGCCTCATTGGGCATACACAAGAATGTTTTATGCTAATATGTGGGTGGAGTAACTAAATGACATGTCTTTTTTGTTAACTTCAGTCATAGAAGGTAAGCTTGTTTCATTTGATTCGAAAACCATAAATGAACTTCTTGGTGTTCCTGAGGAGGATGTTGATGATTATGATCCTTGGAAGTGGGATAAAAATAAGTACAAAGTGTCCAAAGATGAAGTTAAAACCTTTCTTGGTTTCTCCCCACCAAAAACACTAATGACATGCCTTTAGTGTATCGAGTGTTACTTGCCATTGTCACCTTTTGTGTCAATGGTGCCAAACTTCCAAGCAATTTAGAATTTTACACTGCTTATCGTATAGCAATGAGGGGGCAACTAATGTTTGGGGAGATTGTGTTTACAAATATGTGGGAGGCGATAACTAAAAAATCCAAAGCCCTTCTTTAGAGCAATCTCATTTATAGATTGCTAAGAAAGTCAAATGTGGAGTTGAATAAGGAATATGATGAGAAGTAGCCTCTTGAGACTATTATACAAAAGCAAACATTCAACAAATTCATAAATCCCGAAAGGAAGCACAGAGACGTGGAGGTCAAAATGACCCAGAAGAAGAAGAAGTTGAAAACATTCCGGTCGAAGAACAAATCCTTCCAACACATCCCACCGAGTCTCCCACTGAACCTCCATCTCAACCCCAAACACAACCACCAACACAACCAAGTCCTTCCTCCCGAGTGGACAAGAGAAAAGCTCCAATCGAGGAAGGTAGTGATTCGGAGTTGCCATTTGATGCGGAGGCAGAGATTAACGATTTACATCGTTATCTTGGTCAACGGGTAGAAGACCTAACAAAGGAAGCAGTTTGCATTGATGATCTTGAGAAGGACTACGAAAAACTCTAGGAGAGAATCAAGACGCTAGAAACAAAGGTCGACACTCAAGTCACGAAGATGCAAACAAAGCTTAATGTTCAAAAGTCCAAGTATCAAAAACTTAAGATGAAACGTAAAGCGGCCCTATCCGGACTATCCTTCTCTTCTGATGAAGAATAGAATTCTTAGTTCTCCCTATTCCCCTCGTAGCTATAGGATTGACTTAGAAGTTGAGTTTACTTATGTATCTCAAAACTTCATATTTTGTTAATGATATTTTAATCCTTCATTTTCTACCTATTACTAATTTTTTGATGTTTTCAAAAAGAGGGAGAAGTTGGCATGAGTGCATGAGACATGAGTTGATGAAGCATGAGTTGCATGAGCATGAGTTGCATGAGTTAATTGGTATGAGTTGATTGGTATTGACATTGCTTGCTTGGTATATAACATTTGGCATGCTTGGCATTGGTATGCTATATGCTTGCTTGGAAACATTTAACATGTTTTGGCACTTGTTGATAGCACACATGTTGACCTAATTGGGATTGATAGTTGCATTGCTATTGATGTTATTTATGGTTGAAATTGATAATTACATTGTATGCACATGTTTGGAATGTTGAGTATTATATAACTTGGTATTGGCATAAGGTTATAACATTGGAAATGTATGAGAATAATTGCTTGATGAAATATGTAAAATGCTTGTTTGATTAAAACTTTGGTACAAATGTTAAAAATTTGAGAATATAGAATTTGATACATGATTTGATTAAGGGGGGGAATTTTGAAATTGCCATCATACTTATTTGTTTTGTAAAAATCACATGTTGAGGGAGAGTTTTTGATATGTCCATATGATGAGGGAGCATGGACTAAGGGGGAGTTGTATAAAATCAAGTTTAGCTAGCTCAATGTAAAATTTTCAAGTAAAAAATCTTTTGAATCATTGTTAATCATCAAAAAGGGGGAGATTGTTAAGATATAAAATGTTTTGATGATGTAAAGATGTTTTAAATAAGTTAAATTTACACTTGAGATTTGATACAAAATGAAAAAATACACTATGTCAAAAATGGTTAAGATTGGATCTTTACTGTCCAACATCGATCTCTCAGACTGAGGACATCGATCGATCAATGTCACTTTAGTCACTCCAAGAGAGTCTTCTATCGATCGATGTTAGGTAGAAAAGTTTCTGCCCAAGAGACTTCGATCGATCGATGTTAGGCAGAAAAGTTTCTGTCCAACATCGATCTTTCAGTCTAAGGGATATTGATTGATCGATGTAACTTCAGTCACTCCAAGAGAGACTTCGATCAATCGATGTCATGCAGAAATGTCATTGTCCAACATCGATCTCTCAGTCCAGGGGACATCAATCGATCGATGTCACATCAGTTTCTCCAAGGGAGACATCGATCGTTGTCAAGAAGGTTCAAAACTGGAAAGTTTCTGGAGGACATCGATCTCTCAGCCAGGCACTTCGATCGATCGATGTCTAAGAATTCAAATTTTTGTGAGTGTTAGAACAAAATCCAAGGGAGTTTTATGGTGTTTTCTCTTTCTAATCTTGCTCAAATTTCTTGTGGACTTTAGACCTAACAATTGGTATCTGAGCCTAACCTTGATTCCTTGGCCAATATTTGCAAGTAGCAAGGTTAAAGATCATGGCAATGACAACCTCTTCATCCTACACTTCAACTTCCAAGCCAACTGCACTATTCTCAGGATCAAACACTAAAGCACCTATGTTTGATGCCCAAAACTATTCTTTGTGGAAATTTCGAATGATCAATCATTTGAAAGGCTATGAATTTGATATATGGAGAGTCGTTGTTAAAGGAATCGGAGTTCCTATGATTACCAACTTAAAAGGAGAATCAATATTCAAAGATGAAGATGACTACACAGACGAAGAAAAGGTAAACTTCGCCATCAACGACAAAGCATTCAATATTCTCTCAAGTGCTGTTACCAACACTGAGCTCATAACACTTCAAGGTTTTGAAACAACCCATGAAGCATGGAAACGACTAGAAATGATACATAAAGGTACTGAGCAAGTAAAAATGGCCAAAAGACTTATGCTCATGAAGGAGTATGAAATGTTCGGTATGAAGAGCGGTGAAAAGATTGATGAAACTATTCATCAATTCACTCGAGTAGTGAATCAACTTTCCATGGTAGACAAGAAAATCTCAAATGAAGACCTTGTCTCAGAACTCCTCAACTCTTTGCCAGGAGAATGGACACCTAAAATCACCGTCATCACCGAATCAAAAAATCTCAAGACTCTTACTCTTGATGAAGTATCTGGTAATCTTCTTACTCATGAAATCCTTATTGATGAATAAAATAGAATGAACCCTATCAAGCCCACACAAGCATCACAAAAAGGATTGATGGTAGAGTCCAATGAATCGGATGAGGAAGTTGCTCTTCTAGTAAGAAAGTTTAGAAGAATGGCAACAAGAAATAATGCTCAAGCAAGAAAGTATTTCAAGAGACCACCCAAGGAAAAAGAAGCAAGTGAAAATTGCCATAGGTGTGGTCGACCTAGTCACTTCATGCCGATTGCCATGTAAAGAAGCCGCAAATACAAGAAAAGAAGATCTTTCCTCAAAAGAAGAAAGCTCTTAATAGGGAGGTAACGACGTGGGATGATCTCCTCTCCGAATCGGAAGGAGAAGAAAGTGAAGGCCAAGATGTTGGGCTTGTTGCAATAATTGAGAATCCGAAAGCACAACATACTTGTCTCAAGACAATCGACAATGACCTTGAGGTAAACTCTAACTCTTCTAATTTCAAGATGAAATAGGAGATTTGCAAGATGATTTTGAAAAACTAAATTTAAAATATAAATACATGAAGAAGGAATTTAAAAGGTGCATTTTAGAAAACAAGAGCTTGCATGATAAGAATATTTTGATGTTTCAAGATCATAATGACATTATGCTCATCATGCACAAAACCGTAGCTCTTGAAAATGTCGAAAGTAGAAAAGAATGTAAGAGGCTAAGGTTAGATTTAACCGATGGTAAAAATAATCTAGACTAATTACTTGGAAACCAAAGAATTGGAAATGATAAATCCGGATTTAGGATTTAATTGATCACATTCTTCCGTTGCGCCTGAATCATTAAAGAAAAAGGCAAATAAGAGAAAAACACAACATGACTCGTCATTTTATAAACCAAGGCATGTACCCACTTGTTTTCATTGTAACAAAGTAAGACTTGAGAGGAGTGCATGTAAAGCTAGATTTGATAGTATGCATGTTTGGAAGCCTAAGGGTTGACATTCTAACCCTAAAGGACCCAACCATCAAAGAGTACCAATGCATAAACCTCTTGGTTTTGTAGGCTCTCAAGATAAATTGAGTAGCCAAAGGAGAAGGAACCAAATGGCTCATGGACAGCGGATATTCAACGCACATGACCGGAGACAAAACCTTGTTCACCAAACTCAAGTCCATGATGGTGGAACGGTACATTTTGGCAATGGGAGAGCAAAAATCCTTGGACATAGAGAAATTGGTAACACTTCTTTCACTATTAATAGTGTATTATATGTAGAAGAGCTTAAATATAATTTGATAAGTGTCAGCCAACTGTGTGATGCTAATTTTCAAGTTGAATTTGTGGAAAGAAATGCATTGTGAAAAAGAATGAGAAGATTGTTTTTGAGGCTATAAGGAAAAATGATTGTTTATAAATTTAACTTGGACATATTAGTTTTAGAAATTTCAAAGAGATTTGCAAAAACAAAAAGATCCAAGGTCTTCCAAAATTGAATTTCGAAAACCCTGGCGTATGTGACACTTATCAAAAGGCAAAGCTTGTTAAAACAAGCTTCAAGCCCAATAGTGAAATCTCCACCGCCAAGCTTCTACAATTGCTTCATATGGATTTGTATTAGGATATTGGTACGGCAAGTCTAGGTGGAAAACATTACACCTTTGTGATGGTAGACGACTAGTGTAGGTACACTTGGGTAATATTTTTAACTAAAAAGAATTATGCATGCCAAAAGTTCATAAAACTTTGTATAAGATTAGATAATCAAAAAGAAGACACAATTTTAGAAGTGATAGAGGTGGTGAGTTTGATATTGAGTTTCAAGAATTTTGTGTATCCAAAGGGTATGGACACAATTTCTCGGCTCCAAGAACTCCTCAACAAAATGGTGTTGCGGAAAGGAAAAATAGAACACTTCAAGAAATGAGTAGAGCCATGCTAAATGAATTTGAGCTACCCAAGTACTTTTAGGCCGATGCGGTAAACACCGCCTGTCATGTAATGAATAGAGTTTACTTGAGACCATCTCTCAAAAAGACTCCTTATGAACTTTGGAAAGGTAGAGTACCAAATATTTGTTATTTCAAGGTATTTGGTTGTAAATGTCTTATACTTAACACCAAAGATAACGTGGATAAACTCGATTTCAAAGCGGATGAAGGAATCTTTATGGGATATGCTCAAATTAGAAGGACATTTAGAGTATATGACAAAAGGAGTATGAAATTTGAAGAATCAATTCATGTCAAGTTTAGTGAACTCCTTGAGGATGAACCATGCATAAATGATGATGATGAGGAAATAATTGAAGTAAGCCACATAGAAAAATTTGAGAATCCAAAAGGGAATATTTTCACTGACCTTAGGATTGATCAACTTGAACCTAATGTTGAAGATGAAGAAGTAGGAGGAGATACTTCAAATTTACTGGATTCATATAAGTACAAGAAAGATCATCCAAAATAACTAATACTAGGTGAAACAAGTGAAGGTATAATGAACAGAGGAAAATTTAATGAAAACGCCATCATTTCACAAGTTGAGCCTAAAAATATAAAAGAAGCAATAAATGACAAAAATTGTGTATTAGTCATGCAAGAAGAGCTAAATTAATTTGAAAGAAGTGATGCTTGGGAATTAGTGGCTAAACCTAATGATCACCCTATAATTGGCACTAAATGGGTATTTAGAAGCAAAATGGATGATAAAAGAAACATCACTAGAAACAAAGCTAGGTTAGTAGCTCAAGGATATAGACAAGATGAAGGCATAGACTATTATGAGACCTTTGCCTCCGTAGCTAGGTTAGAAGCTATTAGGATGCTATTAGCATATGCATGCTATAAGGATTTCAAGCTATATCAAATGGATTTGAAATCCACAATGGAATAATTCAAGAAGAGGTGCACGTAGCTCAACCACCGGGGTTTGAAAATCATTATTATCCAAATCATGTATTTAAACTCAAAAAGGCCCTTTATGGACTTAAACAAGCTCCTAGGGCGTGGCATGAAAGATTAATTAACTTCTTTCTTGAAAATGAGTTTTCGAGAGGAAAAGTCGACACTACTCTTTTTATTAAAGAACAAGGAAACTATCAATTGCTTGTTCAAATTTATGTGGATGATATTATGTTTGGTGATACTAATGATTCTCTTTGTGAGCATTATGCTAAATTAATGGAAGGCGAATTTGAGATGAGCATGATGGTGAACTCAAGTGCTTTCTTGGTCTTCAAATCAAGCAAACTCAAGATGGAGTATACATATCTCAAATAAAGTACACAAAGGATTTACTCAAGAAATACAAGTTTGAGGATGGAAGAAGTATGAGCACACCAATGAGCACAAGTACAAAGCTTGACAAAGATGAAAAAGGGAAACCGGTTGAGGTAACCAAATATAGGGGTATGATTGGTAGTTTACTTTATTTAACCTCTAGTAGACCGGATATTTTGCTTGCTGTGTGCTTATATGCTAGATTTCAAATTATGCCTAAGGAATCATATCTAGTTGCTATTAAACGCATCTTTAGGTATTTAAAAGGAACCTTGAACTTTGGGTTGTTTTATTCCAAAAATGGTTGTTTTGATTTAAGAGGGTATAGTGACTCCAACTACGCCAGAAACCTAGTCGATAGAAAAAACACCTCCGGGACATGCCAATTCATAGGAGATTGCTTAGTTTCTTGGTTCTTCAAGAAACAAAATAGTGTGTCACTTTTAACGGCGAAATCAGAAATATGTATCGGCCGCTTCATGTTGTGCCCAATTACTTTGGATGATAAACACCTTAAATGATTATAATATTAAGTTTGACAAAGTCCCAATATTATGCGATAACATTTCAGCCATAAGTATGGCACAAAATCTGGTACACTGTAGTGGACCAAGCATATTGAAGTGAGGCATCACTTCATAAGGGATTGCATTTAAAAAGGATTAGTATGCGTTGAATTTGTTCCAACGAATGACCAACTAGCAGATATTTTTACCAAATCCCTCCCTACTGAGACATTCAAATAAATTAGAACAAGATTAAGGATGATAAACAATGGTTAGAGGGTCAAAATTGCCAAAAAGAGAGATTTCAGCATACATCGATCGATCTATATAGTTGTTTCAGAGGCTGATGTAAAACAGACATCGATCGATCGAAGTTGGGGACATCGACCGATCGAAGTCACAGACATCGATCGGTCAATGTCATTGCGGCCTGGATGATTAAAAGCTGCGAAACAACATTTTCTTCTCACTTTCTTCTTCCCCAAAATGAACCCTAACCCCTCTTCTCTAAGGAATGCAAAATACGTCTCTCTAAACTCAAAGTTCTTGCACATTTCTTCATTTTGTTCTTCAATTCAATCTCCCCCTTCATCATTTTCATCTATTTCTTCACCAAAACATGCAATTTTTGTTCCCTAATTCTCCATGGCCCCAAAAATGAATCCCTCGTCGAAAAGGCAGAGAACATCTCATGATGAAGAGAATGTGCCTCAACAATCTCATCCTCAAGTCCTAACTGGGTCTAGGACACAAGGGTTAAGGAAGAAGGCGACCCCCTCTCATGACAACATGTTAGCTGAGGTAAGGAGAAGGCTTACACAGAACAACTTTCCTTGGCTCAAATCCAGAGAATATGAGGATGCCTTAAAAGAGCCAAGATGTACAGGTAAATTCACTTACATTTCACTTAGAGCTCAAGTGTTGTTTAGTGAATGGGAAGGCCATAAGAGGTCCACTATTCCATTGAAATTGCTCAAAAATGGAGATATTTTGAGCAATAAGGAATTGAGACCGATCATCAGTTGGTTTGATGATCAAAAATGGAGACTGGTTTGGGATGTATTGGAAATGAGTTACATGTCCACCCTATACACAAGAATTTTTTATGCTAATATGTGGGTGGAGTAACTAAATGACATGCCTTTTTTGTTAACTTCAGTCATTGAAGGTAAGCTTGTTTCATTTGATTCGAAAACCATAAATGAACTTCTTGGTGTTCCTGATGAGGATGTTGATGATTATGATCCTTGGAAGTGGGATAAAAATAAGTACAAAGTGTCCAAAGATGAAGTTAAAACCTTTCTTGGTTTCTCCCCACCAAAAACACTAATGACATGCCTTTAGTGTATCGAGTGTTACTTGCCATTGTCACCTTTTGTGTCAATGGTGCCAAACTTCCAAGAAATTTAGAATTTTACACTGCTTATCGTATAGCCATGAGGGGGCAACTAAAGAAGAACAAATCCCTCTAACACATCCCACCGAGCCTCCCACTGAACCTCCATCTCAACCCCAAACACAACCACCAACACAACCAAGTCCTTCCTCCCGAGTGGACAAGAGAAAAGCTCCAATCGAGGAAGGTAGTGATTCGGAGTTGCCATTTGATGCGGAGGCAGAGATTAACGATTTACATCGTTATCTTGGTCAACGGGTAGAAGACCTAACAAAGGAAGCAGTTTGCATTGATGATCTTGAGAAGGACTACGAAAAACTCTAGCAGAGAATCAAGACGCTAGAAACAAAGGTCGACACTCAAGTCACGAAGATGCAAACAAAGCTTAATGTTCAAAAGTCCAAGTATCAAAAACTTAAGATGAAACGTAAAGCGGCCCTATCCGGACTATCCTTCTCTTCTGATGAAGAATAGAATTCTTAGTTCTCCCTATTCCCCTCGTAGCTATAGGATTGGCTTAGAAGTTGAGTTTACTTATGTATCTCAAAACTTCGTATTTTCTTAATGATATTTTAGTCCTTCATTTTGTGCCTATTACTAATTTTTTGATGTTTTCAAAAAGTGGGAGAAGTTGGCATGAGTGCATGAGACATGAGTTGATGAAGCATGAGTTGCATGAGCATGAGTTGCATGAGTTAATTGGTATGAGTTGATTGGTATTGACATTGCTTGCTTGGTATATAACATTTGGCATGCTTGGCATTGGTATGCTATATGCTTGCTTGGAAACATTTAACATGTTTTGGCACTTGTTGATTGCACACATGTTGACCTAATTGGGATTGATAGTTGCATTGCTATTGATGTTATTTATGGTTGAAAATTATAATTACATTGTAAGCACATGTTTGGAATGTTGAGTATTATATAACTTGGTATTGGCATAAGGTTATAACATTGGAAATGGTATGAGAATAATTGCTTGATGAAATATGTAAAATGCTTGTTTGATTAAAACTTTGGTACAAATGTTAAAAATTTGAGAATATAGAATTTGATACATGATTTGATTAAGGGGGGGCATTTTGAAATTGTCATCATACTTATTTGTTTTGTAAAAATCACATGTTGAGGGAGAGTTTTTGATATGTCCATATGATGAGGGAGCATGGACTAAGGGGGAGTTGTATAAAATCAAGTTTAGCTAGCTCAAATGTAAAATTTTCAAGTAAAAAATCTTTCGAATCATTGTTAATCATCAAAAAGGGGGAGATTGTTAAGATATAAAATGTTTTGATGATGTAAAGATGTTTTAAATAAGTTAAATTTACACTTGAGATTTGATACAAAATGAAAAAATACACTATGTCAAAAATGGTTAAGATTGGATCTTTACTATCCAACATCGATCTCTCAGACTGAGGACATCGATCGATCAATGTCACTTCAGTTTCTCCAAGAGAGTCTTCTATCGATCGATGTTAGGCAGAAAAGTTTCTTTCCAAGAGACTTCGATCGATCGATGTTAGGCAGAAAAGTTTCTGTCCAACATCGATCTCTCAGTCTAAGGGACATTGATCGATCGATGTAACTTCAGTCACTATAAGAGAGACTTCGATCAATCGATGTCATGCAGAAATGTCATTGTCCAACAGCGATCTCTCAGTCCAGGGGACATCGATCGATCGATGTCACATCAGTCTCTCCAAGAGAGACATCTATCGGTGTCAAGAAGGTTCAAAACTGGAAAGTTTCTGGAGGACATCGATCTCTCAGCCAGGTACTTCGATCGATCGATGTCCCTAAGAATTCAAATTTTTGTGAGTGTTAGAACAAAATCCAAGGGAATTTTATGGTGTTTTCTCTTTCCAATCTTGCTCAAATTTCTTGTGGACTTTACTTTAACCACACACATGCTTCCTTGGCTATTATATCCATGTCTAAGCTGTTCTAGGTTGGCTATTGAGGATCAAATCACTCCATAGGGTGACTAAATACTATTTGACCATTTTCTTGACATTTAATGTAGTTGAAGACATGGTTGATGCTACCAAAACGTATTGAACATCTTCTATAAATGGATGAAGCTTGGATGAGGCAAATACACACTTTCGCCATCATCAAGTTTCATATTTCATTGTTGTATATTTCTCTCATATGTGTAAAAATCTTAAAGCTTGTTAAGCCTTTCCTTGTCCTTCATTGTTGTATATTGAGAGATAGAGAGTCTAACGCAAGAGGAATCAAAAATATTTGATCTCTTTTTTGTGTTTAGACTAGTGAGAAAGTGTAATCCCCACTACTTCCTTTAACCCACTGTGAGAAAGTTCTTGAGAGAACTTTGTTGAAGTTGTGAGGTAGTAAGAAGTTATTCTTGCTTAGATCTGTGGTTGCTGTAGTTACACAAATTTATTTTATGCAAGAAGTTGTTATTGTGGTTGCTTACATTAAGGTGTTAGTGTAAGCATTGCTATGGTTGTTCTTATTAACTTTAATAAGAAGAGTAGTTGTTGAAATTCCACTTAAGCAAGAAAGTGGTAGTGGAGTAGAATCATTTACGATTCGAACCATTGTATATCTGGTGTACTCAATCATTGTTTCTCATCTCCCATTCTTGCTTTTATTTTGAATTCTTTTTGAGCCGATCCAAACAAGAAAATTCCGCAAAATTTACAAACACTCTATTCACCCCCTTCTAGAGTGTGTTACGGACCTAACATGAACACTAAATTCAATAACTATGTTGTATGCATGTATATATACATATACATGTATATGTGAGTATTCATGTATGCATGTGTCTGTAAAATCATTAAATGCACTAGCATCTTAAGGGACAAAATATGATGTACTAAAAAAAAGAAATGAAAATAGTGCTTCAATTATTGAGTTTAGTGTGTGCGCACACACAGACACACATATATATATAGACACACATGCACACACATATATAGTATGTGTATACGTGTCTCTCTCTTTATATATGTATGCATGCATCTATGCATGTGTGTGTATATGCATACTTATACGTATATATACACACACATACATATATGTCGGTATTCATGTATTAAAGTGATTAAATACACTTGCATCTTGATGGACGAAATTTGATGTAATGAAAAAAATTAAGAAAATAGTGCTTCAAAATTTGATGGTCACACACTTGTTCAGACTTCTGCCATGGTCTGAAGTTTCTGAGAATTTCACAAAAAACATACTAGCCCTAGCATCCTAATCTTGTTTAGACATCATTTGTTATAAAACAACGGAGATGACAAAATGCTAGCCATAAGTCAATATTTATGTGGTTCAACGATGTGTTTATATCTATAAAAGAAGAAAGTAGTAAAGCCACTAATAAGTATAATAAGAGCTAGACCCTAATCAAAAGTGTAATAATAAATACGTCCAAATAATAGCAATCTCGCTTTGTTACGTTAAGTTGCATTCAGCTTTAGAGAAATTTGTCCCATAAATAAAATAACAGAACGACAAGAATAAATCACTTTATTGTAGCAAAACGAAGTAGCTCATTGTAACAATTAATGATAAAAACGATAACAACACAGCGGAAATTTGTGGAGAATTTCTTGTATATTCCATTGTCTCACTATACATTTAATTGTAGCTACTTGATTGATCTATACATGGAAAGGAAATAAACAGAATGAAATTACAATTACTCTAATTGCTATAATCAGGGTACACTAATTGCTACAATTATGGTACTCCTACAACTATGGTAAGTTACAGTTACAGTGATTGCTACAATTATGGTAAGATGAATATCTTCATATCCTAACACTCTCCCTCAAGTTGAACAGTGGGATCAACGATGTACAACTTGGATAGAATAGCAGTAGAGGACCTTGTATTGATGGCCTTGGTTAGGATATCTGCCAGCTGATCTTAAGATCGAACAAATGGTAATGCAATAAGCCCCTATCTTGTTTTTCCTTAATCAAATGTCAGTCAATTTCCACATGTTTGTTGCGGTCATGTTGCACGGGGTTTTCAGATATGCTGATTGATGCCTTATTATCACGAAATAGTGGTGCAGGTTGGTTTACAGGTAGGCCTAAGTCCTTGAACAACCTATGTAGCCATAATACTTCAGTGATACCCGTCACAATTACTCAGAATTCCGCCTCTACACTAGAAAGGGCCACAACCTTCTGCTTTTTGCTCCTTCATGTAGCCAGGTTCCTTCCCATAGGGGTGAAATATCCAGATGTAGACTTCCTGTTTACCAGATTTCCTGCCTAGTCTGCATCAGTATATGACTGAATATCGAGGTGTCCATTATCCTGAAACAGAATTCCCCTACCAGGAGTGTGTTTTAGATATAGTAAAATAAGCATACCATCATCCATATGATGTCCTTGAGGATTATGCATAAATTGGCTGACCAAGCTTATGGCAAATGAAATGTCGGGGCAAGTGTGTGATAAGTAGATCAGTTTGCCAACCAACCGCTGGTACTGTCCCTTATCTGCAGGCGATGCACCATCGATATCATGTAGCTTATTATTTACTGTCATAGGAGTGTTACAGGGTTTGCAATCAATTATTCCAACTTCTGTGAGAAGACCGAGTATGTATTTCCGTTGAGAGATGTAAATACCGGATTTCGACCGTAGAACTTCAGTGCCAAGAAAGTACTTGAGACCTCCAAGATCCTTCATTTCAAACATTGTGAACAAATACTGCCGGAGTCGAGTAAGCTCTTTTAAATCATCACCAGTGATAATCATGTCGTTAACATAGATATTCAGGCAGGTTACCAGGTCTTCTCGTCTTTTAATGAACAAGGTGTGATTTGCATTGCTCTTTGAATCCCATCCTGTTTCAATACCTCTGTGAACCTTTTTAACCAGGTCCGTGGAGACTGTTTTAGCCCATAAAGAGATTTCTTCAGACGTCACACTTCTCCTCTTTAAGATCACCATAGAGGAAAGCATTTTTTTAAGTCAAACTGGTGAAGAGGCTCCTTTGTACTTTATAGTGAACACCCATTTACACCCTACTGGTCTCTGGCCAAGGGCAATGTACACTTTTCTTAAGTTTCATTCTTTTGGAGAGCATTCATTTCACTAAGCATAGCATCCTTCCATATCGGTTGACTTAGGGCCTCGTTGACATCTTTGGGAATCTCCTCAGGGCATATGGTTACAAAGAACCCTTGGGCAACATCACTCATCCCATTTCTAGAACAACTCACGGGATATCGAGAGGTTCTCGAAATCTTGTCAGGAGAGTATCGTTCTGAGGGTACTCCTCAGTTGACTCTGGGAGGTAAGATCCGACCCTGTTGTTGTTCATGTAATATATTAGTGGGACACACGGGGGTTCCTGGGAATTTTCTTAGGAAACTAAAAGGGTATTATTGGTGATAATATCACTGTTGTTGCCAAAAAACAAAAGAGTAGATTTTTCTTTACTAGTATCATCTCTTACCTTGGACAGGGCATTCATTACTGGTTGATCATCCGGTGGTACATGGCCAACGAGTGGTACATTGTCAGGAGCTATAGCACAGTAGGCGCCATCTACTTGTGATGTCGGAATGGTCACCTGGCAGTTATGATGTGACAACCAATCTAGGATTCAATCATTAGCATAGGGTTCCCCTGAACCCAAGATTAGGTAGTATAATAGAACTCAGTTTCAACAAAAGACACAGTTCATGGTTACATGGATACGGTGTGTTTTGGGATTATAACATTTATAGCCTTACTGGGTGGTAGTATAGCATAAAAAGATACATTTGTCAGCGTAAGGGTCAAGTTTGGTCCGTTTATTTTTGGGTTATGGATAAAAACGGTACAACCAAATACTTTTAGGGGAAGAGTACAGATAGACAGAATGGAGTGTCAGGTGGAAAGATGTGTAGAGGTGTTTGATGATTTGAGGATTTTTGTGGGAAGGCGATTTGTTAGGTATGCAGCAGTGGATACAGCCTCCGACCAGAAACTCATTAGGACATGAGACTTGAACATCATGGCACGGTCCATTTCTAATAGGACCGATTTTTTCGTTCCTCCACCCTATTTTGTTCAGGGGTGTGTGGACACGATGTTTGGGGAATAATCCCGTTATCAATAAAGAATTTCCCCAACTCCCCATCGAAGTATTCACCCCCGTTAACAGATCGTAGAATTTGGATGGAGATGTGAAACTGATTTTTGATCATTTTGTGAAAGGTAAGAAATTTACTCATACATCAAATCTATTTTTCAAGATGTATAGACATGTCATGCGAGAAAAATCGTCTATAAAAATCACATAATAACGGAAACTGATAAGGGTATTATATAGAGATGCCCCCCCACACATCGGAATGCACTAAAGAAAACATCTAATCAACAAGAGTATTATTGGAAGGGTAATATGCCCATGTTTGTTTAGACCCGAGGCAAGTATGACACTGGCAAGATTAAACTTTCTTTATTCCACCACCACATCGACAAAGTACAACAAGTGGTTTTCAATACCACGCCCAATGATCTACCTTGTATGAATGTCCTACAAAATACAGAAAGATAGATACATTATAACAACGCAATCTAATTCCTTAGTAAGCTGACTAACATACAATAATTTAGTTGATAAGGCAGGCACATAGAGACAATTTTTTAGGGTGATGTTACGTGTGATGGTAATCATACCACCACCAATAATAGGAACAGATGTACCGTCCGCTGTCTCGACACTCCTTTTTTTAGGGAGGGTACATGTGAGGAAGTCATGGGAATCATATGACATGGTATAGGTAGCTTCACATTCAAAAATCCATAGAGACGTAGTTTTGGTATTGTGACATTTGGAACGGTTGATACGGTGATTAGTGGACATATTTGGGGTAGCATAGATAATTTCCAGAACTTGTGGGCTGCTGGTGGACTTTTGTGGGACTTCAGAGGTGATTTGGTGAATTTTCTGGAATTTAGGAGTCTCAGTTAAAGTTTGTGAAACTTCAGGGATAAAATTGTTAGTTATCTGGAGTTCAGGGGTTTCAGTTGATGCTTTAAAGACTTAGGGGCACAATTCTCAGCTTAAAAATCCCGTAGTTTGCACTAACATTAATAGGAACAACAGGGGGTATGGGAGTAATTTGTCTGCTTTCTGGGGTATAAAAAGCGAAAGGGTTAGTGTTGGAAACCCTAACCCTGATACTTGTTCCTTCATCGCCAAAAGCTGCTGCTCCTTCTTCTTAAATATCTTATGTCTGGAGTTGAAGCTGTTCCCCTACTGGCCTTTCTCCAGTGGTATCATCATCCTGCTTGTTGCCTTCACCCTCTAAGGTGACTTGTGCAGCAGTAGCCTGAGTCTTCTTCTTAAATTCCTCCCACCACTCAGGGTAGCCATGGAGTTTAAAGAATTTGTCTCTACTGTGCCCTTTTTTTTTTGTAATGTGTGCATTCTAGTTTGTTTTTTTCATCCCCCCACCGTTATGGTGGCCCTGAGCGGGGATGATTTTCCCTTCCTCTTTGTGGGGGTTCTGTGGTGTTTCTGTCAGTGACACCCGTGCATTTTACAGTCAGCCCTTGGCCTAAACCTACCACCGATGAAGACTCTAAGGGGATAAGGACAAGTTTCAGCAACTTGTTCTCTGTTTCTGACATGCGTAGTTCACTATACACAACCTTAGCCGTGGGTCATGGGTCCCTCTTCATTATTTCATTTTCTGCGTCTGCAAACCTATCATCAACAGCCATCAACAGTTGGTATAAGCGTTGCTCTTGTATGTATTGGTTGAACTTCTGTATATCCCTTAGACAATCCATGGGATTCGGGCTCCTGTTATCGATTGCTCTCTATAGACCTTGTAGTTGGTTCCAACATGCATCCAACGTATTGGTCCCTTGCTTCAGAGTGTATGCTTGTTTGTGTAGATCAAATGTCTTTAAGGGGGTCAACCCCTGACCCGTAGGCTATAGCTAATCCATCCCAAAAGCTTTTGTGGTTGGATAGCCAGAGGTATTATTGACTAGACTCTCATCCATATTGTCAATTAGCCGTGTGAAAACAAGTTGGTCATGTTGCTCCCACCTACCATAAGTTGTGTCTGTTGGAAGGGGATGGAGGAACCCCTGTGATGTGGGTGGTCCTCCCCCTGTCCAGAAGAGCCCTATGCATAAGATTGCACCATCACGGGTAATTCCCAGAATTGAGCTTAACTTTCAGCACCAGGTTGTCTGATATTGCTCGAGAGGGAAAAGGACTCTGTGGTGCTGTAGTTATCTGGTTCTTCAGAAATTTGACAAATTCTGTAGATATGTCAAAATTGTCAGGGAGTTTGGGCAATTTTTCTGATGTTCTGGGCATTTCATGTTGATTTGCCGGTGTATTTGACATTTTTCTGGTAAATGTTTGCAGGGATAAATGAGCAAGGAAGTGGGCAGTTTGATCCACTAACCACCAGTTGATCAGGGTAAGAGCACATATATGTATTTGATAATTCAATTGGTAGAGAAAGGCGAACAGATTCAAAGAATAAGCAGCGATTCCCGGAATAAGCAGCGATTCCCGGAATAAGCAGCGATTCCGGCTATGATGATGATTGATTCTGAGCCAAAAAACACAACAAACAAACGGAGAGAAATTTGTCCTGTTCTGGTACATGTAACAATGGTAAAAACGATAACAAGACAGGAAATTTGTGGAGAATTTCTTGTATATTCCATTATCTCACTGTACATGTATTTATAGTTACTTGATTGATCTATACAAGGAAAGAAAATAAACAGAATGAAATTACAATTACTCTAATTGCTATAATCACGGTACACTAATTGCTATAATTATGGTACTCCTACAACTATAGCAAGTTACAATTACAGTGATTGCTACAATTATGGTACGATGAATATCTTCATATCCTAACACTTGCTACTTACCTTAAAAGTTGCTAAGTCAATTATATAATTCCATACCAAAATTTGATCGGTTCTCTTGTAAAACGCCTAACTAGTACATTGAAGAAGCAATCTTTCTTTTTGTTTTTTTAACCATCTATAACTTCACTTATAAGCTTGTTAAGAATATGGACCTTGCAATTTATAATTTAAGTGAAAAGTTAAAACTATTTAAGTTGCAAAATGTTTAACAAGACCAAAAGAAAACTAAAATGACATACATAGATATGATATTTGAATTCCAAATGACCACAGTGAACAAAATAGTAGTAGAATAGATCCTTAGTAAGATGCATACATATGCCTCCAATTTTATTTTATAAGAAACGTTACATTGACAACACAATTGGCCGAGAATGGCCTACAGACAAAGACATGGAGGTATGACTAAGAAGATAACGTCAAATCAGTTACTCTTAAAGAAATTCGTCCAGTGGAAGACAATGAGGATCTTCCAGAAAATATCCCACATCGCTTGAACAAACGCACTCGGATTCATCACCAACTGGGTCTGGGCAAGGATCACAGTGTTCTCCTACACAAGTGTCATCGGCAGATTTTAAGATTTTCCTAGTGGGCATCGTCCGAAATAGCCCCTTCTCATCATCTGAAAGAAAATGGTTTATTACAGAAATTAAGGCTCGGATGCTGCAAAGGAGATGATAATACAGTGGTAAGAACTAGATTGGAATTTCTTTTTCTTTTCTTCTGCTGCAGTTATATTCGTAATGCAACAATTTTAGCGTTCATGACCTGTCGCTTAAGTATCGTCATATAGATGTATGGTTGCATAATGTTTTTTTGGTTAAAATGCTTATCTATTAATCAGAAAAATTAAAACAGGAATGCAACTTGTACAATAGTTCTATTCTTAGGCCAACAAGTTGTGATTTATTCTATACTACATGATGGCATTATATCAATGTATATATCATGCATACAAAATGTACTCACTCTCTGTTTCATATCTTGCAGAAGGCAGGCAACTTTGGAAATAAATTTCACATACCTGCCCGAACAAAGTCTTGATGGATATGATTGGGCAGATGTGCAAACCAAATGAGGCAGAGGAGAAAAATGAAGCTGGAGGAACTAGCCATCTTAGTTCTTCAGTAGACAGATATTTTGATCAAGATAATTTGTGATGTGTTTGAGTTGATTTGCAAGATAGAGGCTTCATATATAGGGATGGAGTCTTCTTTTCCGAAAGCTGGACATTTTTTTGTTGTTGTTTTCTTTCTTTTAACTTTTTTATCCCTTTTCTAAATCAAATCTTTGAGTATTGGTGTAAAATCATGATTGGTTAATTGTCTGGCCTTGACCCTTTCTAATTCTTAATAGGATGTTGAAAGAAAGGCACAAGAAATAAAATGAACCGGGGCTTGGTGAAGTTTTAAGAAAACTTAGTTCACATTTTTGTCATGAGATCAAATGCATATTCACTTATAAAACACTTTGATATAACTATATTTAATTGACACAACAATGATATAACTATATTTAATTGAACATAACAAGTGATAGAAAATATAATAAAAGATTGTTTACTGTCAATAATCAATGTGCATTAATAAATTATTGGTATGTCTTATTAGATCCATGACAATCACTCTAGAGGAGAGGGGATGAATAGAGTGTTGGACGATTTTGCAAAATTTTCTCATTTTTGGCTAATTCCAATTCAAATGAACTTCAAATCAAAGTTAAGAAGGGAGATGAGAGATAATGAATGAATACATCCGACATAGAGTGGTTCCAATCTTGAATGATTATACTCCATTACCACTTTAGTTCGAAAGTGGATTTCAACAGCTACTCTTCTTATTACTTTTAATAAGAACAACAACAACAATACTTACACTAACAACTTAGTGTAAGCAGCTACAACAACAACTTCTTGCACAAAAAAACTTTGTGCAACTATAACAATACGAACCATAAGCAAGAACAAGTTCTTGCTTCTTCACAACTTAAACAAAGTTCTCTCAAAGAACTTTCTCTTAGAAAGCAGTGGGAATTACACTTTGTCACTAGTCTAAACACAAGCAAAAGATCAAATATATATGGGTCCTCTTGTATTACCTTACACTTTAACAAGTTACAACAATGAAGAACAAGCAACAAGAGCCTAATAAGCTTTAAGCACTTTTGCACAAATGAGAGAATTTACAACAATGAAATATAAACCTTGAAGAGGATAAAAGTGTGTGTTGTCCTCATCTGAGCTTCTTCAATTTATAAGAGGTGTGAACCACGTTCTTGCAGCCTCCGCCAAGTCTTCAACTCAATGATAAGTCTTGACAATGTTCAAATAACCCTTAGCAAACCTATGGATTGACTTGATCTTTCAAAGCCACCATAGGGAATCTTAGACATGGATATAATAGTCAAGGAAGCATGATTAGTGTGAGAGAAAAATCCAAAAAAATTCGAACAAGATTAGAGAGAGAAAACACCTTAGATCTCCCTTGGATTTGTTTTCTAACGGTCATAAAATTTGAATCTTGGATGACATCGATCGCTCGGTGTGTCAGTGGAGAGATCGATCTTCTAGTAAGGTTCTAGTTTTGCACCTTTCATACATCGATCGATCGATGTCTTTTCTTTGAGGGACTGATGTCTACGTCAATCGATCGATGTCTCATGTATGAGAGATGTCTTTCAGTAAGGTTTCAGTTTTATTCCTTACGTACATCGATCAATCAATGTCTCTTCTGAAAGACTAATGTATACATCGATCGATCAATGTCTTCCATTAAGGTCTTATCTTTGAACCTTCACTACGTCGATCGATCGATGTCTCTAATCTTAAATGCTGATGTCACATCGATCGATCGATGTCTTCTAAACTGAAAGATCGATATTTGATAGTAAGGTTCTAACTTTGGACAATTCCAACATAGATCGATGTATGTATGTTCATGAGAGACTGATGTATACATCAATCGATTCATGCGAGAGATTGATGTCTCACGGTGTGTTTTTCTCATTTTGCTTTAATTTCCAAGTATGAAGTACCTTTTTAACTATTTTAAAACATCTTTTAACTTCATTAAAACATTTCATATTCAACATGTCTAATGTTGAAATATGACGGAATAAAGCAAAATGACTCACTAAATTTGATGTGCTTCTTATACCGTGGAGTAGCAGTTGATCGATGCAGTCCGAGACAATTTTTATTACAGGTCATCAAAAACAACCTCTTTATGTTCTCATACATGTGTATGATTGCGTACATCCAACAATTCATACTCCGTCATACTGAAGCCTCTAAAATAATATGATAATGTTGTGGTTATTGTTTGTAATTGTATTAATACAATCAAGTGATTCGTGTATCTTACACCTTTATTTTGTTTTCTTTGGCTAACTGACAAATGCATTAGTTATGGTCGATATATTAATTATTTGAGTCCAAATCAAGAGAATCAAGTTTTGGCTTTATTTTCTTATGAAGCCAAATGGTTAACACGTTTGGAAGTTGACAGACCTTACCTTAAGCACGAAGCAGGAATTAGCTTTAGATTCCATAATGCTTATGCTTACAAGTTTCCAAAAGTACTGTTCTAGTTTCATTCGATCATAATATACAAAAATAAAACAATTTTGTTTAATATTTATATTTTATTTGTAATTAGTTGATTGATGTAAAATAAAAAAAAATTATTTAAGCGTTAATTTCAAAACAAGTATGAAAACTTTGACTATTAACATTTATTTTTAAAAAAATGTAGACAATATTTTTGCATCATCTAAAATAAAGACTAAGATAAATCTTTGAAGTGATTTTTTTATGCCTTCCTCTTCTCTAACATTAGTATAATTTATCATATGTTGAAGAGTTCTTAAGATGGATTTAGATATTCACTACTATTGTTAAATATTGTCGGCATGACTTAATAATCGGTACAGAGCCGGGAGTCCCATTGGAAGCAAACTCTCTATCTTTTGGGATTGAGGTATTGTTTGCCTACCTTTCACCTTCTCCAGATCCTAGTCATAGATTTTGATGTCGTTGGGATATACAGGATATAATTGTTGTTGTTGTATGACTTAATAATCATGGTATCAAGTTTACACGGCTGTCACCGACCTTTACTATTTACATGGTATATAACTATTTGCTTCATCAAGTTCTAGCAAATAAGATGCTATTACATTTAATGATTTTACTTGCGATTACTGATGTTAACTAAACATAACTTAAGATTATTCAAAACTGGCTAATGCACTATTTTGCAACTCTAGATTGTTAAAATCAATATTTCAATCGGATAAAATTGTAGTGTATTGATAGTTTAACAGTATTAGATTATGATTTTCATTTTTTGAATTTATTGCGTGGCATATTTCTTTTTTAAAATCATAATTGTGTGTAACACGTGATTTTACATATGTGTTATTTTAATGCATGTTCCGTAAAGCTTGTGATAATCCAATATTATTGACCATAAATTATAAAAAGAATGAAGTAAATAATAATGACGAGAATCATAGATTCTAGAATGCAACCGTTATTGGCGAAAATTATTTCTACGGAACAGACAGGATTTGTAAAAGGAAGAGACATATCGGATCAAATTGTTATGGGGAGAGAGATGGTGCATATATTAGACAAGAAAGTCCGAGGATCGAATGTAATCATAAAACTTGATATGATGAAAGCGTTTGACAGAGTTAATTGGACATTTCTTTTCAGTTACTCACAAGATTCGGTTTTGCAGCTAGATTTATCAAACTCACATTCAATCATTTAAACAGAACATACTTATCAGTGTTGGTGAATGGGGTGCCATTGGGTTACTTTCAGCCTTCAAAGGGAATTAAACAGGGAGACCCTTTGTCTCCAATATTATTTATTTGGCATCCGAAGCATTTTCAAGAGGTATGAACACTTTGGTAGAGAATGACACTATAAATTACTTTAACACAGGCAGAGCTAGACCATGCATTACTCACCTGGCTTTTGTAGATGATTTGCTTGTGTTTCTAAATGGTGGATTAATGAATTTAAGGAGATTCAGAAAGTTTTTGGTGTCATACCAACGTGCTTCGGGACAAGCAGCTAATTTTCAGAAGAGTCATTTTGTTCCAGCATCTTATTTATCGCACACACCGATTAGAGGATGGAATCAGAGCTAAAAATGACATCAGTCTCCCTCCCAATCAAGTACTTAGGCATTCAATTACATAGAGGGAAGGAAAGTGCAGTACACTTCTCTAATCTAATTGCTTCGGTTCAGGATAAACTTACTATGTTGTAGAATAAATATCTGAATTATGCAGGAAGATTGATATTAATCAAGCATGTTATATCTGTGATCCCGTTACACATGCTAGCTACTTGTACGTTGCCACAGAGTCTTACTTGCATTTTGCAGCGATTAATGACAAAATTCTTTTTAGGGCAGTACAGAGGATAGGATACGCCACTCTTGGGTATCAAGCGGCAATTTGTTTTGGCCAATGGTTGAATGAGGATTAGGAATTCGGAAATTAGAAGATCTTCGGACAGTATATTCATGCAGACTTTGGTGGTGATATCAGGCGAATGATTCCTTATGGAGTAAAATTTTCCACTCAAGGTATGCAAAAGGCAATTCATATGAAATATGGCTCACAGATTTCCCAGTCTGGAAACGAGTACGTAGAGTTCATTCTTTTTGTCTGGATCATCTTTCGCCTAAGCAATATTCCGTACGACGAGCTTATGATTCAAACAAACAAACAAAACAACCCGAACACCACCACCAATTGAATGAAGGTTTGACCATACATTGATCAACCTTTTACAAAAGATGAACATATGTGGGTGTTTTACACAAAGCCTATATAGTATATGGAAGGTATGTATGGTATGCTTGAGGCTAAGAGCAAGAGAAAAGAATGGAAGAAGAGAGTAGTCTGTCTTTGAACTTATAAATATCAATTTTGCTTAGCCTTGTCTTGCACCATCATGCCCTTTTTTATAGTGTTGTGGCGTCCCCCCTAGGGTTTGTTTTCTTCCTTGAGAATTGTCTTGAATTGTTGCACTCACCCCGCCCGTGAATGTAAATTATAAATTTCGAACCATGTAATAGTAGATTTCTGGAAGCTCAAATTGGAATGGAAATTATTTTCATGAATTATCTTCATTCATATAAATCATTTAATGGAACCACTCTTTAATTTAATTTCTAAAAAAAAGAGAAAAGAAAATAACCCTAGGGCATCAAAAAAAGGGAAAGAAGTGACCAAAATACCCCTTAAGGGGCGGCCACTTCCCCTCCAAACATACCCCAAAAATATCTTCTATTCTAGAAGATTCTTGGTAAAAATCTTACACCCTATTAAATAGCCACCTCCTTTACTACTCCTTACCATGCATACAAAACCTTATCATTGTGCCCCTTCCCTCCCTTCCTCCTAATTCGCTCGCCACCCCCTTAATACAAAAATCTAATACAAACCACTACAATTAGCATTCCCATTCAAACATCCAACTTTCATTCATCTCCACCTAAAGCCTCTAAGTTTCGGTCACCAAGAAGGAACAACAAGAGCAAGGATCCAAGTCTAGTCAAGGCTAGCTCTGCAACTATTAAGATATGAATATAGAATTGCATCCCTTATTCTTCAAGAATTTGTATTAAGTTTAAGCTAAGATCCTCCCAAACCAAACCCCCCAAGCCGTGGCATATATCCATCACTATAGGAGGATATCAATCTCAAGAGGCTCTAAGAGGTGTAAGACATCAAGAGCTCCATCAAGGTAAGATCTTTTCGGACCTTTTAAGCCTCTGCTACTTCTTTCATCAAGGAATTTCTCTCACTAATCCTAGGTGTGTAAATCGTGAGTCACAATAGGAGGAGGAAGGTGGTTCTCAAGGCTCTCAGGAAGATCAACCAACAAAGACTCTATCTTTGGACAAAGAAGGCAAGTATCCCTTGATTCTTCCTTGAGATGTTGAAGAACCTTGGATAAGATGTCTAGATATTTTAAGTTTCAATCTAGTTTTTGTTAGGACTTATATGATAATTATAGCATGCTGAAAGTTTGGTAAAAATGGCTAAGATTATCTATGTGAAGCATGTTTATGACAATAAGGAAGTAATTTAGTATATAGACTAAAGGATTACCTTGTGTGACAAAATGAGATGGAAATTTTAAGATTAACTCACCCCCTTCACCACGGCCTCAAGGAGTTTTAAAGGAATGAGACGATTCACCTTTATTATGTCCCTATAATATTTTAAATAACACCGAAATTGTTAAGTATTACTTGAATACTATAAGTTAGAGGACTATTTAGTGTGCTTTGTTGTGACCTAGGTAGGGCTAAGGGCTATGTTAAAATATGATTAAGAGACCAAAGGTTGAGGGAATAAGTCACTTGAAGGGTTGGACATATGTCAAGAAGGAAAAAAGATGCCAACTTGGAAGGCATAATGATCTCCACACACACGGTTTTGTTCGGTGTAAAGGGAAGGAGATGAACTAAATTATTTGCCATGTTATAAGTGTGGTTGGAGATTATTTTGACACATAAGTTTCACTCAAATTAATGGGGAAGGGAATGTTTTAGTAGATGACCATATTTGACAAACTCTAAGGGCTTTAAGTCGCTCGTTATGAAAGAATAGGTAATGTTATGGGACGGTTTTGTGTACTTCCATTGATTGGACATATTCATGTAATTCTAACAGTTGAAAATGTTTATTTGAAGCTATGGAAGATGTGATTGAAGGTATAACAGCGGGGAATGGTTACAAGACTCAAGAGAAGCCCGGAACTATCATAAACAAAATTGTCGCATCTAATAACTTATCGCATTAGATCGTTTATCGTACACGAACTTATTTACGGCTTAATTAACGAACAAAAGGGTTAAGGGTTGAGTAAAATTAAACCTTAGGACGAATAGAGGTTGTTGAAGGAAAAGGAAGACATGGGGTTATTTTTGGGTGCCGTTTACGGCTTAATTAACAAATAGAAGGGTTAAGGGTTGAGGAAAATTAAAACTTAGGACGAATAGAGGTTGTTGAGAGAAAAGGAAGACATGGGGGTCATTGTTTGGGTGCTGTTTATGGGTTCAGGACCGAAGTGGGCTGTTTCGGCACAATAGGGAAGATAGTGTTGTCCGGCTTCCATAACCACCTAACATCATCACTAATGCATGGATAAATGAGAATGGACCTAAAGTAATAAGTTGGTAAAGGAATTGCCTGTAGACCCTTATGGGTATACTTTCAGTTCTGCCCAGTTGTCCTGTTGTGGTGGCCGGTAGACCCATGTGAAGTATAGGTTCTGTTTTGCCCGGATGCTCATTGAAGCAAACGTTAGACCCTTCAAGGTGCATGATTTGATCGGACTCACATGTGCTATCATTTTTCTCTGACTTATACGGGGTAATATTGTGACAGAATCATTCCTAGACGACGCTCGGTTCATACGGATAAAGGTAAGGGCCATGGCTATACCGTTCTATTCTGCTCTGCTCCGATCTGTCATGTATGGTTCTGTTCTTTCCTGTTCTGTTCTGATCCATTATGTACAGTCCTGTTCTGTCCTGTTCTATCCTGATCTATTATGTACGGTTCTGTTTTGTCCTGTTCTGTTCTGATCTATTATGTACAGTTCTGTTCTGTTCTATCCTGTTTCATCGGAATAGTTCTTTTATGTTCTGTCCTACATGTCTTCACGTTGCATTACATCGCATGAACCCTAGCTCAATAGGAGGATGGCATGTTGTAGATAGTAAGTTCATCTGCATAGTTTGTCCGGCAGGTATGACCTTTACATTAAGAACTTACACTGGTGGGTTATGGTCTTATTTATGGTTCTGATATGTTTCGGTAGAATGATGGGATATTTGCTGAGTGACTATATCACTCATACTTTATTATCATTTTCATAGCCTCAAGAGCCAGTGATAGAGTATGTGGAAGATGAACCGCAGATGCCCTACCCATGAGAGTTGCTGAAGCTTAGAAGTTGATGTTCTGTTTTGTATTATGGACTTTTGGAATGCTCTAGAACTCTAGTTTATAGTTTGTAATATGTAAGACGCTAAGGACGATGTCTGTTATGTTTCAACTCTGCCGTTTTCTGTTACCACTATGTGATGTTTTATGTATGGAAAAATGCTGGTAATGCATCGAAACCTTATACTTTCCTTAGCGAGGTATGGCCGGTACACCATACTTGGGTACAGCCCTGGTGTGGGACACTACTGGTGGTATCAGAGCACAGGCTCTTGATTCATGGCAGAACGTCAGAACTAAGTGATGATCTTATAAACCCTAAGGTATGATCCTAGCATGAGCAATAGCCTTAGTTTAAGAAATATAGCATGGACTTAAGGAAACTGAGCCATTGAAAACTTTCAGGCAAGTAAGCTGGTATGGACCAATAACTTGAGAGCGCAGCCTTAAGTGAATGACTGAAATCTAAGCAGGTCAAATGTTCTTTCTATATAATTATCAGTTAATCTTAGCTTAACCTATAAACTTGGAAATGCTTTAGAAATGCAGATGGCAAGACCCCGTGGCAGACCTGCGAGGGCAGGATCACATGAGTCAGTTATGCAGGTAACAGCTCAGTCTAGAGGAGGACAGGTTCCGCCACCTCCTCTGCCACAGAACCAAGTACCACAGCCCCCCACAGCAAGGACCTCATCCCGTTCCACCCATGCCTGACATGACTGCTTTTCAAGTGTTCTTTAAGACGATGGCCCAGGTCGGACAAGCCATGCTTAACAACCAAGCAGTTCCACCCCCACCGCAACCACAAGAACAGCAGATGGGACCCCGATTCTATTTTGGGGAAATGAAAAAGGCTAGGGTCCCAACCTTTGAGGGAGAGTCTAATCCTGACATTGTTGAAAAATGGCTTGATGAAATGGTAAATTGTTTTGAGCTCATCCATGTTCCGGACGATCTAAAGACTCAGGTGATAAGACCATTCGTACTCAGAGAAGCAAATCAGTGGTGGAACACTAACATGCGGCCCCTGTCAAAACCGATTGCATGGATGAAGTTCTTGGAAGAATTCTACAAATTCTATATCCTCCATCCGTGACTCTACAAAAGATGCATGACTTTGAATCCTTGAAGCAAATTGCGGGCATAGCTATTGCCGAGTATGCAAATCGATATACTGCTTTGAGAAGATATGTACCATCGACCATGAATGATGAAGGCCTCAAGATGCTGAAGTTTGAGAGAGGTTTGAACCCCCGTATTCACATATGGTTGGTAAAGGCTAACCCGAGTAACTTTGGCGAACTGCTAGACGCTTACTACAGAGTAGAGAGAGACATTCTCATAAGAGACGAGGAAGCAAGAGGAAAGAGACCAAGGGAAACATGAAGAGAACATTATGGAAAATAGGGTAACACGACAAAGAAGGATGCATCCCCACCCATGAGCCAGGCTGGAGGGCCTCCTCGCCCACAACAGGGACAAGAGGGACCTCAGCAGCCGGCAATCCACCACTGTACTATATGTCAGAAACCACATCTGGGAGAGTGCCGTTGAAGGACATGAGAATGTTTCAGTTGCGGAAAAGCCGGGCATATGGTAAAGGACTATCCAAAGAAGAAAGCCCAGCAACCCCAACCTCAGCAACTAAGGAACCGCCCACGGGCAAATGCGCAGGTACATGTGATGGCTGATGCAGAAGTGGAAGAAGCACCGGATGTTGTGATAGGCACAATACTAGTATGCCAAGTACCTGAGAATGTGCTTTTTGACAGTGGCGCCAACCACTCCTTCGTATCTAGACAATTCGCTAAGAACTTGAACAACTGTCCCTTCTGGACGGAGACTCCCTATCGTGTACAGGTAGCTGGTGATCAAGTGCTGGTTTCACATTATCCATACAAGAACTGTATCATGGAAGTGGAAGGGCAGCAATTCGAAACCAACTTAATTCCTATTCCAATAAAAGACTTCGACATCATCCTCGGCATGGACTGGTTATCCAAGAACCTTGCCCATATTTATTTCTGAGGAAAACGGGTGATCATCAGGGACCCTGTTTTGGAGGAATTAACCTATCAAGGGAACATAAAAATAAGAAAGAACCCCAAGAACATCCATATGACCGCCACTCGAGCATACTAGTTAATGAAAGGGAAACGATGGGTTATTGGTGTATGCACTCAGTACCGAGCAAGAAACCCCTTCTCTCGATCATGTTTCGGTAGTATGTGAATTTCCATATGTCTTTCTGGATGAGCTGCCCAGGCTACAACCAAATCGAGTGGTGGATTTCGAAATAAATCTAATTCTCGACGCCGAGCCCATATCCAAAGCACCATACCGAATGGCACCCGCAGAATTGAAGGAATTAAAGGAACAACTTAGAGAGCTGATTGAGGAAAAGTTCATTAGACTGAGCGTTTCACCTTGGGGAGCGTCGGTGCTCTTTGTGAAGAAAAAGGTTGGGGGATTACGATTATGTATCGATTATCGCAGCTCACTAAAATCACTATAAAAAAACTAGTACATGCTGCCCAGGATCGACGACTTGTTTGACCAGCTACGGGGGCCCGAGTGTATAGTAAGATCGATCTACGCTTAGGGTACTATCAATTGAAGACTAAAGAAGCGGATGTACCCAAGGCTGCATTCAGGACTCGTTACGGACAGTGCGAGTTCCTCATTATGCCTTTTGGTCTGACAAGCGCCCAGATGCATTTATGGATTTAATGAATACAGTCTTTTGGGAACAATTGGACAACTTCATAGTTGTATTTATCGATGACATTCTGATCTACTCACCAGATGAGAAAACACACTCTGAGCACCTGCGGGTGGAATTGGGTATTCTAAGAGAGAAGAAACTTTATGCGAAATTTAGCAAATGTTAATTCTGGTTACATAGTGTAACCTTTCTAGGGCATGTGATCTAGGAAGAAGGTATCTCAGTTGATCCGAGGAAAATTGAAGCAATAACTGAGTGGCCGAGGCCAATCAATGTTATAGAAATAAGAAATTTCCTTGGACTCGCCGGCTACTATAGAAAATTTGTCAAATGATTCTCACAAATAGCAGTTCCCTCATGAGACTTACTCAGAAAAACACTAAGTTCGAGTGGACTCCTGACTGCGAGCATAGTTTCACAGAGCTCAAAACGAAGTTGACCACCACCCAGTTCTGGCACAACCAGTTCCGGGCGAAGGATTTGTTGTCTTTATCAATGCCTCAAGGAACTGATTGGGATGTGTATTGATGCAGAAAGAAGTGTGATCGCATATGCTTCACGACAGCTAAAACAGTATGAGCAAAATTATCTGGTTCACGATTTGAAGTTAGCAGCTGTCGTATTCGCTCTAAAAATCTAGAGGCATTATTTGTATGGCAAAAGATGTGAAATATATACATACCATAAGAGCCTCAAGTATCTCTTTACGCTAACAGAGCTTAACATGCGGCAGCGTTGATGGCTCGAACTCATCAAAGATTTTGACATCACCATCCAGTACCACCCGGGGAAAGCAAACAAGGTGGCAAATGCTCTAAGTCGGAGTCAAATCACCCTCGCCAACCTCTTCTGCAACGTGAAATGGCGGAATTTGGATTGGATATTGTTGATTCAGTTGCAGGTATCTTGACCACCTTAGTTGTCACCCTTCCCTAATCGACAAAATTAAGGATGCTCAAAAGGCAGATGATACCCTAACAAAGATCAAGAACTGATTATGGGAAGATTCCGTTGGTGATTTTCAGGTAAGAGATGATGGAAGCCTCTAGTATCAAGAAAGGACCTGTGTGCTGAATCATGACGACCTAAAGGGAGAAGTATTGAAGAAGGATCATAATTCCAGACTGTCCATCCACCTAGGAGATAATAAGATGTACCAAGATCTAAAGAAAAATTTCAGGTGGGTTGGGATGAAACGCCAAATAGCAAAATACATAGAAAAATGCCTCGTATGCCAATAAGTCAAAGCCGAGCACCAATGACCCGCCGGTCTTTTACAGCCTCTCGAGGTTCTATAATGGAAATGGGATCATTTGACTATGGACTTCATCACCAACCTCCCTAGAACCAGGAGTGGTAATGATACTATATGGGTAATAGTCGTCCACCTCACGAAGACCGCCCACTTCATACCTATGAATATCGGCATGCCTATAGAGAAATTAGAAACGATGTATTTAGATGGGATAGTCAATCTACATGGCGTACCCATGAGTATAGTCTGGGACCGAGATCCTCAATTCACCTCAAGATTCTAGATTGCCTTCTAGAAGGCTCTAGGGACAGAAATTCAGATGAGCACTGCATACCATCCAGAAATTGACGAGCAATCAAAACGAACCATTCAAATACTTGAAGATATGCTCCGCGCATGTGCCCTAGACTTTAAAGGCAACTGGGATAGAAGCGTCAAGTTGATTGAGTTTTCTTACAATAACAGCTATCACTGGTCGATTAGGATGGCCCCATTTGAAGCCTTGTACGGTTGCAGATGCCGGTATCCCTTATAATGGGCTGAAATAGAAGAAAGAACCATTACGAGGCTGGACCTGGTAGAACAAATGATGGAGAAAGTAAGGATTATTTGACAACGCAAAAGACAGCTCAAGACCGAAGCAAAGTTTAGCTGACACTAGGAGACACCTAATCGAGTTCCAAGAAGGAGAGGAAGTATATCTGAAGGTGTCTTCGACCAAGGAAGTAAACCGATTCGGTGCAAAAAGAAAGCTAAGCCCAAGGTTTATCGGACCTTACGAGATACCAGAGAAAGTTGGAGAAGTGGCGTATCGGTTAGCACTGCCTAGTGACCTATCATAGCAACACGACATCTTCCATATGTTGCAATTGTGACGATACATCCATGACCTGAGTCATGTCCTGAGCGAGCAAACTCTGAACATTCAAGAAAATGCTACTTATGCTGAGGTTCCAGTCAAGATCATAGACCAGAAGGAACAAGTTTTGAGTAGCCACTCCATTCCCTTCATAAAAGTACAATGGAGTAATCACTCAGAGGAGGAAGCAACATGGGAACCTGAAAGACACATGCAAGAACAATATCCCCAGCTGTTTTAATAAAGTTTTGAGGTTTCTAGAATGGGGGAAGGATGTTGCACCCACCCCGTCCATGAATGTAAATTATAAATTTCGAACCCTGTAATAGTAGATTTATGGAAGCTCAAATGGGAATGGAAATTATTTTCATGAATTATCTTCATTCATATAACTCATTTAATGGAACTACTATTTAATTTAATTTCTAAAAAGAAGAGAAAAGAAAATTATAGCACAAAAAGTGCGTAACTTTGAGATCCTTGCAGAACTAGAAGAACAAAAGGTACACAGATTAGACTTCCTTAATAAATTGCAAATCCTTAGCAGACTTGTTGATGTTCATCGTGTTCATATGCATGAGACTGATTTGCGTGATGAAAGTGATTAGCTTGAATCTAAAGTTGTTTGTGCTACACATCACTCACATGATTTGCTTGATTTACATGCTGATTTACAAGATCATTTTAGTGACATTTCAAGTGAGAATAGTGATGTTCTAGGCCATAAATATGATAACATTGAGAAGCATGAATGGATTATCTATGATAATCCCTTGTTTGAGTGCCTTGATAGTGATATTCCATCCCAAGAAAATTCTACTTTGCATGCGTATGAATCTGAAATTCCACTTGACGTTACATTGCACACTGATTTTGAAGATGATAATCTAAATGTTAGTGACGATTTGTGCTTTCTTGAGCATGATAGTTCAAATACCTCTGGTTTGGAAGTTCTAAAGTGCGTACAAGGTATGTTGTTTATTCCTCATGTTTTACATACTCTCTTCCATGCATGATAAATCTTATGTGAGGAGTTTTATACCTATCTTGTTAGTGCATCCTAAACATATTAGAAAGAGGTGCTTGTTGCTAAGTGTTCATGTAAATATGTGTGACGATGTGATATTATTTGTACATGTCTTCATTCAATTGATTGCTCATCCTAAGCATGTTAGACTTAAATTATGCATGATCATTGCACTTGGTTTGCTTGAACTTGTCTCTTACATAGTTTATGAGTCATTTATGGAGTATCTCTCTTATCCATTTGTGTGTTTAGATTCGAGGTTGAATATTTTTGAGGAGGGAGGGAATGATGAGATACCAGGAGCCCTAAACATACAAACTTCACAAACAAGGGTCTTGAACATACAAACTCCAAAAACAAGAAGCTTTTGCACAAATAGAAGATGTAAACTAAAGTGATTCTTTTTCAAACATGTACAAGATGAGCCAAGGAATATAGATACATGATTTTTCTATGTTTATTGAGGCCATGATTTGATTGTCCTTGAGTTTATTGCATATCATATGATGTAAGGGTTTGTGGGAGGGCAGGATAACCATTTCATGTGTTGTCGTTGTAATGTCGAGTCTAGTTGTTTGCGTTGTCTTTGTTTTAGGTCTAAGATATTTTATAGAGTCTTGTAATATGTGTTTATACTGCTGATTACCGTTTTTGAGTGTTTTCTAAGGTGACAAGGCTAAATAAGGAAAGTGTCTTGGAGAATCCCTATTTTTCAGGAAGGCAGCCGGACACCAGTCGGTATTTTGGACGCCTAGGTCAGAGTACTGATCCAAATGGGTTCAAACCACTTGGAGGGTTTAGATAAATCAATTAGGGACGATTTCCTTCTTTACATTGTTTCCAATTCGGGCTACAAGATGAACCGAAATCAAATGGAAGTTGGGAATCCAGAATGGAAAGTACTGAAGTTCACTGGATGGATACCTAACATTTGGAGGCCCGTATGTCTATCAAGAAGAGTCCAAATGAGGTGATTCAAGAGCTCACATTCAAGACAATTTCATGAGATACAACTTTAATGAAGAGTTCAAACCCTAATTCGGCGTCTACAAGCAGTTATAATCCAGTAACCGACAGGGTGTAATTCCAGCGAGATTTTAGGGATTTGAGTTATGTAATTTTTTCTTGATTAGCTTTGACATATCTTTTATGTAAATTTGATTTAGATTGATAGGTAGTACTCTAAGGACTTTTATTGATTAGTTAAAGTTTAGGAATATCAAAATATAGCATTATATTAGGGTGAAAGAAAAACGGCAGCACAGTTCAGAATTTCTGAGAATAAAATTTTATTTTTAGTTGCAACCGTGTGTTGCCTTTGTTTTGTATTTTTCTTTGGTTTTCACAAAGTAAAATCAAGGCAAGATCCAATCAAGGTTTGAACAAACCTAATTGGTGAATCACATTCTAAGGATACGGAACGACGTGTTGGATTGGGAGATTTGAATTGCTCAACGTAGACGTTGTTGACTTCTCTTGTCTAAGAAGGTGGTTTTTGCGCCATTGTCCCATGCAAGAGTTGATCAAAGGTGTCTTTTGGAGTTGAAAGAAGTGATCGTCAATTCAATACTATCCAAGATCGTATCGGCAATATTAATCCAACGTATAGAAATTATCCTGAACCACTTGTCACGGATCGTGCTTGTTTGCTGCCTTCTACGCTTCCATCTTCAACAGCAGCTTTCTGATGAATGCCTCCTTCAACACCCCCCCCCCTCAATCCTGGTTGAGCAAATAAATTGCAACCCTTAAAGCCTCACCCAGGATGTTTAATCTGTGTGAATCGAATGCCTTGGTGAAAATGTCAGCAAGCTGCAACCTGGTAGTAATAGGCACTGACCTGATAATACCTTCTTGATACTTGTCTCTTACAATATGACAATCAATTTCTATATGTTTGGTTCTCTCATGAATCACTGGATTTTCCACGATGTAAATAGCACTCCTATTATCACAAAATAGATCAACTGGCTCACTATGATCAACCTGCAAATCCTTCAACGAATAGAGTATCCATTGTACCTCACAATTGGTTGAGGCAAGAGCTCTACATTCAGCCTCTGCCGAAGATTTGGAGACCGTGGTTTGCTTGTTAGCCTTCCAGGATATCAATGAACTTCCAAGCAACACACAATATCCTGTTACTGACTTCCTTGTCTCTGAGCATCCTCCCCAATCCGAGTTTGAAAAGGATGTTATCTTCAAATCACCTGTACTTGGATAGAAAAGTCCTTGCCCTAGTGTGCCTTTTAGGTAACTCAACACTCTCTATGCTGCCTTGAGATGTAAGCTAGTAGTAACATCAAGAAACTGGCTGAGTTGTTGCACAACATAGGTAATATCTGGTCTAGTGATAGTTAAGTACAACAGTTTCTAATCATTCTTCTATATATCTAGACACATCTTGTATCAGCTCTGAATCATTGTGTGTCAACTTCATGTTATACTCCATGGGGCTTTTGGTAGTCTTAGAGACCAGAGTTCCAGTTTCTTGCAGTAACTCCAAGGTATCATTCATTTGGCGTACACAATCCTCCCTGAGACCTGGCCACTTCTAAGCCTAATTAAATACTTGAGAGAGCAAAGGTCCTTAATATGAAATACTTAATTTAAAGAATCCTTCAGAACTTGAATTTCAGATAGAGAATCACTAGCCACTAAGATGTCATCTACATAAACCAGAAGAACAAGGAATGTGCCTGCAGTTTCTTTGGTGAACATAGTGTAATCATGCTTGGATTGTTTACAGCCACTAGATAAGAGAAACTGAGTGAGTTTCTCGTTCCATTGCCTACTAGCTTGCTTCAAACCGTACAAGGACTTGGTGAGCTTACATACTATACTAGGAGCAGGAGAAGGCACACCCTCAGGTAGGGTCATACGATTCCCTGATGCAAATCCCCATGAAGAAAAGCATTATTAGCGTCAAGTTTATGAAGATGCCATTTTCTATGAGAAGCTAATGCAATAATGAGCTTGACAGTTGTCACTTTGACAACAGGAGAGAAGGTATCACTGTAACCAATCCCAGCTTGCTGAGTGTATCTCTTGGCCACAAACGTAGCCTTATAATGTTCAATGCTTACATATGCCTTTCTCTTTATTTTGTACACCCAATTGCATCCAATAGGTCTTTTACCTACAAGTAACTAGACCAAGCTCCAAGTATCATTAACCTCCAAGGCTGCTAATTCAGCTTACATAGCTTGCTGCCAGTGAGCTGACTGTGCTGCTTGGTGATAAGTTGTAGGTTCTTGCTGTAAACTAATGTTAAGCACAAAGTTTTTGTATTTTGGTGCCAACTGATACAATGAGTAATGAGATTGAAGGGGATACTTAGGAGCAGATGTTGTAAGATGATCACAATGATAATCATGGAGATAGGCTGGTGGTTTCCTTTGTCTAGCTGGCCTTAATGAAGTTTCAGATTCTGAAATACGAGGAATAGTAGGGTCAGAGATTAACATTTGATCATATGGATCAATGATAAACGGAATGTCTAGAGTGAATTCAGGGCTAAGTGTGGGGACTCTGTTGGTAGGATGTGATGGTGATGTTGAAGATGATGGTTGAGAAGAAGAGCTAGGTGTAGAATGATCAGCTAAAGAATTAGGTGTTTGATGTGTAGAAACGTGAGATTCTGGCACATAGGATGGGAAAAGTGAAGGGTCAGTGAAGAAACTAGGAGATGTAAGTTCTATTTGAATGGGTGGTTCAGTTTGCTTGTGATCTGAGTTGGGATCAAAGGGAAAGTGATGCTCATCAAATTGAACTATGACATGGAGTCAACCGATGTATCTATATCTTATTCTTCAATCAAGTAGTTACTTTTGAATTATTTTAAACTTCAAGGGTATTTTAGGTGACTTGTATCGATGTGGATAAGACATTTGAAGTTTTCTTGAG